>OY770116.1:7500-1207500 GCA_963669365.1 Verbascum thapsus | reverse complement strand
TTTGTAGCATATCCAACAGAAAGAAAAGGCATTTTGCTGTCTGATAAGTCTTATTGCTTTTATTCTCAAGTAGCAACACGTTAACCTGTCATGACTCTAGTCGAGGTGATAAATATTATTCAACTTAGAATTGTGACTGACTTGAATTGATTACTAATTTCGCTGGCCTCCAACTAGCTTTAGATGACCTGATGAGCTCGAGTATCTTGACACTGTCAAAGGGCTGTGTCTTACCAAATGTTAGTTGACTCCATCTCAAAGCCGACATTAAAGTTATCGAGTGATAAAAGGTATTAAAGCTTGGTTTATTATACGTGACAAGCAGAGCTTAAATCTCTCAAATCTTTAGCTCAACCTGGTAAGTGATTCACAAACCAAGCTATGATAGGGCTTAACGACTGATCTATCAGGCATATTGATTTGTTTTACAGCCATGCATCTAGTCCATGACCACAAACAATCATATCGCTTCACCTAATATATATTATAACATGTATATAGCTTATTTAGTTATTTTACAATCACATTACACAAATTTAATACCACACTAAATATCTAACAGATCTTGGGATATTTTATGCTCTTTTTAGACAATGCGATCACCCAATCATCAAATGACGATCCATTCCGATCGGCGAAACGCATTTCATCATCAAAGCAGCGCTAGACAGCAAAACATGTGGCTTAAGCAAAGTAAAGAAAAACAATCAACTAATGTGTCGCTGAATTAATAACAATTGCATCATCAATAACATGAATGAGTGATCGGAGCAGAAAGTATGAACAGTATCAAACCAGAATGATTCAAGAAAACTTACTGCATAAGCTAAAATTTTGATAGACTTCATCCGCATATCCACTAGCATGTTCTGAAATTTCCGCGCTGAATCATAGGACATGAATATTCTTCCTTTTGGCGGGTTCGAATTTAGCTGAGCATATTATGATTTTGTGCTCTATCCCAACTGTTTGACACGATTAAAACGACGAATCAGATTCACAACGAATATTAATTCGTCTTGTCTTGGATTATATAAGAGTAGTGTCAAATACAGGCCCAGCCCATTAAAATTTAATTTCAAATTCCAACTGGGCTTTTATTCGCGATACTGGGTCTCTACAGCCCAAATTATTCTTCTTGTTTCCCCTCACCCGCCCAGTCCACTTATAGAGTAATTTATAATGGATCAAGGCAAGATCCAAATCCGGTCCGATTCACTCATTGGGCCATAAATGAGTCAACGTTTACTAGAAACGGTAGACCGTAAATGGGTCCCATTTTAATATTCTTTTTGAAAATATATATATATATATATATTCTCTCTCTATGAGACTGACACCTTGAAAATGACGATTGGTTAATTAAAAAAATAAAAGAAAAAATAACATGATGTAGGAAATAATTAATAAAATATATTTGTGACATGAATGTAAACAGATTCGAATGTCTTTAAATACCAATTTACACACTATATGATAATTTTAGACATTCTTTGACATAAGAGTCTTCATTTATTTATGATCACACTAATTAATTTTTATCCTACTTTACAAAAAAAAAAAAAAAGGGGCAACTCCTGGTAGAGTCCTAGGTCACGGGTTCAAATCCCACTGTGGGAATGCTTATTTGTCTTCTCTACTATGAGTCTGTGAGCTATGGGCATCCTAGGCTGGTTTAACTCTCTTGTGTGGTTTATAGCTATTACACAAGAGCGAGGTTTACTCAGTGCGCACCCGAAAGGGTCATCCAAAAAAAAAAAAAGGAAAATGGGGAGAGAGACATGTCAAGAAGAAGGGGACAAAAGAAAAGGAATGGGGCTTGTAACATTGAAATATCAAAAAAAGAGTAGACAAAAAGTGACCTAAAACCCTCATAAAGAGGCTAGTAGCTATAGCACATAAGCTCACAAGAGTGATTTTAGGAGGTATGTCCAATTCTAATAACCTTTTGTTTCTGCCATTTCTATGCATGCCTTAAAAGAAAGGGAAATGAGAGGTCTTGTCAAATTGCTATCATCAGTACGGTTTTTGTTTCTAATTTTGGTGGCCCTTTTTATTTTTTAATAACCTTTCAAAGAGAATGAATGAATGAAACATTTTTTTCACTATGCCCAACGGTTTTCATATTTGATCACTCATTTCAAATATAGTAACTTTATAGTAGTACAAATACATCCCTTTGTTTGTTTATATTATCTTAATTCAAATTTCTCTTAATTTAACTCAGTTTTAAAATTATCTTGTATTTACTAACCTATCTAATCTGGGTCGTAAACTAAATTCGAATTTGGTAAAAAAAAAAAAAAAGCAAGTGGGAGCAGATAAGGAGCCTGTTATCAGAACATGTGATTATTGGCAGACTCTGTAAAAAGAGTTTGAAAAACAAACTGAAACCATACCAAGATACGGATGAACAATGAGCACTCGTGAGCATATTGTTACTACAGAAAAAAAAAAAATATATATATATATAAATATATATGTGTGTTTACAATTGTACAACAAAAAACATTTTTATAACCCATTTGGTAATAATCCGATTTGTATACTCCAAATTTAGGGCCTACAAAACAAAGCTATTGTTACTATGCTGCAGAAAATGGAGCTTTTTTGGTGCCTGCAATTGGTGTATACAGCTGCCATATATATGCATGCTGGTCCTTATCAGCTCATCCTATGTACCTTTGTGATTTTGACACTTCTTTCATTACTACTGTCCAAAGACTAAGGCCAAATTCCTCACTAAAACACCAATTATTTCACACAAGTATCCTATGCTATCTTTTTATTTTATTTTATCTTGAAGAAAAATATAAACTTGTTACATATATGTACTTTGAGCTCTTTAATTTGGGATCGAAGTTTCAAAACAATTATAAAACGACGATTTTTATGTTTAAGCAGATAATTACATACAAGAAAAAGATGGCAGATAGTTTAACATTGATTGGTTTTATAACCTGACTGAATGATCAGTGGGAATCATTGTGTATTGATTAGAGTCAGTTACAGTAATCTTAATTAGGTGCCTATTTTCATGTACATTAAATGTTATTTGTACTAATAATTACGAATTTATTACTCATAAATTGTTTGTAATAATGAGACAAAAGTATGTCAGTACAAATCTTGACATTCCGTGACCCCCAAAACCCATCATCGTTCCATTCCATTCTCTATATATAGCACGCTGCCCATTACCACTTTTCTACAAAACTAGTAAGAAATTCACACACTACAAAAACACACACATTCTTATATATATATATATACACATATATATATAGAGAGAGAGAGAGAAAGAGAGATGGCAGCTAAAATGCAAAGGAGAATAGCATTACGCAGAAAGCTTCACATTTTGAGAACTCTAACCAAATCCAAATCAGTAAGACTCATTCTTAAATCCATGGTTTTGGGTCAAAATTTATACATATTTGCTTATGATTTTTGTTAATATATGAAGGTGAATAAAAGCGCCATTATCAAGGATGCTTTCATCTACATCTACAAACTGAAACTCCAAGTTGAAGCAATCAAACAGGAGTACCAATACCTCATAAATCATATCCAAGTACTCTCTCTCTCTCTCTCTCTCTCTATATATATATATATATATATATATATATTTCTCTCTCTCACACACACACTATAAACACACACACCAAGTTTTATTTTTTTTTGGCAAGATAATGAAAGTGCATGGGTTTTCTACAGGAAGTGAAAGTAGAGAAGCTTGTAACAGGATACTTAATAGTGAGAATAACCTGCAAGAAAAGTGAAGAAATTCTGGTTTCGATTTTGGAAGCATTTGAAGAGATGAATCTGAATGTAGTTCAGGCCAGGGTTACCTGCAAACACTTTTTTGGAATGGAAGCCATTGTTGAAGATAATATTGATGAAACAGTTCTTAATGAAGCCCTTCTCAAGGTTATCCAAAGGCAAACTGAAAAAAAAATGCCCTTAATTAATTAAATTTACAAATTTATGATATTAATTATTATTATCTTGGAAGCTTGTGAAGGTCACTTTCATTTTTGAAGTGAAAATTGTGAGAAAGTGTATCCCCAGGGCTGCTCAAGTTAAGAATGGAGTGGAAGAAGCAAAAAGGCTAATACTTATTTCTTGTTTGTTCACTTTATTATTGTTGAATGTTGATAATGATGATGTATTTTCATTTATTTTTTAGTTTTTAATCGTCATTTTTATTTTATTTGGGAAATATTAAAATATAATATCGTTAAAAATTATTGATGCGAGAGAACATGTGGGCCGTCATTTGTTAATTACGATGGCCCTTAAATATAATATGTGGGCCATTTCGGCCCATCTATGGAGTTTATACTATTAAAATTGGAAATGGGACATCTTTATTTTGGGCTCCCCATAAGATATTTTAAGAATTTCAAGCAATGGCCCATAAAAAATAATATATAAAAGCTGTTCAATATATATATATATATATATATTTTAAGAATAACATTTAATAATTCATAGAGTAAATGTTGAGGAATCTCTTAGAGGGTTTTTATTAATTAATTGAATAGTGGTAAGGACTGAGGACACTAGCCATTAGAAAATGGCCTTTGACCATATATTATAAAATTATAATCTCTGAATAAAATCATATAGAAATAATAAATTATGCCATCCTATGGCCACGATGACTTATCGTTCTGGTTAGACAGAAAAACAATATTAAAACACGTTTGCTTCACTCATACGAATGTCCAATTTTAATACACATTTTGCAATTATTTGTTTCTTCACCAACCAGTTTATTAATAAATAATACTCGTATATCTCGATTTCTTTTTTTTTTTAATGATACCATTTAAATATTATCGAAATGAAAGTTATGAATTATTGAATTATTCGTGATAATATTTTAATTCATGGCATCATAATGTTCTAATGGAGACTCATAATGCGCCTGGATAATATTTAACATGAATTTTCTAGTTTGAACTATGTAATAACTTATAATTAAGTAGAGAGTTAAGAGCCTTAGATGCAAAGGATAAGTGACAATTAATTTTAATTTAAATAAAAGACCATGTGCAAACCCAAAAAAGATTACGCATTTAATGTCAATTATCGCTTCTTAGGCACCCATGTGCTGCTAAGTATGTTTATTACTGCATGATTTTGGAGTTTCTATTTGCTAGTTAAATATTTTTTATTAATTAAATATTTCATAAAGACTTTAATTTTTACTTAAGAAACTGGTAATTAAAGCTGAATTTTTAGTGTATTTTCTCAAGAATGCAAAATTTGATTTCAATATCCAGCGTAATCCCTAGTCTCCAGGCACCAAACACTCATACACCAATTAATTACATGACGACCTAATTACGCATATACAGACAAGATACCCACAAACCTAGAAAATAGTAAACATTAATAAAAATAATAATTATATCAATAAAACTGGATTAGATTATTTCAGAGCGAAATTACACGGCAAAGAAGACCAAGAACCATTCATAATTTAATTAAATGTTAATTAATAAAATAATATTAAATTAAATGATAAGAATTGATTGATTAGCAATCCATTTACTAATTCAAATGGTCCCCTACCTCAGTTAACATATACTAAGTTGACATGCTTTGGCATTGGGGGGTAGATTTAATTTATCCCCATAATTATGTCATATTTGATATATAAAATGTTGTGGGTTTAATCAACAATTATATGTCTATTTTTAATTCTAATTGTGGTATCCTTATTAATTAAAAATTAAAATTTCAACTAAATTTAGTTCTAAGAAAGAGTAGTTACCATATACCCCTAAAGTTATAACTTATTTGATAGAGTAAATTAATAAATATCTAAAATTTGATATTTTCATTAGGGGCTAAACTTGTTTGTTTCTCCACCAACATTTAGGAAACACACCAGCCTTGGTCAAATTGTGTGAATTCTTATCAACATTTAAAATTATGTTTTGATTTGACATAAATGAATTTTGATTTAGTCAACATTTTAAACAATTTAATATTTATATTACTTTTTAACTATTGAAGGGTTTTAGCCAGTTTTAAATCTTATCCAAATGAAAAAATTGTACAAAATTTTGAGTTATTATCTTAATTGAATCAAGAAGCTTTTAAGATCTATCTCAAATTAAGAATCAAGTATTCATTTTTCAATACTTAAAAAATCAAAATTCTATATCATAATTTGAGCCTAATTATTAATATGAGGAGAATAAAAGAAAATTAAATATTAGCTGCATTAGTGAGTACTTTTGATTTATGATTTCCTAAAAGGTTATCCAAATATTGTTGATAAGACAATATTGATGACCTCTGCATAAAGCCACTACATAGATTGGATAAAAGTAATTAAGAAAATTTGTCTTAAACAAATTTTGGTATAAAACGTGCAGATTCACGCGTTAGCAATAGAGAGTTTAAAATTAATCACAAAATAATAGCAATTAACAACACACAAATCAACGTTAGGGTCCCTTTCACATTGTAATAAAATAAGAATCAGCTTTGGATTACTTCTACATTTGCTTGCACGTCCTCTTATTATATTCTTCTCCATTTCACATCTCTCTCTCCATTCTCTCCACCATTAAAACACCTCCAAATCTCTCTCTATCTCTCTGAAAGACACACAGAGAGAAGTACTATTGATATAAAGTATAATCATCAAGCCTTAATTAGTGCAAATTAAGAAATGGGCAGTAGATTTATCAACAACCAGTTTTTGAGCCAGTTAGAAGATTCTGAGAATTCGCCGGAAAACAGCGGAGATTCGCCCCGCTCCGCCGTGTCAAATGATACCAAAATCGCATCCACTTCCTCTTCTAAAAAAAGGTACTTATTTGAATTCATGGGCTTTCTATATGTATCTCTAATCTGTCTGTATGCGTTTAATTTGATTAATTACGGGTTTTATGTGCATGCATATGGGTTAATTGAAGAAATTAATACTTAAGAAAAAAAATTAAATTGTGCTGTTTTTTATTGTAAATATAAAGTAGACGAGCCATACAGAAGAGAGTGGTTTCAGTGCCAATCAAAGACGTTGAAGGTTTCAGGCTGAAAGGCGATCACATGAGTTCTCCACCGTCGGATTCTTGGGCTTGGAGAAAGTACGGCCAAAAACCCATCAAAGGTTCCCCATACCCCAGGTAATTAATAAATTAATTAATTAATTAAACTTCCAATTAATGAATCTTAATGGAGTAATTAATTTCTGAAGATGGTTTTTAATTTAATTTATTGTCAAATTGTAGAGGCTACTATAGGTGTAGTAGCTCAAAGGGATGTCCAGCAAGAAAACAAGTCGAAAGAAGTAGATCAGACCCTAGTATGCTACTGGTTACATATTCTTGTGAACATAACCACCCTTGGCCGGCTTCAAGGAACCACCACCATCACAACCACAACACAACCACCGCCGTCGCCGCCGCCGTGACATCGGTCTCCGAGGAAGACGAAGTCGAAGAAGAAGAAGAAGAAATAGAGAAGAAACCAATAATCAACCCATCCAATAATATTCAGTCTCATGATATTATTCCAGAGTTTAAATTTTCGAATCTTGGTGAAGGGCCATTGATTCAAGCTAGTGAATTTGGATGGTTTACTGATTTTGAAACCATGCTAGAGAGCCCAATATCAACTGAGGATAGAATCTGTACGGACGAAGAAATGGCTATGGTTTTCACTATGCGAGAAGAAGATGAGTGGCTTTACGCCGATCTAGGTGAGTTGCCGGAATGTTCGATGGTGTTCCGCCGTGGGATAGCGCAAAGAGAGGCGGAGCAACGGCGGCATAGCTTGGCGACCACCAGCTAAGGCCATGTGCACATTTTTCTTCCCATATGAACAGATTATTTTTCATTTCAGTGAAGATAAATGTGCATCGTACGCTTCAAGATAACCTAGTTTTTTATTTATTTCATTATCAAAAGATTTTCATAATTTATTTTATTTAATTGTTTTCAATGTAGTGGTTAGGAAATAAACTGTTTGATTGGCTGGTTGATGTCATAATCATCTTGTAATTAGCACCTTGGCCGTCGGTTTCTAACTGCTATCTCATGCTACATTGTTTTTTCAGAAATTAAACATGTATTATTATTGTTTTTTCGGATATAACATTTATTTATTGGAATATCTTTGGATAGGTTTATTGGATCTTTTATAAGATAACTTCTGTTATCTTTGTTTTCTTTTTTCCTTGGGTTTTAGATTTAGATGATGATATTAGTACTTAATAAATTATTATAGGAGCTCCAATTTTAATTTTTACATTAAATATGACATGACTACCCTTAGATCTCCTAATTACTTTTATGCAATCAAAAAATTCATTATCATTTATAGATATTTTGTTCACCACTTTTAATTAAAGACAATAAATTAAAATATAAATCAATTTAAAAGAAATAATTAAAATAAAATGTATAGAATCCTACAAAATATTTTTCAACATCAAGAACCTTTTTTACAAACTTTCTATTCCACTAAACCTTAAAGTTTATTATAAGCAATCATTTCTTTCATAAATTACACTTCAATTTTCCAAAAACAGATCTATCTAAAATTATTTTTTCCAACTCATATTTAGAAAAACTTTGAGACCTGACCAATGAGAACTGAGTTATTTTCAATAAATATTTCTTTAATAATTTCATAAAGTAGGACGAGATCTTGCTGTCTCAATGATCAAAAGTCAAATTTTATAACAGCTCTGACTTTTGAGTTATGATAGTTGGATCCAACGTTCTCCATCAGTAACTATTACTATTACTTACAAATAATGATTTTCATGTAATTTTCTTGCATGAAAATATAATAGTAAATCATATATATACATATAAGCTAGAGTGTGTCATATATTATTAACTACGATTAAATCCTGAGTTGTGGATCAAAAAGTCCCCAAATAAAAACTAATATATATATATATATATATGTAAAGGTTCGAACAAACACAAAATCAACGTTCAAAATATCTACATTTTCACACAATGATCACAAGAGTATAATTGATAATTGCTTGATAAACATTTAAATATAGTAGTCGGTAAAGATGCTTTAATGTGTGACCCAAGTTATTAATTTAAATATCTAAATATATAACATTTGTAATTATTTTAATTTATGATGATTGTAATTTGTAATTGGAAGAGCACTCTCTAATAGTATATTAAGAAATTTTAATGGCATTTAGGTCCCCACATGTTACACGTGCAAGCCATCGCGTCAGATGCGGTTCCTTAATGACGTCATTTGTCCTAAATTATTAATCCCTGAAAATTAATTAATTAATTATTAACATCATCTCTTTAAGCCATCTTCTTATCTTTATCTAGTAAAGCATTGGGCACATAAATATATGAAAAAAATGACTATTTTTTGGGGTGATTCTAAGTTGGTCCGGGACTGTTGGTCCCGGCCCTTAGAACCACACATTTTGGGGGTGGGGGGTGGTTTTTCCCACCTACAAATGGAAAACCACCCACCAAAAGATAGGAAATGTGTGGTTCTCAGGGCGACCACCTTAGAATTTTGCTATTTTTTGGGTTAAAAAAACGACTAAAATATTCCTAGTAGATCTGGAGAATCTTCTAATCATTGTCGATTTTTCTTGAAATATTGCCTGCAGTTACGTGCTCTGACCAATAACAATATTTGCGAATTAAATGCTCTAAAATGTCAACTCTTCACCAAATTTCTAGTGTAAAAAGACACCACATTTGGGCCAAATGAATTAAATTGCCGAGCCATAATCAAAGACTGAGGGCTTTTAGGTGACCGATCCAGCTTGAGTCTGAAAATGCATGTTCAATAGCTGCATCTTATAATACATTTATTTTATTAGTATATACATATATATATATAAAATACATCTTATAGTATTATATAGGTGTAAATATTATTTAATATTCATAAAATATTTTTAAAATATGAATTATACAAAATAAAATATTAATAAAAAAAATTGAAACTCGAGCTTGACTTGGTTCGATTACCAAAATATTTTTTCAATCTCGGCCCATCACACCCGTAATCCAAATTTACGAAACCCCATAAGCTCTTACTCCCTAACCATCCGTTTATGGGCCCAATCAAAAATTTGGTCAATCTCGGCCCATCACACCCCTAACCCAAATTTACAAAGCCCCATAACTCTTACTCCCTTACCATCCTTTTATGGCCCAATCAAACACACCAAGCCTGATTGACCCGCTATGACATAGAATGACCAATTATTACAATTGCCCACACATCTAGATGACATTTGATTAGAGATATAAACGAGCCGAGCTCAATCCCTAGTAGACGAGCTCGAGCTCAAAATTTTCGAGCTCGAGCCCAAAATCGAGCCGAGGCCGTTTAAAAATTACAAATTTTGGCGGGCAATTTAAATAATTATTTAATATATATTAATATAATAACAAAAATAATAATATATTAAAAAATAAAACTGGCTCGCGAGCTTTTTTTACAAAGGAGTGAGCTGGAGCTCGATTAAAAACTCGAGCTCGAGCCGAGCTCGTTTGAGACGAGCCGGCTCGTCTTACACCCCTACATTTGAGATAAAGAATTACTATATGAATTATGAAATAAAAAGTAAAGCAATTAATAACAATAATAATAATTATGACGACGAAATTCTCTTTGCCGTCTAATATCTGCATATGAATCGGTCTCGAGAAAATTTCACACCACAAAATACTCAAACAAATGCAGCAAAACAAAACAACCTATGAGGAGCAACACCCACCTTTCTTCACAGCCGATACATCTTTACTAATATCAATTTTCTCACCTTTCGAAGGGACATTCGAACCAGCCCCATCCTCAACAGCCTCCATGCTCTTCTTGCTCACAATACGGTATATCTGAGTAAGAACCTCCGAGAACGCATTATCAACATTAGTAGCGTCTAATGCAGATGTTTCCATGAAGTAAAGTGACTCTCTCTCAGCAAAAGACGTCCCATCGTCAGTCGAAACCGCCACTAAATGGCGAAGATCGGATTTGTTGCCTATAAGCATGACCACAATGTTGGGGTCCGTGTGATCCCTTAGTTCCTTTAACCATCTTTCGACGCTTTCGAATGTGGAGTGCCTTGTGACATCGTAGACGAGTAGTGCCCCAACTGCACCACGGTAGTATGCACTTGTGATGGCACGGTACCTAGGGACGAAGGGCAATTGAGCTTTTGAATTGCAGAAAATGGGAATAGAAGATATATTGTATAGAGGACTTTAAAATAACTCGGTCTTATGTAGATCAAAATGGGAGCTCATGGGTTTGAAATACATTGTAACATGAAACAATTACACCAAGCTCATTGGATTTCCTATGATGAACTCGAAATCCTTAGCTCCAAATCAACCAATCCAAACATATTCGAAAAGAAATCATCAACTTTAAATTTTTTAATATTGTGGAAGAATAATTGATAAATACGCTAGTGGGAGGGAGTTTATCATGAAGTGTCTATACAATAAAATCTCTCTCAAATAACAAGAGCTAAATGCTTTCCTTTGTTGATTTTGGTACCTATTTAGAGAATTTAATTGCAAAATCAAATATGGCAATAGGAATTGTTGTTGATTGCTTTGACTAATCTTCTTAATCTGTCTGTACCTTTTAGTTTGACAATGAAATGATCAAATCAATTCTAGCAATCATATGATACTTTTACAATTACAAATAATAATCAACTTGGGATGAACATGATTTACATCAATCTTAGCTCTAATATGTGACTGATAAGACAGTAGCAAATCTATGTCTAGAGCCAATTGGAGCAGCGCATTATATTTGACACCTCATAGAAGTTTGATACTAGGAATCGTATTTACGACATTTTCCAGTGTAGTACATTTCATTGGCCCATTGTTATCATAATCTAATGCATTTTGTTCTAATATTAGTAAAGAACTTAGCCATCTAATAGATGTCAATTTGCTTCGACAAGGATTCATCCACTAAAATTTGCTTGATATGTCATTCAGATTGATACTGAATGCGGACCAATATGAAACAGCCACAAAAAAATTCTCAAGGAAGCTTTAAGAAATACCAACAGAAAGAACTGTTTTGATGAGAACTGTTGTGTAATAATGCAACTAGATATCATATGTAATGTTACTAAGAAAAACGTCTTACCATTAATGTCATACTACCCCCAAAATAGGAATTTTCGGAGATCCTTAGATCCATTTGATGTTTACTATTACTTTGTCCAAGATGTTGATCATGCAGATGAAATAGTAAAATCTGATAAAATGGATTTCAGAAGTAGATTCATAGAACTTCATGATCCGACAAAATATCAAAAGAGCTAACTAATTTAATTAAGACTGAATAAACCATGTAGGTTCGAAACTTATTAGCATAAAAAGATAACCACACACAATGAGTAAACAACTTCAACCTACTCACATCCATTGGGCACCACCTACCCTTCAGATATCCATTATTCCCCAAAATTGTCAGCATTTAAAACGAAGATAATACAGCCTGATAGTAACATCTTCTTCCCTATTCTTTATTATTATTGCACTTTTTAAGTCAAATTAATCGGCTACTCATCATTGATGGTTGTATAACTAGTACCACTAATCATGCCAGGGAAGGGGGGCCTGCTCTATAGCAGAAAACCAAGATCTAACAAATCCATACTACAAAATCATCTCCTTTTAGTTAGTACATTAAGGGGATCAATAATCTGGCCTTCAAACAGTATGTTCCGCCATTAATTCACAGATCAACACCCATATTCAGTCCAAAACCAAAAGCTCATCGTGTCATCATATATTCTTCAGATCTGTCATAATTCCTAATCATCTCTCCGCCCTTTTAAACTTACTTCCTGAATCTACAATATGCTTGTTCTATAACAACTATGCCATACAAGTTTTTCACAAAGACACTAAACTCACATTCAGATTCAAGCAATTCTAACTAACAGTAAGATCCAGTTCACTAAAACCGAATAGAAAACTCATCAATGTAAGCAAATCGAAAGAACAGGAAAATAAATGTATAACCTTTCTTGACCCGCAGTGTCCCAAATCTGAGCCTTGATGACTTTCCCATCAACGGTCAAGCTTCTGGTTGCAAACTCAACCCCGATAGTTGATTTGGACTCAAGGCTAAACTCATTCCTAGTGAATCTAGAAAGCAAGTTAGATTTACCCACACCTGAGTCACCAATCAAAACCACCTTGAAGAGATAGTCATAGTCATCTTCTGCTCTGTACCCACTCATTGTTACTCTACTGAATTTGAATTTGAATTCTTGTAGAGTACAAGATCCAGAGCTTTTAAAGCACCCTTTTGAAGGAGATTTTAATGTGGATGTAAACAGTAGATTAATTTGAAATATCTATGGTGTTCTACTGTATCTGTAATCTGTGAAAGGTTTTTGGTTTCTTTTTGCTTTTTTGACCAAAGTGTTTTTGAGTGGGAAATATGAGAGACTGACTGCTGTCAATCAGCATGATTCTTTGGGAGGAGAGAGAGATTATTAAGTGGTCATAAGTACGTGGGCTGGGTCAGTTGCGCTAATCAAGCCCAAATGTATTCTAAATGGAGGCCCATTTTCATTTACAAGATTTGGGCTACTTTAGGTCGAGTTTACACGCGAATGTAGGCCCACTAAGATTTAAATGTTATATCCATAAACTATTAGTGCGGTTAGAAATTTACCATAAAAATTATAAAATTGTTCAAATCGCAATAAAGAATCTAATTTAGAATTTGAAAAGGCTCAATCAATTTGTTTTCCAATTTCAATATCCCTTGTTCTAATTAAAATCAAGTTAACTCTAAAAATTTAGTAAAAAATGAATATAAAATCAAATATAATAAGATAGAATTGACTATATCAAGATTTGAAAGTTAAAAATTATCTAAACATCATTTTACTCATTTAGAAACTTAATAAAGTTTAACCTTTTAAGTGATGAATAGAAGGGAAAGTCTCGAATGAATTTCAATAAACTTTTAAAAGAGAAAAAAAAAACAAGTTATGTATATATATATATATATATATATATATATATTTACCTTGCCAACTCAAACACATGAAGAAAAAAAAACCCAATATTGGGCAATAATCGTGCTTTCCACGTCCAACTCCATGATTGAATATAACCAAACGCGTCTTTATCATGGCGCGACTTTTTTATATATATTCTCCAGCTTACGTTATATTGTCTTCTTCTCAAATACCCCACCAGTCCACAGCCAATCTTCTACTGTTTTATTCTTTCATTATCTTTTTCAATCACTTTTTTTTCTTCTCTTTTTGAGGTTTAGTCAATTCAATCACTTCCAAATAACAATGTCCATCTCTAAAATCCCATCATCCCCTTCACAACAAAGAATTCAATTGGTTTCAAACTCTGTATCTGAAAGACTACTCTCAAAGTTCTGTGATGTCTCAGAATTCAACTTCGATTACACCAAAAGCGGGCTATGGTCTCCTCCAGTTCAAAGAAGCGTGTTTATGAACTCACCTGGAGAGATTTTCACAGAAGGCGAAATGGCTGAAAGGCTAAAAAGCGCTCTGGAAATGCACAGGAGAAAAAGGCACAGGATTTCATTCAATGTATGTATAAAGATTTGGTTTTGTCTATTGAAATATAAAGTTAGAGAATGCTTATCTGTGCATTTTGTATTGTTCGGCAGGCATGCTTGTGTTCTCCGAAAAGATGCTGAATTCAGATTCGAGATGACCCGGAAAATTGTAGCTGAATTGTAATTTTCACATCGTGTTTTATTTTTTCTTAACGATGTATAATGTTGAAATTTTTTATGTACGTAATTATCTTACATATAAGTAGCAAGATCCGAGTTTATGGGAGTACTGTCTGAACTGAACCTGGTAAATTTTTGGTGTTCCAAGCACGAAGGGCCATTGTGAACTCCAATATCAAGTAAAAAAGTACGAGATTCATTTAGTTTATATTAGCTAATTGGCATTAGCACTAGATTATTGTTCTAATCATATCACGTGGCTAAATTATCACTGGTTTTTTGGTAAAATGTATCGTTATCATAGCAATAAGAAGTAAAAGAATAACACGGCCCGATATAGGCAGAAAAAAATGTACCTTTGAATTTGAATACAACATGGTCATGGCAAGAATTCTGCAATTTAAATACTGTCACAAATATTCTTACCTGTGACACTGATAATTAACAGACAATATATCTTGCACTGTAATTATACATGATAGAGACAATACACCAGTGTTTCAGGTGAAATACACAATATATATACTATTTTTTACCTTTGCTTTGGTTTTCTTCTTGTTTCTAGTCTTCATGATTGTAACTACATAAATGACATATACAAGTGAAGTATCTTTCGCAAGCCAACATACTAGACAAAACTCCTTTCTCGATGATCTTCATCCATGTCGTGAAAATGAGGGCTATTGCACAGCCCTCAATACTCACCGAATTTATACAAGTAACACACCTGTAAATATCGAATAAATCTTAATTAATTGAGAATATATAATTCTATTTCACATAAAGTTCAATAACGCAAATATTAGGAACACAACAGAACCATTATTAGGAACGTGAAATCTTTAAGAAAGAAATGAAGTATCTGTGAAAATCCAGAATAAGATTTTTCACAATCAACTACTTTTTTGCTTGAGATGGAAACGCATTAACAATCGAAGTAGATTGCTGAAATCAACTCACCATGCATGGTTCAAACAGGAACAGGAGTTTGTTCTAAACTTTCTTTGCCTGTAATACCGTCTTTCAGAGTTTGGAAGTACACATTGTAGTCTTTCTCTGGAGGAGGATTTTCTGGATCCACTGTATAAGGTTCGCTAAATGGAATCACACTCTTGACCTGTAAAATAGAGAAAGAATAGCATATGGTTCCAGTTTTTACGTCAAAATCTAATTAATGCACCAAATTTAGAAACAAAACAAAGATATTTTACATAAATACACTCCACTAAGTTTAAGCACAAACCTCAAATGTTTTGTCACATGCATATGGACTTTCTAAAGCAGCAATACATATACGTGCTACCTCCTCCCTAGAAATCTTTCCCTATAAAATAAAGATGTAAAAATTCAGCAAAGCAAAGTCAACCAATGTATCCCGAATAGGGCAAAGTGAAATCATACAGTTATATTATCTCCCTGATCAAAGATGAGATCAGCTCCAGCAGGTTCCTCTGTTAATGCACACGGCCTAACAATTGTATATGGAATTCCACTTTCCCGGATCAAATCTTCCCCCTGTGGAATGATTACAGTTATACGATGCAATTAGTTTTAGTCTATTTATAGAATCTTAGAAGAAAGTATGAGCATCACAAATCAACAACATGCTTATATGGAATGGAAAATTAGCATATTTATGACATATATCTTATTTGAACCATAACTTGAGTTGATTAAGATTTATTTTGAAGAACGAATTCTCGGAAATGGTGAAGAACCTTCAACTTGTATGTGAGAATGAAATCCAATTCTTTGTTCAAGCGGACAGCTGGAGGCTGCTTGCTTAAATCAAGCCCTGGCCTGTCGGGTCTAGTGACCCCAGCGGAGCCCACATGCACAATCCTACAAGAAATAGAGACCAAGAAATAAGTATAACTTAAAACTTCATTGGTGCACAAATTTCATGAAAAGATATTGTATAAATGAACCTGGGAGTGATTGGCTTCTTTAAGTAAGCCCGTATGGTTGATATAGGAAGTTGAAATGGACCTTCAACAAAAGTTGGGTTTAACTTCCCATCATACTCAAACTTGCTGAACATGAGCTGTAAATATTATACTGTACATCAACATTGTGTGCACAAGGAATAAAAGTACTTGAAAATCAAAGAACAAAATACATTGAAACATGCCTGCAGTGATATAATTTCACTGGGATCGAACGGTGGTGCATCAGAAACAGTTCTTGCTCGAAATATAGGCCTCAAAGAAGAGAAAGGCAAGCACACCTGGAACACAATCAGTTAAGAGCTTGAGAGTTATTATTTATAGTTCGAGAAAAATAAATATAATCACTAACCGATTGCCATTGGTCTTTCACAGTGTCAAAGCCAGTAGTGTAACCAACAGTGTCCCAATCACGGCTAGTTCGAACAATGAGTTTATAACGACGGCCATCACCTTTAAGACGTAACTCAAGACCATCATATGCAGACAGATCTTCAGGCACAGAGAAATTCTGAGGCAAAATTTTTGTCATAGAAGATGTAACATATAGGGTTTTGCTAAAAAGAAACTATAACTAGCATGTGATTCATAGTGATTTATACTAAAAACTAACATTCTCATGATTTCTAAATTTTAAGTAGTCTCTTCTGACTAAGTAACTAAAAGTTATTGTCTTACTGAAACTAACAATATAAAATATTAGCCCCATTAGCATTATGGATGAAACAATTTGCCTATTTACAACAGAAACGTATGGGAGGGAAAGGTTATAACTAACCTTTGTCCTGATACTGGTAAAACCACCATTGTTTGCAGTGGAAACAACTCCTGAAAAGGACATGTAAATAGGTTGAATAAAGAAAAACAACTTTCCCAGCTTTTTTTATTTATTCAAAAGTGTGAGAAAAACAAACCTCTGAAAATTCCTGTTGGTCTACCATTTTCGCCAGCATTAGGATCAATCAGAAATGAACTTTCACTTACTCCTCCCATGACAACATCATCCAATGCACCCCAAGGAAGTTCTCTAGATAAGTTGTCTGTGCAGTTAACAGGAAAAAGTATTCAAACGAAGAACATTGGATGCAAATTATTTCAGGTAATATTGAAGGATATTCATGATTTTCCAGCATACCTTCAAATCCAAATACCAATTTTCCATTACGAAGCCCAACAGTCTCTTTAACAGCATTAATAAGATTTTTCATACCAATGAACTCCACCATTTCAGGGGAATCGCCTTTAATCTGCTTTCACCAATTAAATAACCACACCCACAATTAATTGGCAATGACACATTGTTCAGGTTTACCAAACTTTTGAGATGCTTTATAGGAAATAAATCACCAACCTCTGGTTCAAAGAACTTGATTCCCTGGAAACACAATGTGATCAGAAATTAGACATAGAGAATGTTTTTTGGAAAAGGACAACAAGACATGAAAGTCCCTCATCTGGTTATGAGCTCATACCTGACTGTATTTGGCCCTATCCGGAGTATCTCCTTCCTTTGGACCAACAATGACCGAAACAGCGTTAATGACCTTTCTAACTCCTTTAAAATACTCTGGCATCAATGTGCTTGCTTTTGTAATATCACCAACAATCTGACAAGTTATTTTCGGAAAAGTGACAGTAGCAAAACAAGAATTAGTAATTTTGCAAAGTCTAGTAATAAGAAATCTCTATAATCTAGATAATAAACAACATCAAAGCCTCCAGTTTGTTACAATATCGACAATCAAAAATGTTTTACCACAGCTGAAGAAGGTGCTTCTAGCTTTTTCGTCACTGGAATTATACCGACTTTAAGACCATTGACCACTTGCACATTGACACATTCATATCAAAATTAGCAAAACAAACTATAAATAAGACTCATTAAGGATAAAAACCATTTTCAGCCATTCCTTGAACGGTTTTAGGTATCCACAATCAGCTTTCCTTAGGACTTGGCTATATAAGCACACTGCTATTATTTGCTAAGAAAATCATTTTTTAGTAAGATCATGTGTGTGTGTGTCAAATAATTAAAAAAAAAAACTATTAGCAAAAGAAACTTCACGATATAAGAGCATTCCAAAATGAATACTATGCAGGAGTGTAACGGAAGAAAGGCAGTCTCTTAAATTATCTTAAACACAGATGAGTTCGTGATCTTTAATTGTAGTAACCCTTGTTTACAGTGTGAAACAAATATGCTATTTCCTTTTTGGAAATAGATAGAGCAATTATGTTATGCACCAACTTCTTTTAGGTAGAATATGTATAGGTATTTAATACTTTTAGTTTCACTCAGAACTGCATCTCACATCAGACATGGAAATTGAAATTGGGAAGAGTAATATAAAATGCCTTTCCTTTTTGGTGCAATGAAACTCATGTTTCTAAAAATCATCATGTTTCTGGAAGAATTGGTAGAAGTAAATGAAGTTTCAGAAACAATATTCTACTTTTCACGTCAGATGAATGTTTCAATCAGCATGAATATACAATAAAGTACACCTTAAGACTACGTTAACTGGTTGGAAAGAGCAGAAAACTCAGATCATGGTTCTCTATTATACTTGATTAAACAAAAGCAGAAAAAAGCAGAAAACTCACCAAGTCTACATCTGGACCCAGCATTTTTCTTGCTTTCTCTTCATTTCTAACCTGAAACAATGTTGATATAAGATAAAATCATGAAAGTATGACAAAATCCAAGCTTCGAAATCTCAAGGTCTATAAATTCTCAGCCACCTTGAGTTTTACAAGCTTTTTTTTATAATTGGCTTTACAGTCACTAATCTGTATATCTGCAATAAGAAAAAATTATGAACATAAAACAAAGTACCAACACTCGAACCGGCAGCCCTTTTTTCCTTAAGATATCCACAACTCTTCTGCCAACACCACCAGTACCTCCAGCAACCAGTGTAATGCCCGAAGTGTCCATTGCTTTTACTGCTTCGCTAGGTGATGGACCAGAGAGTTTCTCAATCAGAAATTCAAAGAACTTCACAAATAAATGGATCTTGTCAGATCAAATTATAGATAACTTCAACTCGAAAAATATCAAGAAAGGATCAAGCAAGCTGAACCTTCGCAGGAGAGGGAGGCCCGTTAAAGAAATACAATGTTTTCAAGAATCTACCTACGTCCCAACCTTGCTTTCCAGCTTCTGAGATAATGGAACTTCTATAGGTTCTCAAGGAATGGAAAGATGACTTTTTATGCTGAACAGAAACCTGAAATTTAGACTGGAGAAAAGGATTTAGAAGTGGAGAAGATAAAACGAGCGGAGACGTCCTGGATAATCTTTTCTCACCAAATGCAATACCCTGCAATATCGAATAAAAATGGTCTCTGAAGATGTATTCTTTTTTCTGTAAACAGTATGTTAATGCGAAAAAATAGAATTACCACCAAAAACATTAGTATACTGTAATGTTACTGGTTTGTATTGCTTCAAGATTTAATAATTGTTAGCAGAGAGCAATTTCAGTAGGATCACATAGACAATCCATAAAAAGTTCTTCTTGAATATTAATATTTTCCTATATCCGGTAATGTCTTGAGGATTAAACACTCAACTGCAGAAAATAGTTAAATTAAATGGTGACTTGGTGAGGTCTCCAGGAAGGAGATTGCGTGGGAACATTACAAGTAGAAAAATAATATTAGTAACACTATCCAAGGCTCCGGTTATTAAATTAATTAAAAAACCCAACATTCCACAACCAGATTAAATGCCAAACAATATGATTATTATAATATCATGACCAATCATAACAAAATATATGAACATGCACTAGACAGCAAAGGATATATAACCTCGAAATAGAACATTATTCAAGCCACACACAATGCTTTATCCCAAGAATATCTACCAATCTACCGTCAGTTGGTCACAGACAAAGAAAATACGAAAGAACAGAGAGAAAGATTATTGGGAAGATTCGAGATTCCGCCACATACCTGGAAATTCAGAAATCTTGAGCGTGAAAAAGAAGAAGGATTGGTTACGGCACAAAGGCAATAACACTCCATGTGGGTCGTCTATTTCCACCAAGTAATGAACATTCACGAACACAAAAGAACAACGAAAAAACAGATTTTGATCAAAGGTCGACTATGATGATGATGATATTGTAATCACTGCTGGAGTTAATGAACACCACATACTATGAAAGAAAAAGAAACGCCCTCCACAGTGGCGTACCCGACCCAAACCCAATTGAATTATTTGATTGAATTGTGTGTCTGAAGTCTGAACCGAACCTGTTGATATATTTATATGCAAAAGAAACGCGTGAAGCGTGCCAGCCCAATTATAACTGCCTTCCTAATTTAGATTTCATAAACAAGCCCAATGATAGCTGTCTTCACCATTGGGCCTCCGCCCAATTATAACCGCCCTCCTTATTTAGATTTCATTAACCAGCCCAATGACAGCAGTCTTTACCGTTGGGCCTCAGCCCAATTAAAAACCAATTCCTTATTGGGCTTTTAATTAACTGCTGCCAACACAACTATAGTTGTTTCTCAACTTGGGCCTCCAAACAGCCTTTCAACAAAGATATTTTGTTAATATTTAAAATTAAAAATATTCTACCATTAAGTGGGTGACAAATGTTGAGTTTTCGATTGTTTGTGAATGTAAAAATTAGTTGGGATCATTTTATTCTTTAGTGGGTCAAGTCGGTATGCTAAGAAGATTGCTCTTGCCTAGTGTGGTTTAGGGATACATGTAACTTAGACTAAAATTGCAAATATCTATGTATATTCATTTATGATTAATGTGTTAATCAATTTAATAAATTATATTATTTATTAGAAGATAAAAAAACATCAAATTCAAAAATTTCATAAATCTAAGATTTAAGGTTTATGGAGTCACCTATTGTAGAAATAATTATTGTAAGGAGGGTCTCGTATTTTTTTTTTTCTATTATATTAGAATTTTATAAATATTCATAAATCCAATCTATTGTCCCCACACATACTAATTAATTAATTAATTAAAGCATATCTTTGTATATATATACTACATATTTATTGCAGTTAAGTTGTTAGCATCAAATAGAACCCCCATTGACAATAGAGGAAAATATTGTCCCATTTTGGACACCTAATCGGAAAACAAGGTGAATGGTCTAGGGACCAAGTGTACATACTCTTCCCGGCAACATCACCCTTTTATGCCCACAAATTCAACCATTTAATACTCTTCAATATTATCTTCTTTGTCATTTATCATCACTATCTATATTTAATCCTTCATTAATTATGCTTGCTTCTTTTGTATCACATATATATATATATATATAATTTGTTGTGAGTTATGATGAAAGAAATATCATGAGAAATAATTTAGTTGTTAGTTAGGAAACACCTCAAAGAAGATAAAATGAGGGAAAATCAAGCATAAAAAAAAAAAAAGAAATCATTATTTAAATTTCCTAATTATTCAATAAACAATCAAAAGAAATTCTTGAATCTCTTTTTTTTTTTTTTTGCTATTTTTAAAGTAGGGTTTTTCTTTTCTCATTCAAAATTTGTCGTGCTCATGTGGTGTTTCTTTCCCAAGATGAAGACATTAATTATGAATATATTGGTGCTCATTTAATTTGACAGACCTTGTTGACTTTATAATTATCAACAGAAAATGAGAAAAACATCCCAACTTTGAACACTTCGATCGTGATTGTACAGATTCAGCATATAATGGGATGCATGTTGTTCATTTTAACTGAAAAATGTATTGCTTGTTTGTTAGTGCTGATTTATATAGTAAGCTAAAAATATATATATAACACTTAATTTATATTTAATCTAGGGACCCATTAATAAATAAAAGAGAGATTTTGTTAAGGACGGTTAAGCTCAAGTTAGGTGCTTGATGATATGGTCAATGATAAATTAGACAAAGATCTTTAGTGCAAAAAGTACTCTAAAGAATCCTTACTCTAAAGAATTGAGGTTTTAGGAAAGAAATTCAGGCCGTTGACCTTAATTTTTTTTTGATATATGATTGCATGCTTATTGCTATTAATTAAACTAAACCATACTGATTGTTATGCCAACTTTCTTTCAGATTTATAGTCAATACATCCTATATTGGACAGATTAATACAAAGGTCAACACATTATATACATGTATAGTTTATTTTATTAATATATATATATATATATATATTAATAAGGGAAAAGTAGAAGAGAGAACTAAAGTGCAAGTTCATATATTCCTCGAAATTATTTTGAGGTATTTTCATCTTCATCAGAAATAAATAACCCTTAAATGTCAACTCTCCAAACTCCATTTTCTACTTTATTTATTAGCCATTAATGTGTAAAAATCACTTATAATTCCATCAAATCTTTTAAAGGTACTCTAATTTTATCGTTAGTGATCTATATATATATATACATAAGTTCAAATCCGTAAGATTTCAAGTATGAGTAAAACTATATATATTGTGCATCTCAAAACGTGGGTTTTATAATCGTCTTAATCTACCTAAAGAAAATAACTTAAAAACATCGAAAATCGTAACAAAATAAAAATTACGTTCGAGCCCCTTTCAAGCGTACGTTGAATATAATCGACACCGGAAGCATTCCAAACCCATGAACATATCAGCTAAAAAATCATTAGTTATTTGCTTCAATTCTTATTACAATAAAATTGTAATGGGCAGTGTTGACGGCAGCATTCGGACATGTACATGTTAACAACCAGCAGCAAATGAAGGGCTTTCAACTTAACTTTTACAGATTGTCTTTTTTCTGTAATAAATAGGGAACAAATATATGATGAATCTTGGATATATATTTTTGTATATGTAGCAGATCGATAAGGTTATAAAGAACAGACAAAAAGTTGTTATTAAGAAAATCGAGGCTGTTTTGTAAAGATTTCAATTTGAAGGCCGTATGTGCTTTTGTCAGTTTGTCTTGATTTTGTTTGTCCGAATTTAATATACTTTCAAATTTCAATTTGTACGTCATACATTTAAACGCGGAACTTGAATAGTAATGTACAGCCTGAGTTTCGTACGTACATGAATAATAAACATAGCAATTATAAATTTAAAGTAAAATTTATAAAACACTATGTATATGTAAGTACTATATAATTAGACTTATAATAAGCAATCATTAATGATGACTTCGTCATTACACTATCTTAATAGGAATTGGGACATTCTAGGTTGACGAAGGCGGCCAGCTACGGCGAGTTCTTTTACAATTATATTTTAATTTGTTCCAATATTTTATACACAATTTGCATATAATGTCTATTTAGTTATATTATTTATAGTAGAAGATGACGATCGATGAGATATGAAATATTGGTATTCAATAATGTAAAATAGTTAAGAAGTTGACTTTATATTTATATTGTATACTTAAAACTCGGATATTATTACAAAATAAATAGAGGTATTGCAGCAAGCATAGCCGTCGATCTCAAGTCTATAATTCAAATATGAGCTTAAAATTTGATTTGATGGTGCATGCATGAAGTTGCTAATTTGATTTGATGGTTCATATATAAATCAGTTTGATTGAATTTTCATATATATATATATATATATATATATATATATGTTTACCTTAATATAAGTTGTATTTTAACCATATCAAGGCTCAAGCTAGCATCACTCACAAAACAGCCAAATAACTCAATAATGATATATATAAAACATTACTCAGATATTAATTAATGTCAAATCAAACTATAATCTCCTCAAAATCCCTTCAATAAATATTTAAATGTAAAAAAAAAGGTTCATATTTGACTTGGCCCGTCTAACTTGAACCCCAAGCACTATTTCTTCAATATTCAATTAAATCTTGCGTATATATACATCTTCCTCTCCACTACATCCATTCTTCCTCCCTCTCTCTCCCACCAAAAAACACAGAAAAAAAATCTCTCTCTCTCTCTCTCTCTCTCTCTCTCTATATATATATATATACATCAAATCTCTGTTGTAAGAAATCCCATACAAATGGCTCGAAAAAGTCTAATATTTAAACTGTTTTTAGTACTCATATTTTCAACCATAATCTCCTCCGTCAACGGAAGGAAGCTACTAAACGTGCATGATCATAATAAGGTCCCATCTCCGGCCGCCATGAGCTTGTATCTGTCGGCGCTTCCGAAAGGCACCGTACCAGCTTCAACCCCAAGCAAAAAAAGCCACGCCGCCACCGTCGACCAAAAGCTCATCGCCCGCCACCTCGCCGCCGTCGACCGGATTCTCCGCTCCGTTCCTAGCCCCGGCGTCGGCAACTAGCTTATACCCTGATCTCCATATATATATATATATATATACACAAATTCAAATCTTTTTTGTTTTATTTTATTGACAATTTTGATTTCTTTTGTTGCAGTAGCTAGCTAGGTTAGAACCGTACTGCACATGGAAATGCATAGCAATTGTATAGGAGAGAATTTGTTTTTATTTTTAATTATTTTATTATATTTTTGATCTGGGGATGATCTAGCTACTTTTATTCTTTTATTACTGGGATTAATTAAAAGTCGTAAAGTTTGGTCCCACTATACTATATAAACATCTTCACTACATTTGTTTGTTGAAACAGATGTTGATGTAATTAATTACGTCGTGGTTATGATCATAGTTGCAGATATTAAATTTTATGGGAACATTTGACACATGGAATTTTGACGTTTCTTTGTTCGTTAAATTTACTTTTACAAGCTTAATTTAATTTCTAACTTACTCTCTTTGAATTCAGTTGTTATTATCAAATAAGTTGATTCATTTGATCAAATGGTTTAAAAGATGGGCAATTGAGTTCAAGTTTACTTGTATTGTACTCTAGGTTTATATATATATATATATAATATATATTATATTTGTATTGTATTATAGTTATCCAATTTATTAAAAAGATATATCTATTTATATTTGCTCTCAAGTTTATCTATTTTTATTCAATTTAAGAACAAGCAGATTTCCAGTTTGGAAGCAATATTTTCTTAATTAGGTTCTACAAATTTGATAATATAGAACTATAATTTCTCCACTACAAAAGTAGATTTAGTGAGAAAAATATCAAGTAGATTTTTCTTATTTAACAGTGACAAAATTTTTACTATAAATGTATCACTAAATTTCAATAACATTGTGACTAAAAATAATTATTGTGACAAATCTAAAACTATTGTCACTCATTATGGATATATAGTGATAATTTTAATATAATCACTTTAAATTTACCAATAAAATATTTATTGTTTTAGCATTAAGTTACAACTTTATGAGAAAAAACGATGGAATTTGAATAAAAAGACCATTTTACTTATGCATATTCAATAAAATTTCTATTTACATCAAGAATGAAAGTTTGAGAAGGAAAAGGTAAACTTATTTTAGCTCGTTTTTAAGACTTTTTTTTCCCATATATATCTATATTATATGCCTTTTGTAAAGTTTAGAATTGAAATTTCAATTGTTTAATTGCCTGTCAAGGGCCACGAATTTCGTTCACAGAATCAAGCCCACGTAAATTGTATTGGCACCTACCTAAAAGCCAATTGAACTTTTCTTTTCATTTTGAGGTGAAAACGATTGTTGATTGCTTATTAAGTTTATTTCTATATTCGCCAAATGGAAATTCCCAAAAAATAATAATAGAGGCTTTAGATTCAATTATTATCAACATCTGAGTGTTATCTATTGATAAACCTCAATTATACGTGTTTTTTAGCCTAAGATTAGTCGTTTATATATCATTTTATATCATGATTTATACCCCATATGCGTTTAATAGGTTTGTTACATGTTCGTAGGAAAAAATCATTGATTTCGAGATAAGGGCGAAAAACATACGAAAGGAGGTAAATTGGCGATGCTTGGAAATACAATCGTATCTTGGGCTACAAACCTCCAATATTAATGAGCCTTATATGATTAGAAAGCTAAGACAATTACCTAAAAGTCTTATGAAGAGGACAAGATCCGGTTCAAACGTTTGAAAGCTCAAAAGTTATAAATACGCTTTGTTCGGAACCAAGTGGCGCAGTCTTGGTAAAACGAGCATAACTCGAGTTATACAACTTGGATTAAGTCCAAATCGGTTGGGTTTCAAAGCCAAGACATAGATCTACAACTTTGCAGAAGACCCTAAAGCCAAATTCGGACTGCAAACATGGCGTACAGGCGCCGTGTTAAATGGCGTTCAGACAACGAAGGCAGAGATTTGGGTCATCTCGCGTACGTACGCCAATTTACACGGCGTACGTACGCCGATTTACACTGCGTACGTACGCCGGTTTAAGCGGATTTCGGCCCAAGTTCGGATTTCGACCCAAGTTCGGATTTTATGTTCTAGATTAGGTATAAATACCCTTTCCCAACATTGTTTTAGGTTCGAACTTTATTTTCTTGAGTTGAGTTGTAAAGATCGGAGATCGAGAGACGAAATTCAAGATTATTGTAAACGGATTATTCGACAACGGGTTTAATCGAAATTATTTTCTTTAATCTCTTTTAATTCTTGTCGTTTTATCATGTTTACTTTATTGATTGTTGATTGTTTCTTCGCATCTATGGAGTAATTCATATTATTCTGGAACCGGGAATAGCCCGATAATATGTTATCGATATAAATTATAGAATCGTTGATTTTACATCGCGTATGCTTATGATTTGCATTCTTGATTATTAATGCTTGTGAATTTGCTGGCCACATATTTGCATGATCATAGATATTAGGTGAAAATTCTGAAAGGTGACGTCTATATCAGAACCCTAGAATTCAAACCTAGGATCCTAAATCACGAAAGTAGTTTTAGGTCTTTTGAGGAATCGATACACTATCATAGAGATTAATGAATCTGAGTTTAGTCTAATCATCACGAAAGTAGTTGATTAATTAGCTTGGGTATATTGTTATGCTTCGACAGAAGGTAGCGAGTACAATAGGATAGTGTCATTCATAAGTAGCGGTCGTAACTTCATCGGTAATATAATTGAGTCGATAATATTTATCGTGGTGAACCCTAATTCCGGAATTTCCAATCATATATAACTCGAATCAATTTACTTGCTTTTGGTTTAGTTTTCTTTACAACTATCTCGTATTTTTATTAGGCTTAGATTACTGATAAGTGATAGATTGATACTTGATTATTCGGTCTTCGTGGGAACGATATCTTTTGTACTGCACCGAAGCCGTGCGCTTGCGGTTTAGGCACATCAAGTTTTTGGCGCCGTTGCCGGGGACTTGAATAATCGATATTAGTTTTTATCAGATTTTAGTGAGACTAAGCCACTTTTTATTTTTATCTTTATTTTTAATTTTTGTTTTTCGTTTTATTTCAGGATTTCTGTTCTTCTTTGTGTATGCAAAAGAGCATCGATTTCCATATCGAGTTAGATCCGGAAATAGAAAGGACCTTTCATGCTAGGAGAAGACAACAAAAACTGAAACAAGCTCAGCTTAAACAAGTTACAATGGCTGAAGAGAACGTGAATGCAAATATTAATGCAAACGCTAACGCGAATGCAAACCCAGCTGTAAATGTGAATGCGAACGCAAATGCGAGATGTCTTAAGGATTTTGTAGCGCCGAATGCGCAGACACTTCACTCCAGTATCGCCAGGCCTACTGTAGAGGCCAACAATTTCGAGCTCAAGCCATCCCTTCTGCAAATGGTTCAGCAGAATCAGTTTGGGGGTGCACCTACTGAAGAGCCAAACCTCCACTTGTCCATGTTTTTAGAGTACTGCGACACTCTAAAAATGAACGGGGTTTCTCAGGATGCTATCAGGCTGAGATTATTTCCATTTTCACTGAGAGACAAGTCGAGAGCTTGGCTACATTCTTTACCATCGGGTTCCATCAGAACATGGGATCAACTGATGCAGTGTTTCTTAGCGAGATATTTTCCCCCGAGCAAGACTGCCCAACTGAGGAATCAAATCACAACTTTTGCTCAGCGAGATGGTGAATCGCTATATGAAGCTTGGGAACGATTCAAAGATCTTCTCCGACTGTGCCCACATCATGGACTAGAAAAATGGCTCATTGTTCACACGTTCTACAATGGATTGATTTACACCACGAGGATGTCAGTCGATGCAGCAGCAGGAGGAGCACTGATGAACAAAGGTATTGACGAAGCTTATGATCTAATCGAGGATATGGCACTGAACCACTACCAATGGTCAAGCGAAAGATCGATTCCACAGAAGACACCAGGTAAGTACGATCTTGACGCTATTACTTTACTTTCTGCACAAGTAGAAGCCATGTCTAAGAAATTAGATTCAATGAACGTGCATGTTAATTCTGTCAATACTACACCTCCTATGTGCGAAATATGTGGTATGGTTGGTCATGTTGCATTAGAGTGTCAACTAGCTAGTGTACCTAACAATCCCTCTATTGAACAAGCCAACTTTGTGAATAACTTCAACCAAAAGAACGACCCGTTTTCAAATACTTTTAATCCTGGTTGGAGGAATCACCCTAATTTTTCGTACAATACAAACCAAAACGCAGCTCCACATCCTAACTTTAGGCAGCCACCTGGATTCCAACAGAAGACTTACAATCCTGTTCCACCACAGAAATCGAACTTAGAATCCCTTCTTGAAAATTTTGTAGTTGCCCAGACTAAACAAAACGAGATAGTGAATGATGCAATTAAACAACTAGCAACTAAAGTCGACTCTTTAGCAACTCATAATAAAATGCTAGAAAATCAAATTGCACAACAGGCTAGCAACTCGAATAGAAATTCTGGTTCTTTTCCCGGACAACCTGATATAAACCCAAAGGAACATTGTAATGCAATTACTTTAAGGAGTGGAATCGATTATGAATGTCCAAAGATGCCTACTAAGATTAGTGAAACAGAGTTAATTGATAAAGTTGAAAAGAAAAAAATGTCTAATCCCGATAGCTCAAAAGATAAAACGAATGAGGAGAGTGAGAAAGAGCCAGCATATGTACCTCCACCGCCATATGAACCACCCGTGCCTTTTCCTCAAAGATTAGCTAAGGCGAAATTAGATAAACAGTTTGGAAAATTTTTAGAAGTTATGAAAAAACTTTACATTAATATTCCATTCACTGATGCATTTGCACAAATGCCTTCGTATGCTAAATTTTTGAAGGAAGTTCTTTCTAACAAACGAAAGCTAGAGGAATATGAAACTATCGCTTTAACTGAGGAGTGTAGCGCTGTAATTCAAAATAAATTACCTCCAAAACTTAAAGATCCCGGTAGTTTCTCAATTCCTTGTGTAATTGGTAATATGAGTTTTAACAATGCTTTATGTGATCTTGGAGCTAGTGTTAGTCTCATGCCATTGTCTATGTTGGCGATGCTTGGAAATACAATCGTATCTTGGGCTACAAACCTCCAATATTAATGAGCCTTATATGATTAGAAAGCTAAGATAATTACCTAAAAGTCTTATGAAGAGGACAAGATCCGGTTCAAACGTTTGAAAGCTCAAAAGTTATAAATACGCTTTGTTCGGAACCAAGTGGCGCAGTCTTGGTAAAACGAGCATAACTCGAGTTATACAACTTGGATTAAGTCCAAATCGGTTGGGTTTCAAAGCCAAGACATAGATCTACAACTTTGCAGAAGACCCTAAAGCCAAATTCGGACTGCAAACATGGCGTACAGGCGCCGTGTTAAATGGCGTTCAGACAACGAAGGCAGAGATTTGGGTCATCTCGCGTACGTACGCCAATTTACACGGCGTACGTACGCCGATTTACACGGCGTACGTACGCCGATTTACACTGCGTACGTACGCCGGTTTAAGCGGATTTCGGCCCAAGTTCGGATTTCGACCCAAGTTCGGATTTTATGTTCTAGATTAGGTATAAATACCCTTTCCCAACATTGTTTTAGGTTCGAACTTTATTTTCTTGAGTTGAGTTGTAAAGATCGGAGATCGAGAGACGAAATTCAAGATTATTGTAAACGGATTATTCGACAACGGGTTTAATCGAAATTATTTTCTTTAATCTCTTTTAATTCTTGTCGTTTTATCATGTTTACTTTATTGATTGTTGATTGTTTCTTCGCATCTATGGAGTAATTCATATTATTCTGGAACCGGAAATAGCCCGATAATATGTTATCGATATAAATTATAGAATCGTTGATTTTACATCGCGTATGCTTATGATTTGCATTCTTGATTATTAATGCTTGTGAATTTGCTGGCCACATATTTGCATGATCATAGATATTAGGTGAAAATTCTGAAAGGTGACGTCTATATCAGAACCCTAGAATTCAAACCTAGGATCCTAAATCACGAAAGTAGTTTTAGGTCTTTTGAGGAATCGATACACTATCATAGAGATTAATGAATCTGAGTTTAGTCTAATCATCACGAAAGTAGTTGATTAATTAGCTTGGGTATATTGTTATGCTTCGACAGAAGGTAGCGAGTACAATAGGATAGTGTCCTTCATAAGTAGCGGTCGTAACTTCATCGGTAATATAATTGAGTCGATAATATTTATCGTGGTGAACCCTAATTCCGGAATTTCCAATCATATATAACTCGAATCAATTTACTTGCTTTTGGTTTAGTTTTCTTTACAACTATCTCGTATTTTTATTAGGCTTAGATTACTGATAAGTGATAGATTGATACTTGATTATTCGGTCTTCGTGGGAACGATATCTTTTGTACTGCACCGAAGCCGTGCGCTTGCGGTTTAGGCACATCATCTATTTTATTTGCTTGTAAATTATTATTATATGATTTTATGATATGTAATTGGTTCGGTGAGAAAAAAAGATCAATATTTTTCTATATATAGTTATGTACATCACTAATATATCAGCCAATAGATACATAATGTTAGTTGGAAAGTATGGAGGGCATTAATTAATATGCACGAAAACAATAGTAAGATGCACTAGACTTGACATGACTATGAATCTTAAACATATATAAACTTAAGCTAATTGATCTTGTTTTATGAGAGAAATTCGCAACAATTATTTTAAGAATTCTTAATGAATAAATCTCATTTTTGTGCAATATATGGTTCTTTACTTGTTTTCACTTTGATACTTTAATAAGTATTTTGCAAATCTATATGGATTGAAAAAACGAGACTAGGGGTTATTTATATATAAATATATAATAAGCTATGTTTGTTTATGTTTTTGAAATTCAATTTCAAGATTTTAAATCACAAAATCTTAAATCTACTTAACACATTAAATTTTCATCTCAATTTCTTTTTTTCAACTCTACTTTTTCAATCTCCAATACTAACTACCTATCAATCAACACATCAATCATTTTACACATTCATCAATTATAATTAATATATACATTTTTTTACACACTTATATATATATATATATATTTATTTATTTAAATAATCATTACAAAAGCAACTAATTCAATCATTAAACATCAACCAATCATCATTGATTTGACACATTACAATTTTCAACATAATTCTAAAAACATAAACAAACACCTCCCATTTTCACACGAATTTCGATGGTACGTCATTCTCAAGAAATTTTCATCTAACTTAAAAACATAAACAAACAGAGCTTTTCATCATAATTATTTTTTTGATGGAAAAAGTTTTCTTTATGCATACACCATAAGACTAATAATTTGAGATAGATGGGTCAATACATGAATAGAAATTTGGAAAATTAAAGTCAAAAGAAATTCCGATTAGTCATTTCACGTGTCGTGGTAGGCAAATGTTAGTAAAGTCTGTTAATCTTCAACTTTGCTAATATAAAGAAAACGATATTAATTAGTCGTATATCACTATCCTTGTGGACATATGGTCACTTATATCATTTCTTATGATAATTGTATTATTGTTATTATTATTATTATTATTATTATTATTATTTTAGCTAAGTGGATTTCCAAAAATTCAATATCAACAAAATACAACCATAAAAAGAAAAGGGCCCGAACCATTATTATAACAAAATTTGGATGTGATTTCAATCTCATGAAGTTATGAACATTGAGTTCAATAATTGCTCAATTAATGAACGTAAAATAGGTACAATGAACATGCTTGAGTCTCTCATATATCATTTCCCAGTAAAAATAATAATATAATTCATTGGATTAAAGTCAAATCTAAGTAATTTTATTTTGACTGAAATTATAGAAATATAAAGAAACAGACAGATTCTAGGAATGTGCAAAGGGACAACTATTAAAATCTAAAGTCATTTTTTGTGATGGAATATAACATATGCATTTAATGGGTATTGGATATAAGCACGTTCTCCGTATTTTCTGTCACATAAATTCAATTTTCATCACCCCAAGTTAGGTAGAATTGTTTTATATGTTCTTCTTTATTTGATGAAAATAATTAATAAAAGAAGAAATGAAGAAAAAAGATAAAATAATTGAAGGGTAAAGAAGAAGGAAATACATAAGGAGGAGATTTTTACTTCTGATGATATGCATTTTTTTTTTTTCAAAAAACTTTCCTATTATTACAAAATTGCCCGACTACTCATATGATAAAAATAAAAATGTAATTTAACTCCAACATGTTTGATACGCTCATTCTACGGGTAGTTATAAAGTTATCTAAGGGTGTGTTTGGATCGAGTGATTTGAAATTCATGAATTTCAAATCCATCGACAAATCCATTTAAATTCGTTTGGATGATGATGAATTTCAAATCCCTCTCCATTCATTTTGAGCTCTTTTCTCCACAACTACGGTGGATTTCAAATGACACATCCAAATCCACTTATCAAATCCAAATCCATCGATCCAAACGCACCGTAAAAAGTTGTGGAAAAATCAATAATGACTCGTTAGTATCTTGTGTTTATTAATGTCCAAAATAAATGTACAAAGTGTGACAATCTATGATTATTAAAATGTAATTTATTACCTATTAAATTAATCAAGTTATGAATTGTCCAACATATTACCAACTATTTATGCTTTAATTTTGGAGTTGTAAAGGGCTTTTTACCGTACAAAAAGCCCACTGTAAGCCCACCTTACAGAGGACTTACACTGGGGCACTGGGATTTTCTTTAGGTCTTTTTTATATTTCCGTAGCCCATATTATTACTATTTGGGCGTCAACAATGATTTGGATAGCCCAGTGTAAGCCCACCTTCTATTAACGATTTTACTATTCCTAAGTCAGAGTTTGTCGGAATTATGATGGAAGGTTTAGTTATTTATTTACGACAAAAGTAAGTTTAGTGAAATTCAATCATTTGTAATAAGAAAAAAGGAAATTCATTAATTAAAATTTTTATAAAAAACTTTAGATCATTTTTAAATTGATCACATTTTACTTTTTTAGTGTATTGTACAACTCACAACATGACATTTATTATATAATTGATAAACTATTCTGAGAATTAAACTTTGATAACATCAAGAAAAGAGTTAGAATCTTTTGTGCTTTGCTACTTACATTACTTGGATTATAATTCGTAAGTCGGGATTATTTACCACTTAAAAGTTCAAAAAGATTCAAATAAAAAAGGAGAAAAGACATAATAATAATAATAATATTTGATCTACTCATTTACACTATTATTTATTATAATAAATATATACATATATTAATTATTCGATACAGCTGTAGGATTGATCTATTTTCCTTCATCTACATTAAAGAAAAGAAAACAATAAAAAAGAAAAAAACGATCATATAATATATTATTCTGACCAGACCCGGCCCGGACCCGCATCCACTACTTTTGCCTTTGTCCACTTCATATCTTGAATTGTTTTACATGTGGGTCCAAACGCCCCCTCAATGCTCTTATACTATTCTTGGACCATATGAAATGAGGATCATTATTAATGAACACGCGCCGCCGCACGCGCAACCACCATTCCCACAATTTCCACCAGCAATCTCTCTTCTGGGGGCCTCAAAAGTATGGCCTCTGGAAATTTAATCCACTTTTGCACCACTTACATTTATTATGCCATGAATAATATATATAGGACAATATAATCAGACTAATTTCTCATGCATCATTTTATTCACTGTCACATCGTAAATCTGAAAATAATTAGAGGATCCCATTTCAAGATTTGTGAGCCCCCATTACTTTAGAACTTCCTGTAACAATCTAATTCTCTAACTATGTTTTAGCCGGAGAATTAACTGAAAACAGATATACCTGGCTTTGCACCACCGTCTGACCAACCTTAAACCCCGGCACCACCGTGAACGCCACCCTAACATCACCGTCCCCGGCGGCGAAAACATCATCCGTCACACTTTCCATGTACATTTCAGAAAACCTTGAACTCTGTTTCACCTGAAACAGCCCAACTTCTTGACTGAACGAAAATGCCAAACAGTGTAAAAGCCAAACTCTTCTCCCCATTTCCGCAAACACCTTAAAAGCTTCAGTATCAGGGTATTCCCCTGAATTCACCATTTTTCTCTGATTCAAATTCCCGGAAAATGAAAACTCCATCTTGGGGTGCACCAATTGAAGGTACTTTGTCTTCAAAAACTTCCCAATTAAAGAATTTGGGTTTTGCTTAAGGAAATGAATCACGTTAACAGACCTTAACTCTCTGAACTGCTGATAGAACAAAACCCGACGCTGATATACATCTTCAGGCAAATAAGACTGATCGTTGCTTGCAAAAAAGCTTGGATCTTGAAACCCAGTGAAAATTTCCCTACACACAAACGATTCGAAAGCGAAAGCTTTATGATCTCTTTTTCTGAATGTGACATTAGGTTGTATTGCACTTGCCGCAGCTTCGATGTCCCAATTCGCCGTCTCCATGTCTCGGATCAAGAACTTAACGAAATTACGAACAGATCTCATAGCATAATGCAAAACCAGGATGAAATCTTTAGGATTTACATCAGAAAATTTGACATTGTCAAGAATCGAGAAAGACCCGCTTGCGTTCATCTTTGTCTCCATGGACTTATTGTTTCGCATAATTTCATGTAACTGTTTCTGAAGTGAATAAATCAGGGTTTCCTTGTTTTCTATCTCCCTCTGCATTTTCTTCATGGTGATCTCATAAGTCTTCATCAAAGACTGCTGTTCTTGAATCTCAGCAAGCATTAATGTGACATGTGGCGGTGAAGAATCAATTTGCTTTTTCTGGAAGGTGTATTTGAGCTCTGAAAGTGCTTTTAGTCCATTGACTACAGATTGATCTGCAGATTGTATGGCTTCATTGTTGTACGGATACTGAGCCATTTGAAGCTCAGCATAAGCTCCTTTTACAGCTGAAAGTGTGGCGAAAAGCTTCGCGATAAAAGCTTCCATGGCTGCTCTGTTTTTGTGCTCTTCTTTTTCCTCTTCGGCATTGTCTTTCTCGAACTGGTGTGATTCACAACATCTGAGTCTTTCTTGGGGGATTAGAAGGCAGAAACTATGGTTTGAAGAACGGGATTTTGTGGATGATTTTCGATTGATTACTTTTTGGAAGGTTTTTGCAAATCTGCTGCTTGTCTTGCTTGGAGCAGGGCAAGGCCTTGTTGAATCCATTTGAATTTTATTGTTCAGAGAATGAAAATGGGAATGGGGTTTTGGAGAAGAAGAAAGAAATTGGGGTAATAATGAAAGGGTTTGGTGTGAAAGAGAAGAAGAAAAACAGGGGACAGTGGTTTAAGGAATGCAGGGGAGATTTAGGGTAAAAAAATAAATAAAAAAAGATATCTAAAGCGCGGGAAAATAAGAAAATAATGGATTAAATAAATTTATAATGGATAAAATTGTTTTTTTTTTTTTTTGGGATAAATTTATAATGATAAGTTTCAGGTTATTTTCAGGGGAAATTGTGGAGGGTTTTACATTTGAAATCTATGCACTCGTGTCTTGACAATGATGGGTTCAACTTGAATTCTTCTTTTATATAATTTGAAATACATTCTCAATAATTTGATTATTTAATTTCACACAAAGGTAAATATATGTGTATATATATATATATATATATTATATAATAGGTCAATGTCTATTTCTGCATTTAATGATTTAATTGAACTATTAAAATATAATGCTCTATTCTTTAGTAGGTCCAGATCCCGAGAATTTATGGTGCAAAATTCATCTGTATCAAAAAGATTAAAATAAATCACACTAGAATAGTGAAAATAAAAAACAACGTAAAAAAGAAAGTATTGGACTTTTCATGCAAGATTGGTAGTTGGTAGACCATAATTTGTATAATAATTAGCAAGTAGGTAACAAGTAATATATATTAATATTAATATATATAATCTTAGTATAATTAATGATAATTGAAGCAAAAATAATAATGATTTAGCCAGATAAGTATTAGTACAGCCAAAATGGAAGGCTCCTAGACAAAGCATCTCATAATAATTATTGGGAATTATGAATATCTGTGAGACTTAACTCTGAAGTACCATAATTCAAAACAAAGCTAACAAGGAATCCAGATCATTCTTCATTCGCTGTAAAACACCTAAATCTGATTTGTCTATTCAATAAAAATATTATTATGTAACCATATTTTTCCTTATTATTTTGATTCACATAGTACAATAAATAATCTAAATTATTAAATAACTGTTCCAAAATCCATGCAAAAAAAAAAAGGATGCATTATTGGTGTACTTTCTAGACTGTTCATCTTTTTTGCATTGTTAAGGTTCAAGTTGCATAGATTAATTAATTTATAAATTCAAACTTAACTTATAAAAATGGTTAAATTCAGGATTCAAGTTGCATGTGATTTTTATACTAATTAAGTTAAGATTTTGCATTTGTTGGGAGTTATTTTTCCTTAAAAGAAAGATCAGATCAAAAACTTTTGGACTTTTTTTTTTTCATTATATTTTTTGAGTAAATTGGACATAACAAACAATAATATTGGCTTGTGCTTCGGATTTTATATTAAAATTTGATCTTAATTTACCAATCTCGAAGCTATATCTGTTCATGGATGCTTTAGTTTTTAATTATGAATTTATGATTTAAACTAAGCAAATAAAATTAATTATGATCTACTTCTCTCAAATAATTGGCTATAAACTCTTTTTCTTGGAGCTAAATATTCTTGGCTATATAAACTTAGTGATGTTAGAAACGGTCACAATCAGTGGCGGTGCTAAAATATGACCCACTGCATTAAATTATTTTTTCTTTTTAACATATTATAAGTTGCAGGATTTTGTTCATGACTTTGGGATTCGATTTGGTCACTTTATAGAGTTAAGGTTCAAAACTAAATGCCATTATTATATGAAAAAACACTAATATTAAAAATTGAATTTAAAAAATATGTGTTACATATAAAGATATATAACTAAGGTTCACCCTAAACCCACAAAGATGCTGTATATATTAATTTGTTTTGTTTTGTGAATATATTCTTAAAATATATTTTTGATAATTTCTCATGGAAATAATGTTTAATATAAAAATGTAACTAGATAAATGAAGAGTGTTATTTGAAAATGAGATGTAGAAATTAGAATTCAAAATAATTAATTTCAGAAAATACATTTAGAAGTCAATCGACTGGCCTACCACATTATACAGAATTAATGAGATAAGTTTGCTTATAATTGCTCGTACTTAACGTGGGAAAAAAGTCTACAACCAACATTTGCAATCATAACAATTAATAATCATAATAATATATATAGATATACTCATATTATTCAGCTTCTGCTATACTATTTTGGAACTGGTAGCTCAGCAGACATTTTTTGATTTTACGTCAAGCAAAAGTGATATTTAACATCCAATTATATTATTGGATTTGATTTTATTCTTAATTTCTACAAGTCCATATTATACACCAAGTTTTTTTGTGATAAATGATTGGATTTTATTTGTTTAATTAATGATAGAAAATGATTTACTATACATTAATATTCATGATTATTTATGCACAAATATGCATGCATGAATGGACAATGATAATGAAAACCCATTCGACGTGCTTTGTTGTTTAATCTCTAGCATACCATCTTCATATAGGTACTCTTTTCCTTTTTGGCATGTTACTTTGAATTGTGACAATTATTATAGAAAAAATATAATAAATTCTCAAAAACGTCTTTGTTATTAATATAGATAGTTTTCTTTTGTAATGTGAACCCACATAAAACCATACATTTCAAGATGTACACACCATAAAATGCTTTTATCAAGCAAAAGGGGAATTTTAAGAAACTGACAAATTATAAAATTCCAAATAGACTGAAGATAACTATTGTGGATTGGCATCATTCACAGACAATTTGCCTGAAAAGTAGGGTTCAAATAATGCAATGAGATGAAACAAAGACTAATAGTACCCAAACCAGCTTTCACCACTTTGGACAAGCATAAATGTCTCATCACCAAAAAGAAGCTCATAATGGCAAAGCTTCTAGGTAAGTCCGGACTCAGTATAACATACACCACATATTTAAACATGCCCACAATTTATTATAATATTGGATGATTACGCATCCCATTCAGAGTTAAAACACACACATACCAGGAAAAAAATTGGATGATTCTTGGTGTAGCCTTCTCCATGTGTATAAGGCCTCGTGTGTGTATTCACATGGTGTGTATATCACTCGAGACCTCAAGTCCCGATAGTCACAAAACATCACCCGAGAAACACACACACCTGCAAGAATCGACAAGAAAAAAGGAAGAACATGGGACAAAGAAATTAGGCTAGCTCTGATTAACGGTTCATCAAATCAAATATATCAATCGGCACTTACAAACGGATTACATGAATTACAAATCATCGAGTTTATAGTCCTTCAAACCTTTACATAAACAGTATAACATGAAATGGTACTTTTTCTGTATGTCAAAATGGAGGTGCAAGCTGGGAACATAAACTTCCCCTCCTAAATATCGGAGATTCAACTCAACTCCATCAAAAAACTTTAATCAGTTAATACGTGAAGTCCTGAGGATATGGTGCTGCAAAGGAATTGCATTCTATCCCGTTTATCTCAGGCTGGCAACTTCAGTTTCGCATTGTTTTTCCAGCTGCGGTATTAGGAGTAGAAAGGTTAACATTAGCTGAGAGTTGAACCATAACAAAATGAATAAATTAAAGTGTTACCAGGATTTGTTACCTGATAAAATAATAGTAGAAAAAGTCTGCATACAGAGCTGTTTGGACAAGGCCGGAGACACAAGCTGAGGGGTAAAAGACAGAAAGATCATCAAAAAGCAAAGCAAACAAAGTGTGATATAATCAAATTATCTTTTTCGACTTACAAATCCATCGACTGAAATGCTGCTCACTGAAATAGCGGTATATCCAGTTCAGGATGTAGAATGCTCGATAGGCCCTATAACCAAAGAACGTCACAATGTAAATAAACGATACCCATTTTCTATTTTCATTACAAAGTTGTTTTAAATGAGACATAATTCAAACTTTTGTGAAATGATCACACATGTGCTCAAATAAGGAATCCTGTTTTCTTTATACTGCCTTTGCTCTCATGCAGTAATTATTTGAAAAAGAAATCAAATTACCCAAGAAAGATAACATATTGTCCTGTCAGATTGTCCACATTTCCACTTCTTTGCAATAGAACCAACTGCGGTAGAATTGCGACTGCCTCCAAGTATATTGAAAATGCCCAAAATATCTGGAAAATATCTTAATCAAATTAAGCTATATGAAGCTCAACAATAAGTTTAACAGGAAAAATGATACGAGAAAACGAAATCACATATATTCATACTCTAGAAAACATCAACGGATTAAGTTAACAGAGTCACCATGCTAAATGCATCAAATACAGGAGAACTAAATACGCATTGAAATGCTAAAAGAAGAATAACAATGAATTGACTCGAAAACTGCATCCTGTACACAATATAAGATTGAGCACAAACGTAGCAATACTATAAACATCAAACATAGTATAAACATCGATAACTGTATCCACATATCAGAATCCAGCCGAGTATGAGAGAGAAACCATGCTCTCAGAAGTCAGAAGTAATTTTAAGGGAATATATGCAATCTAAAACAACATAAGCTTCCAAAACCCCTTGACACCAAACATCGCTCATAAGCACACCACTTAAGATAATAAAAGAACCCCAAGTAAATTGAGATTAAACTGACCTCCTGAAATGTAAACTTCTCATGGACAAGAAGTGCCAAGATGAAACTAATTCCCACAAGAAAATAATGCCGAAACGTGTCCAGCTCACGGTCATAAGATCGCCTCACAACTCGGTCAAACCGCATACACCATACAATTCCCAAAGTGCTCCCAATGAACACCAGCTTCATTACCGTGTTATACACCGAAATGAAGTCGGTAAACAAGTCGAGGTATCGAGCCAGGAACACGATTGCATATAGTTCCTGAGTCTTCAAGGAAATCCCTACACAGAATGCAACTGTTAATTCACCATTTCATATTCAAACTCAGTATTCAATGTCATAAAGACCTAGAAACGGCAATTCAGACAACAAATTGAAACCCTAATACACGCAGTCCCTAATAGTCAAACTGAAATTAAACATTGTAGCTGAGCACGAAACCCTAACAGAGATGCATTTATACATATAAATGTGTACAGAAAATAAAATAAATAAATTGAGGGGAAATGGTTAACCTGAGCATGATTTGGTGGCATAGATTTTGAGGAGGAGGACTAAGATACTGATCAAATGCGTCATATCACCGGCAAATCGAAAAATATTCATGGTTGAACTTGATGTTTAACTCCAGAATTCAGATTTTCCTCTCCGTTTCTTCTTGTTTGATGGTGATAGTGGGGGGATTTGAACTTTAACGCAAAGAAATTAATTGAATTTTCGAGATCAGAGTCGTGGGGGGTTTTATAGGATTTTAGAAATAATAGAAAATGTAAAAATTGGGAATGAGAATTGTAAAAGGGCGTTGGGAAGGGGGGAGATGACGTGGCAGTTCGAAACCGCTTTGAGTGTCCACGTATAGCGCTGGTCTTATTTGCGTATTTGACTTTTTTGGGGTGGGGGGTAAGGGTAAAATTGGAAGTGTGTCAAATAAATTTTTTTTTTTTTTATTCTAGTTTAGTTTTGAGCAAATTCTTTTGTTTTATTACGTGGTTTGTTGGTATAAATTATAAAGTCAACTTTCAAAAATCAAAGTCTAATTCAAAAATTCTAATTTAGTGGTATTACTAATACCACTAAATTTTAATTCAAAAACCATTTAAGAACCAACCTCATTTTAATTAAAATAATATACTGAGTCTTTTACTCATATTAAAAGAATTATGAATTCGAGTTTGTGAGTTAAAATATTCATTCCATCTGAAATTTTTAAAAAAAATTAAAATCTGAAAAATAAATAAAAGAAATATTGTTCAAAATAAATCTAATTTACCAACCAAGTTGACACTCATGCATTATTTATAATTTTAGGAAGTAATTATACAAAAATGGGAAGAAATTTTGTTCGAAATAGAAATAGAAGTAGTTTGAAAATGCTTTCTTTTTCTCTATCTATGCTCCATTGCTTTATTAAATTTCAAATCGTGATATTATTTTGGTAAATTGTTCTCATTTTAGTCCCAACTTAATTTTATTATTACACCACTATACTTCTATTCAACTTTTATTTATAAAACTCAAATGTTGTAGTCATATAACATTTGGTCATAAAATGTCATATTAATAATCTCTAGCACCTTTTACTATCGAGTTGTTCAATCGACTGAACATGATTTTATAATTATATTACCAATATTACGTATTTTACATTACACTTTTATTTGTATTTATAATATAAAAAAAAAAACATAGTTCTCTCCTCCCTTACCAAATAATAAGAAAGGGGTCCCTCCCCCAATAATTGGTAAATTGACTAATGTTTTATATTAAGCATATTTATTCCAACATTTGAATATGTTCAAATTCAAATTAATGTGTTAAACATATTTAAGATAATAATTTTACAATATTTTTGCTCCATAGATGTATGAAATAAAGTAAATATTAATAGTAGAAATATAAAATAGTATCTCAAAAATTGCAAAACTTCTTTTTCTTTTTTAATTTTAAATACCACATCTAACCCTAAAAAATGTAAATATTCCCCACTTCATTACCTTTATTACGAAATATATTATATAAATTGTTGTAATATAGTGAACTCTAATCTCAATTCCCAAATAGCTGTCTAGAGAGAGAATCGTGCCAACGCAAAAGACTCGATTATCAAAATTCACTAATTCTCCCTCTATCCCATCTATGTATTCGCGGATATAACTCTCAGTTTGTTTGCTTCAGTCTTGGATTCGCAGGCACTCGAAATATTGTCAATCGCAAGGCCATGGGTTGCGCTGGATCGCGTGATAAAGGAGATGGTATTGTTTCTTTGACTTGATCGATTTTTGTTTTTATTTCTTAATTTTAACCTTATGGTGTTCTCTGATTATCGTTCTGCAATTACTACTTTTGTAGCTGGTTTAGAATATTTGCTATTGATCATATGACGAATTAATATGTGGGTTTTTGTTTATACTCTGCATGTGTTCCTATTCATTTAATCATCAGTCCATTAATGCCGTGATTTTTCAATTGATATTTTAATCTTTATTGTTTGTATTTGAACCTTGACTTCTATTGATGTCCATGACCGATTTTTTCTCAGTTTTTTACACTAAATTGAAGTGTTATTATGGGTTTTGATTGCTTTTTATGTGTTTCCAGTGTTCTTATTGATGTCTGTGTTAGTTTATATGAACAGGTCATGTTTCTTGTTTATATTTCAATCTTGAGTTTTATAGACTTGTTTTTACATTTATTTATTATCTCAGTTTTATGGGTGATTATTCGAAAACCGAAACTGTTCTGGTCTGCTCTCTGCCCTGAGAATGATGGTTGTTGCTAGTAGAAACTTTTTGTGCTAATGGGGTTTGTTCTCTAATCGATCTGTTTAGTAACATTGGTGTCTCAGAATATGTCATTTTCCTTTGTTGTTCGGGCTGCAAAGTGTGACATAGTGATTTTGTCACTAGGTAGCAATCTTAACCGTAATTAATGGTTGGTTTCTTCTTTGCTTTGTGTTCTAAGGCGACCTGACCTTTTTGGGTTCAAACATGGTCTTTACTTCCTTCCTCAAATGCCCCACTAGGTTTAGCGATTGCTCTTAACCTCGGTAGAATGCGGTGCTTGTTTGCTCTTGTTACTGTTTTTGCTGTATTATCTAATTCCCAGAAATTGGGCTGTAACCTACATTGGGTGTTGGGCGATCAACTAGATTCTGCCCTTTCTATAGAATGCTTAGATTCTAGGCAGGTCTTCTTGAAAGGTTACTGTGTTCTGGATGAACATGTGATCCTGTCCTATTTCTTTACAGCCCAGTTTTTTATATTGCTCAATGGCAAGCTTACAGGAGTGCCAATTTCATGGCTTAAAGATTTGTATCTGTAATTTTGAAGTAGACCTGAACTGTTAGGGATAAAGGTAAGCAGTAGAGATCTTTTCAGAACTTTGGCTGCTTCGCTATCTATTGGAAATTTTGCCAATCAGAACTTACCCTTGAGCCTTTTCCCCAAGATCAGAATAAATTAAAAATCACGGATGAAGTAAGGGAGAAAAAAAAAGCTTGTGTAATGCTAGCATCATAAAGGTGTAGTGTAATAATATAAGTAGTAGTGTTTTTCTCCCCCAAGTTGGCTGAATTGTTGTCTAAAGGAATCAGAATGAAGTTTTTTTTACGCATACTGATCCTGAAATATGTTTAGAACCTAATCATTTTTTATGGTTGCCGAATGTGTAATGTTGTGATGTATATTTTCATATTCATAAATCTATAAAAGTCTGGTTGCTTTTGTTGGCCTTTAATATCACTAACATGTGTTGTATCACAAAAATACGAACAATATTCTCGATAATTGACCCTTTAAGTTCTTGCTTCACATTTTCTGAGTCCAGAGGCTTCGAAGAAGATACGGAAACCCAAGGCATGGAAGCATTCAGAAGCAATAACAAGGGCACAACTAACACGGATGCGCGAGGAGTTTTGGGACACTGCTCCACACTATGGTGGTAGGAAAGGTATGTAACCAGGCGTAAATGTGTAAATTTTAGATTACTCTTTGTGCATTATGACAAAAACTGCACGTAGTTTAAATTAAACTCTTCCATAATCTACCGGAATAAGATTATTGCAGATGTAGTTTAAATCAAACACTATTCGTTTTATTGAAAATGGTGAAATCATTTCCAGAAACAAAGTTCAACCAGTTATTATTTATTACAACTTTCATATGTATAATAGGGGCTAGATACTGACTGAGTTTTGCACATTTTACAATCTTCAAATATCGTTTTATTTCGTTTCTTATCAGAGATATGGGATGCACTCCAGGCTGCAGCTGAAGCCGATTTGAGCCTAGCACAAGCAATTGTGGATAGTGCTGGTGTTATTGTTCAAAACCCCGATTTAACAATCTGCTATGATGAGAGAGGTTTGTATTTGATTTTCTCATCTAATCAAAGTCTTGTAAATACTCCTAACGTGAGATCTTACTGCAGGTGCCAAATACGAGTTACCCAATTATGTATTGAGTGAGCCCACAAATCTGATTCGCGAGAGTTGAAAAGGGCTCGGGAAAATGTATATTTTGTGTAAATTGCGGTTAATTGTGATTTTGTTTACAAGTTCATCCCATTTAGAACTTGCTTCCATGGCCATCTGCTAAACCTGCATGCAGTATGAGCCTTGTTGCACTTTAACTTTAGTTGGTTGATTATCGGTAATCGCATGGTGATGCATGAGGGTGAAACAAAAACAGTAATGATAGCATTCATTGTGAATGTTTTTATGTTTAAAAATTTGCAGTTTTTTTCGAGCTTATCGTTTACCTTGATACGGTTAATGGGCTTTTTTTCGACACCGGAAAAAGAAGATTATTTGGGTTCTTTTGGCAATTCTATAAATTTCTTTTTCTGGAGTTGGGTGTTTTTTTGACTAAATCTGTGTTGCATTGCATGTGAGTTAAAGTGTGAATAAAAAATAGAGATTGGTTCACAAATCCATGGTTTTGTAACTCAGGAACTAGACATGAATGAGTTTTTCAATGGACAAGTATGATGTTCTCCATCTCAATATATTAAATGTAGAGTTGTAAAAATATTTCAGAATCTTCAATAAAGGTCAGCAAAGCATGCCTTGATTATGTTTTCAAACTATTATTATTATTGATATTAATTGTTTTTTTTCTTTTCTAGCTATAATTATTCATGTATCATAGGCTTAATCATACTTTCCTCTAGGTGTTTAGTGTACATAACATAACCCAACCCCAAGTGTTCTCATCGTTTTACTAGAGATTATATCATGCAATTGCAAGTTGCTTTCAGTGGACAGTCATTATTGACTTTAGTTTAGTAACTTGTACAATATTTTATTAAACTTAGATACTAAAAAGAGCTATAGTTTAACAAGTACACGAACTTTAGTTTGGATTGTGAATGGTTATGATTAGATTGAGATTGTTAAGCACTGTTATTATAGATTAATTAGTAATAGTCACATGACATAGCTTTACTTTTCAAATTAATCTCCAGATCTGATTTACTAAGTTCTAACATAAATTATTATGCACATGTTGTCAGAAGAACTAGAACCATTTAATTTGATGATTCGGGTCCAACTTGGAAATAATCTATATGTAAAAGTTCTTGAGATTTGGAACACATGACATTCTAACACACAAAGGGACAAATTCATACTGTCAAAATCTCATTTCATAGAGAATCCAAGGAAACACTTACGGGTGCATGAATATATTTTAGATTTATTTTGTTTGACTATAATTAATGAACAAACAAAACAAGTCAATACTAAAGTTGAAGATTGAAAATTTCAGAAAATTTATTTGTCATATTTTCGTTGTATTATGCAAATTGGAATGTAAATCATATTCCAGGAAGAGCTTTTACGTACTCTAATTTTATCAGGTGGCAACTTGAAGCAATTTATATTTAGTATTTAATACTACTTTTATGGGGGTTGAAAATTTCTCGGGAATGACGTACCATCGAAATTCGTGTGAAAATGGTAGGTGTTTGTTTATGTTTTTTGAATTAAATTGAAAATTGTAATGTGTCAAATCAATGATGATTGGTTGATGTTTAATGATTGAATTAGTTGTTTTTTTAATGATTATTTAAATATATATATATATATATATGAGTGTGTAAAATACTGTATATATTAATTGTAATTGATGAATGTGTAAAATGATTGATGTGTTGATTGATAGGTAGTTAGTATTGGAGATTGAAAAAGTAGAGTTGAAAAAAGAAAATTGAGATGAAAATTTGGTGTGTTAAGTAAATTTAAAATTTTGTGATTTGAAATTTTGAAATTGAATTTCAAAAACATAAACAAACATTTATATAAAATCTCATAATATTAGTCATCATTGGTTCATTAAGGGGCACATGTGGACTTGACTCTGATTGATGTGTCTTGGGACTTTCTGATATACATGGTTTGCACAAAATGGATATAATTTTAAGTTTGATTGGACATCCATTTTATTTATTTTCTTCCTAATACATACTTTTCTTCACACTCCAATACACTTAAATTAAAAAAGATGGAAAAAATATAATTCTTTTTATAAAACCAGTTTAAGAATCCGTACCTTTTATTTTCTTCTCACTGATTTCTTGAATTTCTGTAAAAACCAGAAATTGTCCAATTTCTAGCCGTTCCAACGGTATTTTGAATCAGAAATGGTCCTTTTTGGTCCCACAAACTTTTTTTTTTTTTTTGGGAAAAATTATTATTGATATTGTATGTCAAAAAACATTTAATTTTACATATTTTTGTAGGAAATCAGTAGTTTCATAGTCAAATGATTAATTGCTTCAAATTTGCCATGGCAGTAAAAACAAAGAACTGTCCCTTTTCTTGCACCAATATATCCAGTTCCAATGCAATCTTGTCAGCACCACCACCACCTCCCATACATAAATTATATTCTATATTTATTTCTTTCTCTCAAGGTCCCCTCTCTGTTCAGGCCCTGTCTGATTCTTGCAACACTCCTAAATCTCACACTCTACTGTAATAACTCAACATTATTAAATTTTTTACCTCATGTCTCTACATACATACATACAAAGATTAAAGAGTTGAAAAAAAAAACCCAGCTCGTGAAATTCATGTGCTAGTATAGAGAAAGGGATCTGAGATAGAGACAGTTTATGGAGGCAACGGGTCGCTCGCTTTGAAAAGCGGTAGCAAGTAGTTGAGATTATAACTTCATGATTCAGGTGAATGTAATCTTCTTCCCAACTTCCCCATTTTCTTCTTCTTTTGCCATTTAAATATTTTCAAACTAATTTTCCAACCAAGTGTTTGTTTAAATGTTTAACTAAAACAGTGTTTTTGCCCATAAAGCTCGTGCTCAAGAGGGAAAAGAGTTTTGAGTGGTCCAATTACAAGTAGAAATGAATATTGGAGTTTTGTAATCACATTGCATGCAGTGCCACAGTTGTTGAGCTAATGTCAATTATTTGACTTTTGAGTAGGAGAAGTTTAATTTTCTTTTACTTGGGGTCATTTGTGGAGCTTCGCCATTGGCACTGTTTTGGGATCTTTGTTGCTTGTATTTGGGAAAAATTATTGGGTTACCACAGATTATACTGTGTATCTGTAATGTGAAAACGAAGAAGATCTTGTAGGTTAAGATATTGTAAGGTTCTCTACAATATCTTGGCAAAATTAGACAACAATTTCCCACTGGATAAATTCATGTTCTGATCATGACTAGGGCTGTTCAAGACAGGATACTTAAGGATGTGAATGGTGATGATCACCTACGAAATCACATTCATTTGACAAACTGCATTCATTTAAAGAACCATGTGCATAAACACAGTCCCATCTTAGGCGATAGGGCCCTAATGAGGGACCTTGTAGTCCTACAGAGGTCCAGGTCTCTAAGGGATCCTTCTGCAAGCCCACCTTCAGTTCTTGATGTCCTATTCAAAAGAGGGGAAAGAGATACCTTAATCAACGGAAGACAATCATTTGGGATGGAACGTTTCATAGATCCTGGAAGAATGTCAGAAACCTCCCCTCCAGTCATTCCTTCACCTGGACCAAAACTGGGCCCGGCTCACGTTAGCAGGCGTAATGATCGGGCATCAACAGCTGTCAGCCACCACAGCAAGATAAGTGGAAAATCTGAGATGAGAAAATGTAGGCAAGATAGGTACCTTAAGACCTTATCTGATCAATTAAGACATATGCCTGCTGAAAGTGATGATGCAGCATTGTCTCGTAACCATGATGTAAGGAATAATAGCCAAGTGGAAAAAATTACTGAAGCAAACATTCGTCGTCATGTAAATAGTTCGTCTAGAGCAAGAAGGCGTAAATTTCGAGGCGTGAGAAGAAATCGCACTTCAGTAGCTGTTCATGCTGACACTCAAAATGAAATGTCAGTTGCCTCTAATTCATTTGCTCAAGGCAGGGCTCCAGGGAAATATCCTGTGGATGAGGGTGCACAAGACCACGATGAACATAATGTCACTGGTGGGCCTGGAAATGGATGTGGCATTCCCTGGAACTGGTCAAGGATTCACGATAGAGGAAAGTCATTTCTCGACATTGCAGGGCGGAGCATTTCTTGTGGTTTATCTGAATCGAGGTTGAAAAAGGGTACCTTTGACATGCATGTAAATTCAGAGAACTCGAGCCCATCTAGGAAATCGAATGGGGAAGAATTGCCTCTCCTTCTAGAAGGTTATGGATCTCGGGGAAATACTGATCGTGTTAATTGGCTTCATGATTATTCTGGAGAGTTAGGTATTTATGCTGAAAATCTGCTAAAGCAGGACGAAATCGACTCTGATCTTGCATCAGAAGGTAGATCTCATGAACGAAAACACAGATTTATAAAGCAGCGGAATGATATGCATCAAAATCTCACTCAAAAGTACATACCAAGAACATTCAGAGATTTAGTGGGTCAGAATTTGGTAACACAGGCTCTTTCGAATGCTATTGTGAAAAGAAAAGTTGGTTTGCTCTATGTATTTTATGGGCCCCAAGGAACTGGTAAAACCACTTGTGCTCGTGTTTTTGCTAGAGCTTTAAATTGTCAGTCTAGAGATAGCCCCAAACCTTGTGGTTATTGCGATTCTTGCATTGCACATGACATGGGTAAGAGCCGAAATGTAAGGGAAATAGGCCCCGTTAGTAATATTGACTTTGAGAGTATAATTGAACTTTTCGACAATATTACTGTCTCAAAGCATCAGTCTCAGTACAGAGTGTTCATATTCGATGAATGTGATACTTTGTCTTCTGATAGTTGGAGTGCAATATTAAAGGTTATTGATCGAGCCCCTAGACGGGTAGTTTTTGTTCTTGTTTGCTCAAGTCTTGATGTGTTACCTCATGTAATAATATCTAGGTGCCAGAAATTCTTTTTTCCTAAGTTGAAGGATGCAGATATATTACATACTTTGCATTTGATAGCAACCAAAGAGGATTTAGAAATCGATAAGGACGCGTTGAAGCTTATTGCATCACGTTCAGATGGATCTCTGAGGGATGCTGAGATGACTTTGGAACAGCTGAGTTTGCTTGGGCAGAAAATTTCTCTTTGCCTTGTACAGGAACTGGTATATTATATAGTATATACTTGCTCATTCATCAAGTATATATATATATAAATTATTGGGAAAAACTTATATAAACTTTTTTTTTTAATTTTACTTTGTAGGCTGGGCTTATTTCAGATGAGAAATTGGTAGATCTGCTTGATTTAGCATTATCTGCAGACACTGTCAACACAGTGAAGAATCTGAGAGATATAATGGAATCTGGTGTTGAGCCATTAGCACTAATGTCTCAGCTTGCTACAGTTATAACTGACATTCTTGCTGGAAGCTATGATATCATGAAAGAAAAGCCTCGAAGGAAGTTTTTTAGGCGTCAAACATGTCAGTTTTATTATTCGATTTTATCTCTTACCCATTATTTCTTAAATTGTCTCTTGTTTTTTTCCCTTTTCTTATTTCTGAATCGATCTTTTATCCTTTTTTACAGTATCTAAAGAAGATATGGAAAAACTGCGAAAAGCGCTGAAAACATTGTCTGAAGCGGAAAAGCAGCTGAGGGTGTCAAATGACAGGATGACTTGGCTTACTGCAGCATTACTCCAACTGGCGCCTGATCAACAGTACATGCTACCAGGTTCCTCTGCTGATGCTAGTTTGAATCATAGTCCCCTGGTCTTAAACAACGATGTAATAACAGAGATGCCTAGGAAAAGTAACAGTAATATTCCTAATCCTGGAACTGGAAACTATGGAGATTTTTATTATAATGCCATGTCGAGTGGCGGTGAAAAAGGACCTATTGGAGGTCGACAGGTGTACAGTGCTTCAAGTAGTAAGAATCAAGTGAATCAGGAAATTGAAGAAATTTGGTTTGAAGTGCTTGAAAAGATCCCGATTAATACCATAAAAGAGTTCATGTATCATGAAGCAAAGCTGATCTCACTCAGTTATAATACAGGTATATGAATGTGGATTATGTTCATAAACAATATTTTCTTCCAATCATATAACAAACGTGTATACCTTAAAAAATTGATGCTTTTTGCAGCTCCAAACGTGCAATTGGTGTTCAACTCGCAGGTGGCGAAATCCAAGGCCGATAAATTTAGATTGCACATCTTACAAGCATTTGAGTCGGTTCTTAGGTCACCTGTGGCAATCGAAATTAAATGTGAACCAAGACAAGATGTTGAAACACGGCCAATTTTATTACCAGCATCTCACGGGCTGTCTTTTTCAGATGTAACACATATGACAACAGGTCATAATGAAGCCATAAAACTCAAAAACAGAGGTGCTTCATCATCTGGGGTGAATCGGGGTGAAATTGTTGAAGTTGAAGATTCTCCAAGAGATAAAAGAAAATTAGGTGATAGCAATCCGAATCTTAGCCTTGTTAGAAGAAAGGTATCCCTTGGTCACGTGATTCAGAAGGCAGAAGGATGTTCAGAATGGTCTAAGAGTAAAGCAGTTTCCATTGCTGAAAAGCTCGAACAAGAAAATTTGTACGTATCTCTTTATCAGTTTCTTATATTTAACCAATATAAAATCACAAGCAGCTTAATGCAACTCTAATCTCTATTATCATGTTATTAAATGGTGTTTTACTGTAAGATTTCACAAAGTATGTTATATTTTTCCATTTGCAGGAGACTAGAATCAAGATCAAGGAGATTGCTTTGCTGGAACCCTCCAAGAATGACCCGACGAAAGGTAAAAATCGGATAATAGTAGGTTTATCGTATCGTCTTTAGATAGTCTTGTAATTTCTTTTATTAGAATGTGGTTGATCATCATGAAAATTAGAGATTGTGAAGTTATAATTTTATAAATCAGATATATTATACTTAATCCTCTGAGATTCTACATATGCAGTTCAGAAGATATAATCTCCTCTTAATGCTTGAAATTTATACGATGTATATATTTTTCGATCTGAATTATTTTTACGGGTTTTGCTCCATATTAATGAAAATTCATTTGTGCAGCTTTCACGTTTGAAAATACGAACAAAGAAACCGCAAACTTTGCTGAAACTCGTTTCATGTGGAAGATGTCTCTCTAACAGGTCTCCAAGGTAACATTATTTCTCGAAAGGCGACATATCGGGGCGATTAGTTAGATTTATTCATGTATACTTGCCATTTAGGTCTTTCATTACACAAGATCATAATTATTGAGAGTATATTAGAATGTGTCAAATGAAAGATTACAGCTTGTATAGATGAATTTAGAAAAACTTTTATTTCTTTGTTTATTGAATAAATGTATTATTGGCATGAGCTATTAAAAGTACTTGCTTCTGAACAATTATTTCTGATTTTTGGTAAAAGTCTTCATTGTGGTTGGGTTGTTGCTGGAAAAGTTGAAAAAGTCTTAATTCTAAATTATAATATACACATGAATTTGTGGGCTATTTTTGAGTTTCTGCATGTGCCAAATGTTTATTTATGATAATATAGTCAAAATAATTTATTAATATAATGATAAAATATTAAATGAGTTTCCTTAGAGGAAAGGGAAAGGCGTACTTGGTATAAAAACTAAGGCCATCAACAAGTCTTAATGGTCGGCTCGGCTGGTTTGAATTGAATCTCTGAAAAAGACAACTTTTTGTTTATTAAGTCAAAGGTTCCAATGTCATGTAATAAATTATTGTGAATTAATTTAATTATTAACAAAAAAAAAGATATTGTGATGATGAAGGACATTATCGTCTTTTAACAAGTGTTATGATGGTAAACGAGACATGATGATAATTTATGGAAGTTTTTGAGAACCCTACCAATTGGAATGAGTTGGGTTTTATTGGGAGCCAGAGTACACCACAAGATTACTTCGGAAATGGGGAAACATCTATTTCATTCTTTGTCATCCTAAAAAAATTTATATTTTGCGCCTTTTTATTTAAAAGTACAAAAAAATAAAAAAAATCTTTCCTTTACTGTGTCTCAATTACTATTTTCTGGTCAAAATCGGCCACATGATGAAAAACAAGTTTTTATGCGCAAATCCCACGCGCAAGTGAGAGAATCAAGAAATAATTAAAAAAATATTAGTGATATTTATGTCTTTGACAGAAAAATAATATGAACTGATTTTCGATTAACTTTAGCCAAAAGATAGTAATTGGAGGTAAAAGTATTGTACATGCCAAATTTTTAAGGGAAATATATATATATATTTTTTTAATTTTTAAGTAAGAAAGTGTAAAATACAATTTTTTTAAGGGAGTGCTTTTTTTATTTCCAATAAAGAATATAATGAAATTGCGGTTGTGGAAGGAAGGCTAAAAGTAAAAGATATAATAATGAATACATCCATTGAAAGTATAGTTCATAAAAAAAGGTCAAAAGAAGCATTATAATGATGAAGCCCACATTTCAAGTGATTCCCAACTCAACCCTCACTTGGTTGTTGCCAACTTTTATTGCTCATTAATTCTCCCAATTTCTTTTTTACTTCTTTCAGACAGAACCCTATGCCAGAGAATGAAGAATTTTATTTTATGTTTGATTCAAATCATTTCATATTAGATTGTAAAAATTAATTGGCTCAATTGAAAACAATCCTTTGACATTTAATTCAATATTATTACACTTTATTTCAATTTTTTTTTTATGACAAGGGAACCCGCAGCCGCTACCGTTAGGTGCACTGGGTAAACCCCGCCCCGCTCTTGTGTAATAGCCTGCAAACCACACAAGAAAGGTAAACCAGCCTAGGTTGCCCATAGCTGACAGGCTCACAGTAAAGAAGGCAATTAGGCATTCCCTCATCAGGATTCGAACCCGTGACCTAGGCCACAAATTCACATGCCCTTAACAACTCTACCAGGGTTGCCCCACTTTATTTCAATTTTTATACCGTTTGGTTGCTCAATCAATAACAAAATTCCAAAACACTATTAAAAATGTAAAAGCACTGTCAGGCAAGAGACAATCACATAGAGTTAAAAACTGTTAAGAGGGTTCTTTTCTTTAGTCAACTCTGGAATTATTAATTGCAAAATCACTATTTTTATTTGTCACAAGGAAAAAAGGACGGCAAATAGTTGGTCAATATTCATTTATTATAATAGAAAATTTTGATTTATTTTACCAAAGAAAATAAAGATTTTTCACTATATTGAGTTTATATTCATTTCAAATTTTCAATATCCAACGTTATTATATTTTTAAATTTTGATATTACTGGGTATATGGTAAGTGGTAACAATAATTTCAAGCTCCAAAAGTCAAAAGTCTTGAAAAGTGGGAATAAGATTTCTGGTAATTTGATTACCAGAAATCTTATTCCATTAATAGTGTTTGTTTGTCTAAAAAAAATGGGTAAGGATATATATATTTTTTTCCTTTTTTATATTTGGTTCAAATACATATACTAAATAATGAAATCTAAAATTAAAGACTTTGACTTAAATACCCTTATTTTAAACCATATTTGTATAATCTAACAATAAATTTTCATCCATAGTAAAATATTTGATATTATATATACATAAGTGTATACACACACATATATATATATATATATTTAATTTGGTTAAATATAAAAAGTAAATAAGATAACAATTTGGTTCAATTGCATTATCCTCTTTCAGAAAAAAAATAATTAAATTGAACATGCTTATTTTTTATTTACATATTGTTTGACTTTTAAAAAATTGATACCTAGATGGATTTTTCATATACCAATGCATTGATAATTATTTTAAGTCGGAAACATATTATTGTTAATAAATAAAATATATTAATCATATGTGACCAACAACCATTTCAAAAGTACTATCACAAAAACACCATAGCAATTTTTCAATTTCATTCAATAAATAAATATCAAATAAAATGAAATTACGATCTATTTTGACAATAAAAATATTCTAAATAAATTAAAAATACGAAACTATTTCTTCATAAATAATAACTTAAATGAAATGAAAAAATAAATAACATTTTTTGTTGATTTTGTATTATAATTGATATAGGGGTAGTAAGGGCATTAAAATAATGTATTTATGATTACCTTGATATGGTAATCACATTACCTCCAATAAATAAGGTATTGTGATTCCCTTATTTGAGAGGATAATTCCCATATTTTGGGAATTAGATTGCATTCCATAATCTCAAATAAAAAATGCCAAACAAGGTTATTTGATTTTTGGGAATCATATTCCCATTTTGATTCCATTCCCTTGACAAACAAACGAAGCCTCAATCATTATTATTATCAAATACTAAATCCATAAAAAACAGAGATAGTAAATAGTACAAAATGAATGGACATAAAAAGTATTTAATAGTAGATTTAATTATTTATCAAAAAAAAGAATAGTATATTTAATTAGATAAATAATAATCCACCCATGCTTTTGCATAGAATCCAAACTTTTTTCTATTTTTTTTCTTCTATTCACGCGGATTTCTTTTTAGCCAATAGTATTTTATTTACTTATTAATACTATAGTCATAAATTAAATCACACTTATAAAACTTATATTAGTTTCCTTAAATTAACACTCATCATTTTATTCATCATATTCTTTAATTTTGTTTTAATTTGATTAAACGCTCATTCAATTTTGGTAACATATGGCATCTGCGGCGATATTTTCGTCGCTGAGGCGGCAGAGATCGCCGTCGCTGGAGGCGTTTCTGGCGCCGATCGATCTATCGGACGCCACTCTTTTGGAGACTTTACGTTCCATTTCTACGGAGCTGACGTCATCGTTTTCAGGGAACGACCGAACGGAGCCGTATTTCCAGGTCAGGAACTGCAGGTCTTTGATTCGGAGAGTACAGGTGATTTCTGTGCTACTTGATGCTTTTTGCGATGTGAGATTCTCGAAGATGTCTTCCACGGTGTTTTTGTGCTTGAAGGAGTTGTACCTCCTGCTTTACAGGTCGAAAATATTGGTCGACTATGTGAAGGGCTCCAGTAAGCTGTGGCTGTTGCTTCAGAACCACTCAATTTCGGGTCATTTTCATGATATGAATCAGGAGATTTCGACTCTCTTGGATGTTTTTCCTTTGTGTGATGTTAATTTATCTGTAGATGTTAGGGAGCAAGTTGAATTGTTGAGGAGACAATCGAGGAAGTCGAAATTGTTGATTGATAAGAATGATGATTTGTTGAGATTGAAGTTTTATTATTTCTTGAATGAATTTGAGAGTGGAAGGGTTCCTGAAAGGGATGAGTTGTACTCTTTTTTCGTCGAAAAGTTAGGGATTTGTGATGTGAAAAGCTGTAGAACTGAGATTGAATTCTTGGAGGAGCAGATTGTGAATCATGATGGGGATATTGAGCCGACAGCCTCGGTTCTTAATGGATTTGTGGCCTTGGTGCGTTATTGTAGGTTTTTGCTGTTTAGATTTGAGGATGAGGAAGGTGAATTGGGGACGTGGAAGCGTAGGAAGACGAAGAAAGGGTTGATTACTCAGGAAATTGGCGACACGTTTATTACAATCCCCAAAGATTTCTGTTGTCCAATATCATTGGATTTGATGAAGGATCCGGTAATTGTATCAACAGGGCAGACATACGACCGGCCCTCAATTGCGAGATGGATGGATGAAGGTCACTGTACTTGCCCGAAAACCGGGCAAATGCTTGTTCATACTAAATTAGTCCCTAATCGTGCTTTAAGAAATTTGATTATGCAGTGGTGTATGGCTAATGGAATTTCATATGATACACCTGAGAATTCAGATTATTCTTCTGAAAGTCTAGTTTTTGCTTTACCTAGCAAGGCTGCAATTGAAGCGACTAAAGCCACAGCTACTCTGCTTGTCGAACAGCTGGCAAACGGGACCTCACGAGCCAAGACCGTGGCAGCCAGGGAAATTAGATTGTTAGCTAAAACAGGAAGGGCGAATCGGGCTTTCATTGCTGAGGCAGGCGCTATACCCTTTTTGAAAATTCTACTTTCGTCTTCAGATGCCTTCGCACAAGAGAATTCCGTGACTGCAATGCTAAACTTGTCTATTTATGATAAGAACAAAAGCAGAATCATGGACGTGGAAGGGTGTTTAGGGTCGATTGTTGGAGTATTAATGAACGGGCAAACCACTGAGGCGAGGGAAAACGCTGCTGCAACATTGTTCAGTCTTTCAGCTGTTCATGACTACAAAAGAGAAATAGCTGAAGAAGATGGGGCGGTCGAAGCTCTAGCTGGATTGTTGAGAGAAGGGACACCCAGAGGGAAAAAAGACGCTGTGACGGCCTTATTTAATTTATCTACCCATGTAGAGAATTGTGCGAGAATGATAGAATCAGGTGCTATAACAGCGTTAGTTGAGGCATTGGAATGTGAAGGCGTTTCAGAAGAAGCTGCAGGTGCGTTGGCGCTTATTGTTCGCCAGCCAATAGGCGCCGAAGCAGTGGGGAAAGAGGATATGGCAGTAGCAGGGTTAATCGGAATGATGAGATGTGGGACCCCCAGGGGAAAAGAAAACGCCGTGGCAGCTTTGCTTGAGTTGTGTAGGAGTGGTGGGGCCGCCACTACAGAGAGGGTTGTGAAGGCCCCGGCCTTGGTTGGGTTATTGCAGAGTTTGCTGTTTACAGGGACGAAACGGGCAAGAAGAAAAGCAGCTTCACTTGCTAGAGTGTTTCAGAGGTGTGAGAATATGCCGTTGCATTATGGAGGATTGGGCATAGGTTATGCGTTCGCTGAAAATTCAGGTGCGCCGAGGGATACAGGCTTTGGTGGTGATGTTGCAATGCAAGTGTCTATTTCTGTGCCTGTGTTATAGTGGTCAGAAAATGCATACTTGTGTGGTGTCTGGTCCTATTCATTGGTCTTTACCATTTTTTTGTCTGTAATAATTACAAATTTTTCATTCAAATATCAATATAAAAGAGAGGTTATAAACTTAATTTATATTGTTCAGAGGAAGTAGAACATTGCATGTAGCTATACAAATAACTAAATGGTCAACAATGGATTTCCTGCAGATAAGGAAATGCAAGATCTGCATTAAAATGCAGATTATGTTTTAACTTAAATTCTTTCGATTAACTGAAATTGTGAGATATTACAGTTCAAATTATGTCCATAAATCAAGGGGGCCATCTTCTTCCTCCATGCCAGGATCACAAGGATTATCAGCCACCAGATTTTCTATTTCCCTCGCAATATTCAATGCCAGCATCTCATCAAGATGCATGATGGCTTTGGAATGATCAGAGTCTAAATCTTCTGGCTGCTCGTTTAAATTGAATCCCGGGTAATAATCCAGCATCTTCTTCCAAAATGGACAATCATCAATTTCACCAGGTTTTTGTACCACCTGTTCTTGCACAGATTCACCTGTGGAGGATAATATCTGTGTTGGAATTTCGACCTTATTTTTAGGATCCACCGAACTTTCTGTGCTCGATGGGCCATTCAATCTTAGCTCTTTTGAGTTATCACCATTTGCTTCATTGTCTCTCTTACTCGGGTACTGCATAAACTGCTTTAAAAAGACTGCAATTTCCATTTTCTCATCTTTGGATAGTGGGCTTTTCGAGTTTGTTTCAAGAATTGTGAGCTGATCTTCCATGTTTTTCAGGCCCTGTTTGAGCTTCTGAATTTGTTCTTTCATGTCATTTTGCACTGTCAACAGATACTCTATCTTTTTCTCATTTGTTGAGTGATGGTGGTCAGTAGTAAAACGACCTCGTTTCTTTGTGGGTTGAGGTTGTTGGTTTTGGTTCCTTCTTTTCACGTTCTTCAGCCAATGTTTTTTCCCTGCTTGGAACCATGGATTCGCGTACTCATATCTCTCCCAACTGATCTTTTTGAAACCCTGCAATAACATAACACAAATTTTTTCTTTAAGATAAACATTCAATAACACAAAGATTAAAGATTGATACTCACGTATTTGTTAAGCTGATAGACGAAGCTGGAGAAAATGCTAGTCCTGAAATACTTGGGAAGAATTTCAGACGAAAACTTGTTATAATCCCAAACAATGAAACTAGTTTTAGTCGAATTCCATGATATGATGGAGTTAGTTTCTGGGTCGTTTATTATTTCATAGATTTTCATCAAAAACGGAGGCAAACTCGACTCCCATATCATATCATCTCCGCCATTGCCGCCATCACCACCACCACTGCAAGCACATTCAGTTCCACTACTTTTCTCCATGCTGGCTTTTTCACTCTCAGAATTTCAGAAGAAACTCAGAAAGTTATAGAAATTGATTTCATAGAGTAAACTGATATATTGTCTAGAACAAAACATTTGTACTAGAACAACACAGAAACATGATGAATCAATTAGTGTCAGAGATTGTCCTAATATGTCACCTTGCTGAAATCAGGACCTTTGATTTCTATATTTCCTCCAAACATTAAAGAAAAATAAGTGAAAAAAATGAATTAAAAACCACAATACTGAACTTGTGAATACCAGTCTACAAGCACAATGCTACTCACCAAAGTACAAGATTAATTATTCCCTCTTCTGTTATTTTTCTCTGGTAAATTTTTTCATGTCATTTTGTCCTTTGGAGGAATATATTCCCCTATTGTAAAGACATGTACATACAATGAATAATCCTCATCATTATTGCAAACACAACTACTCGGAATTTCAAGCTACAACAACCAGATCAAAATGTCTATTTACTGCCAGATCAAACAACTCATCTTTATATTTACAACGAAAACGAAATAAACATCATAAAACCTATTAGCTAGCATCAAGTTCTCTCTGCAGGCGTAAGATGTCCCAACTGTTCTGTAATGTTATTTACACTCTTCATATTCCACCAATGCATCTCATGATCACCTCCTTTATTTTCATTTTTCTTCCCATCTCCATCTCTCCTATCAGAATCATTTGCACCAGGATTTTCAGTGAGAAATTGTTCCCAAAATACATCATTTACCCCTGTACGCACATTTGTTGTTGTATCATCTGCCTGTTCTACAGCAGTAGGTTGCATATCTGCAACAGAAGCGGTTTTAGGCTCAGAATTCATATCTATCCCAGAAGTGTTTTTCTCAGCATCATCATTTATTTGAGTGTAAGATATGTTATCTGTAGGTGCACAGATTGTAGATTCGAACAACTCCAAGGGCGAATTATGTTGCGAGAAATCTTGACCAGCATCAAGTACTATTTTCTCCCAGAACATAAGGGAAGACTCTAGCTGCTCCACTAGATCCTTGTTGAAATTCAAAATTGAATCACCATTCAAATTTTCAATTATCGAAATTTCGGGAGCCATCTGATTATCTTCATCACATAAGTAACTGTTTCCAGGATACCTTCTCTTTCTATCATGACCTTCCACTTGTGGCATGAGATCCAAAGCAACAGCAGGTTGGTGTAACGTTTGTGCCAAGCTGGATAGCATATTTCCATGGCGTTTTTTCACATTTTGCACACGTTCAGTCAAATCCCTCATTTGCAATTTAAGACCTTGTTGCTCCTCTTTCTGTCTCTGCAGTTCCTCATTAAGTGCTTCTTTTTCGAATTTTAGCCTCTCGATATCGTCTTTATATCCTTTCCTTTCCGATTCGGTTAAGGGAGGCAATGAGGTCAGATTCGGTGTGGAGTGACTGTGAACTGGCTTTCGCCTATGGATATTCTTCAAAAGATGCGGTTGACCTCTAATAAATTCCTCATTTGCAAATTCCCACTGTTCGGGATCAACTTTCCTGAAACCCTGATAAGACAGAAATGGCAAAACACAATAAGCTATAAATAGACATAATATACTCAAGCCACTGTGAGGAAAGAAAGTACTTACATATGTATTGAGCTGCCTAATAAAGCTGGAGAAATTACTGTGCTTAAAGAATCTGGGCAGAAGGATACTTGAGAATTCTGGAGGGTTCCACACAATGAAACTTTTGTTATTCTCACTCCAAGATACAATAGAGTTGGTCGACTGATCGTCCACCATCTCATATGTCTTGGCTATGAAAGGAGGCAACGAATTAGAGCTGCACGGAACATCATCCATCATAAATTTATCGCACAATCACGGGCACCCTGTAATATGGCCTCAGCAGAAGGCTTTATCAACCTAGATTTCCCCCTGAAATTTACTATAATATCAAATAAATATCATTCTGCCTCCAATTCAATCATATAAACCAACACCCTCATATAACCTACTTGAAGCCGCACCGATGAATCCTCACTTCCAGCAAGAAGTTGCAATATCAACAAAATCGCAACAAGTCCAGAGAGTCACAAAAGATCCCACCTTCATTCTTTTAGAAATTTTATCAATTTCAAATCTTTACCTCTTTTCTTCACCAAAATTCCTTCCAGATTGAACTATCCACCAATCAATTTCAAATATCAGTATGCGTGCAATTTCATCCACCAACAAACACTCTCAAAACTCAAATGGATCTAAAGGTTATCCAAACCAATCCAAACCCTCTCAGCAACAATCCCTGCACTTGAATATGGAAAAATGGAATTAAAATACCAAAAAAAGAGCGAAATTTTAAATATTTACTTGCACATCAAGGTTGTTAAAATAGCAAATCTTGCCCAAATCTTAACGCAAAAGCATCAAATACAAGACAGCCGCATACACACACTCAATCCACAATCAGAACACATCATCTACATTACCTATCCAATCAAACAATACAAACCCATACATAAACACAATTATCTGCGCAATTGCATAATTATATCAAGGTGTTTGAAGAATTACCTAGGTGAGAGAAAATAGTCGTTTGATTAAATATCGAATCGCTAAAAGGGTTGCTTTTTGCTTGATTGTGTACGGATGGGGATTGATGGAAAAATCCAGAAATCGTGGTGGAGAAAAAGGGTGGGGTTTTCTAGGGTTTTGACATTAATGTACCGTGAGAGGACATCCGCATAATTTTCTTTACTTGGTAAACAATCATCTACACCACATGTATGTAGATTGCATTTATATACTTTTTATTATTATTACCCCCCTCAACTATTGCGAATGATCAAAGGACCCCTATAGTTCCTGAATTTACCTTTCTAGCCTATAAAAAATATGCATTTCCTCCACAATATAAGTGCTAAGTGCCAACTCGAGTATGGGGGTATTGATTACGCAATATGATTTTAAAATTATGGTTTCAATTTAATTCAATTAGTTTGGGTTATACTGATTACTCTAAAATTTATAAGTTCTAACTTTGCTCAAGTTTGGCATAAATTGATTTTCAACAATCTAAATTATAAGGAATAATATTTAAGGAGTTGAGCTAAGTTTAGTTTGTGTTCTCTTTTGAATTAGCTTGGTTACACATAAAATTATAGAGAACTCAATCTATTTAAAAATTAATACAAATTCAACTCGAGTCATATTTACTAGAGAGTTTGTATAGTTTTTCCGAAAACCAAGGGCTTTTATGCAAATTCAAAATTAAATGTAGAATACAATGAATTTAGATGTTCCAGAGTGTAGAAGCAATCACGGTGCTCATGTGATTACTGCTAAGCAATATAACAAAAGCACTTTAATTTTGTAATTAGCTGCGTTGACCCTAAACGACGTCGTTGTTGATTTGATTTCCTACTTAATGTTTTTTAATTATCACAAGATGCTTTGGATTAGATGCATCATGTATGGGGGACAAATTTTAATTTGCTTTTAATCTGATTCTTGAAGATTTTCTGGGTTTGTGACGTCATTGCTTTGGTCAAGTATAAGGTTTTATTACGTTATGTCTAGAATGTTGAAACTTTTGCTTACTTATTATTCGTCTTATTTGCTTGGAAAACGGGAAATCTTGGAATTTTTTTATACGTACATATTTTATTCGTATAATTTATATATACATTTATTAGAGATAATTAACGCGTGTGTTGCATTAATTTGATAGGTATCAAGTATTTACTTATCTAGAAAATGCTATGCCAATTAATGGAGTGTTTGAAACGGGAAATTTCACGAATCGAGTCTTGAATATTTGACTGTATGATATAGAATTACATGTGTAGCATCATTTATTAATTAACTCAAATAATATCACATTAACAATAATTTAATTTCTGTATTTATTACGGTTAAGTCGTATTATTATTATTGTTGATATTGTATAAATGATGCAAAATTACCATTTTTTAGGAAAATGAAATTCTTCCTAATGCATGGGTTCCCCATTACGAGGAATTACCATTGTTGATGTTGTAGTCATTATGGCTAAGTCGTTTTTATTATTTAACAATTAAATTAAACACAATTTTAAATGTCAAATAAAAATTGATTAACAATTTAGCATCCGGACAAGACTTTCATTCCAAAATTGAATTAATTAGTGTAAGTTTTTTCTGGGAAAAATCTAAGGTGGTCCGGGACTGTTGGTCCGGACCCCTTATAACCACAATACCACATATTCCCCCATAGGGGATGGTTTTTTCACCCAGGTGGGTGAAAAAACCACCCCCTATTTGGAGAATATGTAGCTACCCTATTTGGAGAATATGTAGGTAGCTGGACCGGGACCGGTCCAGCAAAGAATCACCCGTCTTTTCCATCCACGTGCACGTTGTCAGATTAAGACTTAAGTGTTGTTTTATGATAAATTAAATTTGTTTATTTTTTCAGAAAACTCAGGAATTTTATTTCACTTGACTTATACTTCATAGGTTTAAAATTAGTGAATTTTAGTGTTAAAATAAAATAAAATTGAACTTTGATTGATTGTACAAAATGCTAGAGGCCAAATGTGTTTTTAAGGGACAATCACTTCCGTAAAAATTTAACGAAAATAATTTTGGGGACTAACTTTAATTAACAGAAGAATAATATTAGAAAAATTAAAAAATATTGAGATAATTTCTAAAACTTTATAAAACTTGAGACTACAACTTGAATATGCAAATTATATGGAACTAAAATTCAAATTTTGACTTGTCAAACATTACAAGGGCAATAACTTATTTATGACTTTTGGATACAACATTTCAATTGTACATACATACATAAATGGCCCACAATACCACACCCCAATAATAGGGAAATGTTATATACCACCGTTTAATATCATTAATTTTTCACCTCCCCTTAATTTAGAAAATATGAATGTATTAAATTCAATTGAATTAATTAAATTTAAATGATTATTTATTAATAATTAAAGAGTGAAAAATCGATTGTATGAAAATGGTGGTATATATTATTGCTCCAAAGAATATCCCAGTGAAATTGTTGAGTTTAATATATTTTGTTTGATATATATCATATATTAAAGTGCATTAATTTCAGTTCATTTCATAAATATATGTATAATGAGACAAGTCTAATCCGTTAAATCCGATATATATTTGTATTCAGACACAACGAATTTATTAAACCTCAATATGTGTTAGAAACTACGAACCTGTTAAATTCGATATATGGTATTTTTCCACGCGCCAACCAACACTTCCACGTGGCAAGGCCCCATCTTCGTACCTCCTTTCCTAGCAACTGCCCCGCGTCACGTAGACTAAACACGTGCACAGCCCTTATTTCCAGATATTATTAAATTTTTGGGGAAAAAAAAACATTAGTGGCAATTGCGTAATTAACACAAAATCCCAGGTCCGATATATTTCACCTCCCTATCCATCGTCTTTCTCCCCATACTGAATGCAAAAAACAAAAAAAGGAACTCTCCTATTGAATCCGGGTCTAATTCGCACGCGGTTCTAGTCATTTATCTGCCGGAATTGATAAAACGGTGTCGCAGTGATGGCGTCGGGGTCGAGGCTGCCGACGTCGAAGGAGCGAGAGAACAACAAGCGGAGGGAGCGGCGCCGCCGGGCGATCGCCGCAAAGATTTTCGCCGGATTGAGGATGTACGGCAATTACAAGCTCCCTAAGCACTGTGACAACAACGAGGTTCTCAAAGCTCTCTGTAATGAGGCTGGGTGGATCGTCGAAGAAGACGGCACCACTTATAGAAAGGTATCATATTAATCAATTACAAGTATAGATCTTGTTATTGCCTGTTAGTTGATTTCAGATTTTAGTTCTGTAAAGCGTCGTAGTAAGAAAATTCTTAAGGTCGCAGTTTATGAGTTTCCCTTGCTGATAGCTGAATGTGTTATGGAACTGGTTAAATTGCGCCGTCGATCTGGTAATCAGGTGCTAAATTGCGCCGTACGCATCCGGCGCATGATTAGGAGTTTTAGAATTGAATCTTACTCATTAATAGTACAATCACTAAAATCCATTTCTTTTTTAATTTTTCTTAGTGTGTGAGTGTGTATTAGTTGTCAAGTGCAGACTGCAGCGCTGCATGTGAGTGCCATCTTTGTGTACAGATTTACCGACTATGAAACTTATTACCCTCGAGTACGATAGATGTAATTCGGCATACTTTTTACCGGTCTCTCATATGATGCATATTTTCATCAGTTGCAACAAAATAAAAAATAGATGAATCTAAATTCAACTTCTTGTGTGTGTGTGTTTAGGGTCGGGGTTCTATGTTTTTCGACAATTCTCAAGGAGATGAGAGTTCTAAAAGCATATTGTGATTTCCATACTCATGGTCCGCTTCCTCTTAATTGTTTCTATCTTCTGCAGGGATGCAAGCCTGTGCAACGTGTGGGTATCATACGTTCAGCTGTAGTAAGCCCTTCTACGTCATGTCAACCAAGCCCAGTAACATCTTTCAATCCAAGTCCTGAGTCGTCTTCCTTTGCTAGCCCTGTCTACACTCCCAATTTCTCTAACAATGCTGATCCAAACTCCCTCATCCCCTGGCTAAAACATCTCTCATCTGGCTCCCCTTCTAAATTTCCCCATCATCTTTATATCCCGGGAAATTCTATAAGTGCTCCAGTCACTCCGCCATTGAGTTCACCCACAGCACGCACTCCTAGAATGAATGGTAACTGGGATGATCCCACAACTGGTTCTGCATGGTGTGGGGAGGGTAAATTCCCCTTTTTACCCTCTTCTACCCCTCAAAGCCCTGGTTTACAAACTCCGCCTGATTCAGGATGGCTTTCTGGTGCTCAAACCCCTCATGATGGGCCTTCTTCTCCGACATTCAGCCTTGTTGCAGCAAATCCATTTGGTTTCAAGGAACCATTATCAAATGGTGGCTCTCGTATGTGGACCCCGGGGCAAAGTGGAACTTGCTCTCCGGCTATTGCTGCAGGGTTTGACCAAACAGGTGATGTTCCGATGTTCGATGCAATTTCAGCTGAGTTTGCATTTGGAAGTAATGCAAAGGGACTAGTGAAAGCATGGGAAGGTGAAAGAATACATGATGAGTGTGTTCCTGATGACCTTGAGCTTACTCTTGGAAATTCTAGTACCAGGTAATGTATCACATAAATCCTCCTTGTGTCTTCTTCTTGTTTGGGGGTTGGGGTGAAGAGGTGGTAGCAGGGGCATGGAAAATTCACATTTTTCCTTTTGTTGTAGCCTGCCACTGTACATATCGAACTACTGATTACTTATCGTGTTGATCCTTCTGGGTATGGAATTACCTCAGTTGGTGAACCAGAGATGTCGAGATACACAGTAGGAGCAGTTTTTCATTCTTTTTTCCACTCTTTCTTTAAATTTATTACGTCCTTAAATTTAAGAAATGAAAAAAAACATACTAGAAGTATAAAAAGCTCAGCTAGTTAGCTCTGCAGATTTGTGTACGTGTAATTTGTCATGAAAATTCATTTGATTTTTTTGTAGGAATGCTGATAATTTCTGTTTGTATGTTATACTACTTTTGTAATAGGAAACATGTATCATGTACGGATATCAAATCAGTTGTAAACTTCTGATTTTGAGCTACGTATTTCAGTTTATAATCTTCTGACCTTTCTTCAGATTCATTTATATAGTGTATCTTCAGATAGTTTATGTTTATATGTTGTACTACATTTTTGGTATAGATTACTAATCTTCCTGAACATTTCACATAATTTACTTCAAATTTCTGGACCTTCAATTCTTTGTTTTTACCTTTGACTGTTTCGAATTTCATTTGTTATACAACTCCATTTCAGGTGTCCATTAACTCCATTACAAGCCTTTTCCTGTTCAATTTGGATTCTGTAACTTAGCAGTAAGAATCGAGATCAAAGCATGAAATGCACGCATGAAGAGATTTCCTAGAACTCGAACCCATACTTAAAACAAGCAACAAATTTCAAATCCATAAATTATCCATATCAAACACTAAAGCTGTTTTAATTGGTAAAGGCAGTTCTTTAGATGTCACTTTCCTCTATACATAACATCCTTCAAGCCTCTTCCCCATCAATGCTATACAATAATCACTATATACAACGATTAAAGAATCATGGTACCCAAATGAGTTAATAACACCAATCTAATCGATAAAGCACTTCCGAGAAGAGATGGTCCCACCCCTTTAAGTTATATATCAAAATACGAACTCACCGTTCCAAGTGCAGATACAAGTCTCCAAGTGCACGGTAAAGAGTGGCTGCAGCAGATGGACGAGGTAATGAACCAAGAAGAATATCTGATGCATTTAGTGACTGGCTACCATAAAATCTGCAATTTTCTTTGGCACGTGTTGTGACCATGCTTCCTTCTAAAGAGCATCCAATAAATGCACCTACATCAGAAACATCAACCATTTTGTCGTCACAATATGAGGATTATTCGAAAAAATACATGAACATTTTCGCATATTCAGAAATTTATCAAAAATCTTCAAAATGCAAATAAGGAAAAGCTTTATAGAAAATATAACCTTTACTGCAGCTATAAGTATAACAAGCAGCAATTCCACCAGGGCCAGCTCTCATATCAGCTTCTGCAGTCCGTCCCATGATTCCTATAGCGGCACTCATTCCAGCTCCAATTGAAAGATGTGCATCACTACAGAAAGTTTTTACTGCATCATATGTTCTCAATACAATAATGAAGTCAGTCAACTCTCCTCCAGCCTGCAAAAGAACGCAAAAGCTTTGATATTACAAACATATCCAACGTGGAAATTGGGGATATTACACAGAGAAAACTTATAGACCACTGGAAGTTCAACCCTTGTAATCAAATAAGGTAAATAATTATTAAAAAGAACACAAAAATGTAAGCGCATATATTCGATACATCATCACATACAATGAAGATAGAAGTGCATAAGAAATAGATGCTGTTGTTAATTTAATCGAAAATTCTAAAAGCACAAATCTGTTTTACCTGAGCTCCCCAACCTGCACCAAATGAAGCAATGGCAGAAGGAGGAGACCATGTGCCATCTTCTCTACGAGCAACCACAAGCCCTGTTCCAACGTTATAGGTGACCATCATTCCAACCTTCACAACTGTGAGTATTGCAAGGCCTTTTGCATTTCGAAAAATGGCTTCTGGAATTCTCTTCTCTGGTCTCAAGGAACCAACCTGAGAAATTACAGAATGCAGAATAAATTCAAATTATCCAAGCCAATTTTAAATAGAAAAAAGTTGCACGTGTGCGGGGTCTGTAAATACAATATATTGTAAAGGAAGATAAAGAAAAGACTTGAGTACAGATTGGAGTCCAAATCATACCTTAGCGTAACCACGGATTGTATTTGCGGCCTTGTATATCTCATACTCCATTGACTGTCCCCATGGAAAATTTACCCACGATCTTAACGTGCTCAAATCTGTCAGATCATGTGTTGGTAATTGCGCAGCATGGCTAACTTGATCCATTAAGTATGGCTGCACAGATTCAAGACGCACAAAACATACATCACAAACTCGTTGTGGATCCCCAGTACGAAACCCTTTGGGCAATAAGCTCCTTCCTTTGGTACACTCACCACAAAAGATTCCTCCACAGAATCGACAATGATGCCTTGTACACATGATTGGGTGAAACCGCACACTACAAAGCATACATGAAGAAGCTGAGCTATCGGGCAACCATTTGGACGGCTCTGATTCAAGAATTTCTTGGGTATTGCTAAAATTAGCCTCCATTAGCGTTTGTGTCACATCTGTCCATGCTAGCTCCATTAGTTGGGTCGATATCCACGATATTTTTCCAATATCCCCTGAAGCAAGAGAAGTTACTTTTCCACGAGCTACAAGCAACATTTCTACAACCACATCCCACATCGTAAATTCTTTATCTTCTCCAACGCATTGACTCCAGTCTAAACCTCCTTCCTGAATGTATCCACCAGTCGAGCAGAAACCTTTGGTCCATTCCTCATGCTCAGTTTCTGACATTGGAGGAACAGAAACAGGAATCCAAATCCCAGTTTCTTCGTACACGGGTGTGTCATAAGAGAAGTACTTTCCTTCTTCATGATTCCTAGCATCTGGATCTACCTTCTGGTTATTATCAGCTGCTATACTTTGAGGTGACATAGTTGTAGAACTACTCAAAATGCTCATCTGTGGATCCACAGTGCTGTGTGCTTCGTCACTCAAAATTATTCCTATTAGCAATAATAAATGATTCAAGACCATCTTTTTGTGTTGGAATGTTATGTGCCAATTTGAAATAGCGGTCAATGGTCAAATAATAACAGAAATAGGCGGGTAAAGTCGGTTAGGTTGAGCTGAATTAGTTAGCCTTTCATTCTTGTATAAAAACACGCTTTTACTGAATGAATACAATTTTGACCTTTTGAAGAAATTCAGTCTTATCTCTCTCTAATTCTTTAATTCATTTGGGTTAACTCTCCAGAATTGATTCTTTAACTCTCAATTCTCAGATTAATCTTTGTTGTTCTTCCCAATCGAATCAGGCTACATCAAGTGGTATCAGCTTCCTCATCGATCCCTGGGAAATCTTGACGTAGTACGACGATGGTGGACTCAACCCGTAGTAACAGCGAATTGCGCAAAGATGTTGATGCATTGAAAGCTACGATGGACGAACTGCGTACGATGGTGGCCACGGTTCTTGCGAATCAGGCGACGCAGCCAATCGTGGAGCACGGAGGTGATTCGAACCGCTCCAAAGAAGGGGGTTATCACATTCCGACGAAGATGTCGCGAGTCGAATTCCCTCATTTCAATGGGGAAGATTTGCGTGGGTGGTTGTATAAGAGCGAACAATTTTTCGAAGTCGATGACACACCCCCATCGGCTAAGGTGAAATTGGCGGCTGTGCACTTGGAAGGCAAAGCCCTCCAATGGCATCAAATGTATATGAAGGGAAGATTGACCAGGGAAATCCCCAATTGGGAGGAGTATGTACGGGCGTTGAATGAGAGATTCGGAGCCCTAGTTTTCGATGATCCGATGTCGGAACTTGTCAACCTCAAACAGGTTCATTCGGTACAGCAATACCTGGATAGTTTCGATGAAATCGTTAATTGCTTGGACTTGCCTGACCATTACGCATTGAGTTGTTTTCTTGGGGGGTTGAAGAGTGAAATCTCGGTGAATGTACGGATGTTCAGGCCAAAATCGCTTCAAGAAGCTATTAGCCTAGCCAAGCTACAAGAACAGGCCCTTTCCCTACATAAACGTGCCCCCATCACCCCATATAAGCCCATCAATTACACACCTAAAAACCTTCAAACACAACAACAAACTCGGTTCAATAATACGCCACTGTTACCTAAACCAGTCACCACATATCCGAACCACCAACAAGGAGCACCCCCTCGACGACTGAGCCCCCGGGAGATGGATGAGAAGAGGAGTAAGGGATTATGTTATTGGTGTGATGAGAAATTCACTAGGGAGCATGTCTGTAAAAATAGGAGGCATCTTTATCTGATGGAGGTCCCTCCTGAGGAGGTGGAGGAATCAGATGCTGAAAATGGAGAGGATGATGACACAAGGGTTGAGATGGAACAGAGTATAGAGGAATCTCACATCTCTATGCATGCCATTACTGGCATACATGATTTTAAAACCATGAGGGTCACAGGGATGATGAAAGATAGACCTATCCACATACTAATAGACACTGGAAGCACCCATAACTTCATAGACTTGGAGGCAGCTAAGAAGCTAGGGTGTAAATTAGAGCCAATCACACCTTTTGCTGTTTCAGTGGCTGATGGAAATAAAATCTATAGTTCTTTCATCTGTAAGAACTTCGGTTGGAGGATGCAGGGGGTAAACTTCACCACAAACCTTATGACCATACCACTTGGGGGATGTGACATGGTCTTAGGCATACAGTGGCTGGTGACATTAGGGGATATCTGCTGGAATTTCAGCCAGCTAAGAATGGAGTTTCACTCAGGGAGACACAAGATTGTATTGAGAGGAATGCAGCCCTCTTCCATTAGGCTTATGAACAGGGCCAAGATGGCAAAGATGATGAACAAGAACTCACAAATATCCATGATGCATGTGGGATTCCTTAGGGAATCAACACCTGAGGAGAAGGATGGCAATATAATGCAGTTAACAGGAATGGAGTCACAACCTAATGAAGAGTTAAGAGCACTACTGGAGGAATTTGGGGACCTTTTCAAAGAACCTCAGGCCCTACCCCCACATAGGGCTCATGACCATAGGATTACCCTGAAAGAAGGTACTGACCATCTTAGACCCTACAGGTACCCCACTATTCAGAAGGAGGAGATAGAGAAAATAGTGAAGTCATTGCTGGACACAGGGGTGATCAGACATAGCACAAGCCCTTTTTCTAGCCCTATTGTACTGGTAAAGAAGAAAGATGGTTCATGGAGGATGTGTGTAGATTATAGGGCTGTGAATAAGGCCACTGTTAAGGATAAATTTCCTATTCCTGTGATAGAAGAGCTGCTGGATGAATTGGAGGGGTCTAAGTGGTTTACCAAACTGGATTTAAGGTCTGGATATCACCAGATTAGAATGGCAGAGGGTGATATTAGCAAGACAGCCTTCAGAACAAATCATGGTCACTTTGAGTTCTTAGTTATGCCCTTTGGCCTAACTAATGCACCATCCACATTTCAGAGCCTCATGAATATGGTATTCTCTTCTTTCCTTAGAAAATTCGTTTTGGTATTTTTTGATGATATACTAATATACAGCAAGGATTGGGCTTCTCATTTGGAGCACTTGAGAATTACTTTTCAAACATTGAGAGATAACCAGCTGTATGTAAGGAGAAGTAAATGTGAGATTGCTAGTGCCAAAGTGGAGTACTTGGGACATGTGGTATCTGAACAGGGGGTAGCTGCAGATCCTAACAAGATCAAAGCCATGGTGGAGTGGCCAAAACCAAGAAACCTAAAGGGGTTGAGGGGATTCCTGGGTATCACTGGATACTATAGAAGATTTATACAGGGGTATGGCTGTATAGCAAAACCTCTAACTGAATTATTGAAGAAGGATGCATTTGTTTGGAATGAAGTGGCTGAATTGGCTTTTGAAAAGCTGAAGGAAGCCATGACTAAGGCTCCTGTTCTAGCTATGCCCAATTTCAATGAAGAATTTGTGCTTGAGGCAGATGCATGTGGCTCAGGTATTGGAGCAGTGTTGTTACAGAAGGGAAAACCTATTGCATTTATGAGCAAGGCTTTAAGTGGAAGGAACCTAGCATTATCAGTTTATGAAAAAGAGATGATGGCTATTGTGGTAGCAATCCAAAGATGGAGACCTTATTTGATTGGGAGGCACTTTGTGATCAAGACTGATCACAGCAGTTTGAAATACCTATTGGAGCAGAGGATAAGCACACCAAGCCAAGAAAAATGGTTGGTAAAATTATTGGGATATGACTTCACCATACAGTACAAAAGTGGCCAAGAGAACACAGTGGCTGATGCACTGTCTAGGCAGGAACATGAAAAAGGGGGGGAGATCAGGGCTCTGTCATCTGGGCAAACTGAGCTATTGCAAGAGATCAAGAACTCTTGGGTGGCTGATGATAAAATTCAGAAACTTATTAAAAAGATTGGGGAGGGGAAGAAGCCCAACTACACCTGGCAAGCAGGGGTTCTGACAAGGAAAGGGAAGCTACTGGTAGGGAATGATGATGAAGTTAAGAAGAAAATCTTCCAGATCTACCATGGTGGAAGCCTTGGGGGTCATTCTGGAATGCAAGCCACATTACACAGGGTGAGGAATCTGTATTATTGGAAGAAAATGAAACAGGATATACAGCAGCAAGTTAGGGAGTGTGACACTTGCCAGAAATGCAAGGGAGAAAATGTAGCATCTCCAGGCTTGCTGCAACCCCTCCCTATTCATGATAAGATATGGCAAGATATCTCAATGGATTTCATTGAGGGATTACCAGAATCTCATGGAAAAAATAGCATTTTAGTTGTGGTGGACAGATTGAGTAAATTTGCTCACTTCATAACCCTCAAACATCCTTATACTGCCATGGATGTTGCTCAAGGTTTCTTGGATCATGTATTCAAGATACATGGAATGCCAAAAACAATAGTGAGTGACAGGGATGTGGTGTTTATGAGCAGATTTTGGCAGGACTTCTTCAGGTTGCAAGGAGTGAAGCTGCACACTTCCACTGCATATCACCCTCAATCTGATGGGCAAACTGAGGTGGTGAACAGGTGTTTAGAGGCCTACTTAAGATGTATGTGCAATGAGAGGCCTAAGGAATGGAAAAAGTGGTTGCCATTAGCAGAATGGTGGTATAACACCTCTTATCATTCTGCTATCAAGAGAACCCCTTATGAGGTTGTGTTTGGACAGCCCCCACCCATTCACAATCCTTATATACAATTTGAAGCTTCTGTGGATACTGTGGACAGGAGTTTGACACAAAGAGAGAGCACTATTAGGGTGTTAAAACAACACTTAAGTAGGGCACAATCTAGAATGAAACAGCAAGCTGATAAGGGCAGGAGTGAGAGGGTTTTGGAGATTGGGGATATGGTTTATGTGAAGTTGCAGCCTTACAGACAGCAGTCAATTAGGAAGCAAACCTATTTCAAATTGAATGCTAAGTACTTTGGACCTTTTAAGGTGTTAGAGAGGGTGGGGACAGTAGCCTACAAGCTAGAGCTTCCAGCAGAGGCAAAAATACATAGCACTTTTCATGTATCTCAATTAAAGAAGAAGATTGGAAGTAGCCAGTGTCATCCTGACATTCCAGCAGTACTTACTGAGCATGGAATGATAGTATTGGAACCTGAAGAAGTGTTGGAGAGGAGGTTTGTGAAGAGACACAATCGGCCGGCGACTCAATGGTTGATCAAATGGTTTAATTCACCCATTGAAGATAGTACCTGGGAGTTTGTTCATGACATGAGACAAAGGTTTCCTCAATTTCATCCTTGAGGACAAGGATGGTTTGGAGAGGGAGGGTGTTGTTATGTGCCAATTTGAAATAGCGGTCAATGGTCAAATAATAACAGAAATAGGCGGGTAAAGTCGGTTAGGTTGAGCTGAATTAGTTAGCCTTTCATTCTTGTATAAAAACACGCTTTTACTGAATGAATACAATTTTGACCTTTTGAAGAAATTCAGTCTTATCTCTCTCTAATTCTTTAATTCATTTGGGTTAACTCTCCAGAATTGATTCTTTAACTCTCAATTCTCAGATTAATCTTTGTTGTTCTTCCCAATCGAATCAGGCTACATCATGGAATAACCAACAATGGGTTCTTAACATGCCTAAAATCAGCACAAAGGCATCGGATAGAGCATGAAGATAACTAAACAAGAAGATTTCAAACAAAACTAAAACTTAATTTCTGAGTTGACCACTGTCCTACTGATAGTCGTGAAACTTTAAACAAGGTCTTTCAGCTTAAATTTTCCCTCACAGCTATTTCACACATAAATTTTTCACTTTCAAATTCTTTTACTGACGAATTAGGTTTCACATGTATTTCGGAAAATATAAAAAATCACACTGTGTCAGTGCTATGGTTCAACAAAATTGATGGAGCCTAGTAACCAAGTTTCCTATTCAATCAATTTGAAAATATATATATTACAAAATAATCACAGCGAAATCAACCGATCAACAATAAGAGAAATAAAACCAAGAACACACACACACGACACACCTGCTGAAGATGGGAACAGGAAGCCCTAGTTTCCAATGGCAGCACTATTTCATTCAGATTAACTTCCGATCACTAAAAAACCAACGGCCAAGGCATAAATATGTAGAGTTTTATTAGTATGTAGTTAAATTTTGTGGTAGCTTAATGCAAAAAGATTGAAATTAAATTATGCAGAAGAAAACGTGAGAATTTTTTGCCGATTAGTTTCTTCGTGGTGATGATGCCAACGTCGTGTTCTATTACGTTACTTTTGATTCATTTTAATTATATGATGCCTAGTTCCAACCACGGCCCATTAGCTCAGTTGGTTAGAGCGTCGTGCTAATAACGCGAAGGTCGCAGGTTCGAGACCTGCATGGGCCATTATTTTATTTTTAATATCAAATTTTATTTTATTACGTTTTTGCCCTTTATTTTGTTGTAAATTACAAATCGCTCACAAGACAAAAATTTACAGAGGGGTCAAGGGACTCAGGGGAGCTTGGAAATTTATTACTATATATTTTCGTCTCTCTAGTCTCCTTGTTTTCTCAGAAGTCCACTTGCACAATCTTTACTTATTACCTCCAATTAATGGCAATTTTTAAATCTGTAACCTTCTATTTATTAGTACTAATCTCAATAATAGCTTGTCTCTCTAATCCTTCAAACGCCGCTTTTGTTCCTAAAGACGGTGGTCGGAATCAAATCCGTGGGCCAAAATTACGCGGCGCAGACACTAGTAATAAGAAGATGGTGAAGAACGTTACTCGGGTCGACCCGAAACGTGACTGCGGGCATTTAAGCTCCAGATCCGAATGCGGGCAGTACCCGAAGTGCCGGTGGTGTAAAAGCGATGCTTTGGATGATATGTGCTTTTCCAAATCTGAGGCTTGGCGGTTGCCTTCACAGGTCTTCTCTTGTGAATTCTAATTGATTTTGTATCTGATTTTTTTTGTACTAGAAAACCTCATTTTGAGATTTGGGATGTCACTATTTGTAAGTTTTAAGAGAAATACTGTTTAGATTTATGGAAATTTAGGTATGAATTGTGTCTTCAAGAGCTGTGGTTTTGTATGGGATTATAGAACATTTACACCTAGATTCTGGGGAAATAGCTTTGAATTGTTGTACTTTCATATGAAGATCAAGAAATGGTTTTGGATATTCTGATCATAAATTTGTAGAAACTGATCTACGACTCTCAGTGGAAGTTTGTTAAATTCGGTTTGTTTGTAAAATTAGCTGAAGTTTCAAGTCCTTCTGGCGGAGGACAATATCGTCCATTCAAAGTTATTTTCTGGTAAATCGTTCTAGGGCCAACACGAGCCCAAGCTCGTTAATTGGGCCAAGTTGTTTTTGGGTCATGTTGGGTTCAAAGTCAGCCTATCGGGCCCAATTGTTTTAGGGCCAGGCTCTATGTAATAAGCAATCTTTTTGAATTCGGCCTTAAAAGCTTTATGGCTTATTACAATTTAGACCAAGTTAATTGGGCTTGAATTTACTTTTGCTGTGACTTAGTCAATAAAGTTCAGCCCATTATCCGAAATTCATGTTAATTCAAGGGATAAATGCAAAAAACCCCTGTGAAATAATTTATTGGCTGAAAACCCCCTGTGAAATAAATATAGGCTAAAAACCCCCTATGAAATTTTTTCGTTGCAAAAAACCCCCTCGGTCAGGTTTTTTTTTGCGCGTGTAGCTCACCTAACTGACCGAGGGGGTTTTTTGCAACGAAAAAATTTCACAGGGGGTTTTTAGCCTATATTTATTTCACAGGGGGTTTTCAGCCAATAAATTATTTCACAGGGTTTTTTTTTCGCATTTATCCCTTAATTCAATGTATAATCATCCTTGGGGCAAGTAATAGTGTGAAAACTTGGTACTTTTAAATTTCAATATACTTACAATCATTTATTGGGATATTGGCTATGGTTATGTATCTTATGGTTATGTATCTTATGTGATTTGAAGCATTGAAATTTGGGATTGACCCATTATTAATTACTATGTAGCTCGGTTAGATATAAAACTTTATTGGCATATATTATCTTCACCATCATGTAACTTGAGAGAACATAAGTTTATCGTCATATGTAAGAAATTAAAGTTTCATCTCGACAACAATAATAGTTCATGATATACCCGATCAACGTCTAAGCCTAACGACTTTTATTCCTATGTGGATTATAGTTGATTAGAGTATAGGTCACAATCACACAAAAATAGAAAACTTTCTACATAAATAAATAGAGGGTATACAATTTTCCAAATGGTTTAAAGAAAAAGAAGACTTCACGGGCGGTCATTGCCGGCCACTTCCAACATTAAAAACTCCATGAATCATGGGATTTATCGATCAACCTTTTTCTTTGTTCTTATCTTAAAAATATTTAAAACCTGTAGAAATAGTCATGTTTTTGAACTTGAAAAATGAGCAAGAAACCCGTGTGAAAACGTATGATTATGAGAATATATGGAGTTATATTAATTGTAATTGGATTGAAATTTGAACTGTTGAAAATGATCCATTATAGTGGTGGATTGTGGAGAAGTTGGATTTGGCATGCCAGTTGAATTTCTGCTGCATGCGCATCTGTAAAATATATAATATGAGAGGTTAATTGGTTTGTGGGTTGGTTTAATTTTATGATCAATTTTCTTTCACTTTTTGATAACTAATTATGAGCTTCTCGATGGGATAGTGCACTTAATAATTAAGTCCTCATTTAATTATCATTAAATTGAAGTGCACTTATTAATTTAGAAGTCATTGAATTACCATTAAGTCGTCATTTATATATATATATATATATAAACACGCATAATAAACGAGGAATTTGTTTGCATGATGCCATAACATATATAATAAATCGACAAGGAGGCAGAGGCGGAGACAGGGGGTTTTGGGGGGGGCGGCCGCCCCCCCCCCCCGAATTTTTAAAATTTTTAACATACGTAATTTGAACATGTATATTTTAAAAATTTTAACATTATCGCCCCCCAAATTTTAAAAATTTCAATTCCTGGCTCCACCATTGCAAGGAGGGAATATCTAAGGATTCTAGTAAAACACATTACACACCCTTAAAGTTCTTGTTATACTGACGATTACTATATTGATTTCATCCATGTTTAGTAAATAGTAATATTTAATACATTCAATTTATTTTAGTAATTAATATTTGTCTTTTTTTTTATCAAAAAGTAAATATGCCAGAAAAAAATATGTCACTGCTGATCGTGTTTTGTCATTCACTTTCTTTCCTTGAAAACCTATGTCCGAACAGAATACTATGAAACAAATACTAAACAAATGAATATTCCAAAACAAATCATAGGAGATATACGTATTTGTCTTAGATATAATGTAACATTTCATAGTTGTGGTCACTAACACTTATTATGTATATAAGTATAAAACCAGCGGCAATAAAATAATTATATTATTGGCAGTTTGTAATATTAATTATTTTTTGTTAATTGTATTAATTGCACTATATGCCATATTGGATCTCTCTGTATTTCCGGTGGGGAGTTGAGGTAGCCATCAATGCTATCGTTCTTTAGAGCTAAATAAATACGTCACATTTTTCAACTATATCTCCAAAGACATAAAAAGTCAGGATTAGATTATGCTACACCGAATTTAATAGATTCCATATATTATAATTTTTATTATAGTTCTATTATATCTTAAAATAGTAAAATGGGTTAAATAATATTTTAATAATCATAAGAAATCATCATAGTCAAAATCCTCATAAAGTCCAAATCTGTCCGTTTTGGTGTCCATAAATAGATCATCTTCTGCTACAACTTTTTCTCAGTTCTCATCTGCTTACTAAGAATTAGAGTAAACAAATCTGGGCCTTAAAGAATTATGGCTGATCAGATGGCACCAGGAGCAAATGGAAACCATGGAGCTTTGTCCTTGAACATAAAGGACGAAGATTTGAATATCGATAATTCTTCAGACTGCACTAGCCTTGTCTCTCTTCCCTTTGTCCAAAAGGTAATTAATCTTCTTACAAAATCCATTTTTATTTCTTTTTATTGGTTTTCAGGGATAAATTTTTCTTAATAATTGGCCTAATTAATTCCGCCGGTGGTTTCTAATCAGATAATAGCAGAGACGCTGGGAACATACTTCCTGATATTCGCCGGATGCGCGGCGGTGGTGGTGAACGCCGACAAAGACAAGGTGGTTACGCTGCCGGGAATTGCAATAACGTGGGGTTTGGTTGTCATGGTCATGATTTACTCCGTCGGACATATCTCCGGCGCTCATTTCAACCCCGCCGTCACCCTCGCGTTCGCCACCTGCAAGAGGTTCCCATGGAAACAGGTATATTACAATAGATTGGTTCTTTCTCAAAATCTTTCTGATATAAGTATATATATATAAATATGTAAATTAAATCATTGTAGACCAATAAATAAATTTTAATTCCCAACAACACACTTAAAATGGCACATGCAAGATTCCAGAAGTTAGTGAACCAAAAATGCGGCTTTAATTAGTCTAATATTCCAATTCCCAACGGTCGTGATGAACTGTGGGGCAACGTAAGACTTCTTCAAAAGTTCCCGCGTTTACTTACATGCAAAAAGGCTTTTTTTTGTAGAATTTTTTGTCTATATATTGTTTTTTACATATAATTGTCTCAACATTATTTGCTGATATAATAACACAGTTAGTAGTACTGATTAGTAGTAAGTCTTCAAATTCAAAAAAAATATATTAGTGAATGTGATATGATTTGGATCCCAAATTGAAATATAGGGTTTCAATGTGGGCTCTTTTACTTCACTAATTAGTTTTTTTTTTGGAAATAACGAATCAATAGGTAAGTGTTGAAGTTGAATTTAATTTATATAAAAAATTTATCGTATAATACTTTTTTTATAGGTACCAGCATATGTGGCGGCTCAAGTCCTCGGAGCAACCCTAGCAAGCGGAACCCTAAGATTATTGTTCAGTGGGAACCACGACCACTTCGCCGGAACACTTCCGACCGGCAGTGATGTCCAGTCTCTGATTGTGGAGTTTATTATTACATTCTACCTCATGTTCGTCATTTCCGGCGTTGCCACTGACAATAGAGCTGTAATTACTGTTAAATTCCTTTAACTAATCATTGGTCCAAATTCAATATTCCTGTCATAAATATGCCATTATACTTCGAATTGATTGGATTGGAAGACTAATACTATATATAACTTAATAAATTGGATCGTTTAGAGACGAAAGATGGTGGATTAATTTTATCTATGTTGAAAACGAGATTTGGAGTAAATAATTTCTATAATATTTTGAGTTTGAATTATTCGTAAACTTTGGTGCAGATTGGAGAACTTGCTGGTTTAGCCGTTGGAGCTACCATTTTGCTTAATGTCATGTTTGCTGGGTAAGTATTACTTATAGTACTTAATATGTTTTGTCTATTACCCGTTGGTGAATTTACCCAATGTGAACACAATTACTTAACTCAATATTGTTTTAAAATATTTGTGATTTAGTAAAAAATATATATTTTGTCTGTTGAAAAACAAATTTTAATGAGAACACTATTAATGCATAATAATATCCAGATTACATTTTACAATTAATTTGAGGTGATTTTATTGATTTTGGTGGGGCAGGCCTATATCAGGGGCTTCAATGAATCCAGCAAGGAGTTTAGGGCCAGCAATAGTATCAAATAAATACAGAGGACTATGGATTTACCTTTTGGGCCCAACAGCTGGAGCCATAGCTGGTGCATGGGTTTATAATATTATCAGATTTACAAACAAGCCTTTGCGGGAAATCACCAAAAGTGGTTCTTTCCTCAAAAGCAAAAGCTCAGCCAGAAACAACAATTGATCTCCACTTTTATGTATGCCATATATTATGCTTGTATTTTTAATTTTGAGTATAAATGAAGAAAAGCAAATATGATAATAGAATGTGGATTTGATAATAATCAGAATCTACCTGTATTTACATATATAAACCAGCATGTGTCGATACAAACACGGACATTTGACACCAAAACGGTCGAATACAGACGATCTATTCATTGCTTTGTACATGGTTGCATTTCACCCAAAAAAAAAAAAAAGAAGACAAGAGGTGGATAAAGAAAGAAAAAATGTACAAACGGAAAAAATACCGCCTATAAAATTTATCTTTACATTAACCAACTCTGGCTTGCCTGGACATCTAACTTTGAGTTGGCTGATTATTCTGTGAAGCAACTCTATTAGTGGCTTCCTTCAGTCTTAGTATCGGGAAAATGATGGGTTTGCAGCAGATGAGAGCAAAAACTAACTCCATTGTAAATATAGTCATGCTAATCCATACATATAAGGTTTTCTTCCAAACCCATATGAAGTTTTTTAGAAAAGGAAGCTTAGACTCCAGGGTTAGAGATGCAGAGTAAATTTCAGGAATACCAGCACCGGCCATGAATTCAGCTCGCTGTTCAAGAACTACCCTTAAGTAGGCAGTTGGCTTGCCTTGAGTAAAACCTTGAAATTTTATTTTCAAATTCTGGGTTTCTGATGTATAGCCAGTTAAAATAGGAGCAACCTTAAGGAAAGTGAGCAAAAGGCGGATAGGCAGACTTCTATACTGCAACATGCATGGGCGCCTTGAACTTGCAATGGTTTTACCATCAGTTGAAAGGAAATCTACTCTGACCTTCAAGAAAGAAAGATAAAATACAATAAGCCTTACAAAATTAGTTACGGAAAAATAAAACTAGACCTAACATAAACTCCTCTAAATATTGTCTCGGTTGCACTCACTAATGAAACTACTACCTATGAAGCATCATATTTTCGAAAAGACATACGAATAAATGTTAACCATTCTCTTAGTCAGTGAAGCTCACATATGTTTAACATTTAGAAAGTATAAATGCTCGACTTCTGATGTAAAACGTTGAGAAATTTTCCAAAGTACAAGGCTTAATATAAAACTTATGTGGAATTCCTTAGTCATTACAAGCTCATAATATCATATTCTCTCGAAACCAAGCTCAACTACATAAGAAACAAACATTATAAAATGATGAAGCTACTAAAACGTCAACATCCTTATTTTCATTTATGGGTCAGATTACCTAATTAGACATGCATTAATGCGCATGAAAGAAATCATAATACAAAGTAACACGAGGGTCACCAGTCACCACACACACAGTAGAAGAACATAGTGCTTGCACTACTTGATAATATGTCCAATAAAACAGCACTGAATATATACCTGGAAAATTCCAAGATTCTGGTTGTATTCAGACTCGGGTAATGTCAATGAAACTGTAGCCAGCAACTTATGGTTAGGTGGTATAACCCTTGATCCAGTGCTTTTCCAAATTTCAGGCTTCTCTCCAAGGTGAATATCATGGCTCTGTTCTTTGTAACCTATCATCGGTACAAGTGCTATTGGACTCTTCTCAGTATAATCAAAGTTCAAACTTCTTTTCATACTCACTGGCTCCTCCACCACCCCCTTTATCAGGAAACCACCCATTACAAACGCTGAAACCAACAATACCATCAATACCACAAACACATAAGCAGACCATAACAATCCCCAACCGCACTTCAAACCGATTTTCCAAATTACTTCGTGTTCTTTCAACCATTCAGACACAAATGGCCACACATTTTTAAACACAATTCTTCTTATTTTACGAATTAAATAGCTTCTCAAAAATCCAAGCGGATCAAAAATAAACATGCATATATTATAAGTTAACCATACTGGAGTCATGAAAATTTTGACAAACAAGTTAACTTGGAAACCAACAGCCTTTATCATTATGCCAGCTAGAGTGAAAAGAAGGCTCGAATTCGCTTCATTGTTTTCTCTCGAATCCAATTCACCGCCACCTAATTTCTCTCCTCCGTTATCATTTCCATCCGTCACAGTAGAACTCAAATTTTCATTTTCCAATTTCTTTTCAAGTTCATTGATTCGGCTAGACATATTTACTTTTCTCTCTCTAGAATCTACAAACTTCTCGAAACTCACAGAAGAGCTGCAAGACAACTCCATTGGATCTTCACCGGAATATTTACGATGAGACAGAGATCGGCGGCGGCGTAGACTCGCCGGAAGAACGTCTACATCTTCAGGCGACAACTTAAGGTTTGAAATTGAGATTGTTTCATTACTATTCGATTTGACCGGATCAGAAAAAGCTTCATCGCAATCACAGAACGGGAAATCATCGAGAGCGTCGTGGAATTCATCCAGTTTCTCTTCCTCCATCTTGAAATTGACAGTGTATATAGGATGATCGAGTACAATTCGGGTAAAAAAGGGGGAATTAGGGTATGGGACTGAGAAATTGAAAGGGGGAAATGAAATATTTCTTTAATTGATTGTACATCTAGCTGTGAAACTTGTACAGTTCGGATTAACACGCGTAAAGCGTGAACTAAAATCGTTATGCTTAAACAACCGTCTTCAATTTATAAATTGAGGTGAAAACGCTTTTTATTACTCAATCATCGTTATCCAACAATAATAATAAATATATATATATATATATATATATTATTCTACATATATATAAAGGCGACAGCACACTGCTCCTCCATCTCCCGATTGCGCGTCGCACTGGATGGCAGCCCATATTTTTCCCTTTTTTTTTTTCCTCGAAACGGCGTCGTTTTCATTCTCCTCTTCACCGGAAATGCACCGGCTTGTTCCGGCTTTTTTTTTATAAAGAAATAAAAACGTTACTTAAAGCAATGTATATTGAATTTAATCAAGTCGAAAATGATTTATAAAAAAAACAAATACTGAAATTTTTTATACTTTTTGCTAAGTTGTTCCAGTTTCAAATGGTGGCCTTTAGAAAGAAATATTTTTTTGGGTCAAATGTTAAGACGGAAAATATTAAAGGTGTCCTCTAATTAGCTGCGACGGATAACTATTTTATTTTAGTTGTTATTTGTTTTTGGGGGAATAATATTAGTATTTCATGAACTATTATATAGATAATTTTTTTTCTTCAGATTTTGGTATTGTGCTAAGGTGTGACAAAAATGCTAATGAGCATTATAATTTTTATCATAGTATATTTACGATAGTAGTTTTCTTTCAATATGAGAAAATAATTTGATCACATTTACCAGAATTTGAATCCATAAAGAATACTCTAAAAAAATATTGTTACAAAACTTAAACATGTCGAACGAAAAAAAATTAAATGTTTTATGAGTTACTATCAAACTTTCAGTGGCTACCTTTATAGAAAGAGAAAATTGTTACAACCCCATAAAATTAATTTTCGTATTAAAAAGGATTTATGAAAACATTATTTTTAATCTCAAAAACTCATTTTATAATAAATTTTAGATACAAAAGTTATTTTCGGGGGATAATATATTTCCCTTTATAAAATGAAGGTTTAAATGAGTAAGTATCTTGATATTCTTGAAATGTAATGCCGAAAAAACTCAATTTGAAAAATAAATTAAAAAGTATTTATACTAAAAATTCTCAAAATTGAATTTCTATACGAAATTTTTATAACAATATTTTCAATACAAAATACTATTTCATATTGTTGAATAATATGAAACCCCATTAATTATATTATTGATAAAAGAAGGGTATAAATAGATTTACATTCAAGTAATTGGGCTTTAGGGTTCGACAAAGATTTTAGGTGGAATTTCTATAAAAAGAGTTATTTTAGGTGGAATTATAGTATTCGACCCTTATTAGGATTCGACAAAGATTTTAGGTGGAATTAGGGTTTAGTTGGAATTTCTATAAATAGAGTTATTTTAGGTGGTATTCGAGCCTTATATTAAAGAATCGAAAAGGGTTTTTAGGGTTTAGAAAGAAGAAGAAGAAGAAAAAGATGGGAGAAAGGAAAGTGGTGAACAAATACTACCCGCCGGACTTCGATCCAGATTCCTCGGCGTCGGCAGCCTAAGAACCGGCAGATGACGGTTAGGATGATGCTTCCCATGACCATCCGTTGCGGGACTTGCGATGAATACATAAACAAGGGCACTATAAGTTCAATTCCCGTAAAGAAGACGTGATTGGAGAGACCTATCTGGGAATCCAAATCTTCAGATTCTATTTTAAGTGCACTTATTGCAAAGCTGAAATAACTTACAAGACGGATCCGCAGAACTCTGATTATGTTGTTGAGTCTGGTGCAAAAAGGAACGAGGATGAGGTAACAGAAGAAGAAGAAGAGCAAAAGAAAAGGAAGGCTGAGGAGATGGGTGATGCCATGAAATCGTTGGAGAATAGAGCTTTGGATTCTAAAAGAGAGATGGATAACCTTGCTAATTTGGACGAACTGAAATCTATGAAGTCAAGACATGCAACTTTGAGTGCTGATGCAACATTGCTGGAAACTTTACAGCGGTCAGATGAGACAAAGAAACGGAAGTTGGAAGAAGAGGACGAAGCTCTTATAAAGAAGTTGTTTAAGGGAAAAAATAGTGAAGCTAATGTTATACGGAGGGTTGATGATAAAGACATTGATGATGATGAAGATCCTTCTAACTCGAAAGATATTATATTGACGAAAAACGGTGCTGTTAACAGACCCAACAATATAGATAAAGGTAAATATACTTTCAAGTTCTCTTCCATTAGAGTTTCAGCTGTGAAGAAATCATGTGGGGATGAGAAGGATAATTCAAAATCCGGATTACAATGTTTGTGCGAGCAGTATGGAAGTGGTGATGAGTCATAATGTTTTTTTGTTGATTTTTTATTTTTTTTTATGTTAGAGCCAACCATTCATTCTTGGAAATAAGGAGTTAGAATAATTGCCGCTGTCTTTCAAGATTATCAAGATTATCGTCGGTTTTTTAACTTATTGGATTTGGATTGGATCCAGTTTCAACGTTCAAGATCCCACGTTTCAACTTCGGGGATCGTATTTTATATAATCTTTTAGTTATTTAGTTTTATCTTATTTCCATGTTTATAGGTAGATTACGATTTTATTAGATTCTATTATAACTCTATTTATACTCTTCTTTTATCAAAAATATAATTCACGGAACTTCATATTTTATTAAAATTTTATTAGATTCTATTATAACTCTATTCAACACATATTTTTTAATTCAAATATTGATAACTTGTATTAATTAGATATTAACATTTATGTTTATTATATATTAAAAAAATGATAGAGTATTATTAGATTAATTGTCAGGGTAAATATTAAAAAGGTAAGAATTGCACAATTTTATTAAATTGAGAAATTAGAAGAAAAAAATAGTATAAAAAGGAACCAATTTATTACAAATAATATATAATTGTGTAACGGTATAGTTTAAAAACCAGTTTAAAAGAAAAAAAAATCAAAATAATTAAAGAACCGCTTTTCTCATGCTATTAAAAAAGAAAAAAATATTTTTTATTAAATCTCTCCACCTACCCGCTTCTTAGCAGACTTTATCTAATCTGCCCGCAGTTTTTTTGTATACTGATAAACATTAATTTCAGTTGAATCTACTTCAGTACGGCAATTGTACTCAAGCAGTTAATTATCCTTAACCCATTATTAATTTTTCGGTATTCTTACATGTTTCGTGTATCTGTTCATTCTTGAATATTGAAGATGTTTGTCAGAAGTATTGTTGTTTCATGGGTTCTTGCTGTTTGGTTTTTGGAATTGTCCGAGTCACAGGTGCCGCAAGAAGAAGGTTAGTAACTGAATTTCGATTCATTTCTATGAGTATGCAGTTTTGGGCAGTTAATGCCCAGAAGCAAATTTGAGTGTAAAAGATTCTTGGTTCAAGAACTGACTTGAAAAGGCCAGTTTTCTTATAGAAAAACAGAAGAGATAATTAAATAACTGAATAATTAGAAGCAAGATTGGACGACAGACTCAAGAAAATTAAGGGTTTGTAATGATATCTTGAAATATCTATTGTTAAATTTTCTTGTAGTAAAAGAGGCTAAGGAATTAAGTATCAGTGTATTGTGGGCTCTGGGATCAAGAAATATTTGGGGTAATTTTCAGTTCATTTATTATTTGAATGCGTATGTATTAAATGGAGAATGATTGGAAAAACAACTGAATTTTAGTAGGGAAACATGAATCTCATCATATTGCCTAGTTTTTCTTTCTTTTTGCTCTTAATCCTGCAAGTTTGATGAATTTATATAAGCAACTTAACAAACCAGATATTTGCCCTAAATATATATTTTTTTCCTTGTAAATTATTGAATTTTAATTTCTGATATATGATTCTTTTTATGAATGATTTCTGGTTGTCTCTAGTGGCTGCACTCAAACAGATTGCCACTGAGATGGGTGCAACATACTGGAGATTCAACGCTGAGTTATGTGAAGTTGAGATGGTTGGTCTTTCACCATCAGCTCCAAGTGGATCTGAGGGTTATGTTGAATGTAATTGCAACTTTCACAATAACACCCTCTGCCATGTCACTACAATGTATAGTATCGTTATCTCATTTTTTATTTGTAAAAAAGGAAATTTCTGTTAATTACAACGAGAAAGGGATAGTGTTCATTTAAGTCATTTCTTATGGAATTCATATTATTCCAGGAGCTTAATGTTTATATTTATGTGCCATTTATTACAGTGTGATTAAGGGTTATAATCTTCCTGGAATTCTGTCACCTAGTATCGTGAATCTTCCGTATCTTCAATATATGTAAGAGGATCTTCGATTTCTCATATGTAGACAACATCATTTTCCAAAATTGATGAATATTTTTTTTGTTCAGTGATTTTGCCTACAACCTACTTCACGGTACAATTCCAGTAGAATGGGCTTCAACACAGTTGAATTTTATGTAAGGTTTATCCTACACTTGTGACTTAACTGTATCAGATTATTGGTTCATTGATCCCTAACAATGCTGCCAGAAATTTTGTGCAGTTCTGTTCTCGTTAACCGTTTATCAGGGGAAATACCAAAGGAGTTGGGAAACATCACGAGCCTCACGTATCTGTAAGTATTCTGTTTAATCTCTCTATTTGTTATTTGTTATTCGCATGGATTTGGTGGCTAATTAGTGAATTAAATAAATAACTATTTTGTTTTTCGCAAAAGTGTAAACCAGGCTATGCTTTCTAATAAAGTGTTGTCACCATTCTTGTTATAGTTTCATATTTCGATATATTACTTCAAAGGAAATAGTAATTAATTGTGTTTCTTATTCTTACTCTTTCAAGAGTTTTAATTAGTGAGCTTTGATCAGGAACCTTGAAGCAAATCAATTTTCAGGGCATATTCCTTCTGAAATCGGGATGTTAGTCAATTTAAAAACTCTGTAAGATCTCATATTTCTTATGAGATGTATCATTTTGGTGCTAAAACAAATAATTTACTGTAACTGACCATTTCAGTATGCTTCATTTTGATCGAGTCTCAGGATCTTGTCCTCCAATCAACTGACAGGCCAATTGCCAACATCATTTTCAAATCTAATAAATTTAAACGACTTGTAAGTTACCAGACTGCCTTCTTCAATTTTGTATTTTGAAGTTCTCTTGAATGTTCAATGGTTTCCTTTCGCGTTATAGTAGGATAAATGATAACAACTTAAGAGGACGAATACCTGACTTAATTCAGAACTGGATACAGCTTACCAAACTGTAAGACCTCTCTCTCTCTATATATATATCCAATTTTACAGATGTTCTCTAAATATATTTCTATCTATATTCTTCGTTTACAATTGATTGTTCACTTTTGTAGAGAAATGTTTGCAAGTGGATTGGAGGGTCCTATTCCCTTAAACATATCTCTTCTGGATAGGTTAACAGACTTGTAAGTACGCGACAATTATAATTCGGCCGTCCTTTTGAATTCCCTTTTTATTTTGAGCAATTCTTAAATGGACTTTCTATATACAGGAGAATTAGTGAGCTGAAAGGGCCGGCACAGGAATTTCCAGTGCTGAGGAGCACTACAGGCCTATTAACATTGTATGCTGAGTATAATTGCATATTGAAATGCTTCTTGGTTATTCCAATGGTCTATATAAGCTACTAAAATGATTTGTTCTTGGGTATAGGATATTAAGAAACTGTAACATCACCGGAGAAATCCCTGCATATATTTGGAGACTTAGACTTCTGCAAATGTTGTGAGTAACCAAATTATGATTCAGTAACCAAATTTCCATGGTCTGTTAAGTGTGGCCCTTTTAAGTTCTCCAATCACAAATTTCTTTCAAACATGAAAGGCCATGTATGTAAGTATTTATGAAGAGTGATTTTTTACTTACTGACTATATGTTGTGTTCAACAATATATACAGGGATGTCAGTTTCAATAGCTTAAATGGGGTGATCCCACATGTCATTGCCAGAAATCTGAAACTTGTGTGAGTGCATATGTCAATATTTTGCTTCAGGTCTGGTAGTAATAGCACTTTAAGGAAAATTAATTGTCTTATGGAATATGATATTTTTTTAATGAAAATTCAAGCTCATCTTCCTTACTATCCTCTGTTATGATCCATTTTTCCCACAATATCTTTCGATTCTTGGAGCTTTTGTTTAAGTTCTTCTGTTATGCAGTTTTTTTAATATGAAAGAATCACAATGCAGCTTTATGGATTAGCCTACATGTTATTCTCATACATGGTGTTCATCTAACAGGTTTTTGACTGGCAACAACATGAGTGGAAACATACCTGATACACTGTTGAAGGATGGGAGCAACATGTATGTTTTATTTTTCGTAATACTTCCATTTGTGTTTGATATTCCAAATAATTACTCCCATTAATTAATCAAGATAATAACACGTATGTTTATTTATTCTCTGCAGTGATCTTTCCTACAACAATTTTACATGGCAAGGCACTGACGTTCCTGCTTGTCAACCAAACACGTCAGAAAAGCCACTAAATTTCCCCTATTAATTTTCACTTAACTTTTGGTTTGTGATATTTACAATAACTTGTGATGTTTTTCTGCCTTTACCAGGAACCGAATCATAAACTTGTTCAAAAGCTCATCGACAGTGAACACACTGTAAGATGGTCATAGTTCTTTCTGCTCTTAATCATATACCTCAACTAATCTCTCATGCTAACCTCTTTTGTGCTTAACCTCCAACAGACAACGAATCCTTCCATGTACTAAGGATATAGTCTGCCCTAAATGTAAGTATTGTATACTTTCTTCCTTTAAAAACTCGAAATAAAAAGTATATTTTGTAAAGTGACAACAAACACCTCTGACTTGTACAGTATTTCATGTTTGTATATCGCAGATAAATGTTCTTTCCATGTTAATTGTGGTGGCTATGATTCAACTGTCAGAGAAAGTAATAAAAAAGTTTTGTATGAAGGAGATTCTGGAGGTGATTCTGCAAGATATTTAAGTGAAAATAATTGGGGCTTTACTAGCACCGGTGACTTCATAGACGAACCTAATTTCCAAAATTCACGTTCTTTTAGAGTTACACCGACGAATCTATCCGACTTGTACAGTTCATCACGCCTTAGTCCTCTTTCCCTTACATATTTCCATTATTGCTTGGAGAATGGGAGTTACAATGTGGGCTTGCACTTTGCTGAAATACTTTTCACGAACGACAGTACATATAACAGTCTCGGGAGGCGAATGTTTGATATATACATCCAGGTTATTTGATTATATGAACGAATTTAACATATGACCAAGTGAATTTGTGTTGATTTCTTGATTGTGTTATCTACATCAGGAAAAATTAGTACGTAGAAATTTTGACATTGAAGATGAGGCTGGTGGAGCTCAAAAGCCCGTGATTAGATATTTTAATGCCACAGTGTCGGATAATACTTTGGAGATTCGGTTTTATTGGGCTAGTAGAGGGACTACTCGAATCCCTAACAGAGGAGATTATGGTTCTTTAATATCAGCTATTTCGGTCAATCCAAGTGAGTATTTCCAGTTATTTTGTTTTTTTCATCCTTTTCCAGTCCTTATAACCTTCATTTACTTTTTTTTCTCTTCCAGATTTTAGAGTTTGTTCAAATGGTAACAAGAAGAATGTGACCGCTTATATATTAGCTGCAATTTTAGCAGTGTGTGTTGTTTTCTTTATATTGGGCATCTTTTGGTGGAAAGGTCTTCTAACAGGCAGAAAACGAACCGGAAAAGGTGATGTTTTGAAACATCATTAACATTTTCAAACATATTATTGTCAAGGCTGTCTAGTCTACAATTCAAGTAAAACCTTTGGTTAAAATATTTTGCACATTCAAAGATTCCCGCGGGATCTCCGAGAATGTGGTAAAGAAAGGAATCTAATGTCTAATGTGTAACAAGTAAAGGCTCATTATATATTTTTAATGGGCAGAATTTGAAGATCTAGAGTTACAAACTGTTGCATTCTCTTTGAAACAAATTAGGGCCGCTACTAACAACTTTGATGCTACAAACAAAATTGGAGAAGGTGGTTTTGGTCCCGTTTACAAGGTGATCTTTTTGCTGAAATTTTGTCTATTTTTATGTCCCTTCATGTTATTCATGTTTTTTTCGCGTACAAACTGGTACAGGGTGTACTTCCAGACGGTACTGTAATTGCTGTGAAGCAACTCTCCTCAAAATCAAGACAAGGAAACCGTGAATTCTTGAACGAGATTGGCATGATTTCTTGTTTACAACACCCAAATCTTGTGAAACTATATGGATGCTGTATTGAAGGAGATCAATTGCTAGTGGTATATGAGTATATGGAAAACAATAGCCTTGCCAGTGTTTTGTTTGGTAAAACTTTTGCTTATCTCATATGATTGCTTTTGGATTGGAGGATTTGAACAACTAGAATTTCAACTCGAGTATAAGATATCCTTGTTTTTGTCTGTATAATTGTCGGTTATTACCGATTTCAAGTATAATGGGTCAGAAATTCACTTCAATAGTGGAGTTATTTAAGGGTGTGTTTGGATTGAGTGATTTGGATTTGGGGAGGGAATTTGGAGGAAGGATTTGAAATGACACCTAAAATGGAGTCATTTGAAATCCACCGTAGTTATGGAGAAAATTGCTCAAAGTGAATGTCTAGTGTTTTGAAATCCATTATAACTTGGATACATCCAAACGAACTTCATGGATTTGTTGACGAATTTGAAATCCATAGATTTCAAATCCTTCAATCCAAACACACCCTAAGATTTTTAGCTCTAATATACATGTTGCTGGTTTACTCAGATTCGAAGGACAGCCAAGTGATGCTAGACTGGCCAACTAGGTTCCGTATCTGTATTGGAATTGCAAGAGGATTAGCTTATCTCCATGAGGAATCAAGACTGAAAATTGTTCATCGAGACATTAAAGCTACAAATGTGCTGCTAGATAAAGATCTGAACCCTAAAATTTCAGATTTTGGATTAGCGAGGCTTAATGAAGACGAGAAGACACATATTAGCACAAAAGTTGCTGGAACAATGTGAGTTCATGTAATAATACTTGTTAAAAATACTTTCTTACCTTTAAAAATTCTAATATTGCTCAATTTTTTTGTCGTCTTGTTTGCAGAGGATATATGGCACCTGAGTATGCACTTTGGGGTTATCTGACTGATAAAGCAGACGTTTACAGCTTCGGGGTGGTAATTTTGGAAATTGTCAGTGGCAAAAGCAACAATAATTACATGCCAAGTCGTAATTTCGTTTGCCTTCTTGATTGGGTACTTAAGCTTTCACCTCTCACTATGTTATACTCCCATTATCTTAATAGTTTGAAAATTCTTGGGTTCGCGTTTGGATTGACAACAAGATTTGGATTTCATATGACTTCGTAATGATCAGATCATTTAAGCCAAATCTTCCCATCCAAACACGATCTCTATTCTTTCACATTGAATTTACATTTGTGATATTACAGGCTTGTCACTTGCAAGAAAGTAAAAACATCGATGAACTTATTGACGAGAGGTTGGGTTATCAGATAAACAAAGAGGAAATAGAAATGATGGTGAAAGTAGCACTTTTGTGCACAAATGCAACTCCATCTGTAAGGCCTGCAATGACTGAGGTAGTGCAAATGCTTGAAGGGAAAATGGCTGTCCCAGATGTGATTCTAAGTCCCGAGGATAGCACATATACTAACGACCTGAGGTTTAAAGCCATGAAAGGTTTTCATGAAGAGATGCAAAAGAAAAGTTCGAGGGAAATCCAAATGCAGAGCTCAACAACTGTACAAACAGAAGCAGGTTTTTCTTCATGGGCTTCTGATTCTAATGAGATAAGTAAAGATACTACATCATTTTAATGAAATTTCAAAAAAAAAAAAATTAGTTTTTTGTCGCGCTTTGTAAATTTGTAATTTATTGTTTGTGCTTGTTTAGGGGAGAATGCGTCTATATGGAGTAATTATTGTAAGAAAAATACTTTGTACAGAAATGTGAAGCCCATTATTGTCACTCTATGCTTCATGGTGATTATGTAAAACTTCAAGAACTTGGAGAAAAATTCGATGATTTGTATCTCGATTATAGTGAAACCCGGGCCCCACTTAGTTCGTTTTTCGACTAGGGAAATTTGACACTTCATTTAGATCTGTCCCTGGTTTTGATTCACTGGATTGAGTTAAGAAGTTATAGCAAGAATGTGTAGGATTACAGAAACAGTTATTGAGAGTGCAGAAATAAACCATCTGAGTTTCTTTACTTGTTATAAAATGTATGAGAAAGTGGAAGTAAGCAGTTATATTTGGTAATAACTGCAAGTGGACTAATGATTTGGTCAGAAATTTGTTGCTAAACCATGATCTCATTTTGTGTTATAAATAGTGCAAGTGGTCTGTTTTCAAGTATTTTCCAAAAGAGGGCCTTTGTTGTGGAACAGTTCCAAAGAAAATATATGTATTTAATGGTGTGGTAGCTCTTATTGTAATTAATAGTAGGTTGTAGTAAGTCATCATAATTATTATTATATAATTTTCAAGTATATATAATACTAAAATCCTTATACTCGTTCATTCAGGTGATAACAAATACAATATATACTTTTTGTAACTCTGTCGATGTGAGAGCTTTTCAATATGAAAATTATATATATGTAACGAAGCTAAATCGAACCCTTATAACCCAGAAAAAAAAAATTGAATTATATGACAAATAATTTGTATCAATCCAACAACTAAGTTTTTTTTTTTCCTCGAAATGATCAGCACAAGAATGTTGAATTGTAAGAAATATTTCACTAAAAAAAGAACAAATGTGGGATTATAATAGTAGTAACAAAAAGAAGAATAAAGAAAAATACAAGTCAATATCCCAACTCAAAAGAACAACGCGTTTTGTGCCATTATTACAGTCAAACCTTCCCTTTCCTCCCCCCTTGCTTGAATTCGAACTAACCAAACAACAAATCCAACATACATTGTAATGTTGTTAACTTCAAAGTCTAACCTTTGACTCACCAAAACCGCCATCCCCACTACCACTTTCTCAAACCAATTCATCCAAAATTCGTATTTTTTTTATCTATATAGAACACTCCGATGAAGTATTGAATCGTCTCCGTTCATTCCATGGCTTTACCATCAGAAAATGCACTGATCACTACGCTCGGCAACTCAATCCAGGCTCTGGGCCGTGGCTTTGACGTCACATCTGACATCAGGCTGTTGTACTGTAAGGGAGCCCCAGGGTCACGTTTGGTGCATATTAATGAAGAGGAAACTAGAAATCTTGAAATTTCTGGATCTTGTGCGATCCCTAATGTTTCTGTTGACATTGAATGCTCTGAAGGCCAGAGTTGTAATAACAAGACCCCTGTTTTGAGCTTCCATGAGGTCAACTTTTAATCCTTAATTTACCCCTTTTCTTGGACTTGTTTTGATTTTATGGGTTGTTTTTTTTCTTTCCAATTTTCTGTTTTATGGTAGATTGATATCTTGTTGGGGTTTGGCAATTGATGAGTTTTATGGGGATATAGTGAGTTATTGAATTAGGGGTTCTCTTTGATTTGCTTGATTTCCCTTGGTTTGATTGTGTAATTTTGGTATTTTGATTTTCCATCTGATGCATGACTAATGTCTGCATACTGATTTCAAATAGCTTGTTAGAATATAATATTTAGTATATATTTTTGTGAAACTTTATCATGTGTAATTGAATTTCATGAGCATTCTAAAGCTTTTGCCCATGAATTTAATTTGTTTGGGGTGGGAGTGGCACCTCTTTTGTCATTCTAGAGAATTATAACCTCATTGTCATTCAGTGCAATCACAGCCATCTAATCAGAATTGAAATCATTCCTCGGAAATTGGGAGGTTGGAATGGCTTGCTTTTTTAGAATATATATTCAACATTTCACTGCTTTTTGGATGTTCATTCTTATCTTCAATGAAATCGATCAAGTTATTGCAAATGATTGAGAAATTGATGCAATGGATATGAACGCCTTTCTCAATTTTTAGCTGGTAATCCTAATTACTTAATCTAATTCCTTTTCATGTGTTAGGTTGATATTGATATTCCTTTTTTAGTGGTGGGAAGGGGTTTCGTCGATTTATTTGCTGTATTTCAAACTAATTTCCTCTACGAGAGTTTTAAAACTTGTGTTGGCTGAGATTTGCATAAGCCTTAAATCTTACTCAATCTCATTAACAAGACAATTTTAGCCAGCTTTAACGGTTAGCTCTGAAGATCTCCTGAATAGAGCAGAATATAAAACTGAGTTTAGGTAATTATAGTCTAAGATTTTGCTTTAGTTGAGTTGACTGAGCTTGCTTTCCCATAGAGGGTGTTCTAACAACTCGTCATGTTTGACCCTTGTAATAATGTTGGTGTTCCAAAGAAATTACTACATGTGTGTAATACAAAATGCCAAATCTTTGTGTTCTTAGTTGCAATCCCTGTTTTATTCTTCCTCAATAGGACATAAACTTCTTCTTACTCGAATGTTTTGTCTTGTGACTTGTAAGATTTCGTGATGCATTATTGATACATTCTATTTACAGATGGCAAAATACTTCAACGAAAAGACAGGTTTACCTGGTCACATACCACTCGGATGCTTTAATGCCATGTTTAATTTCAGTGGCTCTAGGCAACTTGATGCAGCAGCTACAAAATCACTAGCAATGGTTGGATATATCATCCCACTATTTACGGTCAAACTAGCAAAACCCGATTTAATTTTGCATGATCAAATCAAACGGGCTGTCCCGTATTCTTGGGATCCTGCATCCTTGGCAAGGTGATCATAACTCATTCTATTATGTGTATGTGTATAGTATTTATGATTTTCCCGTGTTTGAAAATCACCATGCAAGAAAAGTTGGATTACATGATAATTGATTATCTGAAAAAAGTATTTTGTCTCAGCTTTATTGAAAACTATGGAACACATATTGTTACTTCTGCAACAATTGGTGGAAGGGATGTAGTCTATATTAGACAGCACCAATCATCACCTCTATCAACTTCAGATATCGAAAACTATGTAAAAGACATTGGGGATCAAAGATTCTCAGATTCGAAGGGCAATTCAAGTTCCGGGGCGTTAAAATACAAGGACAAGGTTAGTTTACCACCATTTTTGAGATTTTACCATTCGGGTCTTTATGCTTATCAAAAAAATGTTCTTATTGCACAAATCTCGCTCAAATTTGGTGTTTTTTTTTGCATCTTATTTTACTTGTTTTGGTCAATTTACGTGCAGGATGTTACAGTAATTTTCAGGAGGAGAGGGGGAGACGATCTTGAACAGAGCTACGAAAAGTGGGCCAAGAGTGTAGAAGGAGCACCAGATGTGATCAGTATGACATTTACGCCTATCGTCTCTTTGCTTGAAGGAGTGGCTGGAATAAAACACTTGGCTCGCGCTATTGAGCTATATTTGGAGTGTAAGAATTTGAACATAATTATGATCATATTTAAGACTGAAACATATTTTTCATAATCTTGGTGTCTTTTTATTCAAAAAAACCCATTTTCCTATATTATAAGTAGGGGTGGCAAAATGGATACGGAACCACGGTTCCAACGGTTCCAACCCAATTTGGGTTGAATTGGTTCCTAAGAAAATTTTATTTGGTTCCTAATTGGTTCCAAGTTGGGTCCAACTAATTTCAACTTAGGCCCAAATCGTTTGCTTGTCAATACTCTAAAATTAAAGAACAAAATGTATGGTATTGAGTCGGGTTGGGCTTGGTTCCCTTTCGGGTTGATTTTGGTTCCCTTTTGGGTTGAGTTGGTTCCTTCTTAAAAACCATTTAGGAACCCAAGCGAAACCATTGGAACCGACCCAAAACCAACCCAACCTGCCCAATTGCCACTCCTATTTATAAGTTATGTGACATTTCCATTATTGTCTTTTTCAGACAAGCCACCTATAGAAGATCTACAATATTTCCTAGATTTCCAAATTTCCCGGGCTTGGGCTCCAGAACAGAACAACAACCTGCAAAGAAAAGAGCCAGTATGTTCATCTCTTCAGTTCAGTTTAATGGGTCCTAAGCTCTATATAAGCCCAGATCAGGTATATATTAACCCATAATTACTTTATTATGTTCATTATAACTTTCGAAAAATTTATTTCCAATGAAAACCACAGGTCACAGTTGGACGTAAACCAGTCACGGGCCTCAAACTGAGCCTCGAAGGCATCAAACAAAACCGTCTCGCTATCAACTTACAGCATCTAGTTTCTCTTCCCAAGATTCTTCAGCCGCATTGGGGCCCACACATGGCCATCGGCGCGCCTAGGTGGCAAGGCCCCGAGGAGCAGGATAGCCGTTGGTTTGAGCCCATCAAGTGGAAGAATTTTTCACATGTGAGCACATCACCGATAGAGTATACAGATACATGCATTGGCGATCTATCCGGGGTCCACATTGTCACCGGGGCCCAGCTGGGCGTTTGGGATTTCGGGGCTCGAAGTGTATTGCACCTCAAACTCCTATTCTCGAGAGTACCAGGGTGCACCATAAGGCGGTCTGTATGGGATCATAGCCCGTCGAATCTGCAAAATCCCGAGGGCTCATCAAGTTCGAACGAGTCGAGCCAAGTGGGGAAATTGGCGAAAATTGTGGATATGAGTGAAATGTCGAAAGGGCCCCAAGATATGCCAGGGCATTGGTTGGTAACAGGGGCAAAGCTTGGGGTTGATAAAGGGAGAATAGTGTTACGGGTGAAGTATTCTCTTTTGAACTATTGATATAATCTTTTTTTTTTCGAGTTTTATTTTTGGGTTTATTTTTTTATTGACAGGTTAGCGAAATTCAGTGTTTTTTTAGTTGCATAGGTGAGCTATTTATTGGGTCTATTCTTGTGTACATTGTGTTGATGTATAGGCTATTCATTTATTGTGCTTGATGAGCAATTTTTCGGTATTTTTATTACGAAATTTGGAACAGAAAATATTAAAAAATATATACGAATTATGGAAATATAAGCGAATAAATATGGAAAGTGATATGTAATTGGGTAATTTGGGAAAACATGTGAAACATGATTGAGAAATGCAGATCACAGATATTTGAGTTCATATATCGATCAATCTGCAGACAGGATATATCTTTCTCTAGATCTCATATCTTGCGGGAATTTATTTATAATAATTAAGTCGTAATAGCAGGTGAAGGAAATATATAATATTGATGATGTGATTTGGATATTTATTTTTAGTGGCCCCCAATTTAATACTTCAATCATTTTTTGTTTTTCAACTAAAATCTAGTACCTTTCCTTTAGGACTTTTTAACGTGACGTGCTATTCACATGAATTATACGTTTTCTTGAAAATAATCCATGTATATGTATATTCACCAATTTTGAATTGTTATATATGAATTAAAATATTATTACTAATTTGACTAATTGCATTGTTATTCGATGAGTGTATTTATCACGTTTCTTTTAGTTTGTAATTGTTCTTTTAGTTGTAATTGTCTTTTCATAATTAATGCTTAAAAGAGGGATATTTGTAGTCTTATTTTTTCATTTTTCTTTCATTTTCTCGACTTTTCTATTTCAAATATTGTTTATGTTTAATTTATAATTATATTATCAAATCACAAGTTAATTAGTCTTAGTTAAAGTTGATTGACGAATCAGTCACATTCGATTCAAAATCATACAACGAGTTTGACTCCTTAATATACAAAACAAACTTGAATAATTAATCTTTCGTGTTCTTAAGTTTGAAACTCGTCTCTAGCTTTATTCACCAGTAAAAAAAGATAAAATGAGACTTTCAAATTCATTAAAGCAATAATTAGAAACAGAAATTTCAATTGGAGAATCCAATATATGGATAATTATCAAGACCTCTCTTTATTAGAAATTATCAAAGCTTTGATGAAGAAGATGATCATGGATCACATATAAAGCTTCGCCAGGCGGGATGTAGTCGGGGATAGAGCATCCACTGCATAGCCCAACGGCCACGCCGCCTCAAACTCCGATCCTTTGTACTCCATTCTCTGCACCACCCTCATCTCTTTCCTTTCATCCAACCCTATATACATACATACATATATATATATATATATAAATTCATTATTACATACATATATATATATATTCAGATATCCAAAATGCTAGTACTAAATTACATACCAAAACCATCGACAAGCAGTGTGTATACATAGAGAAGATCCATGCATATATATGGCAAATTTCCTTCTCTCGCGTAAGGATACATGGATCTCACACTGTCTATGTTCGTCTTGCAAGCTTTCTTAGCTGCCTTTAGATAATCCAGTGGAACTATTTCTGTCCACTGTTCTCATACTTTGATCCACAATATTAGCCTACATACAGTGCAATTTTAATTACTTTTCATACATATAATTAATGAATTAGAATTAACACACACATATATATATACATACGGCGGCGGCAGTGTAATAGAAAGAGGTTGCAAGATAGAGAATGTTTTGTCCATCTCCACCTCCACCATTCCAAACGCCATTAAAGGTGCAGTTCTTTTGTGGGCACAAATTTAGTGCCTTTTTAATCAATGTTCTGCATTTGTGCCTGTTGGTGCCATTTGGAGGGACTGATACTGTATAAACCTCTCCTGAATATTCGTACGTCCCTGTATATACACAATTAATCTATTCAATGATGATAATATTTATGGGTTTACAATTTACAACTTATTATTAGTTTAGATTTATATATATTTTTTAAAATTTGTTCATAGATTTGTACCTTGATAGCCGTTGATCACACAAGGATTGCCAGAATCCCCAGAAAGCTTGAGAATTTCTGCACGAGAGGCCTCTATCCCATACCTCAGGTAGCTGCATTAATTATGGATTTTGACTCTTATATTATTCATAAACTATTCATTTTCCAATTTGAATAATTTATCATCATAGTAAAAGATCCCCTAACGTCAAAAAGTAAGGTACAAAAATAATTTAAAAAATTTAGAAATGTTCTGCTTGACTTTGGAATATTCCCAAAAAATAGCTCAAAAATATTGAATAATGTGATCAATTTTGATTTCTATTTCACAAGTTCACACATAGTCATGATTTTGCTTGAATGCATGTACATAACAAGAGCGGGGTTTACCCAGTGCGCACCTCACGGTAGCGGCTGCGGGTTTCCCTCGTCATCCAAAAAAAAAAAAAATAAATAAATGCTCCAATATGACAAATACACTAAGCCAGGAATCAGATTTGTTGACAACTTATGTGAGATTTTTGGGATTTTAAAATATCATGATTTTAGTATTTACCTAAAAGAATTTAACTCTCAATTAACTTTGATTTTTTATATTTAATAGAGCCCCACTTCACCTTTTATTTACGTTGATTTCGTGTATTAATTAATTTAAAATTCTACATTCTCTAATTTTTATTGAAGTCCTGATTAAAGTAACTTATATTCACTATATATATAATTTTATACAGACTTTTTAAATAGTCCTGTCTTGGTTTCAACTATTTACATTTAATACCGCAATTTTACAAATTTAATATAGAAACTGTAATTAAAAACCGAATACCTGTGAGCATATAGAAAATATGTAGTTCCATTGAGAAGCCATTGTGCCAAATCATTGTCTTCTCCAGGTGAGGGTTGTGGTGCATTTGCAGCTGTTTCTTCTGATATAGCATATGTCATTTGTACAGATCCACCTCCCAGATCAACTACCCCAACTGTATTTGAATAGGGTTTTCCCAAATTCTCTAACAGATAGTTTATACTTACCTGTTATGTTCATGTTAATCATTATATAATTAATACTAATTGTAACTTAACATGCATGTTAATGTATAATTATATTAGGGATCATGTAATTAACTCACCCACATATACGAGCCTTCCTGAAATCCCTCAATAACCGTAACCCACTCAGGTCTGTAGTTTAGGCTGCTTTCTGTCCTTAGAAGTTCTCTCACCTTAATTACATGTTTATAGACAATAATTACGTAAATTAAATTACAGATATATTCCATAATTTTGGAGATCTAAGAAGCAAACATATGGATTAATTACCGCTTCCAAAATTCTTTCGGCTGTATCGCCACTTAAGAGACGCAAACCAGCAGTAGCCTGCATTGATATATATATATATATATATATATAATTTGTAATTTGAGAAGTATTGAGATAATTAATAGTAAAAATGTAATATAGTAGATAATAATTGATTACCCCAACCCTAACAGGTGTCTGAGGGCGAAGGTCTGTTGGGACAAGATCTTTGGCTTGGTTTAGCAACGGCTTTAAGGAATCTGCAGCCGCCTTTGGGTTGTCTGCATATGCACTTAAACCTGGTACAGTCTGATATTTGCCATTAATCGTACGTGTTCATGCATATAATGCTTACGTTAGTGCATTTATTTAACATGATGAATATTCATGTATGGATAAGAGATAAGAGTGAAGACACACACACACACATATATATATATATATATTACCCTATTATAGAACTCGAAATCGTCACCAATACGAAGGAGATTAAGGCCTGAGTCGAATCTGAAGACGTGTACCCTGCTGCCTGTACTTCCAGCGTCGAATATGACTGCGTATTCATCATCATCATTATTATTGTTATTATTATCATCGTTATGAAAATTAGCGAAAAGGGTTTCTTCTACTGCTGCTACTGTGTCAATGTTGATTAGATTGCTGATAAAAAGCTTGCGTGGGTGAGTTTGGTGACGATGAGATAATGCAGAATTTGCAGTAATTATGATCATAACAAAGAGGAAGAAGAAGCTGAGGCGGCCATGGAAATCCCCCTCCATTTTTCAGTATGTAATAGTAAATTTGTATTATTATTGCAAGTAGTGATATGCAGCTGTGATGGCTTTATAGAACTCAGTTTTAACTTTTAAGTTAAATTTCTATACTTGTATTATTGTAAGAGACTGTATCATATATATTTTATTATTTTCTCATCTCCAATCAATGAAATGAATAGTAACTTGGGGTTTAGTCGAGGATCACGTTATGATTATTTATAAATTAAATTCGTTTGAGGTGGCCTAATGAAAATATGAAATAGAACAAACAAGACAAGAAAATACTAATAGGAAAGAATCAAAGACTACTAGTCTGTGGCATGAAAAATGAAATTCAAACTATTACATATATAAATATGCAATATAGAGGATCTCATTTGATTTACAGAGAGAGAAGATGAAATTCTATTGGTGGATCTCTTGCCCTTTTTTTCGGTATAAACATCTATCATCTAACATCTAGTAAGTATTATTTATAAGAAAATAGTAACTAATATAATGACACGAGATTACCAATAAACGTGGGGACTATATAACAAGATATGTAAAAGGTCAAGAACATATTGAGGGAAATAGATCGAGTTGTAAGAATATTAAATGGTGAAAATATGTAGAAATGGTAATATAATAATATTTGAGATAGTCTCGTAAATTTTCTAATACAATGCGATTTCTAAGGTAATATAAAGTAATAATGTGATCATTAAAACATAAGAATTCTGAAAAATATGATCGACTTATTCAAACTTAATATTATTTCGATTAATTGGGCCCAATTTGATATATTTATACAGTTATGGATCCAAGAACGATGTAGTGGATGAGCCCTAATTATGGCCCAGGAACGATAATTATGAGCCCAAATCAGAATCCCCAATTTCAACAGCATAATGTAATATTCCTTAACATGATTCGATACGACGCCGTCTCTGCATGGTTCCTCAGCCACCTCACCACCCACGGCCGAAATTTCGCATTGAAAATGCTTTGTCGGAATTGAAAGCTTTTCCATTTTCATCTCTACTCATAAATCTCCATGGCCACTACTACTGGTAGCGAAGAAGTGAAGAAAGATGTTTATTCGGTGTGGGCGCTTCCACCTGAGGAGTTGACCCCGAGGCTGAAGAAGGTGATGGACGGTCTCAGATCCGAGTTCGGTGGGGCCCTGTTCGAGCCCCACGTGACGGTCGTCGGCGCGATTAGCTTAACGGAGAGCGAGGCGCGAGATAAGTTCAACAAGGCTTGTGAGGGACTCAAGGCGTATACTGCTACCGTCGATAAAGTTGCGACGGGAACTTTCTATTATCAGTGCGTTTTTCTTCTGCTTCATCCCACGCCTCAGGTTAGTAATTTAAAATTGTATATTGTTTTTCCATTATCGAAAATCGGAGAGGTTTATGATTTATTCATTCATTGTTGTTTAGTTTTAGCCCCTTTTTAAGGCAAATTAGATTGATTATACACTGGACGTAAGTTCTGAGAATCTGGGATGATGATTTTCAGTTCCAATTCTAGACCCAAAGTGCATATTCCTCTGAAATTCAGCTAGTAATTAACTGGATATAAGTGTTAGAATTATTAGCAAAATTTCTCAATATTGGGGCTTTGGTCTTAGGGATTTATACTTTCCTCTGTTTATCTATAAACAATGTAGCATTAATGATTGATATAACTTTGCTATGGTGAAACTTTTTTCGAACAGGTTGTGGAGGTTAGTACACATTGCAATGATCATCTTGGTTACAAGCCCTTGACTCGTAAGTTACACATCTCTCTTTTGTTATGACGCATTTTTCATTCCTTTAATCGAGCTTTCTTAGTAGTTGAAATATATTGTAGAAACATATTGTCAGTGCAAGAAAGGAGAGTTGGGGTAAAGAATGTACATAGATTTCAAATATTACATTGCGGCAATCACAGAGTTTCGTTCTAGAATCGCGTAATTAGCAGAGAATATGGAGAGATTGATAAGCAAAGATAGAGTGGAAAAGAACCCGAGTCTCACATGAACCATCAATTATAACATATTTCAAGGAATAAAAGATCGATGATTCATGAATGGAAAAAGGGGGAGATCAATAGTTAAATGCTTACAAATGAACTTCTACATTTGTGGATGATTATGTAACTATCTTGTTCTTGTTATCTTCCTTACTTATTTCTTCCACACCCGAATTCACATATCTGAAGCTAATAATGTTGATATCTGAAGGTGTTTTCACATTATTGTGCTAACATATTCAACTCTTGCAGCTTATATGCCACACTTAAGCCTACTGTATGCTGATTTAACGGATGAAGAGAAAAAGAACGCTCAAGAGAAAGCTTATGCTCTCGATGACAGCATGGACGGTTTAAGCTTTGAGATATCTCGCTTAGCGTTGTATAAAACTGATACTGAAGACAAAAGCTGCAAATCATGGGAGAAGGTGCTTGAACGCGAACTCAAACCTTAAAAAACTTATGCAATATTTGGCCTTTGTCCAAATACTGTCTCTTGTAAGTCATGAATAAGATGACAGTAGAAAGTTTATACGAAATGCAAATACCTGTATGGTTTGTTTATTGTACGATTTCCCGTTTCAGTTTTCTCGTTTCTAAGCGCAATAAGGAACATTTCGCCCTACTTACTATGTTATGAAACTCATGTTATGGATCATAATCTTACACAAATCTTTGTGGTCATGTAATATCATATCAGTTAAACTTGTCAATCAAACAGGAGTAACACTAACATCTACAGCTGGGATTGATAATTGAGTTTTGTGGGCATTAATTGGATTAGGTCTTTGCATTGAAGCACAACAAATTTCATTTCAACATCAACAAACCAAAAAAGATATGAGAGTTTGTTACTAGTGGACCCCTTTTTGGAAAGAATATTGGTTCTCAATAGACTTTAGGGATCAATGTACTTTTTTCTCTGTTTTCCAATGGGATCAAAAGTTTACATAAAGTTACATTTTGCAGAATTAGTAATCCTTTTGAGACCTTCACTATTTCTTTCTATTGTGCACATATTATCAAAATATATAATGTGATCTAGTCCCCATCAAAGTGGACCTTACACTAGATACTAGCAAGGTTTTCGTCGATAATCAAACATAGGCGTATATATTTATGTTACACGTACACAAATACATAGTTGGAAGTAAAAATATAATTACATCATAAGATCGATATTATAAAGCGATAGAAACCCGACTTAAGGGGTATAGACACAGATCTTATAGTAAGTACCACAAGATCTTGGTTCAAGTTCCATATAAAGAATCTTATACCACACTAAATTTGGGCCTCACTTAATTAGAAAATGTAATGATATTTTCTACAAATATCTACAATAACATTAACATAGGAAAGGAATCCAGTCCTTGTGATTCTTTATTAATTGTGTTTTGAATAGAGATTGTACATAATGAAGCTAGGGCAAAAATGGACACCCCACAACACATGAAAACCCTATATATGGCCCCCCTTCAACAACAGTTTGGCAATTATATGTACTTCTTATTAATGCCCTGCATTTACTCATACTCTCAATTTAAACCACAACTGACTATTATTGCTACTACATCATCATTTTTTTAGGAGCCCTAAAAGTACACATTATTAACGAGTATTGATACGTAAAAAGTGGTTCCGAAAAATAGTATTAACAACCAAAAAAACATAACCAAGTGGTTCTGAAGAAGTTTCAGTCTTCAGTGAGACTAAAAGTGTCACTTTTTGACTTTATCAGGATCAGAAGTGATACTAAAATGTCGAAATATGACTAACTTCAATTGGACTAAAAATGAAAAAAAAAAAAACTATATATCATAGTGGAATTCAATTATTTTGTGTAGCAAAACTAAGCATGATCCTTGTTGAGATATAGAAGAATGACATGTCTTCAAGGACAAGTGGTTTATATAGCAAGACAAGGTCTATGCTATATGAGAAGAGTATAACACCATTTCAGTTGCTAGGTCAACTCATATCTAGAACACAACTACTTAACCAATATGCAAAAATACAAGTATAAATACCAAGAAACTTATGTCCCTAGAATCAAAATTTACAAAGTTCCTTCTTACCATGCAAAAATTTACCATAAATATTTCAAATTTCAATAGTAAGGAAATAGATATCCTTGATGTCACATTGTGGTAGCTTTATCTTTTGTCATAGGCATCATCAAGTTAGTTCATGTGAGAAAGAGAAAATTATATGTACAATTGGCCCATAAGGTGGGGACTTCAAAACTATTGAAAGAAAGAGATTTCATATCATTATAGCCATACCTAGTACATTATTAGCTTCATTTCCTATGATATAAAGTTGTATTATATTTTTTGAAGTTGTATGTAGAATGAGTTTTAGATGGAGAGAGCATATATTACTTGATATTTAACTTTAAAAGAATGAAAACAAAAGTATAATGATGGTTTGAATTTTTGTCCACTTAAAAAGATTCTTATAAGCACTAGAAATACAAACTTAGAAATGTAAACACAATATAAAATGGAAGGAATATAATATTAGGCAGTGTAAATGTGTATTAGTGTGTGATTTGATGGGAAATAAGAGGTCCCTTTTATGTGTTATATTCCCATTTGTTGTAGACATTAAAGATTGAGACTAATTAACCTAGTTCATGAATTCAACTAATCCCATGAAACATCACCTTCAAACTTAGAAGTCCTTTTCTACACCACAACTCTTTTTCATAAGCCCATATTGCTCTCATTAATCCCATGAAATTTTATAATAAAAATTAAAAAAATCTATCATTTTGTGTACAAAATAAAGGAAAAAAAAATGAAACAAATGTCATTTTCTATTTTATAAATACACTAGTCCTATTGCAGCTCCATTCCATTTTCTGCATCTCCTTCTTGCAGCTTCATGAACTCTTTATACCTCCCCACCCCACACCCTCAAGGCAAGTAAATTAAATCTACTTATATTCATACAAATATTTGCTACAACTCATCAGTGTTTCACTTGTATTATCATCAATCTATTTCTACATTTCACATCCAAATTTCAAAAAGTAACATTTTTTTTTTTATGTATTATGTTGGTTTTGTTTGATGTTTATGAGATTAAACAAGTTCAAAAAAGTGTTAAAAAAATTTCACCTGTCAATACTTGAGTAAAGATTTGATCTTTTTCACTTTGTTTTGCAGAAGGAATGGATTTCCAAAGTGATCAATCAAGGGAACTGTCTCCCCAGAGGAAAATCGGGAGGGGAAAGATCGAAATCAAGCGGATCGAAAACACCACAAATCGCCAAGTCACGTTTTGCAAACGTCGAAATGGTCTTCTCAAGAAAGCTTATGAATTATCTGTGCTTTGTGATGCTGAGGTTGCCTTGATTGTCTTCTCTAGTAGAGGTCGCCTTTATGAGTATGCTAACAACAGGTACAAGTTTTAGTTTTATACAACAAAAAACACATCAAAAAGTAGTATAATCTGAACTTCCATGGGGGATCTGGGCTAAAGTTGTTTCTTTGTTAATGGTTTTATGAGTTCTTATCTTGAAAGAAGGATATAGGGTACTTTTTGGATACCCTTTTTTCAAAATTTTTTGTTTTGTCCATCTAAAAGGGTTACTTAACAGTTTAAGTTTGAAAAATTGGGGATTTTGTTTTTAACAAAGGACATATAATCATGTCTTGGTACAGTGAAGATTTTGAGTTTTTTGTTGACATAGATTCAGTTGTCTTTCTAGTTTTTCCTATTTGGTTTTTTCCATCACTGTGCTTTATGGGGTTTCTCTTTTTATAATCCACATTTAGTCCATGTTTTGATACAATGCATAGATCTCTTGCAAAGTATAGAAAAAACAGTAGCAGTATAGTTGTTATAAGCAAGATATGGAAATTTTTGTGAAGGTTATGCAGAAAACTGTGAGATCACCTTCATATTTTCCTCCATTTGTTCTCTCTTTCTCTCTCATCTGTAAGGTGTCAAGTTCTGATTTGTCCATCCAATAACTGCAAATCAGTTTTAGCATCACCTAAGATTAAACAAAAAGGACCCTTCAAGAACACTTAATAAAGGTTTAATCTTTCCTTCATTTCTTGATCCATTTCATGTTTTTTTAGGGTTAACGAATTTAAAATCCGATTCATATAACAGGGTATCAGACTTTATTTCCTTATATTTTTTTTATATCTACAATTTAACCTAAAACAAAAGTTGCCCTAATTAGGGTTTTACTCTTCCTCAGATTTCCTAAAACTAAAGTAATGATCTTTTCCCACAAATCAGCGTTACCTTAATTTAAAATTTGATGGGCATTTGTTTTTGGTTTGAATAGATCTAATAACCAACTCAAAACCACAAAAGATTTAACCTTTATATTTTTTTTGTATGCCGTATGTTTATCATTTACAAAATTGTGAATTTCTTGATTATGTTTTCAAAATTTTTCTTCTTTTTTGCTTCTAAACATGAGTTTCCTGTAGAGTTAGAATTGAACGTGGATCTAGATTTGTCTTAGTCACAAGAATCTTTGGTCACGTCACACACGATTTTCTTGTTCTTGACTTCTGACGAAAAAGAGTAAATATGTCATCATCCCAGTATATGTTTTAGGCAACCCCATTTAATTCCCTTTACTTTTACACACAACTCTAATTTTCTCTGTAAATGAGGAAAACAGAAGCCATATATCTTTGTGTTATCTGAGTTTGAGGCTTTTACAAAGCTTCTGAAACTGTTGAAACTAAAAGAGGAAAGTAACAGAAGTGAAAGTGAGTGGCAAACCAATGAAATGCCCTTAAAATTCTTTATAGTCATGCCACTGTAACTTCTTAAATAAACCATCAGGTTCATTAATAAATATACATTATAATATATATATATATATATAGAATTGTATATATATATATGGCTACTGCCCTCCAATAGGAGAGTTCTGAAATCTGATCTCTTTTGGTATTCTTTCCCATGCATGGGAATGGCTGCTTAAAATGGACGGTTCTGATTAACTCAGAAAATCATCTCTTTTACAAAATCATAATACCAGTATGGTTACAAAAGCTGTGTAGTTAATGGGTATTATCCATGGTGTAATAAGATGATTTACAAGTTATGCCCTAGAACTATGGGCCAATCATATTGCTGGGTTCAGTGCCAGCTTGGCAACCGCAGCCAATCAGTGGCTCGACGAAATTAAGGTAGCAATATAGACTCAGAAATTGGGGGGTGTTAAATCAATGTTACTAAATTAAATCATGTCAATATGATATTGTGAATAGACAGAATAAATCTGACTGAAATAAAAAAACTCACCTTTCAATCACTTATGTTCATGCCTTTTATCTATTGGTTTTTTTGCTCATTTTTTTTTTTTTTTGGCATTTATTTAATCTTGCAGCACTTAAAGTGGCTATTATTGACTAAATACTCTTATGTTAATTACTTAATTATGATGTTAATCTAAAGATTATATTGATTAATGGGAATGTGCAGTGTTAAAGCAACCATTGATAGGTACAAGAAATCATCCTCAGATTCCTCAAATAATGGCACAATTTCTGAAGCCAATACTCAGGTACTAATTTTTAAGATTTCCTATTTAATTACTTGTCAAATTTTAATTCCTCAACTAATTTAGTTTCCTAACATGTAAGGTAATTACTAATAAACCGATTAATATTTAATTACAATCGAAAAATATACTAACCATTTTCAACAATACTTTAGTACTACCAGCAAGAAGCATCGAAATTACGTGCTCAAATCAATAATTTGCAGAACCAAAACAGGTATAAAGTTTTACATATTGCTCAAGAGCCTTATTTTGTGTAATTGCTCGATTATGATCGTATTTAATATATTCGATTCAGGAACATGCTTGGTGAATCTTTAGGGGCTTTAACACTCAGGGATCTCAAAAATCTCGAGACCAAGGTTGAAAAAGGAATCAGCAGAATCCGGTCCAAGAAGGTGCAAATAAATATAATTCAATACTATTTAACAATATGATAAATAATGAATTAAGCTGATAAATTCTGATTAATAACATGATTTCATTTTCAAATCTTATAGAATGAGTTGCTATTTGCTGAGATTGAGTACATGCAAAAGAGGGTAAGTAATTCTCATATGTCACCACATCTAATAGTTAAGCATATTTATCATTACTTTGTGTACATTACACATTTTTTTTGTGAAATTAAATAGTATTATGAAAAGGGTTAGATTTAAACTATTCATTTGTATATCAGCATATATGAGAACCTGATTTTTTTTTTTTCTGATAATGTAAAATAATATTTGGCAGCAGGAAATTGACTTACATCAAAACAACCAGTACCTTCGAGCAAAGGTCTCTTTCGTTTTCGTTCTCATACATACACATATAATTATATATAATTCGATTTTACTTAATTTACGAAGAAAAAAAAATTGCGTAGATTGCTGAAACTGAGAGTGCTCAACAACACATGAATTTGATGCCTGGAAATTCAGATCAGTATGAACAGCAACTTGTTCAAACTCATCAGCCATTCGAGTATCTTCAAATAAACCCGAATAATGATTATCCTAGACAAGATCAAACACCCCTTCAATTAGTGTAAGTTTCTGTTTAAAATTTAAATTATCATTCCCTAATAGTTGATATTAACTTAATAACAATTTTTTTTTTTTTTAATTTTCTCTACAGATGATATAGCAAAGATGATCAGCTAAATGGATCATAATTAAGTCTTTTATAATTATATGATATTCATATGTATTTGGCTTTTGTTCAAACATAACTGTTTTTATATTCTTTGTCTGTTTTGATTAGTATCTACTGTTGTTGTGTGGACAACATGCTTAAGTGTCTAAATAATGTAATTTGAATGTTTTTAGTGTGTTGTATTTTATGAAATTATTTTATCTTCAATTTGATGAAATTTCTGATAATACATGATTTTCTATATAATGAATAGTAAAGCTCTTGAGATTGCAATTTTATGTCCGATTTGCAACAAAATAAGAATATATAGTATTAATGCGGATCGATTATGCAATGTTCTTAGAAAGGCTACAAATGAATGCTACATGGATTTTTAATTTAACATGTATATTATTTTAATTTGTTAGTAAATCCCAATAAAATTTGATAAATTAAATGCTTAACTTTTTTACGAATTTCACTGTCCACCAAATGTAATATAAGAAACTTTTGTTCTTTTTTGCAGTTTTAATTCCATTTTAGTTTCACAGACTCCTCCCTCTTAATCTGGGAAGACCTTGATTTTAAATGGATTAATTTGTTCCAATTTAATGTTTGGACTAATTTCAATATATAAATAAATTATTTATTTACCAATATTATATATATACTCGATTTATACAAAGTACCTACACAAATGAAAATGAAAATAAGAAACAATTCTGTAACAAAACACACCATAACAAGTAAACTTGTATTTAATACACAGTGAATAAGTATCTTATTGAACAAACATCTGTATATATAGACTTGAAATTGATTTTTATTTTGCATACTATTATTATAAGTTCTAAGCTTTATTTACTGAACGAGATGTCGAATATCAGTTGGATACGCATCGATGAGATGTCGAATATCAGTTGGATACGCATCGGTTGGATCTGTAGCATTGTATGCTCTTGTGACTACAAATCGATTAAAAATCTCCGTTGGATGAATGTTATCGAAGAAAAGGTATTCATTTCTGTTACTGCATGGAACTCGGTTTGGAATACAAACTCCGGCAATAGGCAATACTTCACAACATGAAGAATTGACAACTTGAATTCCTGAAAATAATTAAGAATTTGTAACCAAGTTATAATAGATTATAATGATTATGTTAATTTAAATGTAATTTGGGTGGCTATAGTGAGATTTATGGTTTATTTTAGATCATAAATATTGGATGATTTCGAAACGAATAGATGAACCCGTTCCATTTTTTAAATTTTGACAAGTGTAGTTCACGCATATAATTATTAAGAGATATTTAATATGTGCAGTTGTTTTGACACATGTCAAATATCAACATATCTGAAGTAAAAATGAAAAAAAAATTGAAATTTGGTACAAGAGTTTGAAATAAAAAATCTGATTTATGTTCAAGAAGCCAGAAGCCAATTCAATATCCTAATCATTAATGTTCAAACCCCATTAGGCTATTATAATATATTAGAACAAATGAGTTTTTACTTTCTAAGAAAAATTCAATATATTTAACTTAAAATTATCAGTTTAGACATAAAAAGAATATAAAAAATGGATTTTACCTCACATTTTACATCATTACAAATTAAATTACGTCATTGTTTTAATATATTTATATCAAGATATTGACTAATAAAATATAATTGTTGGGTAAACATCTAATCATTAAAAAAAAAATCTGATTTTTTAAGTTGGAATTAATATGCCACCAAACAGAAACATAAATCACACACAGTGTCGGTGAGAGAGAGAGAGAGATAGAATACCAATAGATGTAAGATTGGTTGAAGAAATAGTAGTCACATTAATGTAGATAAACTGTGCACCAGATAAATTGGTATTCAAATTCTCAACAAGTGATCTTAATTTGTTGTTAAATATTTGAACTGCATTATTGATCATATCGACACATGCAGTTCCATTTGTCGGAAAATTCTCCACCTCTATCGGAAGACAACCTAGTAATCCAAGTCCAAAAACCACTATTTTTCTTGCTCCTAAATCATATAAACTCTGCACCAAAAAAAACATTATAAATTGCACTTGAAAATTGAAAAAGAAATATATATATATATATATATATATATATGTGTGTGTGTGTGTGTGTGTGTTTTGGATTATCTTCATAAATAAGGTATATCGAACCTGCAATTGTTCTGAGTATCGTTGAATTAAGAATGTTGCAAATTGATCTGGTGTCTGACCTGGGAATAATGGTGTAAGAAAATAGCCGCCAATGTAATCGTTAGTGCCTATATAGACCGAGTATAAGCACTTATTGAGATATTCGTTAACCGCAGTTGAGTTTCTGAGTAAAGCTCTGAGACGGGATATTGTAATACGATGATTTCGAAGCTGTCTGTTCAAGCTGATTCGATCACCCTACATGAAAAATACAAATCCAACATCATTTTATATCTCATATATATATATATATATATAATCAACTAAATAAATAATTAATAAATGTTTACAAATATTGTCCCAGTGGTATCTAGGATTCCAGAAGATCCCGAAGCATAGTTTACGCCGTTGAGAATCTCCGACCCTCTTGCAGCTGCAAACGGCGGCACAGGTTCATCAAAACCTAGGAACTCAGCTGCATATATATATATATATATATATATAAATCAATGGTTTAGTAATAATAATCATTTAATAGAACAAAATGGTGATAAAAATTACAGAAAAAAGAAGAAATAAATAACCTAAGAAATCAGGGATGTTACGTCCATTGGTGAATCGACCAGTTGGGCCATCAGGAAAATCAATACCATAAGGTGGGTAATTTGATTTAGCCAATGAGATGAGATTATTATTATTGCCATTATCAGAATATGAATCCCCCATAATAAATAAACAAGGAACTTGTTGTTGAGATTGAGCTGGTGTTATGAGTAGTACTTTCATGGCAATAAATAGTATAGTTTTTAATAGCCGTTTTGCATAAGTGGGATTCATTTTGGAAATATAATAGAATAGAATAGAATGATGCATGTTTTGGAAAGTTTGTATGAGCTACAACTATATATAGAGTAATACAAAATTAATCTTTTTTTTTTCTAAAAAAAAAAGAAAAAAAGTCATGGGTAAGATTGTACGTATTGAGATCATAATTGTTTATTTGAGGCAAATTTTCATGTGTGGGCTTTTAATATATACTAGAAAGCATGTGATTTCCGAATAATTAATTATTCTTTTATGTTAAAAGCCTTTATAATACTTAGTTTATTGACGAATCAATTAATTTTTTGATTAATAATTTATTAAAATTTTTAAAATAATATTCCTACTCAATTTGTTTATTTTATGTCACTCCAATTGTTGTGAATCACATTTTGCCGTTTGTAATAGTTTTTAATACACAGTGTATCACTTTCAAAATTAAAGATAGTAATTTATTTGTTCATACATGTTATAGCTTTTACTTAAACGTTTTTATATGTATCCACTATCCATTAAAAGACTTTAATACCTCATTTTGTTTTTAGTGCTCATTTTGGAGTCAACTTTGGTCATTTTCACTTATAAAACATATTTAATTAATATAAAATTATCTATTATATTATCTATAATAATAATAAAATTATTATTTGATCGTATAATACTTCATTGTTAGTCGTTTCTTTTATGGCTGTCATTTTTCCAGATAATAATACGGCAGAACTTTTAAGTGTCTCTATACATATAATATTAAAGTTTACATGATATTAAAATTTATTTATATTAATGTAGTTCACCTACTAAAAGGTTTCCTACTATGGTTATGTATATAATATTTCTGAATATAATTAAACTCTTACTATTAATTAATGGTTTATTGACGAATCAATTAATTTTTTGATTAATAATTTATTAAAATTGAGGATAAAGTAAAATAATATTCCTACTCAATTTGATTATTTTATTTCACTCAAATTGTTGCGAATTACATTTTGCCGTTTGTAATAGTTTTAAATATACAGTATATCAATTTCAAAATTAAAGATGGTAATTTATTGATCAAGCATATTGAAGCTCTTACTTAAACGTTTTTATATGTATCCATTAAAAGACTTTAATACCTCATTTTGTTTTTTATGCTCATTTTGGAGTCAACTTTGGTCATTTTCACTTATAAAACATATTTAATTAATATAACATTATCTATTATATTATCTATAATAATAATAAAATTATTATTTGATCGTATAATATTTCAGTGTTAGTCGTTTCTTTTATGGCTGTCATTTTTCCAGATAATAATACGGCAAATTTTAAGTGTCTCTATACATATAATATTAAAGTTTACATGATATTAAAATTTATTTATATTAGTGTAATTGAAGTTCATCTACTAAAAGGTTTCCTATTAAATTTATATATATAATAATTTTCAATATAATTAAACTCTTATTATTAACTATTGGTTTCCTATTACTCAATAAATCTTTTATTCCATAAACTCAATTATTAATTTATTATTATTATTATTAATTAGACTCCATATTTTTCATAGTAAATTGTGCTTGGGGTGGTGCATTTATCGCCAGCCTCTAAATCAGGTAGAATCTTAAATAAATTGCCTAACTTTTGTGCATTGGGAGTTGGGACGCCAGGTAGAATTTCACGACAGGCTCTTAGAATATTTTTTCTGCTTTTACATTTTATTAACTTTCATTAACAAGGATTGATATAGTTCAACCATAATTTTATTAAACTTTTATTTTCATTTTGCCAATGAAATTAATCTATAATCTATATATATATATTGAAGGTGACGTAGAACAAATAGATATACTTAAGAACAAATATATATATATATTTCCATCTCACACCATATTTGTTACTCTTAAGAAATACTTTATTTTTTCAATTTTATCATAAAAAAGTTCCCTAAAATAGATATACCATCCGATTGGAATTATAATATTATATTTGTACTTTTCCATCCAAAGAATTGGAAATTAATCGTATTCATTTTGGAAAGAAAGTCAACTTTAATAATCAAATCTGACTAATTGAAGTTTAATCCTATGTGTACATATGATAATAATATTCATAAGAATATCCAACATTTTTAATTAATACGTGTTTGATTATTGTTCATTAATAACATTTTTAAATTGTTAATAAGATAATTATTTTTGGCATATGAATCTTTCATAGTTAATATCCAAACACAAATTAAATTATTTGAATTGGAATGGTAACTATTTCTGCATGTTGTTTTCTATCCCATTTTCAGCAGTTATGAAGTAAATTGTTTTTATTGTGTCATAAAAATTAATAAGTACTGATTTAGGAAAGAAAGTCAACTTCCTTAATCAAATTTGACTATTTTTAGTTTACTTTGAATGCTTAATAATATGATACACATATAAATGTAAACGGCTGATAATAATTCCAGAGCACATCTCCTAATGCCAGAGCAGAATCTGTTGAATAGACATATTTACCCTTCTAACTCCAACCAGAATCTTCCGACTCAGTTAAATCACAGAGTTAGGGGGTTTTCATTTGGTGATAGAGAAGGGGATCGTTTTTTTTTTCCCCAAGCTTTAAGCAAAGGGCAAAATTGTGAAATTTGAGAATTTCGCTCTGGCATTAGGAAAAGTTGTCTGGCACTTTATAATGTCATATTCATCTCAATGTTAAACACACCACGCAAACCTCTTTTTTTTAATTATTATTATACTCTAATGCACGGACACTTCGGAAATTCATGTCGTATGGTGTCGGACACGTGTCGAACACGGACACGGCTTCGACACGCTTAATTCGTGTCCAGGATTTGGACACGTTTCGGACACGGCAAGTGGAGTGTCCGACACGGATTTGGATACTTGTACTCAATTTTTGAAGAAATTACATTGTATGAGGTCAAATGCAATTTAGAAAAAATCTATAATATAGAAAACTACTTCTCCTTGTTCTTCAATCGAAGGGGTGATGCCGTCGTCTTCTACTTCCATCTCTAATCCAACAAAAGTTTGATCTCTTTTTACTTCTACAATATATTCAACATATACTCTAGAATCCATAATTTTTTAAATCCCTACTTATGAACCCAAATTCGTATGGCATTACCAAGTATACTATATTAAATTGCCAATGCCTAAGGCTTCATTGTCGAGAACCCAATTAATTTCATCCCCCACCACCTGTTCGACAAAAGGCCCCAATTAACTCAATTTTGGTTTAAATTCCAAAATTATAGAATGAATGTTATTATGGTTGCTTGCGATGGATGCTTCATTTTAAGATTTATGTTATAATGGATGCTTGACCACCCCACTTAATCAACCTATTCACAATGATTTGAACGTATGAGTTTTTAATAGCTTAGTCCGGTATTTAGTTATTTATAAATTTATTTCATTTACAATCTATTGCTACTTAATATATATATATTTATATATTTGTGACAAAATGAGTAAATATTACTCATTGGAGACGTGATTATTTTTGCGTTGGAGACGTGGTTATTTTTGTTTTGCATTTGTTAGACTTATTGAGTAATGATTAGTAGTTTACTTTTATGACATATCAAGTTTTACAAAGAAGCAAGTAAACTATGTATATATTAATATATATATATAAATTTTATATATATACAAGTGCCGTGTCGGGTCCTAAGTTTTTTGAAAAATATCGTGTCTCGTGTCCATGTCGTGTCGTGCCCCGTGTCCCGTATCCCGTGTCCGTGCATCATAATTATTATATAACGTGTTTGATCATTGTCCAATAACATTTTCAAATTATTAATAACAATAAATTTAGTATATTGACGATCGTCCCTACTTCTAGCATATGTATTATTTAGGGTTAATACCACAATATCTAAACACAAACTATTTGAAGTAAAATTATAAAATTGATAAAAATTAATTTCTAGTTTCGTACGAATTTTACCTATATGTTTCGCCCCATTGGGTCTCAATTTTTGACGTTTTTAGCCCGTTGTAATTTTAGTGATACTTTTTGTCACATTAAATTCGAAATTTGAAAATTTTAATTTCAATAGTCTCTTTCGACAATTATTAGCGAACACATATTTTGTTTAACCTAATACCTCGCATATTTTATTAAAATACTGAAACAACTAACTAACATAGCTCATGTCTCACGCGAATACTTTTTATCTAAAAAATAGACAGATGAGACCAAAAATGTCACATTTCAACTTCATTAAGATCAACAGTGTATCAGAATTTGACTAAAACGAGACTAAAAATAGTATTTTTTTCAAAAAATTCTTATATTGTGTAAAACTAATAGTTGATTACAATGAAATCAACAAAGAATTTTTCTCTGATAAAATTTAATTATGTAAACTTTATTTGATAGACTAAAAAGAGTTGCATCAAATTTGTTCGTCTTTGACGTTTTTGGAGACTTTGAAAAACAATAGAGTAGAATAAACGTTAAAATTAATATTGTTTAAGTGACTGTTATGCAAAAATTTTAAATTACTTTGATGGTTTAAGCAGGAAAAGGGTTTTATAATTATTATCTTTAAAATGCGGATACAACTTAATAGGTGAATAAATTTCCATCCTAAATGTACGTATCATGTGAAAATGACAATAATTTGTCTATTTAAAATCCAACTAAATGTCAATGCCCATATTAAAACTTGCATTAATTTCTTGGTCTAGAGATTTGGACAGATAATAAGTTCTAATGTTATAATCGATGTTATATATTCAAGAAATAATTATACGAATTCGACACGTGCAGACACAGTTTTCTTTCACTGTCATCTTTTACATATTTCTTTTTCATTTGATATATAAAATTTATTACAATGGAGCTAATAAATTGCTGACGAATATTTTACATTTATGACATATGTTTTTTACGGGAAAAACAGCCACAAACGGTAACAAATAAAATGCGGAATTAATCTCCGTTTGTCTAAACTTTCCCAACTTGAATGAACCTTTGAGGATGCAAACAAATAGGGTGTTCTTAATGCAATTAGAACACACACAATACCACTCTCACACCAATATATATACTCAACTGAAATCGTAAGCACACAACAACACAAAGACACCGGAATTTTAGCGTGGAAAACCCATAAACAAGGGAAAAACCACGGGACCAATTTGGCCACTTAAATCCACTATCATCACCAAAGGAGCAATACAAAGTCTTCTCTAGATAATATTAGAGGCATACTAAATCATCATATCCTTGGAAATAAACACATCAAGATATATGGAATCAAAATAGCTAAGATAAGAAATATATCACCACAAAAATAGCTACTGTCCAAAACCACGAAATCCGACCTCCAGACCTCAAAACCCGATCTTCACCGTCCAAAACATTGGCCCAGATGCTGTGAAGCTGCTGTCCAAAAATCACGACGATCCGACGGTTCAATCTCCGGGAAACGGAACTTTTCTGCTGCTGCGTTTTTGGAAAGAGATGAAAGTGTGTAGAGGATTTATTTTTGGGATATTTTGAATTGATAAAAATTGACCCTAAAAAACTCCCATGATATAAAATCTAATGAAGACTTTTAATGGGCTCAAAAATTTGGGCTTTCCTCATGGGTCAAAAATAAAGAAAGACCCAACAAATCTCCCCATTTTTGACTTATGAGGAAGAGTTCGCCATACCGGCGATGGAGGAACAAATCTTCAACTTTTCCCTTGCTAGAACCTTTGTCAACATATCGGCACCATTATCATCGGTATGAACTTTATCAAGTTCAAACAGTTTGTCTTCAAGTGCATCTCTAATCCAATGATACCTCACATCAATATGCTTGGTTCGTTTGTGAAACATAGAATTTTTAGCAAGGTGAATAGTACTTTGATTATCACAGAGAACCACGTAGCGCTGTTGCATAAAGCCAATCTCTTGCATAAATCTTTTTAGCCATAATAGCTCCTTGCACGCTTCTGTTGCAGCCACATACTCAGTCTCGATTGCCATGACACAGCTCCCCCTGCAAAAGTCATCAAATATCCAGAAGTGGATTTCATGTTGTCCTTATTTCCTGCCATATCAGAATCAGTATAACCAACAAGTACTGGCTTCTCATTTCCAAATGTTATACCCAATTTGGAAGTACCACGTAGATATCTGAGAATCCACTTCACTGCTTCCCAATGCTTCTTACCTGGATTTGACAGAAAACGGCTAACAACACCTACTGCATGAGCAATATCAGGTCGTGTGCACACCATAGCATACATCAAGCTTCCTACAACTGAGGCATAAGGGACTCTATCCATTTCTTCAATATTCTTCTCAGAAGATGGACAATCTTTATCTGTCAACCTGAAGTTAGTAGTAAGAGGAGAGCTAACCTCTTTAGCTTTATTCATGTTGAATCTGCGAAGCACCTTCTCAATGTATTGTTCCTGTGACATGTGTAGCTTCTTCAAAGCTCTATCTCGAGTGATCCGAATGCCAAGAATCTGTTTTGCTGGCCCCAAGTCTTTCATAGCAAAAGACTTGCTCAATTGTATCTTCAGCTGAGTAATTCTTTTTGCATTCTTGCCAACAATTAACATGTCATCAACATATAACAATAAAATGATGAAATCATCATCACCAAACCTCTGGAAGAAAACACAATGGTCTGAAGTAGTCTTTCGGTAATTTTGCTCTCCCATAACTGACTCAAATTTCTTATACCACTGTCTTGGTGCTTGCTTCAACCCATAAAGACTCTTTTGCAGTCTACACACATAGCCTTCTTTTCCCTTAACCTGAAACCCTTCAGGTTGCTCCATGTAGATTTTTTTATCCAAGTCACCATGAAGAAAAGCTGTTTTGACATCCATCTGTTCAACCTCAAGATCAAGACTGGCTGCCAAACCAAGAACAACACGAATAGATCCCATCTTTACGACAGGTGAGAAAATCTCATCAAAATCAATACCCTTTCTCTAACTGAACCCTTTGACCACCAATCTAGCCTTGTACCTAGGTTGTGAGGTGTGCTCTTCAGTCTTCACTTTGTAGACCCACTTGTTCTTCAAAGCTCTCTTGCCTTTTGGCAACTTCACCAACTCAAAAGTATTATTCTCATGTAAGGAATTCATCTCATCTTGCATGGCTTCAATCCATTCCCTTTTGTGCTCATCTTCCATGGCCTCTGCAAAACACTCAGGCTCTCCCCCATCAGTGAGTAAGACATACTCATTAGCTGAAAAACGAGTGGAAGGATGACGATCTCTTGTAGACCGCCTAAGTGGGACAAATGGTGGCACGTATGGTACTGGTATCTCTGAATGAAATTCTTCATCCACCTCTGGCTGTTCCGGGGCATCAATATCATCAATATCATGTTGTTCATCATTCTGAACATCATCGTCAAGAGGTGGTTCTACATGCTGAGGAGGGACTGGATCCAAATCAGTAACATCATCATTATGTTTAGGAACTGTCTCTTTCTTCTCAACATCTTTCAGGGTCTGATCCTCCACAAACACAACATCTCGGCTTCGAATAAGTTTCTTGTGAACTGGATCATATAATCTGTAACCAAACTCATCTTGGCCATAACCCAAGAAAACACATGGTTTGGACTTCACATCAAGCTTTGATCTTTCATCTTTAGGAATGTGCACAAAAGCTTTGCATCCAAATACCCTTAAGTGACGATAAGAAACATCTTTGCCACTCCAAACCCTGTCAGGTACATCAAAAGACAAAGGAACACAAGGTGTTCGATTAATAACATGTACCGCTGTATTCAAAGCTTCTCCCCAGAATGAACTTGGCAGTCCTGCATGTGACAATAAACATCTGACACGCTCCATCAAAGTTCTGTTCATCCGCTCTGCTAATCCGTTCAACTGTGGTGTCTTGGGAGGACTCTTTTGATGTCGAATACCATGGTCTCTACAATAAGCATCAAATGGGCCAATGTATTCACCTCCATTATCTGTCCGAATACACTTGAGCTTCTTTCCAGTTTGTCTCTCAACCGAGGCATGAAACTGCTTAAACGTTTCGAATACTTAATCTTTAGATTTCAAGGTATAAACCCATACCTTTCTGGAGTGATCATCAATGAATGTGACAAAGTAGGAGCAACCACCAAGTGTCCTAGTCTTCATAGGACCACAAACATCAGAGTGTACCAGATCAAGTATACTTTCCTTCCTGGAAGGAGGATGGCTTTTAAAGGAAACCCTATTCTGTTTACCTGCCAAACAGTGAGAACATTTATTTAGATGAATATCATGCACACCCGGTAACACATTTCTCTTCAACAAAAGAGACATCCCCTTTTCACTCATGTGACCAAGTCTCTTATGCCATAAATCAGTCATGTCAGTGTTCTCCACAGCGTTAACCATATTCTTGAAGATCTTCGGATGTGTCATGTACAACTTTGAGCATCTTTTACCTCTAGCCACAATTAAAGAACCACGAGTGAGTTTCCATATTCCGTTACCAAAGTTGTTGTTGTACCCATCATCATCAAGTAAGCCCGCGGAGATCAAATTAAGTCTTATATCTGGAACATGTTTTACATTGTGTAAAACCAACTCTATCCCAGTGTCAAATTTCAACCAAATATCTCCGATGCCTGCAATCTTTGATAATTCATTATTACCCATCATAACATTACCAAAGTTACCTGGAGTGTAAGATGAATAAAAATCCCTCTGTGATGTTACATGACACGTAGCACCACTATCAACAACCCAACTGGAATCATCATGTGCAATGTTGACCATATCAAGATCAGAGCAAATAAGGAACTCATCGGTAGTAGTGTTAACCTCAACATTGCTAGTACTACCCTCATTTTTCTTATGGTTCTTTTGATTGTTGTAATCGTTCTGTTTCTTCTCCTTTTTCAATTTTCTGCAGAACCGTATTGTGTGCCCTTTTCTACCACAATGATAGCACTCAAAATCAGCAAACTTTCCTTTGGATTTACTTCGATGCTTCCCTTTGTTACCTGGACCTCTACTCTGACTTCTCCCCCTGCTTTCTGTAACTAAGACATCAGGATGTGAAGAGGAACCTTGTGACTTTCTTCTCATCTCTTCATTTAAAATACTGCCTTTAGCTAATTCCATTGTGATAATACCATCTGGTGCAGAGTTGGACAATGATGTCCTAAAAGTCTCCCATGAGTCCGGTAAAGTGCCAAGGAGCCACAAACCTTGTATCTCATCTTCAAACTTAATACCCATTCCTGCAAGTTGATTTATGATTCCCTGAAAAGAATTCAAATGATCAGTGACAGGAGTTCCATCATGGTATTTCAAGCTCATCATTTGTTTTATTAAGAACAATTTATTGTTCGCGGTCTTTCGAGCATACAATTGTTCAAGCTTGTTCCACAAAGTGCGAGCATGAGTCTCTCCGCTGATATGGTTCAAAACATTATCATCAACCCATTGTCGAATATACTCACAAACCTGTCTATGCAAAATAGTCCACTCTGCATCTGTTTTATTCTCAGGTTTATCAGTAGCAAACACAGGCAAATAATAATCCTTCACATAAAGAAGGTCTTCCATCTTGCCTTTCCAAACATGATAATTTGAACCATTCAAATTGATCATCCTACTTGTGTTGGCTTCCATCATTCAAGCAAGTCTAACCCAATACAGAGAACCTTGCTCTTGATACCACTTTGACGGGAAAAACAGCCACAAACGGTAACAAATAAAATGCGGAATTAATCTCCGTTTGTCTAAACTTTCCCAACTTGAATGAACCTTTGAAGATGCAAACAAATAGGGTGTTCTTAATGCAATTAGAACACACACAATGCCACTCTCACACCAATATATATACTCAACTGAAATCGTAAGCACACAACAATACAAAGACACCGGAATTTTAGCGTGGAAAACCCATAAACAAGGGAAAAACCACGGGACCAATTTGGCCACTTAAATCCACTATCATCGCCAAAGGAGCAATACAAAGTCTTCTCTAGATAATACTAGAGGCATACTAAATCATCATATCCTTGGAAATAAACACATCAAGATATATGGAATCAAAATAGCCAAGATAAGAAATATATCACCACAAAAATAGCTACTGTCCAAAACCACGAAATCCGACCTCCAGACCTCAAAATTCGATCTCCACCGTCCAAAAGATTGGCCCAGATGCTGTGAAGCTGCTGTCCAAAAATCACGACGATCCGACGGTTCAATCTCCGGGAAACGGAACTTTTCTGCTGCTGCGTTTTTGGAAAGAGATGAAAGTGTGTAGAGGATTTATTTTGGGATATTTTGAATTGATAAAAATTGACCCTAAAAAACTCCCATGATATAAAATCTAATGAAGACTTTTAATGGGCTCAAAAATTTGGGCTTTCCTCATGGGTCAAAAATAAAGAAAGACCCAACAGTTTTTAGTTCTATTGGAAATATATATGGTGTATCCCTTATTAAATCTTGTAAATAAATTATGTAAAATTCCACATCGATGTAAAATTCAAAATTAAATAAAAACTAAAAATCTTTGTTCACATTCTAACTAGTAAGACAATGAAATTAAAATTCGGTTCGTTCAAATTTTTTCAAAGGGTTTTCCATAATTTGATTAATTATTTTGAACATGTACATTTTTCGCAATAACAATCACAACAAATAAGAAAATCATCGAAGTTTGTGTGTTATGCTAGATGAGGATATTGATTGAAATAATTTAGGCAGATATTATATATGGTCCATAACATACAAAGACAAAGAATGTGGAATAATTCTAACATGTAATAATTATTTAACTAATTAAATCATATTGGCCCAATTGAGCTTGATAGACTAACTAATTAAGCAAGCAGAAGGCCCATAATGACAATCCATGAAAAAAAAAAAAAAAAAACGGTGGGAAATTTTTATATGGTTTGTAAGGTTAAAATATTAATAAACCCGAATTTAAGATATACACATTTGTCTATAATTTTTTTTTTAAAGCACAAAGTTTAAGTTGGCTTAAAAAAATTCTTTGATTTCGATACTATTATGCCAAACTTACTTTAGCTCTTTTAACTTATGTATATAAGCATCTATAACTTAAACTATAATATACTAGCAAAAGTAAATTAATTTTATATCATCAAATTGTTTTCATACGAAATTTCATAATATGCAAGTGCTTTATTTATTTTCAAGATTCAAACTCAAGCATAAACCAACATGACAGGATTGAATCCAGAATCTTTGTCACACTTATAAAGTACTTGTAATAATCATACTACGAATCACCAAACTGCGATCGGATTAGCAAACAACGGAGACATATATTCGTAGGCGATTTTTGCAGAGATCAAATTAGCAGAGTCCATTGGATGAAATTGGTCCCAAAACAAATACTCATCTCTGTTATTACAAGGAACTGCCCCTGGAAGACATTGTCCGTTTCCTCCATCTTCCATTGTTACGCTACAACACGGGTACGTCTTTATCTTATAATTATCTGTCAACAAACGCGAAAAATTAGAAATCGACACACAAAAAAAAACGAAGTTTATTTAAAAACATGTACGTAGTAAGTTAAGTACCATATGCAGTTTTAGTTGATCTTCTTGTGAACACGAATTTCGAATCTTTAAGATTAGTATTGAGTTCATCAACAAGAATCCCAAGTTTTTCTTCGAAAATTTCGACAATTTTGTTGCTGGTTTCGACGCAAGACGAGCCATGAGTGGGGCCGTAAGTGGCCAACTGTTGAGGAACACAGCCTAGCTGACCAAGTTCAGTCACAGCTACTTTTCTTGCTCCATTATTGTACAATTTCTAGTTATTAAGTAAGAAAACAAAATCATAACCCATCAAGAAAAGAACTTTATATTGAATTTTTAGGGATGAAATGTGAATAAATCGACGTACTTGAAGCTGGGTCGAGTAATTGGTAATGAGAATCTGAGCAAACTGTTGAGGGGTATATGGTGTGGTTATGGATTGGAATTGAGGCAAATAATTGCTAAGGTAATCGTTACTGCCCATTCCGACATAGTATAAGCATTTGCTTAAATGCTCTTTGGCTAGATTTTCACCGCCAAGTAGCTTTGCAATACGCTTTATCGTGATTTCGTGATTCTGTAATTGCTCGTTCAGGCCGATTACGTCACCCTTACAAAGACACCAAATTTATCAGCATTATGGAATTTAAGTACAGACAAACAGATATTGTGGTTAGCTGTTGATTTCCCAGGTTTTAGTTTTTTGTAAGAATCAGTTGAAATTGTTAAGATCGTGAGAGAGAGTGTGTGTATACCATTTGCCGGCCAGTTTCAGCGAGAATTCCGGCTCCACCGGAGCCATAGTTAACTCCGGTGAGGATGTCTTCATTTGTAGCATTGGCAAATGGTGGAATGTACTTGTCGAAGCCCAAAAGTTCAGCTGTTACGAAGAAAGAAAATGATCACAACTCTAGTAAATACAAATTTAATTGGTGCCCACAACATTTAATTTGTGTAGGAAGTTAAAAAAAAAAAAAAAAGGGGTTACCAAGAATGTCAGCTATATTCCGACCATTGGTGAACCTGCCGGTTGGACCATCAGGAAAATCAATACCATAAGGCCAGAAATTAACTTTAGCAGTTGTTAAACGGTGATTATTGTTGCCATTGTCGACTAATGAGTCCCCAAAAATGAAGAAACATGGAACTTGAGGTTCACCATTAACAACAACAACAACAAAAAACAGAGCCTGAGTTATTATTAGCACAAACTTAAGCTTATTAGAGTACCCCATTTAGTTTTCTTGAAGGAATGGCAATAAAGGTCACAGGTTTCCTCCCCTTAAATAGGGGCATTTGATGTTGACTATACGTGGGTACTGGGTACCTATTGTCTCTTTCCTAGCCATGAACTTCACATGCTAATAGTACATTTCACTGTTTCACCCGACGATATGTAGACTGCTCTGTAGTACATCATCAGAATGTACACGATAATATACAGTTCCACGTTTAAAAAATTGTTTTGTGTGTTCAGAGATTGATTGTACCTGTTGGTGTAAATAGTAATCACGTATTAAATTTGGTTACAGATGAGTAGGTGTTAGTTACTAAAGTAACAATGAGAACAGAGTAGGTATTACAAATCTAATATCACAAAGATAGAAACCTCATACAAACAATACCAACAGTGCAGGGGAATCCAACAATATTCAACAGTTCATTATCCAAACAACCAATTCATGCATGCATATTTTAAATACAAGTTTGCCTCAAGGAAAGGCCCATCTTGTTGATGAAAATAGGAGAACTGAAAGATCAATCTATGAAATGAGAATCTCGTTACATCAACTGTTATTCGATGAGATGACAAAAACAACAGTCAACCCATTTCAACTCCCTTTTCAGAAAGATCCAAAAAAAAATGAAAGATTCGTTGTAGCAAACTTAAAAAAAATTCACCTGCACTAACAAAATGCCTTTCAAATAAAAGCAGAGTGTTTTTCCAGTGAATATAAACTACTAAAACATGATTGCTTTGCACATTTTAATCCTTCTCTAAATTGTCCATTCCTTCACAAGTCAGTCTTGCGAGAATTAGAGGAATACTGAAGAACAATGTCCTTCAAAACTTGGATCAAACCCTTGAGGTCATCAGCACCCAACTCGAGACAGTCTCTCAGCAAATCACCGTCCACAACTTCTTGCCGCAGCGTCTCCACCACCTCCCGCAATGGTCCCTGTGCCATTTCCATCAACATTAGACAAATTAGTCCAATACAATTACAGGATATATATATATATATATAGCAGTCTGAGAGTTACAGTAAGAAATCTGAAGTTTTATTCATATATCTCTATGCACGTAACTAAGAACACAATAATCACGTCTAGCTCATTTCTCAAAAAAGCATCAAAAATTAAACAAGGAACAAAAAGGAAGAAAAAAAGACGTACGGATTGACGGAAAGCTTTGAGGAGCCGAGTGAAGAGCGAATTCGAAATCCTAAGGGCCCTCTTGTAATTTCGGCCGACCCAAGCTACCCTCTCCGAGTCTGACTGTATCCGAGTCAACTCACTGAAAGCCCCTAACAGCTCATTCAGATCCCACATCACGCCACCTAGGGTTTCAAACGACATCGTGTCTCTCCAGGCGTAATTCCTGAAATAATCCCATCCGACATTCCAGACGAACTTGTAGAAGCCCAGACCCATCCCACGCTCAAGATTATGGGCCAACGCTCTGGCCCGAGCTGCGCCCTCATGATCTCCTCGGGCGGCGCGTAGGGTGGCAACGCGGCAAGTGAGCGAGTGGGAAAGGGATAAGAGGGTACGGTAGTTGGAGAAGGGAAGGGAATGAGACGACGTCGTAGAGAGTAACAGGAGAGCAAGAACGAGAAGTGACGTGGCCGCCATCAGCGTTCACTCGGAGCCCGGAGAAGTACTGGAAAATTACTTGGATAAAAAATTGTTAAATTAACCAATTTGAAGTTTAAACGTTAAACCCTGTTCGATTCTTAAAACGGTCGTTGAAATTATCCAATAAATCTTACAAGGTTCAATTTTTCTTTTTCTTTTTGTTTGTGAGTTAAATACTACCATTTTGACTTCTTTCAAAAGTTCATTTGAATTTTATTATCAAACACGTATCATATTTGTATTACATACGAATTTCATTTCCAAAAAAAAGCAATATTATTACACAAGAGCGGGGTTTACCCAGTGCGCACCTCTGCGGGTTTCCCTCGTCATCCAAAAAAAAAAAAAAAAAAGCAATATTATTCCCCATGTCACATGAAAGTCTTGTTACATACTTCTTTCTATCATACAACTATGCAACAATAATCAAAACTTTCAACTTTCCTTCTTCTCCACCAACAGGAATCAATTATTCACCAGGCTGTAAGGTTCATTGTCAGCATACTTGAACTCTCACCCTGCATATCTTTAAAACCAGAGAGAAAAAAACCCTTCATCACAGTTCAATCTTGGGAGAAACAGGGGAATATTGTGCAGCAATGTCCTTGAAAACCTGGATCAAATCTTTGAGATCATCAGTACCTAACTCAAGACAGTCCATCAGCAAATCACCCTCCACTACTTCTTTCTGCAGTGTTTTTATTACTTCCCGCAATGTCCCCTGCCATTTTCAACCCGATTCAATCACACAATCCAAGTTATTTTTATTCGAAAAATTAACTCAACCATTGAACAAAATAAGGAAACGGTAAAAGAATGACAGTAAATCATATACTATTAAACAGAGAGAAAAAAAGAACGTACGGGTTGCTTGAAAACTCGAAGTAATCGAGCCAAAAGGGACTTGGAAAGGCGAAGAACATTTTTGTAATTCTGGCTTAGCCAAGCCACCCGTTCAGCATCCGAGTTGATGTGATTCAACTCACAGAGGACCCCTAACAATTCGTTCAGATCCGATACACCTTCTACGGTTTCGATATCAAACGACAACGAGTCTCTCCAGGCGTAGTTCTTCACATAATCCCACCCAACATTCCAAGCGAACTTGTAAAACCCAAGTCCCATCTCACGCTCCAGATGAAGGGACATCTTTCTGGCCCGCTCCGCCCCATCCTGATCGCCTCGGCCGGAGCGGAGGGCGGCGACGCGGGAGGTGAGGGAGTGGGAAAGGGTTAAAAGCTCTTGGTAGTTGGAAAAAGAAAAGGAAAAGGATTGAGATAGAGTAGAAGAGAATAAGACTAGAAGAGAAAGAAATAGATGAAACGACGGCGTATGCGCCATTAGTGGTGTTTGCCGGTGTGGTGGTGGTGGCGCTGGTGGCTTGGACAAAAATTGATTTTATATATCGTACGGAGCATGGACAAAATCGAATAAGATCCTCTACTCCAAAATTATGTTTCATCTTCTACTCCGTTATATTTTTGACATGTGTAAAACACATTAAAACTTGTTTGGTTTGTATCAATTGTCTCTATATGTCTACTTTATAAAAATGAAAAATAGATAAATAGGGAAAGTTAATAACATAGTTATAAAAAATCTTTTTGTGGGTGGATTTAAAATTCAAATTTGTATAAACCAACAAAGAATCAGATTAATAAACTCAAATTAATAACCAATTTTTTTATTAAAATTTATATACAAAAAATCTATAAAATTTAAAAATTCAATTTGGAAATAAAAATTTAATCATGTGAAAAAATCAAAATGTTGTTAGAATTCTGGAAACGGGAAAAGAGAATAGTAGATACAGTTTGATAGATAATAAGAAATTTAGGCCTTGTTTGTTTATGTTTTCAAAATCCATTTTCATTATTTTAAATCACAAAATTCAAAATAAACTTAACCCACCAAATTTTCATTTCAACTTTTTTTTTTCAACTCTACTTTTTCAATCTCCTATATAACTAACTATCACTCATATACACATCACTTCATACATTTACCAATCAAATCATTTATTATAAATCATTTTTTCACTTTCTCTTTCATACTTTATAATTTTTTATCCATATTTTTTTTATTTTAAATTTACATAATCATTATATGCAATACTAACATAATTATTCTACACATCATCCATCAACCTATCACTATTGATTTGACATCTGTTACAACTTTCAACCTAATTTTAATAACATAAACAAACACCTACCATTTTCACACAAATTTCTAAGTGCGCCATTCCCGAGAAAAATTTAAAATTTCATCCCAAAAATATAAACGAACATAGCCTTAGAATTTGAATTTCATTAAAATATGAAGAATGAAATCAGGTGAAATTTTGTTTTGCTTAAAAAGTTAAACATTGGTGGAAATGTGAAAAATAAACTAAAGTTAAGGAATTAATTCCTATTATATTTCACATTTCCTTTCTCATCAAGATTTTTTTAAATTGTTATGCTAATAAACCTTTTTTTTGCAAGTCTTAATTATACTAAACCAAACAAGTATTAGTAAGGCTAAAATAGTTTTACACTAGTCAAAAATCTAATGGATGGAGTAGAAGATGAAACATAATTTTGGAATAGAGGATTCTATTCGGGACAAAATAGTTCTTTCATATGTTGCCATTTATTCAATTCCAATGCTGTTCCCCGAAATCGGCCTAATTTGGAAATATTGCATTTTTTGGCTTTAATAAAAAAATATGTCCTAAAATGTAAATTTAGAAAGTGATTCGTTAAGCTTATTTTAATAATCATTATCTTTATATAGAATTGTAAACTATTATTTTATAAGGTATCCTTGTATGTGACTTCAAAAATCACCGCTTATTCTGCTATTATAAAAGTATTTTTTTTTTTTAAATTGATATCATTTTAATATTATTGATTTTTTAGCGTCTCTTAATTTAGAAATTTAAAAATTCAGACGTAATTAATTTACTAAAATTAATTAATTGTAAATAATTTTTACTAAAATTAGAAGAGGATAAAATCGATGATATATAATTTTTTTAAAAAACAATGTATGAGGAAAAATTCACTTTCTATTTCACCTCTCAATTGAGTCGAGTTTATTTAAATTCAATTATTCTATCCACATATATTTTAATCGAAATATGAGTAATTCTGAGTTTATGCTTACAAACTGAACCTATAAATTATGTTTTGAGCTTGAGCTTGAGCTTTATTATAATTGGTGAAATTGAAAATAAAAAAATTGTTTGGCGAAATTTTTGAATTTTTTTAATTACTTCATATTTTATTTAAATCATTTTTTGTCACCTCATGTAGATACTCCTCGTCACAGACTCTTATTTCTTATTTAATATAATTATTTGAAATTAGTTTTTTAGTATTTTAGGAAGTTCATGAGCAGACCCAATATCAGCATTGGAACTCGTAAAACATGTGAAACACTTAGCCGGGAAATTCTATCCCGGTCTCATACCAATGGGGCCGGTCATTTTCAACCACACAATTGTGGTGGGGTGGTGGTTTTTGTATGGGTTGGTGGAGGTAAAATACCACTCACCCCACCACAATTGTGTGGTTGAAAATGACCGGCCCCATTGGTATGGGACCGGAATAGAATTTCCCCACTTAGCCGAAGAAGAAAAATAAATTATGAGCTGAGTTTGAGCTAATAATTAGGTAATCATTATGTCGAGCCAAATTATGAACTTTATGAGTCACAAATAATTAATAATAATTTTTCAAAATCTTAAGAGAAGAATTCTAATCATATTATAAAAACACGATTTTTCTAGATAAACATATTGTACGTGTTTAGTAATATTGCATTGCAATGATAAATTATATCATAATCATGTTTTTCATATTCTCAATATATATAATACATATATTGGACTAAACTATATTGGGAGTTGGGACTAGGGGTGTTCACGAGTCGAGCCGGCTCGCGAGCTCGGCGAGCCGGCTCGAAAATAGCTCGACTCGAGCTCGAAAAAATTCGAGCTCGAGCTCGAGCCTATCGAACCGAGCTTTCTATCGAGCCGAGCTCGAGTCTAAACATGCATGTTCGCCAGCTCGCGAGCCGGCTCGCGAGCCTGAATAGTAATAAAAAAAATAATTTTTAATTAATATATATAAAAAACTAAATATTTATTAAATTTTTTTATATAAAATGATATATTATAATAATATATTTATAAATAATAATATTGTTGACTTTAATTATAACTACATTTAATAATATATGAATAAATATAAAATTAATTAAATATTTTTATTAAAAAAATTATAAAAAAATATTTTTTTATAAAAAATATATTTTTTTTGAGCTCGAGCTCGAGCTCATATTCCTGGAGCTCGTCGAGCTCGAGCTCGAAAATTATGGCTCGAGCTCGAGCTCGAGCTCGAATTTTTTGGCAAGCTCGGCTCGAGCTCGACTCGTGAACACCCCTAGTTGGGACAATACCAATTAGCAATAGCTATACTATATGTGTGAAATTATCCTATTATAACCCTACTTGAGTTTGTGGCCCATGGACATTCTTTTACTATTTATTACAATATGATTAAATTTTTAGCCTTAAAAAAATCAAGCATCATAGAATATGGCCCATGATATCTAAACTCAAAAATAAATTGAATAAAATACAAAATGCCATTTATCTTATTGAATATTCATAGTATGATCCTACAATTTATTTATTTTATTGTCGAACCGACTATTTAAAACATTAATTGTATTTTTATATTTGGGGTTGGCAAACCCACCTGTGACAGACATTATATATATGTATATATGTATATATATGCATGGCGAAGGAGTAATGAAAAGCTGTATGAGAGATCATAATCCCAAAGATTGAGTAATCTGATGAGTTGTAAGCCTCTACCTATTTCTCTCTCTACATTTGTACTCCAAAGATTTTTTCTTGGCCACAGCCCCATCCTAAAATATCAATTTTGCCAACTTGCACTTCTCGCGTCTCTATGTATGTACTGGGCTGTCATTCAAATTCAACAACATTAATTTTTCTGTGAGAATTCGCCATTCTAATTGTGGAGTTTGAGAGTATAACAAGATGGAATCATCTCAAGGAAACAGCATTTCCAACAACAAATTGGTGAAACCCTCCACTCTCCCTTGATTTCTTTTTTTGTTTTTTTTATGTTAATTTGGTTATTTAGTTTCTTGAATTTCTTGGGTTTTTTTGGTTGAGCCCATTTGAAGATTTTCCAAGATTTCTTGATTTCAGCGATTGTTTTCTCAATCTGTTAATCTTCTCTTCTTAAGGATAGACGGAGAAACTTTTTCGATTTTACTTTTGGGTGGTAAAAGATTGTATTCGTGAAAGTGAAATAATAGATTTGTCAGTATAAGAATGATTCTTGAATCTTGTGGATATTCCAACAGCAAATAGATAAAGAATGAAACAGTGAATGTGCATGTAAACTTTTGTTTAATCTGCCTAATTATTAATTGAATGCCAGTTTATACCTGTTTCACTGTTTTCATAGCTGATTAAAATATTACTTCTGGCTTTGATTTCAACTTTCTTAGTACCCCAGCTTTAGGGTTTTTTTTTTTTTGTTTTTTTTTATTTTTTTTTCTATCATCGATTTGATGAACAGTCATCTCAAACGATTTATATAGTTAAATGACTTTGTCTATATCTTGCCTGCTGAAAACTGTTCTTGGAAAATTTCTTTTGTGCCTTGTCAACATCAAGGCTAATTTCAAAATACAAATGCCTATGGTCTAATATGATTTATGAATGAGATTTTAGGCAATCATATCTACATGTGGTCATATGTTGTTTATTGCTTATAATTCTTATATAAATCCCAAGTGTATATTAACAATTCGAACAAGGAAGAATGTCTAGAAGGTAGAAACATGTTAATTGGATCAATCTATTTGAAATAATTTGATATTTGAATCAGTTTAGGAATTATGGCTTATTATGGTCTCGTGCAGGATGAGTTAATAAACCAATGTAGTGCTGTTAACACCATACCGACAAGTAGACTGGAAAGGCTTTTGAGAGAAAGAGAGCTAAGAAGGTCTACAAGGTCTCCTCATGCTAATGAAGAATCAAGAGACAGTAACGGTAATGTTGATGTTTTTGGGAACACAAATGACATTTGTGTGTCCGATGGCGAGAGAGGATACAGGGACGAAGATTTGTCTGAAGGGATTTTTTCATCAAAACATCTTAATGACGGCTGCGATAAACAAGATGCTCGAGTCACTAAACAGAGGTTATTAGTGGTCGCTAATCGCCTCCCTGTTTCTGCAATTAGAAAGAGCGAAGACTCGTGGGCGCTTGAAATTAGTGTAGGAGGTTTAGTTAGTGCTCTTTTGGGTAAGAACTAATATTCAAGATTTCCTTTTCTATTTAGAATTTTGTCTAATTTTATCTTCTTAAAGGTATCAATGAATTTGAAGCGAGATGGATAGGGTGGGCTGGTGTAAATGTTCCTGATGAAGTTGGACAAAAGTCGTTGACCAAAGCGCTAGCTGAAAAGGTTTGTAAAACTCATAAATATTAAATTTTCAATCATATGTACGACTAATAATAATTGCTCTTTGCAGAGGTGTATTCCTGTTTTTCTGGATGAAGAAACTGTCCACCAATACTATAATGGCTATTGTAACAACATATTGTGGCCTCTTTTTCACTATCTCGGGCTTCCACAAGAAGACCGTCTAGCAACAACACGTAGCTTTCAATCTCAATTTGCTTCATACAAGAATGCGAACCAAATGTTTGCTGATGTTGTAAATGAGCATTACAAGGAAGGTGATGTCGTTTGGTGCCATGATTATCATCTCATGTTTCTTCCAAAATGCCTTAAAGAGTATAACAACAAAATGAAAGTTGGTTGGTTTCTCCATACGCCTTTTCCCTCATCCGAAATTCATCGAACGCTGCCTTCAAGATCAGAACTGTTGAGATCTGTTCTTGCTGCTGATTTGGTCGGGTGGGTCCCTTTTTCTAATTCGTAAACATTTATATTTCTTCTTAAATTGTTATATTTGTTCTGATTTCTTTATGTTTGTACAGATTCCACACTTATGATTATGCAAGACATTTTGTAAGCGCTTGCACTCGTATTCTGGGGCTCGAAGGTACACCTGATGGTGTGGAAGATCAAGGAAAGCTAACTCGTGTGGCTGCGGTATATATCAATTGTTAATCCTTACATTTGCAATAGGATTAGAGTACATATCAATTGTTAGGATTAACTAAGTTAATACTAATTTCATTAGGACTTTTGAACTACAGTTTCCCATTGGTATAGATTCTGATCGGTTTATTCGGGCTCTTGAGCTTCCTCAAGTGAAGGAGCATATGAAAGAATTGAAAGAGAGATTTGCTGGGAGAATGGTAATTATGGCATATATATGAAGGATGAATATTTGGCATTTCTAAGAATGCAATAATTTAATTTGAAAAAGTTGCTAATTCTGCTGGTATGCTTTTGAACAGGTAATGCTTGGGGTTGATCGTTTGGATATGATTAAGGGAATACCTCAAAAGATTTTGGCATTTGAAAAATTCCTTGAAGAAAATCCAATTTGGCGCGACAAGGTAGTATTAGTACAAATTGCTGTACCAACAAGGACAGATGTTCCCGAGTGTATGTATCCTCATTCTCATGCTCAACTTTACTGAAGTTGGTAAATTTCATCATTATTTCTTAACAATCATTTGATTCGCTTCTATAGTATCAAACGATTGCCATTATTTTACCCCTGTGATTGTTGTCTTTTCTATCTTCTACTTTCCTTCTTTTAGAAAGCATTGCATATACATATGTAAATAATCGATAACTTATAATTTTCCAATTTAATATATTTCTTTTTGTCTCTGACAGATCAAAAGTTATCGTCTCAAGTTCATGAGATAGTTGGACGGATAAACGGAAGATTTGGAACACTTACAACTGTTCCAATACATCATTTAGTTAGATCTTGTTCCATAACACATCCAAATCTTGTATAGCTATATAATTATGTTGCTTAGGAAGCATTCTCAAACAGTGACAATGTTCCTGCTTAATGGTTTTAAAAACTGATTTTTATACTAATAATCAACACTTTTTGCATATGGTATTTGCACTTACTTACATATGATTCAATTTCTTCTTCGTTTACAGGATCGATCTCTTGATTTCCATGCATTATGTGCGCTGTACGCTGTCACTGGTAAACCATTTTTTACCATTCGTCTTTGACTTTATCTCTTTCATCTTTCGATGGATCAAATAGCTATACATTTTTCTCTCTTTTAGATGTCGCACTGATTACATCCTTAAGAGATGGAATGAATCTTGTGAGCTATGAATTTGTGGCCTGCCAAGCTTCAAAGAAAGGAGTTCTCATTCTAAGTGAGGTAACTATCTTTACTCTGTTCTATGACAAGTAGTTTACGACTTTAAAAAGAATTCACAACATTAATGATTACATCCTTATTCCATTTCTTGTTGTTCGTTTCATTTCTCAGTTTGCTGGGGCTGCACAGTCTCTTGGTGCTGGAGCAATTCTAGTGAACCCTTGGAATGTTACAGAAGTTGCTGCATCAATTGGTTATGCTTTGACCATGCCTGCTGATGAAAGAGAAAAACGACATCGACACAATTTCACCCATGTTACTACTCATACCTCCCAAGAATGGGCTGAAACTTTTGTGAGGTATATGCTGTAATCATCGTGATGTTAGAACGTACATGTTCCATATTTGTTGTATATGTTTTGAATTAAATATTCTTTTTCATTTATCTAGCGAACTCAATGACACTGTTGTTGAAGCTCAACTGAGGACTCGACAAATTCCACCTTTACTTCCTAAAGAGGAGGCTGTTGACCGTTACTTGCGTTCGAAAAATCGCTTACTTATTTTGGTAATGATGCTCTTCATTTCATGCTTCGAAAACTTATTTCATTTATAGTGTTGAACTTATTTCGACACTTCTTCTTTTATCATTACAGGGATTTAACGCAACACTAACTGAACCAGTGGACACACAAGGAAGAAGGATTGATCAGTTCAAAGAAATGGAACCAAAGTTGCATCCAGAATTGAAAGAGCCCTTGAAAAGACTTTGCAATGATCCGAATACGACAATTATTGTTCTTAGTGGAAGTGATAGAAATGTTCTTGATGAGGTTTTCTGCTTTCACATATGAATCATCATCCACTTTTCCCATGAGCACCACTTGTTGACTGGACAAATATTCTGCAGAATTTTGGAGAATATAACTTGTGGTTGGCAGCAGAACATGGGATGTTTTTGCGTCTTACTACAGAGGATTGGATGACAACCATGCCAGAAAATCTGAATATGGATTGGGTTGACAGTGTGAAGGTGCATCATCTTGTATAATATTTAAAATCTATTATATTTATTGTTTTTAAAAAATCCTCTCATATCTCAATTTTCTTTTGTGTCAGCATGTATTCGAATATTTTACAGAGAGAACCCCGCGTTCTCATTTCGAGCTTCGTGAGACCTCACTTGTATGGAATTATAAATATGCAGGTTACATATATATTTTTTTCAATTTTTAAATGTATTTCTTTTAATCATTGAAGTTATATCTATATCTATATATGTATTTTCCTAATATTCGCAGATGTTGAATTTGGGAAGCTTCAATCGAAGGATCTTTTGCAGCATCTTTGGACAGGCCCCATTTCAAATGCTTCTGTAGATGTCGTTCAAGGAGGCCGATCCGTGGAGGTCCGAGCAGTTGGTGTTACCAAAGTGAGTTTTTTTTTTCTGGTAATTATAATTTTCACAATTTTCGTTTTACTTAAAGAACATGTCCAAGTTTTGTGCTTGATTCTGATTCAGGGTGCTGCAATTGATAGAATCTTGGGGGAAATAGTTCATCACAATGAAGTGAAAGCTCCAATTGATTACGTTCTCTGTATTGGACATTTTCTACCTAAGGTGCGAAAAATTTAATCTTTTTCCAAAATTTTAAGTAGACGTACCAAAACAAGGATTCAAGACGCACAAACTCATAGAATAAGATAACATAATACAATTTCGAGATTCGTTGTGATTAAATTCTGAATTGCATTTGATTTACGAATAAAACTTGAAACTGTAGCCAAGTAAAAGGAGGCAAATGCCTGGTTTCCAATACTAATATACATTTTAGGATTACTTACATGCACATCCTTCAGTTCTTGATAATTACCATGATCCCCCCGAAGCTTGCAAATTACCAAAAACACCTCCTGTTAGATCCTTGCAACTCGAAATACAGAGATGATATAGTAATATGCTTTTCAATAACAAATAGCGAAATTCTAATATGTTTTTACTGATAGGTAAAGTACATGATAGTTTCTCTTACATTTGAAGCATTTATTTTCGATTGAGTTCCCATTATTGAGGTAAAAAATGGTTGTAGGATGAAGACATTTATACATTTTTCGAGCCCGAGCTTCCTGCTGGACCAGCACCTAGTCCAAGGACCAAGACAGCAAACTCTCTCAACAGATTTGGTTCCAGTTCAAACGGGCTTGCTCCATTCAGGCGCAAAGCTCATCCACAATCTCCAGCACCCGAGAAGAGAGCCAGTGGCAGTGGGAATTGGTGGTCGAGAATGCGAGACAGGATGACTATGCATGAAGGGTCTTCGGTTCTTGATCTCAAAGGCGATAATTATTTCTCGTGTGCTGTTGGTAGAAAACGCTCGAGTGCAAGGTATCTTCTTGGATCATCTGCTGAAGTTGTGTCATTGTTGAAGGAGCTAGCTGAATGTCAGCAATGATTTTTGAATCTTTTTTAAATGTTTTTTTTTCAATTATTAGCATTTTTGTATTTTTTGTTTAAATTTTCTTTGGGTCTTTTAAATTGGAGTTGACGTTTTCGGTGTTTTTAGTTAAAAATATTAGTAAGTGTTTTAAAGTTTTAAATTATAGTTTGAAAAAATGAGAAATGTGTTTCGATATTTCATCGAACAAGTGGTTTATACTTGCGGGTAAAGTGCAATACCCATATAGAACAGGGGGGTGTCTGCAATTTTCTTAAAATCTGAAGTGGTACAAACTCACTGCTGAAAGTATTGGTATTCAGATGAAACTAAAGATATGTAAAGCAAAAAGTGATGTAATCTGACAGATATCTATCTATCTATATATATATAATTATATACATGGCTAAATGAAACTGAAATTACAAAAAAAAAAATGTATTTTTTGGTAGTGCTAGTATAAGTTTCCCTAAGTGTTACTCGTGACAATTATAATTGAATAATATTTTTGCTAGAAATATGAAAATTAAATAATAGAGTATCCAAATGTTCTGTTTACATGAAATTATTGTAATTTACCCTTTATATTTCATTTTCTCACAAAAATTCAGGAAGTAACCATAGTTTAGGCAGTTGTCCACGAAGGAGATGAAAGAACAACAATCTTTGTATGTGGTTTTTAATCCATGCTTAGTCATTGTTGATAAATGGTCCCTTAAGGGAAAATTCTATAATGGACCGGGACCAAAGGTCCCGGTCCATTTTTCACCACAAGTTTTGGGGGTGGTGGGTGGCTTTCTCACATGAGGTACCCTGTAAAAACCACCCACCACCTCCCAAATGTATGGTAGGCATAGGCCGGGATCAAAGGTCTGGGTCCGTGAAAGAATTACCCTGCTAATTCTTTGACATATATACACTTCCTAGGTTTGACATATTTATATAACTATTATATACATATCATTTTTAATATTTTAAATCAATCTTTATTATAATAGTTGATAAATGAAACAATTATAGGATCTTATAATATAAATTTCATTAATATCCAATGCAATATATCTTCAAAAATTGCGTTAAAAAAAATCCACATTAAAAAAGAAATTATTGTTAAAAATGGGTTGCCATTAGAATGGATCTCTCTATATATAATATATTATTATACAAGTCAAAATATCCAAAAAGAAAGGTAAGAAAAAAAGAAAGAGATGGGCATAAAGAGAATAATATAAGGGTTCCCTAATGCACGCCTTTAGAATATAAATAAATTTGGTGGTCCTTTCTTTTTGTCCATCTCCTAAATCTTAATCACTTAGGATTGGAGTCCATTCTCATTAGCCCCTCCCTAACCCTAATTCAACTTGTCAAAAACTACCTCAATTTTTATTTTCCGAATATGTTTTTAATCTAATATTCAGAAAATTTTATAACAAAACGGGTTATAGAGTCTACAATAACAACCATTAGAGGAGGGTGTTTGGTAAAACACTCACTCATTAACAACTTAATTCAGTTGATTTTATCATAATCGCACATACATTTACCAAACCCTAATAAGAATCATTAATGACTTAAACTATAAGACCAATCTAATTTACACTTAAAGAGTAGGGGTGGCAAATGGGCGGTTCGGGTTGGTTCCAACGGTTTGATTTTCAAATAGGTTAGGTTCTTAAATGGTTTTAAGGTGGAACCAACTAATGGAACCAAAATCAACCCGAAAGGGAACCAAGTCCAACCCGACTCAATACATTACATTTTATTCTTTATAATTTAGAGTATTAGCAAGCGATTTGGGCTTAAGTTAATTGAACCAAATAAATTTTTCTTAGGAACCAACCCAATCCAAACTAATTTAATTGAGTCGGAACCATGGTTTCGGATCCATTTTGCCACTCCTACATAAGAGTCGAATATTTCAAACTTATAGTATGATTTGCATTCCTAAACTTTGGTAACTGAATAATCATTGAACTTAAATGATGTTTCAAAACTCTAATTATTAAGCTTCCAAAAACACTGTCATTTTTTCCTTTTTAGAGACAGCCAAAATCAATGACAAAACATCCGAAGGGACAAACAGTAATTAAAACGAGCACAATGAGCAACACAATTTGTAGTTTTATGAATAAGGGCTACTTTTCTATAGGTCCACAAGAGTCCAGTGATCTTAATTACCTAATAATTCTATCATGAAACGTAAAAAAAACAACCCGAAACTAAATAAAGGATAACTATAATAGATTCAAAGAAGATAATTCTCTCTCTATATATATATATATATAGTCTGAGAGTATCAGGTTCAATATTCTATGCTACCATAGCTTTTTAACCATGGCCAATTCTCATCTATCCCTTTTCTTTCTTCTTCTTCTTCACCCTCTCCTCGTCTCATGTAGTGAGAGACATGTACATATAGTGTACTTAGGTGAACATAATGGCGCAAAAACCCTTCAAGAAATCGAAGAAAATCACCATTCATATCTACTATCAGTGAAGGAAACTGAGGAAGATGCTAAATCTTCTCTTGTTTATAGCTACAAGAACAGTATCAATGGCTTTGCTGCACTTCTCACTCCAGACGAAGCTTCTAAATTATCCGGTTAGAGAAATTAAGCTATATCGAACAAGGGTTTTATTTTTTGTGTGTGTTTTTATCTTTTGTGTATCAATTGATAATGTTTTTTTTTTTTTTTTTTTGTTGGTTTGAATTAATAGAGATGGAGGAAGTGGTATCGGTGTTTCGGAGTATTCCAGGGAAATATTCATTGCATACGACAAGATCATGGGCGTTTTCAGGTGTACAAGAGACAATGAGTTTGAACAATCTGAAGAAGGATGATTTGTTGCTGAAATCTAGATATGGCAAAGATGTTATTGTTGGCATGTTAGACAGTGGTATGTTTAAATTTTTGATTTTATGTCACTAATTACCTTATATATTTTATGTAATTGAGTTTAATTCGACCAAATTCGATAAAAGAAGATATAAGAATTAAGAATAGTTATATATTGCATGTGAATATGAGTTATCGATCAGGTGTGTGGCCAGAATCGAAAAGCTTTAGTGATGAAGGAATGGGGCCTATTCCACATTCCTGGAAAGGAATCTGTCAATCTGGTGATGCATTCGACTCATCGAATTGTAACAAGTGAGTTAATTTCATATTTACCCTTTCAATTATATCATCATTATTTCAATATATACGTACAGAATATGATGATTTTTAAAATATCTTGAAGGAGTAAAATGCCACTCATATTGGCCCGGCATTGTTGCCCTACATTGATGTCGTTACATGATATACTTAGTTGTCTTCATTTTTTCTTTGATGATATACTATGTTGTCTGTTTCAATAAAACCAGAAAAATAATCTGACAAGTAATTGTTAGTTGTGCCAATTTCAATCTTGTGAACTTCTTATATCCTGTTTGTGCTTCGAAAATAACTCAGTAATTTTTCTTTTCCAATCCATATATTTAAAAATCTACAAATAATTCTTAAAATATTAAACTCAAATTTTGCGAAAAATAATATTTCCAGGAAGCTGATTGGTGCCAGATACTACGTGAAGGGCTACGAAGCATACTATGGCCCACTTAACAGAACACTGGATTCTCTCTCCCCACGTGACATGGACGGACACGGGACCCACACCTCTTCCACCGCCGCTGGCCGTAGGGTTATTAATGTCTCAGCCGTAGGCGGCTATGGCCGAGGCACCGCCTCAGGCGGCGCGCCGCTAGCTCGACTGGCGGTGTACAAGGTCTGTTGGGCTATTCCAGGGAAAGGCAAAGAAGATGGCAACACGTGTTTCGAAGAAGACATGCTTGCCGCCATTGATGACGCCATTGCTGACGGCGTTAACGTGTTGAGCATTTCTATTGGGACTACTAAACCGACGCCGTTCGATCAGGACGGCATAGCAATCGGGGCTCTTCACGCCGTCAAGAAAAATATTGTGGTTGCATGTAGCGCCGGAAATTTAGGCCCGGCGGCGTCTACACTGTCTAATCCAGCTCCATGGATTATCACCGTCGGCGCCAGTAGTGTTGACCGGAATTTCTTGTCGCCGGTTGTGCTTGGAAATGGCCAGAAAATTGAGGTAATTGGGTAATTTCCACATTAAAAGATTTTTTTCCGATCCATGTATTCGTAATTCAATTTATATATTTACACGATTAAACACTTATTTTTAAAGTTTGTCTTAATTTTAGTCACATATTTTGCACATAATCAATATAAAATTAATGGGTCATGCATGTCATCCATTTTTTTTTATGGGTGAGACTAAAATCGCAAAAGAAATTTATCCCATCATATCAATTTCTTTTTTCCTTTTCTGTTTATTATCCACTTTGCTAGTTTATAACCAGTGCGTTAAAAATTGCAAGAAGGTCCCTCCAATGGAACCAATATTCCAATTCACAAAGGGTTGTTAACTGTTGCAGGGCCAAACAGTAACTCCATATATCTTGGCAAAAAAGCTGTATCCTTTACGTTATGCAGCTCAAGTAGAATTCTCCAATATCCCCACCAACACATCCGGGTTATTATCTCCCTATCTTTAACCAACTTCATTCTTCATTATAACTTCAAAAAATATACTCAATTTTGCTTGAACTTTTCAGGCAATGCTTACCAGGTTCACTTTCTCCCAAGAAGACAAATGGAAAGATTGTACTGTGCCTGAGAGGTAGCGGGACGAGAGTCGGAAAAGGCATGGAGGTTAAAAGAGCTGGTGGAATTGGTTTCATCTTAGGAAACAGTAAAGCCAATGGCAACGAATTAACTGTCGATGCTCATCTTCTTCCCGCCACTGCTGTAGGTTATAACGATGCCCTCGAAATTCTGAAATACATCAATTCTGCAAAAAACCCACAGGCGTATATCAAGCCTGGTTCAACAGTTTTAGAGACCAAACCAGCACCAAACATGGCTTCTTTTACCAGCAGGGGTCCTAGTTCAATTTCACCTGATATTCTCAAACCAGATATCACAGCTCCAGGGCTGAATATATTGGCAGCATGGAGTGAAGGATCGTCTCCAACAAAGCTGGAAGCTGATAAACGTGTCGTGAAGTATAATATTCTCTCTGGAACGTCAATGTCCTGCCCGCATATAGGTGGGGCAGCTGCCCTTCTCAAGGCCATGCACCCCACCTGGAGCAGTGCTGCAATTAGATCTGCCCTAATGACCTCTGGTATTTAAAGTTTAAACACATCTAATCATATAAACTAAATTCTGATACACATTTTAATCAACAGTTACCTTGCAGCTGGTCTAAACAACAATATGGGCAAACAAATAACTGATTCGTCGGGAGACCCGGCGGACCCTTTCCAATTCGGGTCGGGTCATTTCAGACCCGAAAAGGCAGCAGATCCAGGGCTTGTATACGACGCCTCATATACAGATTATCTTCTGTATTTATGCAGTATTGGAGCTCAAAACCTTGACTCTTCATATAAGTGCCCAAAACATTCACCATCTCCGGCTAATCTGAACTATCCATCTTTGGCAATACCGCAATTAAATGGAACTGTGATTGTGAAGAGAACTGTGACAAATGTTGGCAGCAGTAAAAGTATATATTTTGTGAGCGTTAAACCTCCTGCAGGAATCTCAGTTGAAGTATCGCCTCCGATTCTGTACTTTAACCGCGTTGGCCAGAAGAAGAGTTTCACCATCACTGTTAAAACGAACGATGAAGTTATGGAGAAAAATAAGTATGAGTTTGGATGGTATACATGGACTGATGGACTGCATAATGTTCGAAGTCCCATGGCAGTCTCAGTAGCTTAGCTTTTCTTCTTCATTATATATGTTTTTTAGGTTTATTGACAGGAAACATTTACTTATATATAATGATTTAATAAAAATTTAAAAAATATGTACAATCTAATCACAGGATGCAGATGTAATTAACCATTTATTTTACTTCTAATGGGTTTTTTGTGGGGCAAATGATTCTACTATCTGAGATGGAAAATCATAAGGAAATCTCTACATTCAAATTTACATCCATCATTTTACTCAATTATATTGAATATATGGGCATCGGGTTTGATTAAATACAAGACTCAACTGACCAGAGAATCGGGATAGCTAACACAGCCTGAATCAAGTTCTAACCCGAACTCTTTCACCTTTATAGTGGATGTATTTCCATTTACTTTGGTATTTCTTCAGAACCATTATCCGTTTGTCTTCTTGTCCTAAAACCTCAAAAGCTCGTGCAACTCTTCTAACTGTATCTTCATCTGGTTTAACCCCTAACTCCTCCATGTCAGCAAATACCTGATGTTATACAACAGCCAAAAAAAAGTCAGTATAAGATGATAGATTGAAAATTTCATCATCAAGATACAAAACGAGAAACATAAAAAATATCAGAGAAAACAATCACCTCTATAACCTTATTTTGCAAATTGCGATGATCATATAAGGATGTCATCCTAGAAAACAGCCTCTTTGAAATGGAGCGATTGTGTTCATGCAAAATCCTGTCCCATAACATTTCTGCTTCATCTACCCTTCTATCCATGTCAAATGCCAGGAGAAGGCAATCATATGTAGCCATTGTTGCTCCTTGACCTTTGCTCAACATCCACTTGCCCACCTGATCCACACAATAACAACATTAGATATCGTTTGCAACTAATCAGCATTAATTCAGTAAAATATGACCATCAATCATGTAGGATACTTGAATAAGAAAAACAATAAGATTTTGAAAGCTTTATACTTGAATAACCCGTCTCCATTGATTCCTCTTCCTCAGGATTGTTAAAGCCTTCGCTGCAGCAATTAATGGAAATTCAGTTTCCCATGCTATCCATTTATCTAGGGCACCATAAACAGCCTCTTTCTCGTTTGGAAGTTGAGAAATCTGCAAAATTAGTTGAATCCATTCTAATAGTTTAAGTATTAAAAGTTAGCACCACGTCACTAAATTATCTACTCTACTCAATAAAGAGTTTTGAAAAGAACAAGCCAAGGGAAATTTTACATACGATTCTGACAAGATTCAGTGTCTTCTGTCCTGATCCAGCTGAATCTCTCTTACGCCATAGGTGATGTTCCTTCTTTCCAGTCTTCTGAATAGATTTCCTGCAATCCACGTCAACAATAAGTCGTCAAGATTTTCCATACACAAATCAAGAGGTATTCCTTTCAGTTACATTTGCAAATAATAATCATGATTCGTTTACAAAACGCGAATTGAATCAGATATTCCAATCATGAATATCTAAAACTTCAATTAAATATAATACTCAGAGAAAAAAGAAAAGCACCTACTTCTCACCCGCGTTTGATACAACTAAAGACTGGTCATTTTGGCCAAGGTCGCGTTTTACAGCAGAGATTGCTCTCAACTATACACAAAAACAAAAAGAAAAGAAATCAAATCTTGTAAAATTCAGGTTCAAACAAGCATATGTTTTATGAATTGAAAAAAACTAACAAATTAAGCACTGCTTGCCTTCTCTGTAGAAACAAATAACTTTGATGCATTCAGAACAGAGGAAGCATTGTATTTCTGGGTGAAAGACGACAGTGGAATACCTACTTTACCACATAAAACCTGAAAACAGTTGCATCAAAATTGTCACCTGAGGAAGACTGGACATACTTGCTGAAATTAAAGTCACGAAAGTGAGATATGAAGCTAGAGAATAACCTGTTCTCGTGCAACAGGGCAATTGCCAAAAGAAACTGGATCCACAGAACACCAAAGAATATCCATTTGTTCGTGAACACCTAAAAAGAAAAAGGAACCCTTTAATAAGCTAAAATAATACCAAGAAATAATCCCCAAAAAACTAAATTTCTTGGCCAACGAAGCTCTTGCCTACGTAAGTAAGCGAATCAAACCCAATTGATTTCAATCACACTTCCACAGTTTGTGAATAAAAATTGTTCGAAATCAAGCATAATATATGGCACAAATAATAATTGATGGTGTTCATGCTACTGTGTTTTTTTTTTAAATCCATCGATTAAACAAGAGATAACGTGTTTCAGAAAATACCAATACTTTCTGGAGCAAATCAGTAATTATTCCGACAAAGAACGGCGGTGAAAAGCTAGATGAAATTGGGATAGGAATACTGGTTCATCATCAAACGTGCAATAATTAAATAATAATCTGGAAAATGGCTCTAGCTGTTTTATTATGGGCCGTGTGGCCCATATTCTTGATGTCTATTGGGCTCCAAATATCACTTTTATTTTCCGAGTCAAGTCCATGGCCCACGGATATCGTAACCTGTTCAGTGTTTACGGCCATGAGCTATTTGGGCCCATTAATGAAAATTGATTACGAAAATTATATTTTAGCTTGTATAAATGGATTTTTTTATTATTAACTTTCAAAATGTCGATTTTATATAACAAAAAAATTCTAATTACTATCATTACTTAACCTTGATTGCGTGTGACAAGCTCAAAAATAACTATAATTTAGGTTGCCAAACGTTTCTAAAAATCACGAGAAGTCAATAGTGCTAAATATTCTTCACAAAATAAAATTTTAGTATATCCATTGTTAAATATAATACCAGTTACTCTAAGCTAAGCTCTTATTTAATTCGAAATTATTCATATTAGTCCATAATTACAAACTTTAATTCCTATAACATAGAGAATTTCCCCCTCCAACCAGCAAGTTTGCCTATAACTAACAATATGTACCAAACCCTATGATAAAAGCTCTAAGCTAAAACAAACCTAGTTTAATTTTCTCATGATATTTAATTCTTCCCTTTTTTTCTTTTTTTTTGGATGACGAGGGAAACCTGCAGCCGCTACCGTGAGGTGCGCATTGGGTAAACCCTGCTCTTGTGTAATAGCCTGCAAACCACACAAGAGAGGTAAACCAGCTTAGGTTGCCCATAGCTGACAGGCTCACAGTAGAGAAGGCAAATAGGTGTATTAGCCTTTCGTTTGCCTTATCTTATTGTAAGAATTATGAAATAATCCAAAAAATATAGAAAAGTCTGCGTTTATCGATTAAGCTAGTGTCATTATCTTAAGAGTGGATTAAAAAAAATTGGGAAAATGAGAATAAAAAAACGACTTTTTGTACGCTGTCATTTTCTACGAAAAGCAAACATATGTACGTAAACCCTTCTCAATATGGAGGTTCTCCATTGGCCCACATAATCTTAAATATACTTGCCCTCAATTTTCATAATTTTTTAGATAAAGTCGACTTCGAAATATTTTGAATTCAAATCGATTTTAATTAAATTAAATCATTGAGTTTATGAGTCGGTTCGACTTGACTTATATATTGAGATAAACACTAATTCAACTTGAAGCTCAATAAAATTTAAACCTAGTTTGAGTATATGATCCAAATATTTCAATCGAATCTGTCACATCTCGGTTAAAAAAAATAAAAAAAAAATATGACTATAAATTTGTAAGTAGTTTTGACTTTATAAAAAGAAATCCCTAGAAAGATCTATTTTGAGATATATGGTTACCTAAGTAATAATTTAACGCCGTCAACTCTATTTACTATATTAAATTGGCAATAGTGTAAGGTATACAAAATGTGGTTTTCAGAATTCATGTCACTAATCTATAAATATTCTTTTCAGGAGTGAAAGATTTATTAAATTTAGATTTAAAAAAATAGTATGTGCAACTTGTTTTTACAAATTCTATTTCATAAGTTAACTTAAAGAAAAGTGATCAAAGGAAAAAAAAAATTAAAACGAACATATGTTTGTGTGTACATTATAGTTTGCTTCCCAAAAGAAAACTTATGTATCTACCCACGGGAAGATGTAGTTTACTACACGAAATCAAGCTACATTGCATTAAATCACTTATTAATTTAGATATCATTTCTATAATTCTTTAAACATGATCATTTTACGAGGAATCAGTTCTAATAAAATCGATCCTTCATATATTATTAGATCATTTAATATGAAAATATTTTATCAGAATATCCTTTGATTCAATGGTAAATGAAGCCTCAGCACCGATGTACAAGGTCCCGTGACTTTGAAATTATGGTTTTGATTTCATCGAATTATTGAAATATTTTTCTAATTAAACAATAGTTCATCTTTTATAGCATTTATATTAAGAAACTGAATTCTTTTGAGGGTTTGACATCTTATGATTGGAGTTATATAATCGTGTGCAATTGAATTTCTACAATAAAGAAGCATATAATTTTCAGCATTTTTCAGAAGAAAATTGAGTTTTTATCAATGAGAAGGTAGAAATTTCATAATTGTGACAATCCGATTTTACTCCATTTTATTAATTAAATTTGTGGTGTTTTGATATGCAAAAGTCAATAAAGAAGAAAACTTGAGTGGTTTGAGTTTCACTTCAAACGTGTCATTGGTAGTTGAGTTATTGGCTAATTGAAGTAATGTTACTACAATCTTTTTCACGCTTTGAAATAATTGCATAAGCGTGTTTAACTTGTGTTATTTATTTAAATTGATTATTGTTACGTACAGTAATAGACAGTGACATAGATTAAATCCAGACAAAATGCCCCCATCAGATAACTGACTAAGTTATTGTTAAAATGAACAATAATAATAATAATAATAATAATAATAATAATAAATGGATTTATAAATATTAATTGATGATGTTCTTAGGGTCCATGTTATATCATCAGAGGAGCTCAAATTTAAATATTAATTTATCATTTTTCCTAATATTAAATCTCAAATTTTGCTGAGAAATCAACAAATTAAATATATAGTTTATCTTGCAACTATAATAATGTTGGGTTTGGTTCTTTTCATTATACCTAAATTAGCTTATTTAAGAGTAATTCGTAGACGCAAACGGAACTAAGACTCATAGCTAATTGTAGCTAAGTTTCTAACAACAAACTAAGTGACATCTCCACACGTGTCCATGCACGATAAAAAATACTATTTGTTTAAATTAATTATACGCATTATTATACAACAAAATTTCTAATCATTCATATAATGGAGTCGATGTTGAAAAAATCACATACAGATAATTGTAATATTGTAGATGATTATTAGCAATTATATACATATGGTTAATTGTTAAATTAATTGATATGAGGAACAAATTAGGATATGAACGAATTTATTAAGCAAGATCAATTGAATTTACAGGTGTTAACATGTAACTATTTCACATATGTGTATATATAATTATATTTACTATGTGACTATATATAGATGCAGATAAATGAAAGTTGAATTTAATTTTCTAAATAAATTGGATAGTCAATTTGTGGTACATACGTACACAGACTTCACCTAACAAAATCGAATAGGATAGGAATTATCTAGAAAAAATTATCCAAATGGATAAGTATTTCAATGAATATACGGTATATTCATTTTTCTTTTATTCAGTCCCACACGTATTCATTTACTCTCAATTCTCAAATAACATCAACAGATAAAACTGAACTCGAAATTTTTTACTATGTATTGGGTTCGATGCTCATTTGCATGCATCAACATATAACAAATAACAAAAAAAATTATATATTTTATCGTTTATTATTATATGTTGGTATAAAAGAATCGAAGACTGAATTTATGCAAGAATTTTTCAATACAACTCGTTATTCAGCTCATTAATCAATAATCTTGACTTAGCTAAGTAATGTAACAGTCCTAAAAAATTAATTCGATATGTAATTAATGCATAATCATGACTTGGTAAACTAATATTAATATTTCATATAACCTCAACTTTTGCATATTCTGTTAATTATGAAATTCTAGTCCTGAGCTTAATTTAGTCTAGTTAAATTGTATATCAAGAATTAAATGACCAATTTTCTAATCAGTGAAATTTATTAAAATAAATTTAAATCCAATTCAACCAAATCCTAATGAAATTTTTCCGTGTTAATTCTCATTAAAGAAATAATAACGTAAACTTTTGGAAGCAAGTTGTGAACAACATTAAACACTGTTTTGAGTACAAAATACGCAAGGAATATGGAGACAAAAATCAATTAAAGATCGTTTCGAGGCATAAGATTTAAAAGTCAATAAATTACACAAAATTAAATGTACACAATTACACATAACAACAAATTAAAAAAGCCGTGACCTACAAGTAACACAATCTTCTGACACATTAAAAATAATTTCTATTTATTTTGACAGAAAAGAAATAAATAAAAAAATTATTGACATATAAAGCGGGGACCGCACTATAATTTAATTTATTACATGACGCCAGCAATCAAAATGTACTCACTACGATTTCACATTCAATCATTCAATTCTTATTTTCCTATAAATTCCCATCATTTTCTCTCATTCTCATCATCTCTTCATCTCAATTCTCAAACCCATATACACTTTTGATTTTAGCAGCTAGATTAATTTCCATGGCCGAAGAATTTGAAGAATCTGAAGTTATATTTCAAGAAAACGTTGAAAATGAAGAGATTTGCAGTTTTTCTAATCTGAAAAATACCAGAATGAAGAAGAAGGTGAAGACGAATAATCAGAACTCAGTTCCGGTGAGTATACCGGAAAATGCGTCGAAAAATTCGTGGTTGCGGTACATGGAACAGGATTTGGACGGCGACGACGGAGAATTGGTGCCGCCGCATGTAATCATAGGGCGGCGCTTGGCCGGAAAGATGATGTCATTCTCCGTTTGCACTGGGTATGGGAGGACTCTGAAGGGAAGGGATTTGAGTGAAGTTAGAAACTCAGTTCTCAGGATGACTGGATTTCTTGAAACGTGACGTTTAATTTTATTGTATTTATTAGCTTGGGTGAAGGGAAAAATTATACCTTCAATCTTTTTTTTCTTATTTTTTTTTAATTAATCTCTTTTTAGATCTTATAGTTGTTGTAAAAGAAATGGAAAATTATTCATTAATTCCCTCAAAAAGAAGGTGGAAATGAAGGGGAAAAAAAAAGCACATTCTATGAGCTCTTATTTTTGTCCTCAATTAAGTTTCATTTATATGTAATTCTCCTTTTTAAATTATTGTTTTGGATTTTCAACATGTCATGAGATTATGGTACAACGAGATTAATAAAATTCGAGAGATTTCTATATTATTTTAAGACATTTTAATTTTATGTACCCGTTATAATAACATTCATCTGTTTTTGCTTAGTTATTTTTATATGTGGGTGTAAATAATAGAACAGTTTCTGATAGAGTGATATTATTAGTTACAGATTCATTAATTATGTGAATTTACTTTCATTTTAATGATGCATTTCCTCCTACATATTCTAATACTTTCCATTAATTGCATTAAGTATAAAAACCTTGAAATTAAGCTCCTAAAAACGATCTATTAGGCCAGACCCTACTAAAAATAAATAAATGATCAGAACTAAATAAAATAACGCAATTGACTTGGTTAATTTAAAACAACTTTATAAAAGTACTAACTTATAGGGCAAACAAAAAATATAATAATACGGAAAGAATATTCTGGCAAATACAATAACTTTTGGTATATATAGGTGTCAAATCTGTAATTAACAAATATTAGTGAAACAAGTTTAACTTAAGATATTATTTTCAATATTCCATGAAATCCTATGCTGTAATTAAATTTGTCGTTTTGTTGTGAGATTAGCTCATTCAAAATACTTCATCAATCAGTTTTCAAATCAAATGATAATAATTATATTAAATATAAATTTTACCATGAAACACTTATAATATATTTTATAAAATTTTATTTTTCTTGATAATATTATATTGAATTATTTTATTTTTTATTTTTGATCCAACTCCCAATAATTAAAAGCCATGTGCATAAGCACGAGGCTCAGAATGCCACGTGCACAATTGCCTGAAATATTACAGGCAGGCATGTCCATCCCCCAGTGTTATATGTACGTGTATAACATAAAAGCCACAAAATCCTGTTCTAATCATTTTATTCATAATTTTATATCTGGGTTTTGCCTTTTCATATAATTAAATAACTAATGTACTATACCTACCATAAATAGGCTAAATTATTTCTGAAAAAGAGAAAAAGCTAGCTGAGGTGGGACATCCATATTCCATATAAATTTCTAAATAAAGAAAGAAAATTGATAGTACTGGATGATAATAAATAATTTTATAATAAATTGTCAAACTTAATTAAATAAAATTTCTGGTAGATTTGATGACTATATCATATGTACGTAGTTTTTCTAGAGAAAGGAAAAACCCAGAAATTTCAGGAGGAAATTGTATTTATAAGTGAAATTTGAATTTAATGATTTGGGATTTTTTATCTTAAAAAAGGTCCACAAATTAAAATATAGTAACATATTATCCCAATACTGAAAATGATTTAAAACTATATTGCGTAGTGTAAAGAGATTGCTCTTTGTTTGCCTATAATTGGGTCACATAATCACAATTTACTTTCTGTTAGGATGATGATTATGAAACCCATAATGCAGATTAACTGAATTAATCTTTGTTAATTAGCAATTATGATTGATTTGTTCCTACTTTGTACTGTAGCTTAGTATTATCAAGCAAATAATTATGAATTTATGATTTGACATAGAGAATAACGTATAACAAAGTATACAGCTAATTAAATTTGTCAATATTATAAAATCACGACGAAATTAGCCGAACCAATAAGATAAGCATCCATTTCAAACTTCTTTAAAAGGGGTTTTTATATTTAAGCAATATTAAAATTGTGAAAAGAACAAACTGTTAATTATAAAAAGTACAATATTTAAACAGCTTAATGTTAGTATAGTAAATGAAAATTATAAGCTCAAAATTATAAACAGCTTAATTATAAAAAAATACAAAATTTAAACAGCTTGAGGATTATTATTTATTAGGCGGGAAGATGTTTGTTAAGGAATTTTGGACTCGCCTGTGGGCCTATATAAGAAAGATAATGGACCGCATCTGTTTAACAACCTGTGGGCCTCAAACCGGACTCGCCTGGTCCATTAAAGGCCCAATATTGAGCCTGAATTTCGTTTAATATCATACCATTCAAGAAATTTAAAATCACATAAACTCCATGTTTGTTAATTTACTGATTAATTTTGATTTATATATGACACGAATATTGAGACAAATGTTTCTCCCCGATAATATTAAACAAATACAAATATTTACGTAATATCAATATATAATTACAATAACACAAGACAAATATACCATGATGATAAATAATAAGTGTGACATCAATGTATAATTTTTAGCAAAAAGAAAAAAAAAAATCAAGATAGACATAAAATAGATAATAATTTTTAGTTTAAAATAATATAGAACAAAAAATAGCTTTCAACTGATCCTCCAATTAATAATTTCCATTGAATCAAATATGGAAATTGTTTCCATAATTACGTTGGAAAAACATAAATAACGTTTTTATATTTTTGGTAATAGAACATAAATAAACAAATAAAATCGGCGATAATACCTAAGAATAGATTAGTCAAATCCACACGAGGGTCAAATCCGTCATTCTGTCTGCTTTAACTTCAAGGCCAAGCAACAAATCCTCTTTCCTTCACAATTCTACAACGAGGGCAAATCAGTCAATAAACCAACACCTAAACTCGGCAAAAATTATAAACATAAGTAAACCCTAAAACCCCTCTCGCCTCTTCACTCCATCGAATTATTTTCTATTTGCCAATCTCTTTCCTTGAAAAAAAATATCTTCCTATTCTCATTCCATCCAATCGTTTCTTCTTATGCTCTGCGGTCTCAGATCAATGCAAGAATCTTGTATTTCGGCTATCGCGATTTCAATTGCCGTAAGTATGTTCAATTTTCTTCGAGCCCTAGTTTTTTCTGAATCTATTGATGTGAATTTTGGATTGTTTGGGATTACGTGTTCTGGGTTTTCTTTATGATTCTATCTATACATGATTTGTGACGGAGACTTGATATGATTTTTGTTTTTGGTGCAGTTCTGATGAATTTTTTTTGGAATTATAGATCCGGGTTGTGTAATTTTCAATTAGGTATTTGTAGACCAAGATTTGAAGAGTCAATATTTGGTGAATTATGGGTTTGCGTGCTATTATGATATTCTATTGATTGATTTTGTAATTTTATTTAGGTCGATCTAATCTTATTCCGCTGGCTACAGATTTCTCTTTCTGACTATACCCACTCCAATATTTCCTATAGATTTTTATAGCACATAAAGTGTTATTAAGGAAGTAAGTTTCTGTTTCTGTAAGCTATATGTGGAATTGCCTCTTTTTTGTCCTTTCTGGTGTTTTTGCCTTATTCGGTAGCTGTTCAGGTCAAAAAATTTAATTGGATTCTGAGCAACTGATATTAAGCAAGCTATAATCCTTTGTTATACTTTGGGTATTATTTTCTCGTTCAAACAGTTGGATTGAATTTCAACCATGTTTATGATTGTCAGTTAACCTTATACTGCAACTAATCATTAACATTCAACTGAACTAATACTGATTGTTGAATTTCTATCTTTCCAGTGTGTCATTCAGGCTAATCGTATTGGTGGCTAAGAACGTGACCCACTCGCCGTTTCAGTACTTCAAATTTTTAAAAATGACAGCTGTGAATAGCACACGGCCGCAGAATTTGAAGTTAAAACTAATTTTAAAAAAACCAAAGTCTGATTCAGAAGAGAAATCAGAGAAAGACACCAGTAAGTCTATTGTAAGAAATGGACAAAGGGACAGTGGTTGCACCAATGGGAGAAATGAGCATTCTGAGGTAAAATTTTTGGTGAAACCATCTATTCCTGCTAACTCAAGCAAGCGTAGGGCGGATATGTCTCTTGATGGTCCTAGGGGAAAAAGGCAGAAGATGGACCTTAACGTGAAAGTGCACTGCAGCAGAATTTTGAAAGAATTGATGCGTTACCCGGGTTGGTGTGTTTTCAGTGAGCCAGTTGATCCAGTGAAGTTGTGTATTCCTGATTATTTCTCAATAATTACTAATCCAATGGATTTGGGAACAATAAAACGTAAGCTTGAGGGCAACGTGTACTTGAGTCCAGAGGAATTTGCTGCTGATGTTAGACTGACCTTTTCTAATGCAATGACGTATAATCCACCTGGGCATCAAGTTCATTATTGGGCAAAGCAATTGGAGGGTAATTTTAATAAGAAGTGGAAATCATTAGAGACAAAACTGAAGGGCGAGAACAAGACTGTCAAACATGCTAGCTACGTAGATGATATGGGGAGAAATGGTCAATATGTAAAACCGACTCTAGAAAGGAATTGCCCAGAGAAGAAACTGTTTGGCCTCAACAAAGTTCCGGTGCAAGGGGAATCTGGCACCTCTGGGCAGGTGTCATCTGAGGAAAAGAATCACGAAGAGACAAAACCAGTTGGCCTTAACAAAGCCTCAGTGCGTGTATTTGGCGCCTGCAGGCCAAAAGTTAGTAATGTTTATCATCTTTTTCATAGAAACTTTTCTATGTTAGTGTGATGCTGACTTTCTTCATAAGCACATTCCATTTTATCTTATATTTTTTTTTTTTGCTGAGTTTTTCTAATTATATAAAATATTTATGGTCGTTTAGGTGGAGCCTGCAAGAAGGAAACCAGATGGCCGTCACTTATCGAGGAAAAATGTTCAGAAAGGTATGAAGTGGCAGAGTAATATTTCTGCTCTCTTAGCTCTTTTTAGGAGCTAATTGACTGTCTTATTGGCACAGAACATGGTCCAAGTGCTTGTGCCTTTGCCAATGACAGACGATCACATGATTCTAGTGAATCTAAATGTGGTTCATGTGGTAGCCGGACATGCCACTGTCATTTTAAAAATGACTCTGCTCGAGTATCTTTAAGCGGTGAGTTCAATTCTTTGTTGTTTCATGTGCTTAGACTTTTGTCGTTGTACATCTAAAATGCCTTCTTTCTTGCTTCAGATATATCCTCGGAAAGATCATCAGAACATGATCATTGTGGTGAATCTGAACCAGTAAGTATCAAACAAGCGGTGGCGCTTTAAGTTATTTGAAATAATTTAAGATACGAGTGTAGTAAAATCGGGTTTATATGGCCTTTGTTTGATGTACCAGGGTTGCGAGCTGAAAAATTCGTTGGCATTTCATGCAAGGAGCTCTGGTGTAGATTCTGATGGTAATAGCAATTTCTTCTTATATATTATATTCAACACATTTAAATGGTTTTGATTATTTGAGAAATCACATGCTTTTCAATTGATTCAAGGGCCTGGAGTTGTCGTCAATGAAGAAAAAGGCTCGCACATATCAACCCCGGCTGCTTCTGGTGAAGGTAGCTCACTATAAGCATGCTATGCTTTATATGATTGTTATAGTCTTCTGCTAGAATACTAAATGTTTATGCGTTGTTTATCGAATAATCTAGGAAAAAGGAAATACTTGAGATGAACATCATTGAAGATACTAAAATGAAACTATCGTGGGTATTTGGTTGACCGAGAATGAGATAAATAATCCACCAACAGAATTTACTTTGTATTAACTATTAGTTGATAATGCACTTTCACAAGCCGAGGCTGTTTCTTTGGAATGATTTTCGCCAACAGAACCCTTTTTTTTTTTTTTCATTTTCCTGCACTAGTATTAGACTCTTCCTGTTTGTGCACATGCAGTACTTTTATAAATCTAAATGTAGGCCCTTGTATGCCTTTGGAGTAGTTATATGAAACTCAGTGTTGGTAGTTTATTGTTTCTTTTTCTTGTTGCTTGGAATTTAAATTGTTCCACCCCTTAATTAGGGTGGACTAATCTCAATGCTCAAATGTCGCCCAAGAAGGCATTGCGGGCAGCAATGTTAAAAACCCGATTCGCAGATACTATCTTCAAAGCTACGCACCAGTCAGTCCTTGATCAGGTATTGGTTTTTTCTCGCTTCCTTGCAGAAGTTCTATCAGTATCAATGCATTCTAAATGGTAGTCAATATTGTTTTATTGGGATTTGCACCATTTATGTACTTTGCTCATCCTGGTTTGTGGATGTCTATGCTAGGGGGACAAGTTTGATCTTGTAAGGATGCAGCATGAAAGAGAGAGACTGGAAAAGGAACAACTTGCAGGTGAACTAGACATCTTCGACTAAACTTTTGCATTGTACAAATTGTTTTTTATATGTTAAACCAAATTCAATCATATAATCTCTTCCTCCAACCCCTTCATTTTTGTCATCGATTTAATTTGATAAGCCGAGTTTCATGTTTCCATACCATATGGTCTTACTCATATTTCACCATTTTTTTATGATTTGCAGAGAAAGCAAGGATTGAGGCTGAAATTAAAGCTGCTGAAGCCGCTTCGCAAAAGAGAGCACAAGATGATCTGAAGATGCAACGTGAGAGAGAAAGAGAAGCTGCTAGAATCGCATTGCAAAAGGTAATCATTGTCGTTCTTTGCAACTACTGTTAAATATGTGTTTTATTTACTTTTGAGAGTTGCTTCTGCAGATGGAAAGGACTGTTCAGATAGAAGAAAATTTAGTTGTCTTGAAAGACCTGGAGATGCTTTGTTCCCCAACTGGAGAGTGGTTTGGCCCTGGAAGCCCATTGGAGCGACTTGGCTTGTATATGAAGGAGGATTACATGGAAGAGGATGAAGAAGATGATGATGTAATCTTGACTGGTGAAGAGGGGGAAATCCTCTAGTAGCACTCAATTGTCTTTAGATTCTAAACTCTTCTTTTTGCCCTCATCTGGTTGTCAAAAATAGTTATTTTGTGTAGAGATATTATTTTCTTTCAGCTACTTAGATGATGAAAGCATGTTAAATATCTTATTTGATGAAGCAATTCATGGTTATAGAAATGATGATTGGTGTCCGGTGAGCGTTTTTGCAAAAAGAAGGCAAATTCATCTAATTTGAACTAGAATTTCCTAGGGATCGAATAATATTATAGCCTGCACTAAAGGCACTAAAAAACACCCAAAATATAATGTGAAGGTTGCTGCCCACAAATGAAACGAGGCTTAGGGGATAATCCAATGTGTATGGCAATCCAAAATCTGCTTACAATCCAATGTGTATGGCAATAAGCATCCCATGGTAACCAAATTCACTCAAGTTGCATCACTATATAATTTAGAAACGTAAAGGGCAGTTAAAGATACCTAATTCTCACCAATCCTCCTCGTGAGCCTAAAATGTTGCTGATATCCAAGTCGAGAAAATTTATCTAAAGACCAGAAAAAGGAGAGGAAGAGACAAGACATCAATGACATTTAACCCAAAAGTTGTAGCCGACATGTATACTACTAGCTTGAGAGCGGCCTTTTTCATCCTCTTGGCAGCTGGCCAATGAACAATTACACGGTATAACGATTCTTTGCACCCCTGTCAAGCTTCTTTGCATCATCCTGCATTAGAAGAGCTGGTCAATTATCTTGAAGGAGAAGATGCATATTTGCCCCCATAAAGATAGAAAAAACGTTAATACGACTAAAAGGAAAAACTTACATGGAATATAAAACCGATTGAATCATTGTAATCCAGAAGCTCCTTCCATTGTCGTCCAATGCTCAGCTGGACAATTTCAGAAGAATTAGCAGAGATTATGGTAGCGGCACTGATCGTACAATGAATAAAACAAGGGAGGAAAAATAAAGGAGACCAACAGCTCTAGAGGTGATAAGAGAAGTCATTTGTATGCTTTATTTATTGGAACGTTATCCATTCAGTTTCGAGTTCTAGTATATCACCATGCAACATCTATCGTAAAGCCAGACCAATCATCTTTTACACAATCTCAAGGTAATGAACTAGACTCAAACCACTATCCAATGATGATGTAAGCTAATTACGATTATTTTATCAAGAATCTAGCTCAAGTAAATGAATATCAAAAGATATGGGTGATCCTCTTCCTCATACAGGAACCTTTAATGCAATTGGTGCATGAAAACAGAAGATCTTTTTATGGGTGATCTATCTTTCAGTTTACCCCCTTGACTCATTTCCCCATAAGCATGCTATTCTAAACCACTAATAAATCTTATTGATGAACATAAAATCTTGCCCACGAATGTGTCAACCAAATTATGTGGGCGTTACAGTGGCAGCAATATCTCAAATTATAGGAAGTGATAGGTCAACTAGCAAATTCCATACGTTGGGAACATGTAAAGATGCTCATTAGAAATCTATAGGGGTGGTGTTTTCTATAGATTAATGGTCCATAAACTAATAGAATTGGCAAATAAACTTTAGTCATGCACTGACAGCAGACCCATCTCACAGATAATTGATAATCTAATGGAACAGTTTATTAATATACACTCAAAACATACCTGAGCAGCTTCATTTGCAGCATTCTTAGTCCAAATGGAAATTTTCTCCTGCCTTACTCGGACATTGACAACTGCCCCACATATTTCATCTCCATAATCAAATTGTTCTCCGATCATTGCCAGCAACTAAATGCAATCCATTTAAATGTTAGATGGTGAAAGAAAAAAGAAGTAACAGGATTCCAAAAGACTTGTTTCCATAAAACAATTGAGACAGAATTAGCCATGTTGAAAAAAAAAATCTGGTACATACTGTATAGAGCCAAGAAGTATCAGACTTTCCCCTTGGAAAAGTCACAGTCCACTTTCCCCCGTTGGCACAAACTGGATCTTCCCACTTTGGCTCAATTTTATCTTTGAAACAATGGAAGTCTGCTCCCACTGCCAGCTTGCTAGGATGGTTTATATTATTGTAAACACTGCGAGGCAAGTGAAGCAAACATTATAGAGGCATAATTCGTAGAGACAAAAGACCATTTGATGACCACCAAGCTTAATAAAATTGAACCAGAAGCACTGCAGCCTTGCAGAAGAAAGCGATGTTCATGAAAAGTGACTTCAAGTAACATTTGCCAGTACTAAAATATATATATTAAAAACCTTCCTCCTGGCTAAGAAGCTAGAGGCCATATTATTTACAACATAAAAGCACCAAAAAACCCCTAAACATTAGCCTATACATATGTTCTGATTAGATGTGAGAGTTCCCAGTTCATGAATAGGTGAATTCACTACACACCCTGGTACGGGCATAATAGGGGATGGAGACAATTTCAAGGATATCACAACAATTAGCCCTCATATACTGACAATCATCTTGTGCATTTTTTGCATCATGAATTTCTCACAAACAATTGTATGGCATAATTTCCGCAACCAAGCGGAAGCTAGAAAGCAATACCACCAGATTCTCTAAACTCTCGACCGCAATCTACTCAATCTATATTTAATTATTTATCATCAGATTTTGGTGAGGAAAACACCAAGGAATATGTGATCTCACGTAATAATATGATAGTACTTCGCCCTTTATCATTTAATAGTTTCATTTTCATTTGTCCTCCATATTAAGTATGTGCGTAGTCCTTTATCACGTACGGCATTAGTTTTTTGGCACTACTGTGATCTCAAGCATATGGAAAAAGGTATAATAAGCTCACAAAATTCACAAATCGCAAAAACGGCCACAAATCAGCAGTAATCGTCGCATATCTAACACTCAAAACCCTAACACACATAAGAACACCGGAAAATCCGCAAACCTAATCTCAAACAAATAAAATCCCACAATTTCAATAAATAAAATCAAATGGAATAGAAGAGACCTCCAGAAATCCTCAACAGATGAGAAGGTGTAAATCGGTCGAATCGAGCTTCCCCACGCCGCCTGTTTGGACTTAGAGGAAGGATTATCGAACCAGAACGTCCATGAATGCTCCAGAGGATGCTTCTCAAGAGGCGCCGCCACCGATTTCGCCGCCGCGTCTTCTGAATCGCCGCCGATAATCTCCCCTTCCTCAGTGTCCGATCCGTCGTGGTTATTCTTGTTAAGTGATGATGAGAACTCAGATTCGTCTTTCATGGCGGTGATTGATTGTTTATCAGTTTCATCAACCATCACTTCTTCTTCTTGCGTGTTTGTGTTTAGGAGCTGAAATGGATTTGCGTTTGTTCCTGCAGCTGGAGTTGCGACCTTAGCCCTTCCTTCACGGAGGCCTTTTTCATCTTTCATTTTGGGCCTAGAGGCCTTTTTCATCTTTTCTTGGGCCTTTTCAAGGCCCAAATATGTTTAATTTACACAATATTAAGGCCTTGTTTGTTATGTAATTCGTATCTCAATTGAAAATATGACATATCTTATTAATCTAATGATATCAACTTGTTAATATACAAGATTTTATTCAATTCTACCGTGTCTGAATATTTATAACACAATGGAAATTCAAATAATAATAATAAGGATGTTAACAAAAACATAAATATTATTATTGAGAAAATGAATATAAATTCTACGTACCAAACAAAATGGCACGATTACAGAGTAAAAACAGCCTGAAATGATAAGATCCCAGTCACATTTACATCCCAAAAACTCTATAGGAAAAATCAAATTAACAATAAAATAGATTAATTTAAAAGATGTAGTAATAAAAAATTGAAAAAAATGTCATATCATATGATTTTCATGTAATCGAGGAATGATTTCCCATCGAGTTTCCTGGAAAAGAAAAGCTTGACATAATCCTCGAATTTCATACGCCTAAAGAGTGGCTGTTGGTGCATTAAGAGTGAAGGAGATGGGCCCACTTGTGCTTCCATTTTAGGGTTGAAGAACATTGCCATGGATATCCTCTCTTTCTCTGAGTTCACACTGGCCCTATGCTCAATGCTCTTATACATTCCATTGCTAAGTATCTGCCCATGCATGCAAATCATATATATATATATATATATATTGGAAATTCAATAGTACTATTAGTTAAAGATCTTCAACAATATATATATATATATATATATATAAATACTAACATGCAAATCTACTACCTCAATAATGTCTCCTAAATTGACAACAAAGGCATTAGGTAGCAGCTTCAAGGGTATCCAAACTCCATCTTTTTTGACTTGGAGACCTTCAACTCCATTGATCTGTAGTAGAATGGTGATTCCAGAGGCATCAGAATGGGGCGTTAACCCGATAACTTTGTCGGGCTGTGGACATGGCGGATAGTAATTTACTCATCGATTGCATCCCATCTTCGTTAAACATTTCTGCAATTTCTGTTTTGTTTATCTTCAACGATTCTGCTATTAACTCGAGTATAACCCTCGACAGCTTTTGTAGCTCCTGGATGTAAGCTTCTAGGGTTTCTCTGCATGCATATATATATGCATGTACGTATAAGGATCATATATATATATATGTATGTATATATAGAATGGAGGAAGACCTGAGAGATGAAGGGAGATGTGGGAACAGATGTGGTTTTCTTATGTGAATCGGGTTTGTGATCATGTAAAACCTGTCAGCCCAATCGATCTTTTGCATGGCAGAATGGATTATTGTTTGGCCATAACCTTCAAAATCTCCAGGCTTAATCTTGTACCTTAACCTCTCTTCTAATGGAAGCTTGTAAAATTCTTGAGTCTCATACTTTAGCCTCTCCAACAATGAATTATCCACACCATGATTCACCAACTGCAGGTGTATTAATTATAAATAGGATCTGGATATTGATCCTTTATGATCTTCAAATGAAATAAATATACATGGAAATATGAACATATAGAAAACTAACCTGGAAAATTCCCCATTCTTTGCATGCTGAATGGAACTTTTGAAGCTGGGAAATTTTGGTTTCTTCAGAAAGCAAAGTTTTAAAGTCAAATACAGGAATATCTGAAGAATGCAGATTAATTGCAGGTTCATGGTGAACAAGAAAGCGGGTTGGAATGTGGTGAATGGGTTTTTTAACCAGCTCTTGAAGACTCAGTTCATCCATTGCTGATGGTATCTGTATTTTATTTGCCTGAAATATTTTAATATTGGGCATTTTATTTGCCTGAATTGATTCCTTGGATCATATTTGTAGAATTTAGATAAGTAGCAGAGAATTCATAAGGAAAGTGAAAGAGGGAAAAACTTATTCTGATAGATTGAAAATTATTCCTGAGTACAATATGAAGGCCCTTATTTATACCTCACCTCTAACGTATACAACTAAGGGTAAAATAGACAAGTGCACTAACTCACTTACTATTTCTACACTCCCCCTCAATCTGAAGAATGAGATTTATACAAGTCATACATCCCCAAACATTTCAGAAGACTTTCTGCTTGAACTTTCCCTAAGGCTTTTGTAAACACATCAGCAGGTTGTTTACTAGTTGGAATGTAGTAGGTATTGATAACCCCTTGTTGGATCTTGTCTCTGATGAAGTGAAGATCAACTTCTATGTGTTTAGTCCTCTCATGATACACCGGGTTTGAGGCAATCTGAAGAGCAGATTTGCTATCAGAAAATAACTTTGATGGTGTGTCAATTTTAATCCCCAGATCATGCAGAACTCCTTGTATCCAAATCACCTCACAAATGGCAGTAGCCATGGCTCTGTATTCAGCCTCAGCAGAGGACCTAGATACAACCCCCTGCTTCTTTGTTTTCCAGGATACCAGGGACTCTCCTAGTTGAACAGCATACCCACTGACTGACTTCCTTGTCATGGGACAAGTTGCCCAGTCAGAATCACAAAACACCTTGACCTGCAACTCACTATCAGCAGCCAATAACAAACCAGCTCCAGGAGTTCCTTTCAAATATCTCACAATCCTGTATGCAGCTTCTAAATGTGATTTCTTAGGACAATGCATAAACTGAGTTAATACATGCACAGCAAAAGTAATATCAGGCCTTGTGAGACAAAGATATAATAATTTCCCAATAATTCTTTGATATAGATTCACATCTTTTAACACAATATCATCAGAATTAACCTTATTGTTACAATCATAATCATAAGAGGTTAACCTTAGATTACTCTCCATGGGAGTATTCACAGGTTTAGCCCCTAACATACCTGCCTCAGCCACAAGCTCAAGTGTATACTTCCTTTGAGATAAACAAATACCTTTGGAAGATCTTACCACTTCAATGCCCAAAAAATACTTGAGTTCACCCAAGTCCTTCATAAGAAAATGTGAGTGCAGATATTCCTTACAAGATTGAATCATCTCAAGACTGCTTCCTGTAATCAGAATATCATCTACATACACTAAAAGAACAAGCACATCACTCCCCCTTGATTTAACAAAGAGGGAATAGTCTTGTTTAGACTGTCTAAAACCATATTGATGCAAGGCTTCACAAAATTTGATATTCCATTGCCTAGGGGCCTGTTTCAGCCCATATAAAGATTTGTGAAGCTTACACACTTTGGATTTATCAAAAATACCAAATCCAGGAGGTATATGCATATAAATTTCCTCAGTTAAATCACCTTGCAAGAAGGCATTAGTGACATCCATTTGAAAAATAGGCCACATTTTAATAGCAGCTAAGGAAAGAACAAGTCTAATAGTTACATGTTTAGCCACTGGTGCAAAGGTTTCAGAATAATCTATACCCTGTTGTTGGGTGAAACCTTTTGCAACCAATCTGGCTTTGTACCTTTCTATGGAGCCATCACTCTTATGCTTGACAGTGTAGATCCATCTGCACCCAATTGGTACCTTGCCTTTAGGAAGATCTACAACAGTCCATGTATGATTATGCTCAAGGGCTGCAATCTCCTGCTTCATAGCATCAACCCATTGAGTGTGTTTGCTAGCCTGTTCAAAGTTAAAAGGAACAGAGTCTGCAACTAAAGAGGCCAAGAAAACTTTATGATCAGAAGTGACAGAGTCATAACTGAGAAAGTTGGATATAGGATACTTAGTGCCTTTAGAAGAAACACTGTTGATAGTAGGGAGAAAAGGAGATACATAATCTCTGGCCCAATAAGGAGGTTTAATGTGTCTGTTGGATTTTCTGATACCCTCCTCAACATTCTGAGTATTGGTTTGAGGTGCAGATTCATTGTGATAAACATTCTGATCAATGATTTGTGATTCATTGTTATTAGTTATAGGATGTGCAGCAACACTCTCATCCTCAATATCAGAGATAATAGGTACACCAGAGTGATTATAAGGAGTCACTAACTCATCAACATACATGTTAGGGTCAGATTCAACAAATTTCTTACCATCTGCACTAGTCTTAGCAGAAGTAAAAGGCATAATATGTTCACAAAATAACACATCCCTAGACACCAGAAACATATTATTGGTCAAATTTAACAACTTGTAACCCTTCTGATGACTAGAATACCCAAGTAAAATGCAAGGTTGACTTTTTTCTGAAAATTTATCTTGAATAGGAAGAACCTTGGCATAACAGAGACACCCAAAGACCCTCAAATGATCATATGAAGGAGTCTTACCATATAACATAGCAAAAGGTGTGTCACCTTGAAGAATTAAGGTAGGAGTCCTGTTAATTAAATAGACAGCAGTTTGCACACATTCACCCCAATATTTAATAGGAACTTGAGAATGAAACTTGAGGGCTCTAGCCACATCTAATATATGTCTGTGCTTTCTCTCCACAACACCATTTTGTTGTGGAGTATACACACAAGAACTCTGATGAACAATGCCTAAGGAGTTAAACAGATTGTTACATTCTGTATTAAAGAAGTCTCTAGCATTATCAGTTCTAACAACCTTAATGTGAACATTAAATTGATTGTGAACCAGAATGAAGAAATTTGTGAGAATCTGAAGCACTTCAGTTTTAAATTTCATCAAATATATCCAACAGTATCTAGAGTAATCATCAACAATGGTTATGAAATATCTCTCTTGATTATAAGTAGGTTCCTTATAAGGCCCCCAAATGTCTATATGCACCAAGTCAAACAAACCAGAGGATTTAGACTGTCTCTTAGGAAAAACTTTCCTAGACTGTTTAGCTAAAGGACAAATAGGACAAAAAACAGTATGCTCAGATTTAGTTTTTTCAATGTCAATTTGGGGCAACATACGAAATCTAGAAAAGGCCATATGCCCTAATCTATAATGCCATAAGGCAGTTTTATTTTGCTTGAAGTCTATACTATCAAAGTTAAAACCAGAATTACACAAATTCTCCTTGAAGATAGTATTTTGAGGAGATGGTCTGAAGTCATTCTCTAGATAGTAAAGCCCATTGCATTGCCTACCAAAGCCCTTGGTCAACCCAGTCCATTTCTCCTGTAGCAAACACAAGGTAGGGTAGAAACTAATAACACAATTACACTCAGTCAATAATTGAGAGACAGAGAGCAGATTATACTTAAAAGTAGGCACAAACAAAACATTGTGTATCTCTAAGTCTTTATTCAGCCTAATACTCCCTGTATGAGTGACTTGACTTAAATTACCATTAGGCAATTTAACAAAAGTTTCTTTGTTATTCTTATAAACATTGTTCCCAAAGAGATTAAAATTGAATGTAATGTGTTGATTTGCTCCTGTATCAATAATCCAGGAGTGTTTATCACATGCTTTATCAAAAGACAAGTTAACAGCTATACCTGTCCAATTACCTGAATTAGTGTCAGCAGGTTTAGAGGACTGGCCATCATTGCTGGATTTGTTTATCATTTTAAGGATCAGCTGATACTGTTCTTTGGAGAAAACCGGCTGGTTCACCTCTTTTGCTTCACAGGTAGTCCCATTTTTCTCAGATTCTGCTGACAACAGGTTGGCATTGTATTCTCCTCTTCCAGCATTGTTCCTGCCATATGATCCACTTCTGCCACCCCTACGGCCTCTCCCCCTGCCTGGAGGATAGCCGATTACCTTATAACAAGTGTCTTTAGTGTGACCAATATAGTTACACACCTCACACTTAAGATAAGATTTATCTGATGGATTAGCATTCTTGATAGTGGAATTGAGAGTAAGAGTAGCAGAATCTTGAGAGGAATTGATTCCAATACTTCTCTGCCCTTCTTCATTGCAAACTATAGCAAAAACCTGAGAATGTGTTGGCAATGGGGACATCATAAGAACTTGTGACCTTGTGTGGCTGTAACACTCGTTTAACCCCATCAAGAAGGTCATCATCTTGATTTGTTCTGTGAATACCAAATACTCCTTAGAAACCACAGCAGCAGGGCTTGGAATTAGGGATTCATATTCATCCCAATATTGTCTCAATTTTGAATAGTACTCAGTAACCGAGCTTGAGCCTTGATTAATGGTGTTAATGTGACGATACAAAGTGTACATCCTTGCACCATTAACTTTATCAAACCTTTCTTGTAAATCTTTCCAGATTAAGGACGCCTTTTCACAATAGACTACTGCATGCACCAATTCTCTTGACAAGGAGCGGGTGATCCAAGATTTGACCAGTGCATTGCACCGTTTCCACACGAAATACGTTGGTGAATCTTCGCCTGGATCCTTACAATCGCCCGTTATAAAACCAATTTTGTTCTTCGCTTCGAGAGCCACACGCATCTCTCGACTCCATGTTTTATAGTTCTCGCTTCCTTTCAAGGTTTCTGAAACCAAATCAATATTGGGTGAATCTGAAGGAGATATGTACAGTGGGTCATGGAAGTCGATTTTTGCCGCAGCTGTAATTGCAGTTTCTTTTCCGTCGGCCATGGATATGGATAAGCCCTAATCGGAAGAAGAAAGGACAAACAGTAATTGATCCAGAAATTGATCGATTGAAGCACAGCGGAAGATTGCGGAACTTAGGAATTCAAGAATGGCTCTGGTGCCATGTAGAATTCAGATAAGTAGCAGAGAATTCATAAGGAAAGTGAAAGAGGGAAAAACTTATTCTGATAGATTGAAAATTATTCCTGAGTACAATATGAAGGCCCTTATTTATACCTCACCTCTAACGTGGGCTTTTTTGATATAACCCCCCGAGGTATGTAGTTTTGGCAAATAACCCCCCGAGGTTTGAAAATTTGGTAAACAACCATTTCTGGTTAGTTGACCGTTAGTCAACAGTTAAGGACATGGACAAAATTGTAATTTAATAATTCCAAACAAATATATTAATTTTCAATGTATTTATTTAGAATTATATTGAAAATAAATACATATTAATTTTATTAATTTTATTTATTTGCAAAATTGTAATTTAATAATTCCAAACAAATATATGAAATAAATATATTCATTTTATTAATTTTATTTATTTGCAAAATTGTAATTTAATAATTCCAAACAAATATATTAATATTACATTGAAAATAAATACATATTAGTTTTATTAATTTTATTTATTTGCAAAATTGTAATTTAATAATTCCAAATAAATATATTAAATAAATATACTAATTTTATTAATTTTTTTTATTTGCAAAATTGTAATTTAATAATTTCAAACAAATATATTAATTTTATTAATTCCAAATAAATACATTGAAAATTAATATATTTGTTTGGAATTATTAGATTACAATTTTGCCCATGACTTTAACTGTTGACTAACGGTCAACTAACTAAAAATGGTTGTTTACCAAAATTTCAAACCTCGGGGGTTGTTTGCCAAAGCTACATACCTCGGGGGGTTATATCAAAAAAGCCCCCTCTAACGTATACAACTAAGGGTAAAATAGACAAGTGCACTAACTCACTTACTATTTCTACAATATTTAATTTTCGTCTATCTGGCATTGAGTTTCTATAGGTTTCTTTTCACTTTTATTTTTAAATTTTGGCACGTTTTTTTTTACATAAAGTTTGTTCTCTCTGTCTCATAAACGAACATTATTTTCGAATAAAAAAAATGTGATTTTCGTGTTGACAACAATTGTGTACCCGACAAGAAAACAATGCACATTTATGAAACGATATTTCCATTAATTTGCTGGCTGTATTATTTTTCAAATCTTTGAAGAATAAATGGGTTTGAATTATTCGTGCTAATAATCAAGAGATTTCACTATAAAATTATCATGTATGTGCTATTTAAATGGTCTACTATATGTACATAGGTTAATTTTATGACTTTATATAGTGAAGTCTATGATTGGACCATTATGGGTTGTTCTAAAATGGTCCAAAAACAACAATTGAATTAGAAGATTGGACCATTATAATGTGGACACTTGATCAGGTTTATTTGTCTTTTCAATTTACGGTCATAGTAAGTAGATATCATCAATAAATATAAAACAAAGAATTTTCACATATAAATAAAATCTTTTGAGAAATTTTATTAAAAAACCTAATTTAATACACATCATATAATTGGAGATGTGGTGACTTGTGTTGTAGATTTATCCTATAACATCTGCATATCAGCCACTCCATCTCAGGGCCCATTAAATAAGTCCACTGCAAACTTGATCAGAATGTCAATAGATTATTATTAAAAATAATTGTTTTTAGAAAGAAAAAAAAAATTAAGGGCCTATTGATTTTAATATTCTATATCATAAGCCCGATAATATTTAATTCAATTTCTTTTCATAGTTTCTTGGGCTTTTGCAGCTCATAAATGGGTGGGTATTACTCCTACCATTGTTCTGTTCTTGTGGATTTCTTTCAAAATCAAACAGGTGGAATATAATATATTTATATATATGTGATGAAGACATTTATCATACAATACAACTTTCCTTTTATAATAGACTTTTGATTTCCACCTACTACAATCATATTTATCAAGTAGAAAACAAAAACGTCATAATTGTAAAATAAAATAAATACTAGAAAATGACGGATTATCTTCATTTTATTATTGATAATATAACTTACATGCATAATTAGTTGACAAATTATCTTATTGGTAAGTGTTGAATAATATTCTGTTTGCCTATCTCCACCAGAATCTAGAGAAAGATTATTAATTTGATTCATGGGTATTTCACCTAAACTTTCGAAAAATTTGAATTTAACCACATATTATATACATTGCCACCATTTTGGTTATAAATCAAATATAATATTTTTACCAAAATGTTACAATGTAAATGTATTAATATTTTAGCAAATGCAACTTTTCATAGGATATGAATCAAAGTGCATAATTGCATAAGTAGGTGGGGTGTCTACATTTACCCCTAGTCTCAATAAATTAAGTTAATTTAACTGTCCCAAAAAAAAAAGGTTTTCACTTTTCATACACAAAATATCATAAATGTCAAATCATTCACAAAGTTATTAGTTTGGTTCTTCAAATTTATATATAATAGTTTGAAGAGAAAATAAAAGTAATTAGCCATGGAAACTAAGTTAGGCAGCTCTCTTAATGTGCCTAATGTTCAAGAACTGGCCAAGAACAAATTAGCTACTGTACCTCAACGCTACATACGCCCAGATCATGATCATCTCAGCCGTTCATCGCTACCCGAAATCCCAGTCATCGATTTTCAAAGCTTCTTCGATACAAATTTAATGGAATCTGAGCTTCATAAGATGCACAAAGCCTGCCAGGATTGGGGTTTTTTTCAGGTAGTTTTATATACTCTTTATAATTAATTTACAGATGATTAATTATCATGTATCTTGTTCATGGGTTATTTAATTTCTTTGTCAGCTGATTAACCATGGAGTGGCTTTAGAAGTGATTGAGAAGATGAAGTTTGAGATCCAGGGATTTTTCAATCTGTCGATTGAAGAAAAGAAGAAATATTGCCAGGAGCCTGGAGATATTGAAGGTTATGGGCAAGCTTTTGTTGTATCAGAAGAGCAAAAACTTGACTGGGCTGACATTTTTTATATATCCGTTTTACCAACTTATTTGAGAAAGCCTCATTTACTTCCCAAACTTCCACCTTCATTCAGGTAATTAAATTCGACTAAATTTGGATATATATCGAATTTTGGTTACAAAAAAATGTTCGTTTTTCTCTTGTTCAGGGATGCTATAGAGGGATATTCAGCAGAAGTGAAAATTCTGGCCATGAAGATTTTAAACCTAATGGCGAAAGCTTTGAACATGAAAACCGAAGATATGGAGACGTTATTTGCAGAAGGGTTACAATCGATGAGGATGAATTACTATCCTCCATGTCCACAGCCTGAGCTTGTTACAGGCCTTTGCCCTCATTCTGATTCTGTTGGCCTGACAATTCTCTTACAGGTTAATGAAATGGAAGGCCTTCAGATCAAGAAAGATGGAATCTGGGTTCCTGTTTCTCCACTTCCTAATGCATTTGTCATCAATATTGGTGACATCTTGGAGGTATATATATACATATATGATATATGTATATATATGTATATATATATGTGTGTGTTATTCTTACATTATTACATTCTAAGCATGATTGTTTGGCAGATTGTGACAAATGGAGCTTACAGGAGCATTGAGCATCGAGCAACTGTAAATGCCAACAAAGAACGTCTCTCAATCGCCACATTTCTGACCCCGAAACTCGACGGTGATTTGGGTCCGGCGCCAAGCTTAGTGGGTCCTGAAACTCCGGCGAAATTCAAGAGGATAGGTGTGGCAGATTATTTGAAGGGTTTATTCTCCAGGGAGCTTGATGGGAAGTCATATATTGATGTAATGAGGATTTAGAATAAGATTTGCAGTATTAATTAGCAGCTGAGTTGTAATAATATATATCATCATAAACGCTGTATTGTTGAATTGCAAATCTGTGTCAATTTGCATGTAATCATTAACTCAGCTTGTGGGCTTTAAACTATTTTGTTTATATATTACAGTGAAATAAAATTATTTGATTGAAGGTACTTCAAGCAGATGAGATTTTTTATTACAGTATACTGTTGCAATTGTTTTGCAAGCGACACGTGTCATCTAATTAAGAAAAGGAAAAAGCTTTTCTCACAGGACTGTGAGACACTTTACGCTTACAGGCAAACTTCAGCATTAGTGGCACTAATGAACAGGCAAAAAATATTTTAAAAATAATTTCACATAATTTTATATATATATATATGATTAGCTTCACATATATATGGATAATATTTAACATTTAGATGAATTTCAATTAATTATTCTTAATCTACATTTTTGTCTCATAAATTTTTTATATTAACTATAGAACGAACATTCTTATTTAATCAAAAAAATATATGAATATCGAAATTGTATTATTCAAAAAATAATTTATTATCAAATAGAAGTTAAAAAGTTAAAGATTTAAAATTAAAGAACTATGTTCTAACAACTATCATTATTAATTCAAGTATTGTGTATGGTATAATAATTAAATTATTTCGCACTATAATCATATGATTAGTAAGTGTATAAATTGCGATTATATTTAATTCAAAAATTAAAATAAAAATATTATTACATATTATTAGTTCAAAAAAGTTGATAATTTCAATACGTTAACTTTTGAAACAGAAGAAAATCTCAAAATCACACTTTAAATTAGATTGAGTTTTAATTGTATTATTGTTTGATTACGCATATTTATTATTTTGGAATAAAAAATCATCAGATCATACCTTATTTAAGTATTTTAGCTACAATAAATTTTCACCTAATATGATGTAAAGACAATTAATTAAATAAGAAAACTTAAAGTGGGATTTTGTGAATTGTTTTACTTAATTATTTTAAGGTCTGTAAGCTAATCTCACAGATTACTGTGAGATTAGCAAGACTCTTAAGAAAAGATGGCTAATTACAAAAAGGAAGTTCATTGTTATCCACTCGACCTAAAACAATTAGCCTTCTTGTACTAAAGTCGTAGTTTGACAATTGACACCAAGTTGTATATAAGAAATAAGAATTGAGAAAATAATCAAAGATTTGTTAAACCATATCATAACTTCAAATTAGATGATATAGTTGATTCATTCAAGAAATTGAGTCTTACGTTAAAACGACCATGGTTCAAAGTTTCGTTTTGAAGGTGAGTTTCGGATAGTAAAATATTGGAAACATTTTGGAAACGTTTCGGAAACGTATCGAAAACATATCGAAATCACTATAATAAATTTACAAAATATTATAAAGTAAATTTAGCTTCCTATAAATTAATTTTGTGCTTCAATTTTTTTGCAGCAGAGAACTTTGTAGGGGCGATTTTGTTTTAATTTTATTTAGGATTTAAGAGTTCAAATTTGATTCAAATTATATTTCGTAGATTTAACAATATATAAAAGATTTTTAATTCTTTTTTTTTTTCCTGATTTTTTGGGATTGTTTATAATAGTTTCTAGGAAATTCTAAGTTTCCATGGTTTCCATGGAAAACATGGAAACTCCGTGAGTTTCTTAGGAAACCAAGTAATTTCGAAAATGTTGAATGATTTTGTTTCCATTACTTCTAAAATCGAAATGTTTCGGCTGTTTCGGCGGAAACGTTTAGAAATTTTAAACCATGAAAACGACACAAAAACAAATATTAGGAACAGTAAGTAAACGTATATTACAAGTTGTTTAATCATTTTAAACAACCAACTACAAAAATATAAAATATTTATTAATATATGTAATCATCTCGTATATTTCGATGTGTTATCCAAAATAAAAATAAGACTCTTCCAACCAAGGTATTAAATTTTAATATCAGTATATATTTTGAAGGATAGTAAATTCACCGGGCTTTTTTGATATAACCCCCCGAGGTATGTAACTTTGGCAAACAACCCCCCGAGGTTTGAAATTTTGGTAAACAACCATTTCTGGTTAGTTGACCATTAGTCAACAGTTAAAGTCATGGGCAAAATTGTAATCTAATAATTCCAAACAAAGATATTAATTTTCAATGTATTTATTTGGAATTAATAAAATTAATATATTTATTTGGAATTATTAAATTACAATTTTGCAAATAAATAAAATTAATAAAAATTAATATATTTATTTAATATATTTGTTTGGAATTATTAAATTACAATTTTGCAAATAAATAAAATTAATAAAATTAATATGTATTTATTTTCAATGTAATATTAATATATTTGTTTGGAATTACTAAATTACAATTTTGCAAATAAATAAAATTAATATATTTATTTAATATATTTGTTTGAAATTATTAAATTATAATTTTGCAAATAAATAAAATTAATATGTATTTATTTTCAATATAATTCCAAATAAATACATTGAAAATTAATATATTTGTTTGGAATTATTGTATTACAATTTTGCCCATGACCTTAACTGTTGACTAACGGTCAACTAACCAGAAATGGTTGTTTACCAAAATTTCAAACCTCGGGGGGTTGTTTGCCAAAGCTACATACCTCGAGGGGTTATATCAAAAAAGTCCTAAATTCACCAAAATTTATGGGATATTTAAAATTTCAATTTCTAGAACAATCATGAAAATTTATAGAAATAGTTCAAAACTTTAACAAAACTTTGTAGGGTTAAAAGAATTTCGCCCTTTTTAAATAGAGAAAAGTATAATGATTGAGTGTATTTTTTTAATATTTTATTTTTTAACGAAAGTTTTTTTTTAAGAGAAGTTGATATGACTGAATTTTTATTTTCTGAAAAATATAGAAATTTAAATTAAATTTATTGATTAAGATATTTAAAAACACGTGTTGCATTTTAATTGGCACTATCAAATCAAAATACATATAATTATTTAGTTGAATATGTTAAAGATATCCCGTGGATTAAAATATGTTGGGAGTTGGTAGAAGAAGTAAAAGCCAAAATGACTTACGATTGGGAAATTCTATCTTGTTCCGGGACCGTTGGTCCCGGCCAAGATATAACACAAATATAAAAAACGGGGGTGGTTTTTTCCACCCACTCACGTGGAAACCACCCCTACATGTGCAAATGTGTGGTTTAAACTGGACCGGGACCGTTGGTCCCGGACCAGGAAAGAATTTTCCTGATTACGATAAGGGGACAATATAATTGTACAGAGTTTGAGAAGAAAGGAAAAGCAGATATCAGCTGATTTTCGGATCGCCATGGAAACACAGTCAATAACAATGCAAACAAGCACTTTGAAGGTCCCTGTAGTACAAGAACTAGCTAAGGAAAAATTGGCTTCAATTCCCCCACAATACCTCCGTCATGATAGCGATCACGATCTCATCCACTCTGATCTTTCCTCATTACCTGAAGTTCCAGTCATCAATCTGCAGAACTTTTTTGAACCAGATCTCGTAGATTCTGAGCTTCACAAGCTGGATGAAGCTTGCCGACAATGGGGTTTCTTTCAGGTACACCATTGATGACCCATATCCAGATTTATCGTGTTTACGAATCATTTTGATTGTGGGTTTGTTTGCTTATTGCAGTTAATCAACCATGGAGTCGATTATGAGGTGATTGAGACACTGAAGAAAGAAATCCAAGAATTTTTCAATCTGTCAATGGAAGAGAAGAAGAAGTACAGTCAAGAGCCAGGGGATGTAGAGGGTTATGGGCAACTTTTTGTTGTATCAGAAGATCAAAAGCTTGATTGGGCAGATATGTTTTATGTTAACATTTTGCCTACTTACTTGAGAAAGCCACACTTAATTCCCAAGCTTCCTGCACCATTCAGGTACCCACAAATTCCATCTTCGATTGCAGTTTATTAGACTCTGTTTTGGACTTTGAACTGTAGTTTATTTCTGTTATTCAATCAGGGATGCTATAGAGGCATATTCAGCAGAAATTAAAGTTCTTGCTATGAAGATTTTGAACTCAATGGCAAAAGCTTTACACATGAAAGCTGAAGAAATGAAAACGTTATTCGAAGAAGGGAAACAGTCAGTGAGGATGAATTACTATCCTCCATGTCCACAGCCAGAGCTCGTCACAGGCCTATACCCTCACTCTGATGCAAATGGGCTCACAATTCTCCTCCAAGTCAATGAAGTTGAAGGCCTTCAAATCAAGAAAGATGGGTTTTGGATCCCTGTTTCTCCACTACCTAATGCATTTGTTATCAATATTGGAGATATCCTGGAGGTACATATATATATATATATCACATATATATATTGTTCTTACATTCTTACATTCTAAGCTCATAAACATAATCATTTGACAGATTGTGACAAATGGTGCTTATCGAAGCATTGAGCATCGAGCAACTGTAAACGCCAAGAAAGAACGCCTCTCCATAGCCACATTTCACAGCCCAAACATGGACTGTACTATAGGTCCAGCACCAAGTTTAGTCACTCCTGAAACTCCAGCAAAATTCAAGAAGACTACTGTGGCTGATTATTTGAAGGGATTTTTTTCCAGGGAGCTACATGGGAAGTCATATCTCGACACCATCAGGATTTAAAGTCATAACATATATATGTGATCCTATGATTATAAAAAACCCTCTACTTGCATTTCATTTATACATATACTTTGAAATTACAGTAATCTTACTTTGTATCATAACATCAAGAAAGACTGAGATTCCAAAATTGCTGTGTTCTAAATAGGAGCAAAAAAAATTATCTATATATCCACAGTTTGTTCTATTCAGAACCTGTGTGAAGAGCAACTAAGGATGCATATGTTCCATCTTTGATCTTCATCAAAGCATCATGCTTTCCCTTTTCAGAAATCACTCCATTCTTCACAACAGCAATAATATCCGCCCCCATAATCGTTGTCAAACGATGTGCAACCACAACTGTAGTTCTATTCACCATCACTCTGTCCAATGCATCCTGTACAATTCTCTCTGACTCAGAATCCAGAGCACTGGTTGCCTCATCAAGCAGAAGGATCTTTGGATCTTTCAAAATTGCTCTGGCAATAGCAATTCGTTGTTTTTGACCTCCGGATAACTGTACGCCTCTCTCTCCAACGCTAGTATCATAGCCCTGTGGCAACCCAGAAATGAAATTGTGTGCATTTGCAGCTTTTGTAGCTGCAATAATCTGTTCTTCAGATAAATCTCCCTTTTTCCCATATGCAATGTTGGCTCGAATCGTATCGTTGAATAACACAGGCTCTTGGCTCACCAATCCCATTTGTTGCCTTAGCCAACTCAGCTTGAACTTGTTGATCTCAACTCCATCTAAGAAGATTTTCCCCGAGTCGGGATTGTAAAACCGTTCTATTAGACTAATGACAGTTGATTTTCCACTTCCACTCTCTCCAACAAGAGCAACAGTCTGAAAACAAGAACAAAATTTTTGAAATTTTTCCCAAGGATAATATACAGTAATATAGTCTAAGAAGTTAGAAACAGAGTGAAGAATAAATACCTTTCCAGAAGGTATACTTAGGCATAAATCCTTGAAGATCTGAATATCGGGCCGAGTTGGATACTTGAAGCTTACATGTTGGAACTCGATATTACCCGTTACACTATCCAATGTTGTCCCTTCATCACTACTCGAGTCGATTCTAGGTTCACTGTCAAGAATACTAAATATAGATGCAGCAGAATCTTTAACTTTGTTAACATCTGGAGCTGCTGCACTTGTCTGAGATACTCCAGTTGCTGACATTGTTAAGGCAAAAAATACCTGCACTAACAATTGTTAGATTAAAACACAATTTACCTCAAAAAGATTCAATCTTTTGAAAAACCCATTTTCAAATCAACCACAAAACAGAAGGGATCTGTAAGAACCTTGAATACATCCCCAAATGTGGCTTGCCCATGTTGAACAAGAACAGCTCCAATATAGAAACAGAAGGCATTAGTGCAATACAGTGCAAAAGAACCAAAACCGAAACTCGCTCCACTTACAATCCCGAGCCTAACTCCTTGCTTCATCGGACCCTCACACTTTTTCTCATACATTTTCATCACTTTATCCTCAGCACTAAACGATGCCACAGTTCTAATACTACTAACCGCGTCGTTTGCTACTTGACTGGCCTCTTCATACATCACCTGTATACCATATTTGTATGTAAGAATGTAAGTTATTAATCAAATCTAAGTACTATTTATAAGTGTATTATTGACCTTGGCATCAGCACTGAACCCTTTGTAGAACCTCATCTGGAAATAGCCTTGCAAGCCAACAAGGGGCAAAACAGCAAGGACTATAAAGGCTAGCTTCCAGTTAGCTGTGAAGGCTATAACAAGGCCTGCTGTAACGGTCGATATGTTTTGAACTATCAATCCCAATGCATCGCCTACCAGGGTTCTTACAGTCGATGCATCTGTAGATAATCTCGCCCCAACTGCACCACTGCACCAAAAAAAGCCTACAAATTCAGGTTTTTTCGATCAAATAAGGTTTTTCGATAAATAAAACTATTCGACAAACCTTGAGTTGGCAGGGTCATCAAACCAGCTAATTTCCTGGTGCACCACTTTCTTAAAAGTCAACGAACGTATCCTTTGAATCAGTTTACCACCTGCAATACCGAAAAAGAAATTCTGGACCGGAAGTGCCACTAAAGTACACGAAGCTAGCACAACCATCATAACTGCCCAGAATCTTGAATCTTTTCTCAGTTCATTTGGAGGTTCGTAGAAAATTTTAATGGCTGAAGATAACAAGAGCCCAAAAAGTGGGAACATTACACCATGAACACCTGCACCTATTGCACCAAGCAGCAAATACGGCAATTCAGGTTTATTTAGGTACGCGAGGCGTTTGATAGAAACTCCCTTATGTTTCTTTTTCGACAGTTTTTCATCGTTTTCATTTGTATCATCTGTGGTTTCAGGGATTTCAACGTAACTAGGGACACCATAAGAAAGTGTGAAAGAATGTCTTCCTGAGCCACGGCTTGAAGATCTCATCGAAAGTCTCTGACTAGAAACCCTACTCAAGCTACATTCTAAGTCAAAATCCAGGTCAGCCCCTTTTGTTCTTTCGGAATTTTTAGTCCCTTCTTGCATGCGAACAAGCTGCGAATATGCTCCCTCGGGATCTTGTAATAATTCATCATGTGTACCTGTCATTAAAAATGTATTAATGTAATGAACTAAGATTGTAGTAGTAAAGCCATTTTTAAGGTTGTACCTTGCTCTACTAGCTTCCCAGAATGTACAACAGCTATAATGTCTGCATTTCTGATAGTAGTCAAACGATGTGCAACGACTAATGTTGTTCGGTTTGTCATAACATTGTCGAGCGCGTCTTGTACTATTCGTTCTGACTCGGCATCAAGAGCACTTGTTGCTTCATCGAGAAGAAGTATTTTTGGATTTTTCAAAATGGCCCTCGCAATTGCGATTCTTTGCTTTTGACCCCCTGAGAGTTGAGTTCCATGTTCACCCACCATTGTATCAAGCCCCTGCATATACAATATCGCGATTTTCTATAATAATTCAACAACAAATCTTCACGAAAATCAAAAACAAGTAATGAATTTGAACTTGCCTGAGGTAGATTGTCGATGAATTTAGCAGCATTAGCAAGCTCAATAGCCCTCCTGATCTCGACATCAGTCGAATCTTCTTTGCCGTATAATATGTTCTCTTTTATACTAGTTGCAAACAAGATAGGCTCTTGACTTACAAGTCCCATTTTTTCTCGAATCCATCGAAGATTCAGATTCTTTAAATCAACCCCATCAATCAAAACTTCTCCAGAATCAGGATCATAGAATCTTTCCACTAAACTAATAACAGTTGACTTTCCACTCCCACTCTGCCCAACTAAAGCAGCAGTTTTTCCACTCGGCACATTTAACGAAAAACCCGCGAAAATCTGCACTTCGGGCCTTGCTGGATATCGAAAATGCACATCTTTGACTTCGATTTCGCCTTTTATATCTTCCAGGACAATTCCACTATCGGCAGATGCATCAATCTTTGGCTTACGTTCAATAGTCTCGAACATCTTGTAGGCTGCAGCTTGACCGGCTGCAAAGGCGTTCAGACATGGAGATGTCTGCCCAAGTGATCTGGTAAAAGCAATTTTTTTCGAAAAAATTGTTAATAGCAAAAAAAAGTTTGAATTTTTATCAAGAAATTCACAATTGCAGACTTACATTCCCCCTGTCATTATAGACATAATAACGTTTATAACAATCCCTCCGTTATATCCCTTTTCGATTATCAATCGGGCCCCATACCAAATAGCTAGTCCATAAGTACTGAAGATGATAAATAACACTACACCAACTCCTAAACCTGAAGCTAGCCCTTGTGTAACAGTAGATGCATAAGCAATTTGCAGTTTGCTATCATATTTCTCTGTTGCTAGTTTCTCACCAGTATAGGATGCAACCTATATAACATAATATATACAATCCCATGAGATTAATGAACTTAAATGTGATTAAAACATGAAATTTTGAGCTTAATTATACCGTTCTAATTGCTCCGATTGTCTGTTCAACGACATTTCCAGCTTCTGCATAAGCAACTTGTCCTCGGCTCGACATTTTCGACATAACCAAAGCTAAACATCCTCCTGCTATAACAAGAGCGGGTACGCTAGAACATAACACAAGGGCTAAAAGCCATCCTTTACAAAAAGCAATAATAAAGCCTCCGAAGAATGTTGATGTAAATTGAATGAATTTTCCAACCTGAGATATAGTGAGTTATTAGGATTATTATATAAAATTTCTTGATTTGATATAAGAAAAGGTTAAAGCAGTTAATTACTTTTTCACCCATGGCTTCTTGAATGAGAATTGTGTCACCAGACATTCTCCCAATGACCTCACCGGTTGTCGTCTGAGTGTCGAAAAACTCAATGTCTTGCCTTAGAATTGTTTTCAAATAGAGCCCTCTTATTCGAGCTGCCTGTCTTTCTCCAGTTACCATCCAACAAGTCATCTCTGTTTATAACATTAATTGAACCAATATGAAGATGATTTTAGTACTTACAGAAAGAAAAAAAGTAAGAAAAAGTATATTACATCAGAAATAAATACTCACGTAGAAGTGAAGCAATACCAGCGCCAATAGCCAAGTAGACAAATTTGAGGGATAACTGCAAAATGCACAAGAAAGATGATCACATATATGTTTTTCAATGTATATATTCTGATAAATAATAACAATACCAACATGAACATGATCTATGAGTAGAAATTCAATTGAAATGAAAAATACGATCTTGGTTCCCGTAATTTGCATGGAACAAAAACAAACAAAAAAACCCAAAAAAGATTAAAAAAGTTAAACAAGAAAACTGAAGAAATTAAGAAAGAATAACCTTAGAAACTTCATGCACAACATTTGATTGATTTGTCCCGCCGAAAGAGTTGATCAACTGGCCGAAAATAAGGGTCATAATCGGCTGTGTCAATCCATTCGCAATGGCACAAATCGTGCCAATGGTGATAAGGGTAACATCGATCCTATCTGCAAAACTAAACAGTTTATAGAACCCTACTTTCTCATCTTTTGTACCCATTTTTCTTTTATTTATTGAATAAAATTCAAGAATCTTGATTTCTTGAAAATGCGAAGAAATTATTGCTTTATAGAGAGTATGGATTTTGGTGAAGAAGAGATGTGTGATTGTGATATTTATAGACTCACATTTCCTACTTTTGAGGAACAACATAATTTTGTTGTGGGATTATGTAAATGTTCTTGTAGATTTTCTTCTAGAAACCTTCATCTCCAGTGTTATATATATATATATAGCCCTTTATACTAGTTTGACCGTTTATGAGCCATGCACGTTATTTATTTAATCTGTGATTATATGTATATAATGTATATCTGATTGTGTTTCTAGAAATCCAATCAGGGTTGGCTAGAAAGAAAGTGAGAAACCTACCACAATATTTAATAAAGTTTTCCAGGAAACTAATATCAAATTAAATTAAATTTACTTGAATTAAATTATTTATGAGTGATGTTACATACTATTAATATTTTTTATACATTTGCATTTAATTAATCTCATTGAATTAAATGTATTTATATTTTCTAAATTAAGAGAAAATAAAAGTCGGTGGTATAAAATATAAATATGATTACATATTTTTCGTGGTTGACCACTTTTAATAAAGGAAAATGAGATTCTTACAGTCTGTAAGTTTTTCACAAACTTACAGACAATTTCCAGCCACAAATTGTGGCTGGACGAAACCTGCAACCTGCATAGCAGGTTGAATGATGCCTTTTATTTTATTTTTTTAATTAACCAACTCAAATTATTTGTATTTCCTAATCAACCCCAAATTTTATCTAACTTTATTTACATTTTTGTCGCTACTTATAATTTTTAAAATATATGGTGATAATATCGTGGATTGATTTTCAGAGGCATATATCATACATAATTCAGATTATTATTAATAATGATAATAATTGCATAAAATCCCTCAAATAACGATTTACGACAGAAATTATTGTAGCTATTGAACGAACATAAAATTCATATTTGGTAAATTTATGTAACTAATATCATGATAGAATAGATGAAAAATATGTAATTTAAGATTAACGAACTACGAAAATCTATCAATTAAAATATATGCATATATTATTAATTCAATAAAATTAATAAATTCAATACCTCGTAAGAAAGAAAACTTTAAAAGTGCACCTTAAATTGAATTGAGCTTCTCTTGTACTATTTGTTTACTATTTGCAATTTTTTTTTCTTGGAATAAATGATCAACAAATACTTAAAAAAAAAGAGTTTTAGTTATAGTACAAGTTTACCTAGGATTTAGAGTGAATAAATAAAATAAAAAAAATTATAATGGGCCTTTTTATAAAAAAACCTCTTTAGTACGGATGGCACTACCGGCTGTCCCCAGCTAATCTCACAGATTCTGTGAGATTAGCTGGGTTGTTTAATAAATGTAATAAATCCTAGGATAATGAAAACTGTAGCTTTATGATTACAGTTATCGTTTGACTAATTTTTTTCCTTCTAAAGTCGTCATGGGTTTTTGTTACTAAATCCAAGTATTTAATTTCATATCATGCTTCCTTTACATGTCTCATTTATTTGGATTACTTGGCTAAGTACTTTGACTATTACTAGTACTTTGTATTTAAGATTATATCCTACGTTCCTAGAGATTACTGAATTTAATTTGTGTAAATTGCTTTAATAAATAGTATTAAATTAACTTTAAGTTAAATAGATGACATATGATTGAAATGCTTAGTAATACAAGATTATAAAATAGAGGTGAGGAAGGACAAGTTTCATGTCTTTATCACTGTTACTTTTCTCCATTTAATATTGAGTTATACGTTATAGTATTTATATTATGCTTGTTACTAGAAGTTGAATAAATAGAAAAACAAAATATAATTAACTAATTGATAAATTAAGAGGCTGAGTGATTTTATTAGTTTGGGCTAATATACTGAGGACTTAAGTTCTATGAGTAAAGGGGTTCTAATTAATGGTTTGAGGGAAGCTATATTCAACCTATAATTTTTGGCATTGTATTACTTTTTTTAGTTTTGGATCCTTTTGGTAAGAAATGAATAAATGTGATAAAGATCTAGTCTTCAACCTTTGACCAAACTCACCATAAATATCCAATTGCTCTACAAAATTAAACAATGATCTCAAATTAAAGTCGCTTGTAAGAAATATAATTAAAGTCGAGGCCTTTAATTGTTCACTTTCAATAATGTTCATCTGTAATAATTGGAGAATAAACCAAACAAAACATAATTGCATCAATGTTAACAAATCAAACACACTACGCATCAGAAAAGATTTACTACTTACAGTAACTTATACAGAGGGATAAACCACCAAATCATATGAAAGAAAAGAATTGAAGTGATGGTGAAAAGCAATGAAGTTTTCAAAAAACTTGAGTAGCAGAATAATTGGTGGGAACTCTATGGCGTTTCTCCACATGTGTAGTTGGGAACCATCCTGCCCTGCCTTTGCATTCTCCTTCTGACCATCCAGATGGACTCACCTGATAAACGTGTCGACAAAATATTCTAATAAATAACTAACTAAAAACAGTAAATAATTAAAAAGACAAAATATACGTGTAGAAAGTAACCTTCCGAACCACGACATAATCTCCCACTTCCAGGTTCAGTTCCTTCTCTGATGCAGCATCAAAAGCATGTGTTGCCTGCAAAATATTAACGAAAATATCATTAGTTCGACTTTCGAAAATCAAAACGGGTAATCTCTTTTCTACTTATGGTTAATATATAGAGGTTATAAAAGATTAATCTGTGATGTTTCGGTTTTAACTTTCAAAACCAACCTCAGCCAAAAAGTACTTTGTTTTCTGTGAAATGTGATTAAGAGGAGTCACTGGAGGAGCCGCCTCTTTCCTTTGTTTTTCCGAGACCAACTACACCAAAATTACAGACTATCACATTAACACAGTACCTTAAAAGAAATTGTAAAAGGTATCTAAGATAGCATATTACAGACCTCGGCTTCAATATTACCAAGAATTGTAGCAACCCTCTCATGATATGTCCTTTCACCTTCAATCTAAAATATTTAAGAATTAAAAATTAAAATAAAAAAACTGGTTTGGAGCATATGGTCCTCACTTGATCTTATTCAAAGTATACTGTCACAATACCATTGCAACAAGTCTCTGAAATGTAAGCCTCTGCTGCTGTGATTCTACTGCTGCCAATGCTGTTGCAGCTTCTTTACCGAGTACTGCCATATTTGCTTTGAGTTCCTGCATTCTAGATTCTGCTGCGTGCAGTTTTGCCACATTATCAGGAACAGGAGATTCCCTCACACGTGCATGTCTTCTAGAAACTTCTGCTGCCTGTGGATATTCACTTGTGTAATATATGAACCATAATGACCACAACATTGGTGATATAAGCAGAAATCAATTCTAGCGATTACCTGTGCCTCTGCGTCTTGTCTCATTTTACTATATCTTTGAGCAAGATGACGAGCATCTTCCAGAGGAGAACCAGCAATCATGGCTCTCAAGGGTTCTAATACCTAGAGAAATGGAAGGGAAAAATGCCATATAAGATTGTCCAAAAACAACTTGCTACATCTTCAGTTTTATTTTTGAATAATACATCCAAAACTCCTGTCAATTAAAGAAAAAGTACCCCAAAATCTCCGTTTTATTTTCTCATGAGATGATATTAATCTGTATGCATACCCGGAAATATTGTAGAACATACGGAGAAAGCATGTACATGTATTGAAGATATCATAAACCTAAAGGTTAGTGCTCCCTTCATGTAACTTTTTCAGAAACACAAAACTGAATATGACTAAAACAATTTCAAAGTACTCGTAAATGGTTTCAAATGAATGAGAAAATTAAGACGAATAAGAATGAAACCAGCAGATATCGGCAGCAGTGACACTAGTTTGCAGAAACAATTTATTGAACAAACCTGTGTAAACAATAATCTATTGAAATCATCTTGCTCTTTCTCCACGTGTTTACGAGCATCCCCATAAACAGATGCTGTCTTGGTAAGAATCTCATCACTAGCATTCTCAACCCCATATTTGGTACAATCTTCGGACAACTTGGTTCCTGGCTACCATATAACGCCACAAGCACAAACTTGAGTTTATAATATGCCCCTAAACAGCTTTGTTGCATCATTTGCAGATAAAAATACTGAGGCTAATTTCCTAGAAAGAATATAGATTGCAAACAAAAACGAGTGGTGGAATTCATATACACTCACCAGCTTCTATGTGCTTATACCCAATAGCAGTGAATGTCTCAGCTGCTTTGACAAGCTCTTTTTGAAAATCCTGCAAAAGAGAAAATGGAACATGTTTAACACCAAGACAGAAACTAACTCTTCAATACATACATATGTATTCAGGGTTGGAAGTCAGTCTTGTACCAGCCTTCTGTCACATTACCTTCCCCACATCTAAGCAAGGATTCATATACAAAACAACAAAGTAGAATCAAAGTAATGTCCTAGACACTATGGCACTCTATTCAACGAAGAATGATATAAACTTTAATAGATGAGATTAACCAATCATTTTGGCTGATTACAGGAAAAGGTAAAAACAAGAAAATTTGGATGAGCAAATACTGAACTAAACTTTGAAATTTAGCCTTGTTTATGCAAAACACACTCCAGAAACACACGTTACTTTTTATGAGAACAGATCCAGACGAGAGAATATATCATTTCCATCTACTTTAACATGTAATTTCTAAATTACTTAAACAATACCATCCAAATTTGAACAAGTTCAATTTAGTTTCATTTTTGCTCGAGCACTGCCACTGAAAGTCTGAAACAGAATATGACATTTATTAATTGTATTAAAACACAAACTACATATTTGGTTAACTCTAACTGGATTTGAAAGGAAATGAATAAACAGGAATCACTTGCAACTTGCGAGAAACAAAATTTTCTTCAGAGAAATATAATGCCACTCTATTCCATATCAAAGAGTACTATTCAAATATCCTGAATCAGTCGCTTCAAGCTCAACAAGTTCATTGGAAAACCGAAAACTCATTGGTACCACAAAAAAGGAATTGCATTTAATCTGACAGCGTATAAAACTTTTAGTCCGCTCTGACCATATCAACGAAAATAATTGCATATTTCAAGCATATATTATTAAAAGGCATAAACTAAGTAACTTAGTTTACTTCAAGAATCACAAAATCCTTCTTAATATCTCAAGCATTGTTCTATGCACAATTGCGTATCATATATTCCTTAAGTAGAAATTATAACTAGTTAACAAAAGTATGGATATCAAGAAATATAAGATAATATTACTCTTCCAGAGCGAGTGGATCTGTACAATTTCTCCAATTGATGATGCATCTGAAGCTCAAGCTCATCAACAACCATGATTTCCGAACTCTCATAGCCGCTCGCACTGAACTGCTTTATTACAGCCTACAAAATTCAAAACAGAAAATTTCCAGCATAATTCAATAAGTTCTTGACTGATTGCATTTTCTTCACTTAAATTAAAAATCTAAAACATTGAATCCAATGGTGGAAGAAGAACCTGTTGCTGCTTGGCGACTTGTTCTCTGAGCTTGCTAGCTTGCTTCCTAAAAGCATCCATGATCACTTTCTTGATTTTCTTTCGATCCAAACCAAAATAAGAATTGTCTAATCTTTTACTTAAATGCTGTGGGGCTCCGTGTTAATTGCCTCTCTCCAATCCGCTACAATTATCAATCAGAAAACGTAAACTTACCGATGGAACCGGAAGAAACTAATTACCGCCTTTAGTACGAACTGTATCCAATTGGACTTTAAATAACTGGAGGGGACACTGTCTCAATCAGGGTATTGGGCTGACTTAAACTTATCATGGATGACCCGACTGAGAACGGCCCATATCCGTCACTCGCTGGGACCACAAATAAAAAAAGACTTGGACTGGCCGACTGGGACGGTTACAATAAAAGTTTTATTTTTTACTATTGATTTATCAATAAAAAATTATATAAAACCCCAATAATCAATTTTTGTGTTACCGAATTATTAATTAAATTATTGAAACAAGTCGAAATACTTCATTTTGCTCTTATATAAAAAGTAATGCAAATGAAAGTAAAAAAGTAGGGAAATAAATACAAAATGAGAGTGATGAATAATGAATAGTATTTATTCGACTCATTTAATATTTATTATATTATTGTGCGGACTTTCATGTGATTGGGGACAATTATTAAATTAAATTAATTGCGGCATCAACGTAAGATGGGATCTAGAAAGCCCCCACGTAAACCACACTGACAACTCTAGAGTCTAAATAAAATCAAAATCATGATGACATAACCATTCAAATAATAGTTGATATTAATTTTATTTATTTTCAACCCCCATTTATTTTTCCTATTGAGTTTATGTTTTCCTAAATAAATTTAATAATCAAACTGATTGAATTTAAACTCCATTACTTACTAATCATATACCAAATTATCAATATGATATCAGTTCATTTGGAAAGGAGGTATGAATATTTTGGAAATTGGATCTTGTACTAATTTCATAATAGAGAGCTATTAACTGTCCTAATTTGGATATACAGTAAAACCTCTATAAATTAATAACCTTGGGACCATAAAATTTTATTAATTTAGAGAGATATTAAAATATCGATAAATTAATATTTTATTAATTAAAAAAGAGACCTTTTAAATTCAGCAAATTTAGTACATATGTATTGAAAATAAATGAATTCATATATGTTTCATTGATTATATTCATGCATCAACCAATTCTTTGTAACTAATTAAATATATTCATGTATAATATAAATTCATTGTATACAATTAACTATTATATTCATGGACGCATTTATCAATTCATTGAAATTACTTAAATATACATGTTTACATTAATTCGTTGCACTTATAACTATTATAGCCAATTAAATATATTCATGCATGATGAATGAAACATATACTATATAAATCTCAATATGGAAATAAAATAATTCATAACACCCGACCATGTCTTCTCATCTAAAAGGCATCGCAAAATCATCAATGAATGATCAAATGCGTAAAACATTATGTGAGTATAATAGAGACCATCCCCATGCAGTCAAAAAGATTTACAAGAGTGGGTTGATGAAAAATAATTGTGATATTTATGAATTATTAATTTAGAGTTTTAATGGGACCTAATATTTATAAAGAGATTTTTCGAAAAATTATTATCTTATTATCTTATCGAATTTGATGATTTTTTACAAAGGTCCAAGTCGGAACCAGAAGATTTTATTATTTTAGAGAGTTTATTAATTTATAGAGTATTAATTTATAGAGGTTATACTGTACTATTCAAATGCTACATTTTGTCAACAACCCACTATTTAATATATATATAGATATATATATATATAAAGTATTCATTTTACCATGTCTCATATAGCTAAAAATGTATCATATAGATTCAATGGAACTCCACTTTGTTAACCAATTTTTTTTTTTTTTTTTGAAATAGGAAATTATCACCAACGGCTAAATAAATTTTGAATTAACAGCTCAGATTCGACAAATCAACTACAAAATGATGAAATAAGAAAAATACAATTAAAAGTTCCACATAATGGCAATAAAAATTGTTATTTATTTACCATTATAATTTATTAATTATTCATAATTGTTGGTATATAAAACGGCTTCACCAAAGAAATCCTTTAAACCAACCATTTTGAAAATAATCTTCAGGCTCTTCATCTCTGTCCCCTTGACAATTACATTGAATTTTACAGGCGCACATAACAACAAACAAATAACAGCAAAGCAAGCTTATAGATTGAGAAACAAAACAAAACCAACTGTAGAAATAGTGAGAGAAAGTTGGTCAAAAAAATTCAGTAGACAGCCCACGATCCATCAATCATGCCGTCAGGTGCCAAGAAGCGAAAAGCTGCCAAGAAAAAGAAGAGGGATCAGCAGCCTAACAACAATTCTAGTCAATCCTCTGGTTCTACTCACTCTCGTGGTACGAAACTCTTTCTTTTTTTTCTTTTTTTGATAGTTATTTGTATGGAAATGATGGTTCTTTTATTTATTCTACCCAATCCATACAGACCCATGTGTCGCTCAATTATTCTTTCACCCTTTTGGAACTTTACAGTTAGTTTTCCAATCAATTTGGCTTTGTGGGTATGCCTTAGTTTGTGGTTCTTGGATTGATTTAGCATTTTTTTCACTTTGCCCATCTGTCTTTGCGCTGTGTAAATGTAAATCAGTATATTTTTTTATGCTTATGTTTGTATGCCCTATATAAGTATGCCTTTACTCAATAGTTGAAATTCGAGAAGTTTTTCCTGGTTTTTTCTTGTGCTTGTTGGTATTTTTTTTAGTGGAGTTATAAAGCCATAGATTTATTTTAGATAGATATATATTAGATTTCTTTCTTTCTTGGTACTGAGATCTTGGTTTTGAACATTAAGTGAGTGATTTATTATAAGTGGTGTTGTTATCTTGATTGCAAATTTGATTTTTGTTTGAATGGATCAAAAAATGGTAGGCGACGAGAATGTAGATATCAAAGAGGGTGATGAACAGCAAATAGAGGCGGGGAAGAATGTCGTTCGAGTTGAGAGGGATATCGAAATCGAAAAAAAATCCAATAAAAGGGATGGAAGTTCATCAGGGAGCTCTGGCAGTAGTAGCAGCAGTAATTCAGATGATGAATCTCTTGCTACCAAAAATACACAAGCTTTAGAAGAGATTGCTATGGTTCTTGATTCACTGAAGGAAGCCAATCCTCAGTCAGAAACCGTAGCTGAGGCTATTCAACATGAACCAATCAAAGAGACAAGTTATTCGGTTGTGGAAAATATCCCTTCATCTAACTCCGATAAGATCACGTTCGGTTCTGTGGATTCAGTAGAATCTGCAATTGATGAAAATGGTGACAAAAAGACGAGTTTTGTTGATGATAAAGTTGGCCCTTCCGTGGCTTCAGTAGATGTAGCAAATGTTCAGTCTGTTGATGAAAATGTTGTAATTTCAGAACCAAAGGAGGCTTTGGTACAAGAGATTGATGATAAGTTGACAGTTAATGCTCCTACAACAACTACTGATGACAATGGAGCGGAATGTGAGGAAGTTTCTGGGGTTACTGAGGTGCTGTCTCATTTTTCATTTCTTCGATTTGCTTGTGTTTAACCTTATTAGTAGTCTATCTTATTCTTTTGTAATTTTTGTGAACTTTTCTGCAGCCACTGTTGGCTCCACGTCCAGCGCAAAAAACACCCTGGAGGATTTGTTGTGGGATTTTTGATGTGTTTTCAGGGTCTAATACATAGTTGAAGGTATAGTTTTCTTATGAAGCTTTAAATATCTTTTCCGTTGCTCGTTAATGAAATATGTTTGATACAAGAAATGGTTTTGCTCATTCATTCTATTCGGGCATTCAGGCGTGATAGAGGGTTCGTCACTGTAAAATATCATCTTATTAGTCATACATTGCAGTTTTCAGTTCATCTTTTTGCATCTCATATTTGCTTTCCCCATTATCGAAAGAGTAAAAGATAAGACTTTGAAGTGTTGTTGAATTCTATTGTGTTTATTGGTGCAGATTAAGACATGAATTGCTTGGAAAGATTGTGCTTGAGGAATTCTGGGAATGATTACAATAGATACATTCAAGTTTCAACACTGTAATAGTATCATGTGGAAAGCAATACTAAGAGTTAGTAAGTTCCTATGGTTATATGGTACCTGTTTTTTCGTTGATTTTGCAGTGAGATAGACTTAGAATTTCTTGTCGAGTGTTATATAACGGTTAAGTATTCGTTTACTCATGGTACATCTTTGTGATGGCTATCGACTTTGGTTTTAGTTTTGTCGAAGTTAAATCTGTGTCTCATTCATTTAATATACACAATACAACATTAAATTTGAATAAAATGTAATATGAATTCAACAAATACATGGTGAAAACCGATGAATAAAATTTGAAATAGAGAAACGCAAGCACGGTATACACACTATACATAGATATACATAGATAAGCTCAAGCTCTTCTCCTAGATGCAGCTCCATGGATGGCAGCTATGTAAAAGAGTTGAGTAGCAGACAGGATTATGATGAAAGCTTCCATTGTTCTCTGTAGAAAAAAAACAAAAGTTTAAAAAGTCATCTTCAATTTCCTTTTATACTTGGATCATTTACTTAAGAAAACATAAGATCTGCAAAGCTCACCAGACGCGAATTTCTGATATATAGTTCAATCTCTTTGCACGCGAAGCTGAAGAACGTAAACAAAATTACCCACATTCTTAATCCCAGAAAGCAAACAATATCCAAAACCAGAAATGAATAAAACAGAGTTACCCCATTGCAAGAAGGGTAAAAGTCCATGCAATGATAGCAGCAGAGGCAGCAGCAGGCAAACTGTCGATATTCCAATACCGAATATGGCTCAATCCAGCTATGCATGATGCAATTCCAACTACACCAGCAATCAAAGCAAAAGTTACAAAGAAACCAGTGGCAGCATTTCCTATTGGGAAGTATATTGGTGAGAAATGTGCAGGCAGGTCATAATCTGGACCTGTTATTCGAAATAAATTTCAGTTAGTTGTGTTGTTTTAAGTCCATTAAAATGAAGTTTAATGTAAATAATGAGATGAAAACATACCGATGATGAAACCGTGGTCTATGGCTCTGTTTATTGCCCAGCCACCGATTCCTAGTATAATTGCATACATACAAAAGTTGAGAACCAGAAGCAGCCCTGCTACGGGTTTTAGCTGTTCTGCCATTTTGTCGACTTTTTAAAATCGGATACACAAGAAATTTTATGGTTGTAGTTTATGTGGATTGATTTGAGAGTGGTTTTATAAGTGGGAATTAGGATAGAAGGGTTTTTATGCTTTTCTTGTAAGGCTGTATGTTCTGTGGGGCTCGAAAGATGATGCTTTGTGATCAAGGCAGGAAAGGACGATATTATTATTCTTTCCGTTTATGTCTAAAGGTGATGATTCAGAAGTAATAAAATTCTTTACCTGATGATACCTCAAACTCCATTGAAACGAAATAAGATAAAAGAAAAGTTTGATTTCAATTTGATGTAATTGCTTCTTGTTTACTGTATAGATTAACTAAAAGCATAACAGATACATAAAAGTGTGCTCAACAAAATCACTAAAAGCATAAAAGGCCCCAACTGATGGAAACAAGTATAGAATTACAGCCATATATTCTTTTCCCTTCCAAAAACATACATGAAATTAGAACCTAATTAATCACCACCAGTCTTCGGTTCCTTTGCAGCCTAATCTCCGACAGTCTTCTTATCGCACACAATAAATTTGTATGTCTGAAAATCAAAACCACAAAAATGATGAGATAAAATGTATATTTGAAAATGATGATATAAAACCACTATATATGATTTTGGAAATAAAGTAAAGATGCAATTTTTTATATAAATGAAAATATGTAAGCAGGATTAAAGTAACAGAAAGCTTATATATAGTGAAGCTATCCATGTCGCAGCCTGTTTCTTACTTCATTTGTGCCCTTAAAAACGAAATGACCAGAAACAAAATAAAATACTGGTCATTAGATACCATGGGCAGAATTATTTCCATTATTCTTTTTCAGAAAACAGAATTGAAAGCAAATTTAAAGAGATGATAAAAGTGCAAGCAATCTCAGCCGAAAGATGGTGAATTTATTTGTGATAATCACTGGAATCTCAGCAAATATTAAATAACTTCATCATGGATTGCAAGCCCAGATTTCAAACAATGAAAATACAACAAAAATAGTCCAAATAAGGAACATACATATATGATTGAAGAAATTATTTGAAGAAACAGAGATAATGCAAGAGAGATCAGATGGTGATGCATGATTTATGATTCATCATTCAATTGCAGAAAGGTGGTTGGATAGGTATCATCACGCCTCTTCTTTGCAAATCTCATTTTATACAAAGTTTTATCAAGCATCTCAAATTACGAAAAATACCCAAAAAATACGAATTTAAAAGAGGAATCAGATAGGTAGTATGTCAATCACCACATTACATCCAATTGTGGATGCAGATTAAGCCTGGGGCGACAAAATTACTATCATCATATACCTCGCACGAACGTAAAAGTAAAATCATTTAGAAATAAAATAAGAAATAAATCGAAGTTTAGGTTCTCGCCAGCCGCCGCCGGCGGTGGTGTTTGATGATGGAGGCTACAGCTATACTCAAGTTGTTTATATAGAAGAATTTTCATTAGGGTTTTGAGTCTCGGCCGCCGTCAATTTTTTCGAGATGACAGATGTGTGTGTGTTAATCAACGGTGACAGATTGGGGTGTGTTTCAAGTAGAAATTAGAAAATATTTGTTATTTTATGTTATTAAATTATAAATTTGACCATTAAAATATATTTCACACCTGTTTTTTATTTCATAATATTAATCGACAACAATTTCACATATAAATCATTAAAGGTCAAAATATTATTGAATGTAAAAAAGACATACAAAACAACTAAGTTGAAATACTAATAATACTACAATTTTAATAGGGTATAATTGTAACTTTCTAAGTTTTCAAGGGGCTAAACTGGCCATAGTTATATCTTTCTAAACTTTTAAGGACTAAATCGAAAAGTAATAAATAAATAATGGATTACAATACAATAATGAAAAAAATGTTGCCCCAAAATTGATACAATATTGCTCACTGCTCCAAATTAGAAGGTGGTACACCTACTGAAATAAAAAGCCAAAAATACGAATGTTTATACTGTACAAACATTTCATACGCTTCCGAGCCGTATAAATACACCATCTATCGTATACATACTACTCTGCAGAATCTAAAACACAGACCTTTTCGATAGGACAAACATCCAAGCAACTATAAATCGAACAACGAAACTCGTATGAATTAGGAGCAGAGGGGACAACCTCAATCCAATCCTTTTCAACCTTCTCAATGTAAGAATTAGAAGCAAGAACAGCATCAAACCGGAGCTTATTTATCTGCTTCACCCACTTTTTAACAAAACTCAGAGACAAAATCACATCAAAATCTTCCTCAGATGGGGTTTCTTCGAAGAGTTGAATTCCAACATTTGCTTTACATGAATTCACAAACCCGAGAAGTAAATCAGTGTTTTCGCGTTTTTTATTGATTTTACACACTTCAATGTACTCAACGCCCATTTCACTTAGTTGATCCAATAACGAATCGTGGGATGAAAGTAAGCTAATTGTCCCACCAGATCCAATTGGTCGTTCGAGGAATTCCCATGGTGATTTCATCAATATTTTGTGCTTTTCATGTTCCTCAGATGAGCTACTGACAACTGGAAGCCTCTCTTCTTCTAGAAACCAGACCTGTCGAAAGATGATTTCTATATAAGAATCTCAAATAGACATTGCTAAAACCAGAATCATATCTCTATAATTTAAGGATGGACTCTAATTACGATAAATAGCCTGAAGTTTGAGAAATTACCATAACTCGTTGGCAAAAGTAAATTACAATTTTGAGTTGTCAGGGTCTCACAGGGGGTGTTTTAGTAATTTGCAAAATTTCAGGTGATTGTGGTAATTAGCCAATAAATGAGGTGGTGTGCATGTAATTATCCCTGATTAGATGAATAATGTCTCTAACCTTTTCAGGATCAAATGCAAAGTAGTCATGATCTGAGAAAATTTCTTGCAGAGAATTGACTGAATGAGCAGCAGAACAGATCAATACAAGAGGTATAGACGAGCGGTCTTCAATCTGCAATTAGCAAACCAATGATTCAGATGATATTGTAAAATCAAGGTGCACCAAAAGGCAACATTAGCAGCGGTGTTTTTTGAAAGCGTGTCTAAGTATTAGTGTAGTACCTTAACGTATCTCATATGATCATCTAGTAATGTTCTTACAAGCAGACCAGAATTCTCATTTCCTTCGGAGTTAACAAGATTATCAGATCTCTTTTCAATATGTTCAATTTCCTCCAATATTAGAAATATAGCAACTTTGCCATTAGAAGCTAACAGGTGACTATCCCTTCGAAGTTTGGAATATGGATCAGAAAGCTCCTCGCTTTTAGCAGAACTGGGTATTTTAGATACTCTTAGAGTGTTTGATCTCGGCACAGCACTCAAAATCTGGAGCAAATTTGGCCTGAATGGAGAAAGGAAAAGATGCAAGTGTCAATACATTGACAAACAAGTTCGTTTTTTTAAAACTTGTTTCTCTCAAATTTTCATGTTGAGAATTATTATTATTTAGAATTCTATTTCGCAATGAATTCTTTCTGATGGAGACAAAATTCTTACTGTCTGATGGACATGTTACTGAATGAAAGTTTAATTACTAAAAAAATAAAATCAATGTGACTGTTAATAATCATGATATACACACAATGTAATTCTTGAACAAACAATTGCACCTGAGCGGTCATCTAAGACAGTAAAATATATTCTTCATCTCTCCGATTATTTGCAAAAAAAGTTCTAACATGCTCAGAAAAATCAAATTTACTTGCATAATGGGTGAGTTTTACCTCATTGGGGGGGTTTCAATATTCTGCAGAGCCTGTAGAAGAAATTTCGAATTTACAGTTATTATTTGATTAGCGAGTAAACTCCCTTGATCTTTCTCACCATGTCTAAAACCATGAAAGACGTGTTCCTGTTTCATTTCACGGAGTTTCTTTTTGGCTGCTATCAAGCGCCTTTGGAACTTTTTTTTCTCTTTCCATTCCTGAAGGAGACAGCAGATGTGTGATCATGACTAAGAAAACTAAATTTAAGAAAATCAGAGTGAGTCAAAACATTGTTTTTGTGACTATAAAGTATAAAGTAATATGTTAAGATAGGTGATCCTGGAAACATCTTATGTACAATCTAGTACATAGGCAGAAATCATTGTCCACTTAAATATTTCAACTGAGACAGACACATATGACATGACTAAGAGAAATAAAAAAGATAAAGCTCCATACTTCCATAAAATGATTATACATCAATAAGAAATATAAGTTGATAAAAGAAATCTGCAGGAACCAAAAAACTAAACAAACACAGGAAGCTTTGGATAAAAAATATTCAACTAGACACAAGGCAGTTAAGTGTACTGATGGGATTTTTCATTTCAGTGCTCAAACTGAAACTTAAGTAGAATGTGTAGTCTATCCAGTACAGCTTAGGATGAGAGAAAGTAATTAAAGAGCACTATGAAATACAGAAGCAAGCAAGAATGAGGGGAATGTAATGTAGCAACGGAGAGGTAGCAAAATTACTTTTTCCTGCTTGGTGAAAAATGAGCTCACATGAGCATCCATAAACCAATATATTTATGACTAAATTCAACAGCCTAAATAAACAGCAAACTACATAAACTAATACAAGCAAGAAGCATAGCAGAAAAGAGTATGTCTCACAGATTCGCGTCTTTCTTTCTTGGACCTCTCATCAGAACGAATATTTAACTCTAGAAGCCCCTTTGGAGGTGTAATAAACATTTCTCTTTTCTCCAGATCAACGGTCGGAACAATTGCTTCAACAAATGGAACCCATACAAGTGGACCAGAATCGTCTGCCCCGAGTTTTGACTTTCCAATCTGGTCAGTAATATTTCTCAATGGGTTAAGCTTGACTCTGAGAAGGTCGCTTGCTCCACTGTTGAAAACACTGACCACATTTCCTATTGGTTCCCCTGATTCCTAGAAATCAAATAAATTAAAAATGCAAAAAAAAAAAAAAAATCATAATCATAATAAACCAAGTAAGAAAATAGAGCCAGGATCTAGTTAAAGGCGGTCAATAGTTTAAACCTCAGCACAAAAGAAGATATTATGAAACCACAAACCTTAAGAATAACTCTCATTCCAATAAGATCACGAGTATAGAACTCGCCTTCCTCTAAGATAGGTCTATCTTCATCTTTCACCAATATTGCTGACCCAACAAGCTTCTGTGCCTGAGCAACAACAGCAAAAGATTAAACCATCATCCTGCTTGTGTATGCATTTACAATCGTACTCAAGAAACAAACCAATTTTAACACACCTGCTCCACTGTGTTGATATCATTGAACCTTACAATCCAATTTTGTCCAGGGTGCCCTCGGCCCTCTACCAGTTCAATATCTTGAAGAGTCTCGGTTCCTGAGACTTGCTGCTTCAGCCATCTTGTTCCTGGCTAGAGAGAATAATGATTTCCAGTTAGAAAATGCATTTTGCAGTATTATGGTACATCAAAACAAATCACATTTGTTTCCATATTTTTCACTCACTCTAGAGTCTAGAATCTATAGAGTCCAGATGTTTGATTAAATTCTATGATTCTTTTAGCTTTTTTCTGAAGCATTTCTACCTTGGAAAATCGCAGATCCGGAAAATCTGTGATAGGCTTTACCCGAACCTCTCCGTGGACCCCATGTACACCACAAATGTAACCAGTCTCAACAAACTCCGAAGCAGATGAATCAGTTTCAACAAATCCCGAAGCAAATGAATCAGTCTCGACAGGCTGTTGAGTAGCTGAAAGGGGGAAGGAAGTTGCGTGTGAAACTATTGTAAACACATAAAAAGATAGTCATAAGCACAACGACAGTGATCTATTGTAAACCAATTACTTTTTGCAACATCTATTTTCGTTTCTTAACCATATATATCAGTACCAAACAATATAATGATGTAAGTAGGAAATTCATTAAACTAGACCATTAAATCAATCATAAAGTTTATTAGGTTAAAGAACTTTACAGTCCCAACTAAGGCCACACTAAATAGCAAATTTGATATCGAAACATTTCCCATGGCACAAGTTTTACACAATTCCAATAGACAATGCACAAAAAAAGATACCAAAAGAACAGCAAACATCTGACATCAAAAGAAATCTGATAATACTAGTTCATAATGCTTTTACACAACTAAAATCACAAAATTCAAGCACAAATAAACCGTAATAACTTCAAGTAAATAACATACGAAAATTGAAACAACGTTATCACCATCACTAATTCCCACAAATCCCTTAATCCCTGTGGAAAAACAAGCAAAATCTTATGCATAACCCCGCTCAGAACCTCACATTGAATGTACAATAAACTTCGTATCTAATTTAACGAACCCAACTGAGAAAAGAAAACTACATAATAAGCAAACACTTGGGTGCAGAAGTATTACCAGTAGACTGACAGTTATAGCGATAAGGATGGCGTATGTGCAATGAAGTCCATGGTAATTTACTTGAAAATGAAAAACTATGCCCTAAATTAATCTGCTCCCTCAAGATAACTGTAAACGGCTGAGAGGATGAGAAAGAGAGCGAGGGACAGATGAAATTCGAAGAACAGCAAAGTGTCGAAGAGCTTAGCATGGTTTTTGCGCCGATTCACACAGAAACAAAAATTACTGATATATATCATTTGAGAGATAATTGATGCAGGTGTATTTACGATAAAATCCGCGTCCAACAGTTGAAGCATAGAGTACAAGTTGATCTGCGTAGTTGATGGGGTTTATATTTTTAATTTTAAGGGGTTTTCTTATTTATTTTATTTTTATTTTTATTTGATAAATTCGAGCCCATAATAATTTTTTCATCATGGATCTCATATATACAAAATACAAAATAAAAAAAATATATGACAGACAATAATTTGAAATTTAATTTAATATCTTACAAATAAAATTATTTAGGGAATACAAAGTCAATGACTACCCATTTTCCCACAAGTCAAATTAAATCAATTTCATTAATATTTTTTTTCTTTTACTATCAATACCATTTTCTTATATATGCAATAAATAAATAATTACAACCTAATCTCGTGTCAAAATCATTTTCTATAAATAAGTCCTTAAAATGTGTTAAAGTCCAACCAAACAGTCGGCACAAGAAACGAAACTAATATAAAAACAGAAATAATAATCACATTAACCTTATCCAGTTAACGCCTGTAAGCATTCTTAATCCTTGTATTAAATTATTAAAATCAGAAGTAAGATTTTATTCCTTCTTTGTTCATGCATAGTCATCATCATCATGTTTATCTTCCTATGATTATTGATTAATACAATTTATCTTCATTCTTAATGCTCCTATTAATAATTAATCCTTAAGGCCTCGTTTGGGAAGTTTAAACTTATCGGTGCTATTGATCTCAAATGGTGTTATTGTTATAATATTTTTAGATCACATTAAAATTTAGCGGTTTACTTTGATTTATCATCCAGTCAACCAAATCGAATCCAAAAAATAATTACAAGGATTATTTTGAATTTTCGACAACCTAAAACTCGTCTACTGATATTTATAATCCTTAAAACGCATTATAAATTAAAAACTCAAAGTGAGAGTGTGAGACTTGAATTGAATTTGAGAGGGGAAAGAGTAGAAAATGGAGCTCAAACACCATATTTTATAATTATTATTACATAATTAACTCTTATTTATTTTTAATTTTCAATCCCGTTTATATAATCGGCCATAAAAGTCTAAATCAAAGCGGAAACCATTTTTTAAAATAAAAAAGCATGAATCGATCAAATTTTATTTTGATTTTAATTTAAACTAATACGTTTGATTTCTAATCGGTCGGTTATATATTTTTAAAATATTATATAATTACTCCATATTTTATATCTATTATTACATAGTTAACTCTTTTTATTATATATTTTGGTTTTTCAGTTCCGTTCGTATAATCAGCCACAAAAATCTAAATCAAACTGAAAACCACTTTTTGAAAGGAAACAAAATGAACCAATCAAATTTTATTTTGATGTTAATTTAAACCAATACGTTTGATTTCTAATCAGTTCGATTATTTTATATGTGAACAACCCTAAACATTTATACAAATGAGATAAAATTTTATGTTCCATCTTCTATTATATAATTTTAATATACATTTATTAAGAAATCTTTAACATATGTAAATATTTTAACATATACCAACTATATGATACGTGTAATAAAAGATTGAATAACAATTTGAATTAGAAAATATTATCATCGAATTAAACCATTTATGTTTTATTTGTTTTATTTTGTTGTTCTATTTGAGCGTGTATAAATATGCACGTGCATATCAAATCACTTAAAATACCCAGTAAAACATGTATAAAATCACCGCTCCCCCACTCTTTCATTAACTTCCCCCTATTTGCTTTCCTTTCTGTCGACAAATCATTATATTCTCAGCTCTGTTCTATTTCACTCCATTTTTTCGATCATCTCCCTCACCGATTGCTCTCAATTGTATGTTTAATCCATGTTGTGTATGTATGTGAACATAAATTGAGTGGAGAAAAAGGGTTAACGACAAAATAAGGTAAGAGTTCTCTCTGTTCACGTCTCTGTTTCTTTGTCTTTCGTGCTCCTCTTTACTTGTCCCTTTAATTGATGTTTTTATTGAATAATTTCAACGGCGTTAGTGTTCTTGAAGCGACTTAATCGAGGGTTTTCGCGCGGCCTCTTGCTTGATTTTGTGTTTTTTCTTCTCCTTTGCGTATATGTACATGTTTTTTTTTTTTAAAATTCTTTGGTTGGTTGTTTTGACATGCAGGTATTGTGGGTTTGTTATGCTGTTGTTTACTAGTTGTTTTGGTTTAGAAGTTTCGATTGGGTTGGTTGAGAGGGGAAATTGAGTTCTCATTTGTTGATGATGAGTTCTCGAAGGTGGCTTTTGTTGTCACTTGTTCTTGAAATTCTTCACTGTGTTTCTGCTAAGATAGTAATTTTTCACGGGGTGTTAAAATTAGGTGTTTGCTCGTGGAATACTAACAGAGCTTGCATGAGGCTTGACCTCTGGACTGGAAATTGTTGAAAAATATTTTAGTAATTGTTCCATTTCCACCTTGTAGAATTTCTCCATGATCAGAGGACTAAATATAGCATGATTCGATCCATTTTATCCATTTGTTTGGGTAAAAATTGGTCGACACATTGACTGTTTTACAATGTTAAACAAGAACTAGAAAAGAGTTGTAGGTCATCCTGTTTAATTTTGATGGTATTAAATAACTGACGTGCGTGATTATGCAAAACAGTAAATAACAAGAACTCATGTACATTAGGATATTGGAGAGCCAATGAAGAAAACAGTGATTATGTATCACTTCTCTGAGGTCTTTGAAGCTTTTTGTATTTTTTTTGCTATCGATGTGTATGTTTATCTTTTGGTAATTTTATCCATGTGTATGCAATATCTTTACAGTATGCAAATGTTGTATTGGTTACGGGGGATAATTCAAAGTGTGTGTCATTTTGTTATTAACAAATAGCGGATGTGTTATTGCAAATAAAAGTTAAGGGCAGAAGATAATGATGTTGACAAGCTGGGCCACTTGACCAGTCTGTCAATTCGTGGAATTGGCATTCTCATGATTGGTTGCTCTTTATTGTATAAACGCATGATTACTCGTGTGTAGTAGATATGGTTAAATATTTGAAGCTCATACGCGGCAAGTTACCGCTTTTTATCATTTCTATTAAGAATGATGATCCCTCCATATAAAGAACCTGTTGACCGAGACTTCAATATTGGGGTTGAGACATGTGGAATCTACCATGTTTTTTAATGCTTTAAGAATAACTCATGCATGTTTTGTTTACTTATTCTGACAGCAAGGAACAACTGTTTTCAGATTTTTATTAGTTTGCTAAATGAGGAAATTAGTTGTGAATTATCCGTTAAAAAGATATTGGTTTGTTCCTGATGCCAGAACATTTGGATACGTTGCAGGTGCTTTGAAGACTTAAACAAATCTGTCTAACCAAATGGGAACTAGTGGAATGGAGACTTTTTCTCGATCTGATTCTTATAGAACCACAAGTGATACTTCACTTTTCTCAGCTTCATTGCCTGTTCTTGCCCATGAGAAGTGTATGCACGCTGCATATTTTAGCTCATATATTTATGTTACCTCTTATGACTCCTCATTGATTTCTTTCTCGATTTGGCTTTCTACAGTGAACCTCATTGAACCCATGGATGAGGCATCACCTAGCTTGAGTGGGCTTGGTCCAGATTTAGAGGGCAAGAAATTGTTTGAAGATATTGAGAATCATGCAGTCGGAAGCTTACTCCCTGACGATGAGGATGATCTTCTAGCTGGGGTAATGGAAGGTTTTGATGTGGCTTGGTTGCCGAGTCTTGTAGATGACTCTGAAGAATATGATCTATTTGGCAGTGGAGGAGGTTTAGAATTGGAATCTGATACACAAGAAAACTTAAGAGTTGGTCTTTCTAACTTGAGTCTATCTGATGGTGGTGTCAGCAATGGAATGGCTCAATTAATTCCTCCTAATGGCGCGGGGGCTGTTGTTGGAGAACACCCTCTTGGTGAACATCCTTCCAGAACGTTATTTGTACGCAACATTAACAGTAATGTTGAGGATACAGAACTCCGATCTCTTTTTGAGGTATCTTCTTTGTTAGTTATTGTGTATCTTCTTTGTTAGTTATGCTTCATGTATCTCTTGCCATTGGATTTAAAAAAAAATGATTTTTTTTGTAGTTACTTTACATGTGAGCTATAGAATCATGTTTTGTATGCTTATCTGCATTTGCCTGCCATACTTCTACAGTGCCACTCTGTTTGATTTTATGAAATGCATGTTTTATTATCTATCTTGTTCAAATAGAAGTGTGCACACTTTGAACTTTACACGCCTTACCGTTTTTCCTTTTTTTGTTTTATCAAAATTGCTGAGAATACATAATATATAAAAAGGAAAGATGTTTCATGACTGTTTCTGGCTTCTCTTGAACTTACTACAAAGTACAATCACAATCATCTAAGACTGTTATTTTTGTTTTTCTGCTTGAAAAGATCAACTCAACCATAAATTAGCATTCTCACTTTTTTTATATATTAAGCATCTTTAAGAAGTGGATTTTTTCCTTTTCCTGCCCCAAGGGTTCTACACCAGTAAAAATGTTGCAGAAGCTGAGATTTTTATTTGAAGGCTGTATTTTCTTTTCTTTTTTCCTTTTGAGGTCTTGGACTTCTTAAAAAAAAACAACTAACTCACATTATTGTGCAAATTGCCTCTTCGTTACTTCCAGCAATTTGGTGATATCAGAACGTTGTACACTGCCTGTAAAAATAGGGGCTTCGTGATGATTTCTTACTATGATATTCGTGCTGCTCGAACTGCTATGCGGTCATTGCAAAACAAGCCACTTAGGAGGAGAAAGCTGGATATTCACTTCTCTATCCCTAAGGTTTTCAGTTTTTAACCTTCATTCTTGTATATGTTTCTTGTATTATCTCTTTCTCTGAACTCACCCCTCCCCATGTTCCTCCTCTTGTAGGAGAACCCATCTGACAAGGACATTAATCAAGGTACTTTGGTAGTATTTAATTTGGATCCATCAGTTTCTAATGATGATCTTCGGCAAATTTTTGGGGCTTATGGCGAGGTCAAAGAGGTACTTAAGATATATATGTGTAAATCGTTGTCAACGTTCCTTAGCATATTATATTTGAGATTTTTTTTTAATCCTCTCTTTTAAAACAGATAAGGGAAACACCACACAAGAAGCATCACAAATTCATTGAATATTATGACGTCAGAGCCGCAGAAGCTGCACTTAAATCCTTAAATAGAAGTGATATAGCTGGGAAACGGATAAAGCTTGAACCTAGCCGCCCTGGTGGAGCACGTCGAAGGTATATGGATTGACAGCCTATTGTTTCTTCTTTTGTATCCAGTTATGTTATAAGATTTTCTTTTTCCCGCTAAATTGTAGAATAATATAGTCGATCAATTTCCTTAATAACTGGATCTTACTATTCAACCTATTTACTATTCAACCTTTTTACCTTCAGCTTGCTGCTGGATCAAGATGAGAGGAATTTTTTTCACCAAGTGGGTTCACCCATTGGTAATTCTCCCCTTGGTATGGCTTATAACATTTTTCATTTTCACTTTTTGATAATTTATAGCATGTTTTTAGTTTGAAAAATAATCGTATGCTCAAGTAATTGAACATTTGCATTTTCTTGCTACTAAAAGCTTATGTCCACATTCTGGCAGGCAATTGGTCCCAATTTGGCAGCCCTATGGATCAGAATCCTCTGCAGAACTTTAGTAAATCACCTCCAGTTAGCAACAGTTTACCTGGATTAGCTTCAGTTTTGCAGCCTCACATGCCAAACCATAGGGTGGCACCCATCGGAAAAGAACACATACTTCCAAATGGAAATTCAAACTCCCATGGTATCTTTGAACAGTCTCATTCATTCCCAGAGCAAAACATGAGTCAGTTTACTGGACCCATTTCTTCTTTTAGTGGATCCAATGCCAAACCATTATCTGGGCCGGAGTTTCTATGGGGACGTTCTGGGCTATACACTGCACCAACCAATTCTTCTACTCCTCCAAAACAAGCTATGAGATATCCTTTTACACCTTCTGGAAATAATGGCTTTCCTTTTTCAAATCACCACTACCATGTAGGATCTGCTCCATCTGTTGTTCCTCTAGAGCAACAATTGGGTTTGTATCAAGATTCACCTAAATCATCTTTTATGAGTACCAGTTCTGAAGGTGTTAGTTTCTTGGGAAATATTGGTTCTCGTATTGCTGCAAATGGCGCTGTTTCGAGAAATGTGACGGAAAATGGTTCTCCTGTTTATAATATGATGTCTTCTCCAAGACCAAGTCCTGTGTTTCTTGGTAGCAGTCATTTTCCAGGGCTTGCAGCCTCTAACATGGATGGTTTGAGATCCCGGCGTATTGAAAACAGCAGAAGTCAGATAGATAACAAGAAACAATTTCAGCTTGATCTTGATAAGATCAGAAGTGGTGAAGAAACTCGAACGACTTTGATGATTAAGAATATCCCAAACAAGTACCGACCTATATATTACTTATAGATTATATTCTATCCTTAGAGATCCATATAACTTCTGTCCTGACTTCTTCCTTTAGGTATACATCCAAGATGTTGCTGGACACCATTGATGAGCATCACAAGGGAACTTATGATTTTCTATATTTGCCCATTGATTTCAAGGTGTTCCTCTTTTACCTTCTCTGTAATGATAACAATAAATCATTTTCATGCAGTTTGTTGAGTTTACTGAATTTGACGTATCTATTCATGTATATGCAGAATAAATGCAACGTGGGCTATGCATTCATCAACATGTTGTCTCCATCAAACATTATCCCATTTTACGAGGTTTGCTTCTTTGGGTGTTTAGATTTCATCTTTGTTCTTTATGCATCACTAATGTTCCTCGAAATGCAGGCAATCAACGGCAAGAAGTGGGAAAAGTTCAACAGTGAGAAAGTCGCCTCTTTGGCATTTGCTCGAATTCAGGGAAAAACGGCCCTTGTTGCCCATTTTCAGAATTCGAGCTTGATGAATGAAGACAAACGCTGCAGGCCAATTCTCTTCCATTCAGAAGTTAGCAACAATGTAAAATAAGCATTATAAGCTCATTTAAATTTTCACCAAACAGCCCTTATAATTTTTTTTGGGTGCTGCAGATAAGCCCTCCCAATGGTGATCAAGCAGAGTAGAGATAACTGTAGCATAGGTGCAAATTTTTGTAGATGATCCAAAAGGGAACTTCTCTTTGATGGAAGATTTTGGGACTATAAGCAGTTCCATTAATGTGAAGTATATATATTTATATATATATATATATATATATATATATATATTATGATGAGGGAGGAGAAAAGGATAAGACTGCTGTTGTGTACAAACATTAATCCAATACCTCTCAAGGTTTTTGTTTTGCTAGGCTCTTTTGTCAAGTGTATTTTGGTATATTATTGTATCAAGGCTTCCTAATAGTTTTTGTGACAGCGATATTTGTGTTTTTATGATATTCTGTCACGTATAATTTATAAAATAATTTTATGTATTTATACATATTTCTTTATATATTGTTTCTTGTATTTATATTTTTCTAATTTTATTATGTTTAGTCTTATATATATCTCTTTCATTATCGATAATATTATTAACAGGTTTTATATTATTCAACAATTTTCATTTTATAATGGTACTTATATTTGTAAAACAATACATTTTAACCGTATATTACGTTATAGAAGTGGAATTATATGATTGAAGAATATTAAAGGATAACTAATACTAATAGAGTAGGGAGAGTTTATTTGTATCTTCTCTCTTTCCGTGAAATAGTACGTGTACTTACGTCACTCTTAAATGGGGTCCACAGTCCACGCGGCAGCTTTCTAGCGGCCAACCGCACTCTTGAACACTGGATCACAGCCGTCAACTGACAATCAGACAGCCTTACTTAAGCAGGGCTTAAATCGTCTACAACGCGGTCTTCAAGAACCATGCTTCCTTTGTTGTACATTTGCAAATTAGAATAGAATTTAGGTATAGACGATCCGAAAGAAGCAGACTTTACGAATTGTCGGGCTTTTTTGATATAACCCCCGAGGTATGTAGCTTTGGCAAACAACCCCCCGAGGTTTGAAAATTTAGTAAACAACCATTTTTGGTTAGTTGACCGTTAGTCAACAGTTAAAGACATGGGCAAAATTATAATTTAATAATTGCAAACAAATATATTAATTTTCAATGTATTTATTTGAAATTATATTGAAAATAAATACATATTAATTTTATTTATTTGCAAAATTGTAATTTAATAATTCCAAACAAATATATTAAATAAATATATTAATTTTATTAATTTTATTTATTTGTAAAATTATAATTTAATAATTTCAAACAAATATATTAATATTGCATTGAAAATAATACATATTAGTTTTATTAATTTTATTTATTTGCAAAATTGTAATTTAATAATTTCAAATAAATATATTAATTTTATTAATTTTATTTATTTACAAAATTATAATTTAATAATTACAAACAAATATATTAATTTTATTAATTCCAAATAAATACATTGAAAATTAATATATTTGTTTGGAATTATTAGATTACAATTTTGCCCATGACCTTAACTGTTGACTAACGGTCAACTAACCAAAAATGGTTGTTTACCAAATTTTCAAAACTCGGGGGTTGTTTGCCAAAGCTACATACCTCGGGGGTTATATCAAAAAAGCCCACGAATTGTCTATAAATACCACGCGAAATCTAGAGTGAGAAAGCGCGTCCTTTTCCTTTTCGTTTTCAAGAGATAGAGAGAGAGAGAGATTAATATGTGTTGAATCCAGGTATGTCTCTACTTCTAGGGTTTTGGATTATTGAGTAGTGGGGTAGTGGTGTACCTTTTGTCGTGATGAATTCAGGTATATTATGTCAGTTTTGTTACTCGATTTCGAACTTCAAATTTGCTGTCAACGAAGTGCTTGGGTTCAGTTGACTTCTGTTTTCTTTGGGGTTTTCTTGAATTGTTTTGTGTTTTTCTTGGAATATGTTGAAAGTTTAACTCTTGTGGTTCTTTTTTTTGGGGGGTACCTTCAGGCAAAAGAATCCCGTTTGTGTCTTTTTGATCTCTTATTTTTTTTTTAATTTTTGGATAAATTATAATTCTCTTGCAAGTTTTAATCATGCATAAATTATAATTCTCTTGCAAGTTTTAATCATGCCCAGACTTATTCGAGAGAATTGTGATGGCCTTGTCTTAACTAAATTGCATCAAGCTGAAAAAAATGCATTTAAAAGATATTTCTACAGATGAAATTTTGATCTCTATGTGAAATCTTTTTGTATAGTTGCAGGATAATAACTAAGCTCCATTTGCTCAAGCTTTTACTTAAACATTGATTTTCAAGTTCTGTTTGATCCACTCTAATTGGTCTAGTAAGTGTGAATAGTTCTTAACTATTAATAAATGGTTTAAATAGTCTCATGCAAGACAAGGAAAAACTTTTTGCATCATCCACAAAATTCATTGATGCTTTATCCGTTAAGAAACAACTTATAACACATTCGCAGTCAATTAGTCTTGACGATAGATAGGAAACCTTTTGCTTTCTCAGTTTATTTGTCAGTTTCCAGAAAACCTATTTTTTGTTTTCCAACTTTATTTGTCGGAAGTCTGCTTGAATGTCTATAAGTTTTATCATGAAGGCAGGTTTTGGATCTAACGCATTTTCGATGCAAATCACTGCATATGATATTAAGTTCAAAGAAAAGACTGCATATCGACTTTTCCCTCGTGGCTGCGGCATATTTTATTCAGTTACATGGTTATTTTCTGAATCTAAAAAAATCCTGCAATCATTGCGCTGCCTATATAATGTTATTTAAGCGTATACTTTTCCACACTGACTGAGAGTTTTCCTCTTAGGTCATAGAAAAATAGGGGTATTTATTGTTTGTTTGTTGTTTGCTGGAAGCATCACATGATAGGTTTTGAGGCATTGTCCTTTTGAACCAATTCTGATATGATTGCTGCCTTGCTTTTGGACTCAATTCTGTATTTTTTTAATTTTCTCAAGCCACTTCATTCACTTGCTTCTTTAATGAAATGCTTTTAATTAACCAACTTATTATTTCTGTCTCCTGTGGCTGATCTGATAGGTAAAGGGGTTCGTTTTGCCACTGATGCTCTTAACAAAATTTCGTGATCAATATCAACTTTACGGATCAAATGCCATCGTTAAAAATGAAAACCAAGTCAACCACAAGCTGTTTAAAAGAAAAGGATGGTCTCCACGTATGCCGAAAGTCAAGTAAGATATCCAAGAATCCTCTCTTTTGCACCAGAGGTTCTCAAAATGCGCAAGAAATTGGAAATGATACTCAGATCAGTGAGGATGGTAAGTGTTGGTCAATTCTGAATTTTATCTATGTGCTTCACACTTGGACATTTTTATGGTCGTTGCCATCACCAGTTTGAGCAATTGCTTATACTTTCTTTCTTCATTGGGATGACAATGAGATTTGAATATGTTTTTCCTGAAAAAGCTTTCTTGCTTTAATCTAAATGTTGTGGTGTTGATATGGATAACACCATAACTGTCATGCGGTCTGAGACGAAGTCATTTATGATTGCATAAATAATTATAACTTCTATATGGGTCTTCTGATCCATTTAGAAGAATTATCGCGTGAAAAAATGTTAAGAGAATGGTGGCTTTATGTAAATGATCTATACAAGGAGAAGAGAAACAAATAAGAGAAAAGGACATAATTGTCAATACATGGTCATGCATTGCATACTCCACATACATGGTTTGGCCAAGATGAGTTTCATGTTTATGCCATGAGTTAGGTTTGACTTAAGAAGGCCATTTTATTTTGATCGAGTCCAGAGATTTCCAAAATTTATATTCATTGAAATATATCCTCTCTCTCATTTCTGATTCAATTTTTTCTTTCACGTTGATACTGTTGATGACCATATCTCTATATGCTTCAGACTTTTTCTTTTATCCTGCAGCTTCAGTTTATAGTGGTCAAAACCTTAGGGAGGATGCCAACCATGATGAGTTATCAAATGGAGCAAAACTTTTTCCAAAGGAGGCCTTAAGTATAACTGATTCTGCAATTGTGGACAGTACGGTAAACACGATCATTCTTTAGTAACTCATATGTATTCGTGTTTCTTTGTTGTGCAGTTCATCATCTGATGGTTTACCATCTTTCAGATGAAAGTGCACATGAGCAAGTGTGTCATCTTATTTGTTCGACAACCTATAACTTCTCTTGCTACTTTTGTAAGCCAAATCCAGTTGTAAAGGGAAGAAAGAGAATCTCACTTATGATGTATAGGAATTCAAACTTATGTAGTCGAGCACACCACCATCTATTCTACCCACAATTTATTTCCCCCTTTTGGTTTATGGTATCTGTGATGTGCTTCTCGTCCTTAACATTGTTCACTTCATCCATAAAAGACCTCAGATTTTTTGTTATACTCTGCACGGAGTGCCTCAATCAAGTTCTTTGAAGTGCTTAAGACTTCTTAATCACTGAGATAACCTAATCTACCATACAGATATATATATATATATATATATATATATATATATGTATATGTGTATTGACCTGCTTAAAAAATTTAATACTGGCAATTTCAAATATATAATGTTTAGGAAGTCTTACGTACATGTTATTCTCGAGAAACGAATATTGTATTCAGTGTACAGTTTGGTTGTTACTAATATAGTCATAAAAAACTGTAGGAACCTACACTATCCACCTGCACATCAGACATGGAGACAATGTTTTCGCCAATTCTGGAGTCAATGGATTTCAAGAATATTGAAGGTATTCCGTTTTGTAATGATGTTATTCACTATTGTAATATCTGCTAAAAGAAAATTACTTTGGTCTATTTAGTGTTGGTAGATACAACCTTTATGAGGAAGTGTGGTAGTTTTCATATTGATTTTTATTTGGAGCTTCATGCAGGTGAAAGTTTTTGTTGACATCTAATGACTTCTATTGTTTCCCCGTAGGAAGCAACAATCTTTATATGCCGCAGTTAGATAATGAAGACAGCGATGATAGCTGCAGAAGTTCATGTGAATATAAAGCATGCAACGAGTTGGACTTTTACATCTCCGACGTGATTTTCTCCGCACCACCCATTGAAAGCAATTCTGTTATTGATAACAAAACAGATGCCTTTTTCTTGTTTGATTATAAATGTGAACAGTCAAGTGTACTTTGTTCTACGACGGATGAATACATGGTATTCCCTTTTTTGGAGGATACTTTAGATGCTGGACGTGACCATGATGACAGACCATCAGAAGAGCATATCATAGATGCCGATAATTCCAGCTTGTACATGGCAATCCATCAAATGAAATCTTACAACCCGGATTCTGACTTAACCACCTACCCTGAACCAGATTACGAGTGCTTTGATCCACAGATGTATATTAGCAGCCACCCAGACCAGCCTGACATGGCATTTAATTTGTTGCAAACTTCTCTGCCAAATGGAAAGCAACATACCAAACAGATCACTTTAGTACTTGACTTAGATGGTAACTACATTATTCTCCAGATATGATTGGTTGCTCGTTGTTTTTTTTCCTAAATCAATATTCAAATACATATATTAGTCCAGTCATTAAATATCACTTTCATATGGTAATCTGATATATCCTCTCGATGGAGGTCTTTCTGTAAACTTAGCTCTAGTTTGATTGTCACAGTTTTGATAAACAAAGTGATGTTATTGCTCGAGGAAATAGACGATATCATATTTTGTTGTTTTGTGGAATCATTATGAATTTTGTGACGTATTTAATTTTATTAGTTGCTCTTAAATTATAGTGCTTTATGTTAAGAATATCTAATCAATCAGTTCTCTGAAAGTTTAGGCATCTGATTTGATGTGTGCAGAGACACTGGTGCACTCTACAGTTGATCACTGTGATGATGCAGACTTTACATTTACTGTTTTCTTCAACATGAAAGAACATATTGTGTATGTGAAAGAAAGGCCCCACCTCCACACATTCCTAAAAAGAGTGGCAGAAATGTTTGAAATAGTGGTGTTTACTGCTAGCCAGAGCATCTACGCAAAGCAACTTCTAGATATTCTGGACCCAGATGGAAAGCTGATATCGAGACGAGCTTACCGCGAATCATGCATCTTCTCAGAGGGAACTTACGTGAAAGACTTAACAATTTTAGGTGTTGATCTTGCCAAAGTTGCCATAATTGATAATTCTCCACAGGTACACTGTTATTCTTCTTTACTGCTGTTTACTTTCTATCTTCTTGTTCCAGTAACGCTTGATCTATATTATTTCATTTATCAAGAACGCTTGTGGTGGCTGCATCGTTCCTGGTTTTAGTAATAATGGTGTAATTCACTAAAAATAGTTGTGATTTAATTGAAATAACAATCATGTGTCTCTGCAATCTTAATATATTGCTAACCTCAGTTTACTTTCAGGAAAGATGGTTTCAACACCTTCAAGGGTTGAGAATGTTTGGTAGCTGCTTGTTAAACTTTCATTCTTCTTTTTGATATCTTATTCCTCTTAAAATATCTGATAGGCCATAGTTCCATCTTTACTTACAATTTGATAAGAATTCTGGGTATCTCAGGAAACATTAATCCATGCCCAGTATTTCATGAACAGATTCTTTGGTACTAAGCATAATTCTTTTTTACGCCTTCAGGTTTTCAGGTTACAAGTGAATAATGGCATTCCTATAAAGAGTTGGTTTGATGACCCATCAGATTGTGCACTTATTTCACTTCTTCCTTTCTTGGAGAGCTTGGTTGATGCTGATGATGTACGGCCCTTCATTGCTAGGAAATTCGGTAACAAGGAATAAGAGCTCCTTGTTTATCCTTGCTAGTTCTTTAATTACTCCATGTCTCCTTGATTTCCTTAATCAGAATCTTTTATGTTTTTAGATACTTGTTACTCCTTCCCCTTGAGCCATTATATGTTAATTGCATGCAATAATTTTAAATCATCCTTGTTGAGTCAACTTATCCTCATTCTTCTGGTATCCTGGAATTGTAGTCGTTTAGGCTAATTTATAGCCGAAGTTAGTCTGGTAGTGGTGTTTTTGGTTTGCTTTGTACAGCTATTGATTTTTGGTAAGTTACAAGTGCATGTATATGAATTGATTTGTGAAATAAAACCGTGATTCTTATTTGAACTTGTTTTTATCCGCCTTAGCATATGCTTATATAAGATTGGCTATTATTACTGGCCAAACTAACTTCAATTACTAACCATGCCGGCTTATAGCTTGGGGGTGACAAGGGTTCAAAATGAGTGTAAAATACTGGAGATCGGTCGTCCTATGCTTGTACGAATTTAAACATTGAAGTAAGTTTTGAACTTGCTACTCTGTTAATGAAACTCTTGAGAATACTTTCGGAGGGGGGGGGGGGGGATTATACTATTATAAATTATAGAATATAGACAATGTTACATTGACTTTTGGTTTATTGCCACCTATTTCATGTTGAATCAAAACTGAACTATGTCTCTATCTATATTAAGTTGCATGGTTTGGCATTTGTTTTTGCGGGAGAAATAATTTTCGAAGGTGCAGATTCTTTATTTTTATTCAACAAGAAAGCTCTTTCTTGGAAAATTCACATCGATACTGCTTGGAAGGAACCTTTGAAAGAAATGAGGTAAATAAACTCATTTGGCGTATGGTTTGGTACAATTCATATGATTGCAATATGTACTAATTGGTGATATTACAGTATCACCTGAAACATGTTACAGAGGGCCATCTGATTGTTGGTGTAACTTCGTGCAGATTTTACTTGCATCAAATATTGTATATAAGTTCATGTATGAACTGATGAAGTTGGTTTAAAGTCAAAATGCACCTAAATAATGTGATTTTCTGGTGATACAGGTCCCCTGTAACTTATCGAATTGGTTTGTACGCTAATTGGATTTGCAACTTGTATATAAGTTGTTTATGGTGAGGGTAATGCTGTCATTGATATATTTATGGTGCTTATATTTACTGATGAACTAGTATTCAGTTTGTGGATATAGCACCTTATGGGGTTAATTCAATTACATCATTTGATTCTGAAAATGACTTTCAGAATGATTTCCATGTTATCAGGTTATAATTTGTTTGGCTGAATTGAATGAGCATGAGGTTCATACTCCCTGTAACTGTATACTTTCTGGGCCATAGTATTTCTCTTAATCGGCTTTGTTTTAGTGGTGACAACATGAGATGTGTGTTCTTTTACAGTTTTGAATGCCTTTGCTGCAGGTCATATGAAGATTAACATTTTGTTTTGGCTGTCAAATTCGAATATCTTTATGTATGGCTGTTAGGATTTCCTATATCTGATCGCGACTCTTGTTTAGAGATAACTTTAGATTGAATTTTTTCGGTTTGTAAGTAATAATTATTGATCGTTATTTATTGATATAACACCTTTTCATCTAATCTTTTTAACTTAATGAACCACTATGTTACCATATTTCCTGCTTAAATTTAAAGGAATGAATATGAAATAATAATCAGTTTAAAGGAACAATACATTAAGATTCACAGTAAATTATTGTTACATTAAGACCATTGGTAACCTTTATTCAGAGGTCACAAAATATTCCGAATCATTGTATATAATCATTTGAAAAATCAGAGTAATAAAATCTCAAACTTTCTAACTTCTTTATGAAAACACCAAGTGCCAATCCTCCTCAACCCATATTTAGTTGCACAAGAATGGAGATGTATTTAATGCATATATTCTATATATAAAAGCAAAAAAGAAAAAAGTTGACTCATTGTTGTTCTTTGCTTGTGTAAAATAACATTATAACAGTAACAAAAAACAAGTATTTTCAATCAAGACTCTTACAATTCCACAAAAGCAGGGGCCTTTTGCCGTGATTCTTCTCCTCAACTTCAACGTATACATAAACAGCACCTCAGCTCGACCAGTTACAATCCACTGCGGTAATTAACTTGAAATTATTAATTTGTTGCTAGTAATGAATCCAAGTTAACTCTTTTTTGTAATCGCTTGATCTTTATTGAGGATCTAAAATCATTTTTGTATTGATCCTGTATGTATGTCTGCAATTATTGCAGGGTGTTAAGAATGAGCAAGAGAGGATGTGGGTTTGGTGCTGTTTGCTATTCTGCGCCACTCGCACCTTGGAATCTTCAGTGGATCTCCACTGTTGCTACTGCGTAAGTTTGTTTGTTCATTTGCCTTTACATTTAGTACTAATTACTATTTCATTTAGTTTAAAATTCTATAATTAGGCCTACTTGTTCTTAATTGTTGAAGTAACAAGAAAAAACTAGAAGAATAGCATAACAGTGCTGTTATGGTGATACTGATATCCTGGTGAATATTGTGAAGTACTTTTTTAAGATCCAAACTGAAGTAGGCAAGCTATAAATACCACTCTTTGTTCTGTATTAAGCTGTTAACTAAATTCCCTTTTTCAGAGTCCTAATGCTAGCAAAGGGGACAGCTATTCACAAATCTTTTCTAGTTCCTTTCTTTGTCCTACAAGCACCAGCAACCATCGTCTCATTTATGAAGTATGTCATATTTATCGTAATATTTGATTAGCAACTATTGATAGATGTCTTTCATGTACTTAAAATCGAAATAAAGTTTATACTTGAATCAGGGGTGAGTATGGCATCTGGATAGCTTTCTTGGCCCTTCTTACACGTCTATTCTTCTCTATTCCAGGTAGGTTCGCTCTCTCAACACAATCTATGAACATTATCCTTTAAAAATCCCACAATCTATATTTTTCTTTTCTAACTAAAGCCCGTGAGCAGTCAAGTTTTAACATTTCTATGTTCTTTTTTCCTCGTTGAATCTTCTTAAAGCATACGCCGCATTTTAGAGAGGCTTCCAATGATTCTACCATTGATAGAAAATTTTGAGACAAAGAATCACATTGATAATAATAATTGTGATTGTTGTTTTTATGATGCCATGCTTTTACCATTACACTGAGTAGATATCCTAGGAAAAGTTATATATGATTGCTATTTTTTAATGATTACAGGGGAACTGGAGTTGCCATGTATAACGTTGTTGTTGGTAATTGTGACTCCCTATCAAATTATGAGGCTGAGGTTAGTGAATCTATTACATGTACTATGTGATGCGATTTATGTGTTTATAAACTGATTTTGTGTCTGAATTTACTTTACATTGCAGAGGGACAGAGGAAGGTGTTATTCTTTCATTGATAATAGCGATATGTCTTGCTTTCCAGCATTTTACAAGAGCTGGTAGTTTGAGGAAAGCATTTGATCAAGGTTCAATCCTTGCCACCATAGCCATCATATGCATTGTTGCTGCGCCATGCTTGCTTTTCATCTAGCTTTCAAGTTGTAAAATAACTAAGTCTAATTAATTCTGATGAACTTTTAAAATCAAACGAGTTTCTAAAGAAGTATGCCCGTCTCTGTAATAGTGCAAGTGCTTTGTGGTGTTGTGAATACATTATGATATTCGTTTTACTTATATGAGACTGTCATATTCTCTCGAGTAGCTTTTTTCTGTCTGTTATCGAGGCTTATAGTAATGAAGGGCATAATTATCAGTGATTATCTGATAAAATTGCAAATTACAACATGAATATACTGAATTTACATTTTGCATAATTATATAGTTATAAAATAAACAAAATAGTTCTAATGATAAATGTAGTAGTTTATTAATCTTCTAGTCAACGTCAAATCCTGAATATATTTCATATTCTCACTAAATTGATCCTAATGCAGGTATTCTTGTCTAATAATGCTTATTAACTTCAGTAAAATTACTAAATGTGTAATATTTCTTTTCACTAACCCCCTGTTTCCTACTCTTATCCCCAAGCACAGAACAAACAACACTAACGGCCTTGAGAATCATATCATGTTATATCTCTCTGCCGCAAAATTTTTGGATAGCTTGTAAGCTGCCAGCTCTCATCTTTGAAACAATAACCAAATTTGACATTCACTTGTTTATAAATGATTGCTTATAACAGCTGAGAATATGAGACAGTTCATGGTGATGAACAGCAGTAGGTTGATAGATATGGCCCCTGCTGAATTTGGGGTACCCGTTGGTGAAAAACCATAATCTGTGCCTGTCGGTTCTGAACCAAAGCCATTTCCTCCAGGTGTATAGGGATTTACAGGCGTCATCGTGCTGCAAAAAAAAAAAAAAATTTTTTTTTTTAGAAGTCCTAAAATTTAAGCTTATTGATTAAAGGGTTCTAGTGATTTTACCTGGGAGGGGTCATTGGCATTGTGGGAGGGGTCATTGGGATTGTGGGTGGCATTCTCGGGGTGCTTGAAGATGATGCAAACCGACAGCTCCCATGGCCTAAATGTGACAGAAATTAAATTTTTTTTAGTTAATGAGTTATTACATTTTGTATTAACATATCCTAAGATAGTTTTGAATTTTTGAGGTTTGAGCACTGGATTTCACTTGTTTTTTCAATTCTTATGTGGGTTTTAAGCCTACCTAACATTGGAGTAATTTGACATCATTAGCTTGAACTCATTGCCTCAAATCCAGATCCTTAATGAAACAAAGACAGTTAACTCGACAACTTACTTGGGTCGGTGTTAGAAATCTGAGCCGTTCCTCCGAAAACACAGCTAGTGGGGCCCGGATTCTTCTGGTAATAGTCATTGAAAGCGTAAGAAGCATGATCACGAAGTGTATCTGGATCATAGCAAGCTCCATTTGGTTGAATTGGTGAACAATCTGCTCCTCCATAGCCACATGCATAATCCAGAGCCACCTGTAAAGCTGTCTCTGAGGCACTGGGATTAGCAATACACCATGAGCCGCCTGATGCTGTAGGAGTGGCCGGAGTAGGTCCGGTGGGGGTGGTGGGCCCAGTTATGGTGGTTGGTGGTGGTGGGGCGGCGGGGTTCACGATGGGCATTGTACCTCCTGGAGTTGGATTCACAATAGGAACATTTCCTGGATCTCTCTGTGAAGTTGCGGTATCTGAACGAAGAACAAAGGTTCGTCTAATTTATGTTTCATTAAATTTGCTTTGATTTCATTAAAATTTTGATGAGTTACACAACAAAACATGCTAAAAATGCTTAGAAACAGGTTAAGTTAATGAAAATTACCTGATATAATAAAAGCACAGAGGAGAAAGAGCATGGCGCGTCGAAATATTCTGGCACACATAACTGTCTTCTTGGAGGGATTAAGAGCTTAAATTTCTTGTTTTTGTTGGCAGAATTGAAGAATAGAAGCATGAAATGGTTTCTGAATGAAGAAGCCTTGAGTTTATATATAAAGTGTGAAGAATAATAGCTTTCTTGCATGTATGAGAGAATGAACAGAGAGGTTTGGTTTAGGGGAATATAAGAAAACTTAAGGGTTGAGGCATTCAATTGTTGGACACTACAAGCAATATGAGGTGCCCAAATAGAGGGGATAAAAAGTTGTGGCAACTAGGCTTTGTTCAGGCGGTAAACTTCAAGATTCTATATACTCCCGTTTTTATACCACTGATTTTTCATCATCTCTCAGAGATTTAGAAAGTATGGATTTATTTTAATAAGTACGTAGAAAATTATTAATGGTTCAAACATACTATTAATTATACTTAATTAGTCTTTGACATAATTACCCATAAAAAAGGGAAATAAATTGCATGAAGAAGAAAAAGGAAAAGGTGGATTTGTTTTTAGTTATATCTCTTCATGTTACAACTTACAACTAGATCAGGTGGTATATTTCAGGCCTTCTCTTTTGTGATTAATTTTTTAAAACTTTTAGTACTCTGACAAGAAAGCTAAAGGTGGGAAGTAAACAGTGTTTATTCCAAATAACAACATAAAGAGATTTATTCAAAGTACCAAATCTTGGCTGGTCTGTATGTAAAAGTTTTCAACTGGGATTCGGCCCAATATGTTTGGCTGTTGGGCCCAAGGCCATAAGAAAGAACATTGAAACATTTGGGTTCGGCCCAATTTGATTGAACTGAAACATGTATAGAATTTTGGGCCCGAGCCTAATTTCAAGACATGCAGATGGACCGTATTAAATAGATACAGTTCAAGATTGATGGCCCATTAGCCTAGCCCAAAAGGGAAGTCTCGACTCTCGAGTAGGTCATAATTGCACTACGGAAAGTCAGTATGAAATTGAATTTTGAATCACCAAAATAACAATCATTGTGCATTTCTTTTTATTATTTCATAAGAATAATATATTTGGAATTTAATCCTATTTCCTTATCTATGGAGTTAATTGGTATGACTATATTAAAGTATATTTTTCAAAAATTTAATTTATTAAAATTATAATGAGACAAGGGAGGCATTTTAATTTCATGCAAATAAAAATTGAATTTGGATTATTTTCATTGTAAATTCCTCTTCTTGTTCTTTCTTTATTTGGTAATTTAGTAATTCCACTTCCAAATTCCAATTGCATGCTTATTACTTTTCCTTTTTATCCAAAAAATAATAAAATTCAAAAACCTGCAAAATAATTAAAACAAAAAATCTTATTTTTGTCTACAGTTGTCATCAAATCCAGTGCGCTCCTTTTCCTGATAAATAGGCCCCCACTCCCCCACATACGATTTCAAGTAAAAGGAAGGAAAAATAACAAACCGTATACTTGACACCGCAGAGAGAGAAGTAGATACTCTTAAGTTTAGAGAGAGAAGAAAAAGAAGGGTTTCCGAAACTGCAGAGCCTCTTCAGATAAATCTTCTTCTCCGAGATATCTTTCTTCTGCTAATAATATATATATATATATCTATATTAACTGTGTGTGTTTTATGTGTGTTTCGTGGTGTGCGATTTAAGTATTGATTTTTGTTTATATCAAATCGACGGAAGGGTAGTGATTGAGGCGTGAATTAGGCAAAGCGTTGGCTTTGCGAGATAGATATTGTGTTAGATCTGTTCGAGATAGGATGATTACAAGCAGAGGAAGCGGCGCAGGCAATGGCGGCGGTTTACATCCCGTACCGGCGGGGTCCCGAAAGATGGTACAGAGCTTGAAGGAGATAGTTAATTGTTCTGAAGCGGAGATCTATGCTACTCTCAAGGACTGTAATATGGACCCTAACGAGGCCGTCAATCGTTTACTCACTCAAGGTCTTTTTGATTTTGGCTACTTCGAAACCCTAAATTCTTGAATTTTCTTTTTTGTGGTTTCTTGTTTTATTTTTAGGGTTTTTCATTATTCTTAAGTGTGTTGAAGAAGAATTTCTTGAGTGTGTTGAAGAAGAATTTATTGAGCGTGTTTAAGAAGAATTTTTTGATTGTGTTTAATTTTAAAAGCAAATGTTTGCAATTTAGTTGCTGAAACAACAAAGGAACAGAGTTTAGAAACTGAGAGGTTATTTTAAATCGTTATTATTTTGCCCCTAAAACTAAAAGAAATAATTTTTCCTGAAAAATTTTCCTTTCATTTCTTTTTGGTTTGACTTTAAGTAATTGTTGGGAATCTACTTCGTTCTTATTTCCATATAATTTTTTTTCACTTACACTAAAAAGAGAATACAATAACCAAACGGCAAAATTCTTCAATTTGTACCCTACCTAAGTTGGTTAGGTCTTCCTTACGAAAACCATTCTGTGGGTCTTGTTTGCTTATATTGGTTAATTACTGACACCGGAAAAACGTAGGAGAAGTAGGAGGAACCGTCAAAACAGATTAATTCGTGAAGTTGACGGACGAACCTGAATTTTCTGTGTCAATTACATCTTTATTTAAGTCTGTGGGCAGTAGAAGGTATAATTTTTTCATAATAAACGTTTTGATGGAATGTGGTTTTTATGCCCAAGCATACGATTTATACAAGATCACTTTTCAGGCTTTCCTCTGTAACTTTTGTGCAAGATTTGGTTTTTACACTTGTATGTGACATGGTTATGCGTGTTTTGACTGCATAGTTTAATGTTGTTTTGGAAGAGAAGACAGATGACGGTTAACCAATTTTTCCAGTTGGGCCACTCTATTTTTTACTTGTACCAGATTACTGGCATAAATGATTTCTTCGGTGTCATATATGCATTGATGGATTGTTATGGGTGTTCCCCAGATGAAACTGTTGCTTATAAAATTTTGTATATTAATTATGTTAATGAGATGTCATTTCTTTTGGATCATTGCTGAAATCATTTCTTCTGATTTTTAGTCATACAAACTCGTCTCTGATATGTGATTGGTTATTCTCTAGATCCTTTCCATGAGGTGAAGAGTAAACGAGAAAAGAAAAAAGAGGTGCGTGATTTTCATCATGCATAATTGGTACAGGTTCTGTTTAATAGCTGGTGCACTTTCCTGTAATACGCTAGAAAAACTCTTTAAGTTGGTATTATATTTTTTCTAACTCGTTTTTGTGGAACAAATTGGCTAATTCAAAATATTGATGAGGGTGCTGACCTGCTTGTTTCGCTTGATTTGAGATGTTGATGATGGTTTTTTTGGTATGATGTGATTTAGTTTTATACAACTGGATATAACATAATGTTCTTGTTCTGATGTTGTATTCTCAGGGTAAAGATGCTACTGAACCTAGGTCTCGTGGTGCTAATAATAGTTCAAGAGGAGGGGGCAAGGCTGGTTCTGATCGGTATCTGAGCCGAGGTGGTTCGACACCGTATAATATCTCTGGTAGTTTCAGCTTTAGTATTTGTTAGTTGGAATACATTGAAAGGATAGTTGACAATATCGTCTTCCTTAGCAGAGTGCTCGTTCGCTATATTTAATAAAATTATCTTCCTTAGCAGAGTCCGCTCCTTCGCATGGAAAATCGTCATATAAGAAAGAAAATGGATCGAGTCCTTATTCAAGTTCTTCATCTTCGGTGGCTGCTGTGCCAGGCAATAATAGAAGCAGAGCATCTTCAGGCCTCAGGTTTGCCTTTCTCAAACTCCCTGCAGTATTCAAATTTCTGTGACTGAGGGTGGAAATGGAATTGAGCACATTTCTGTAAGCTCTGTTGCTTAGAGATAACAGTTGGTTTTTGTCTTGGGATTCTTTTCCGGTTTGCTAATTTTTAGAGGTTTTTAAATCTTATATTATTAGTATTACTATTTGTCTCTTGTTGAGGCTTCTATTAGCCTCTGATTATGTTTGAGCTACGTATTATAATTCACTTGAAGCTCTATGATATGTCCAGTCACTTGCATGTCTTTTTCTTGATGAGGATTCTGCATCATATATTTTCTATTGCAATTGTTGATTTACTATGTTACTGATTTGGTGACTTTCTCCATCCCTTCAAGGCCTTTTATTGACAGTCATAAATGCTCAACGTGGGATAAGTTTTTAGATTTCCAGCCAGTTATCTCTTTGCTGTTCATGACAATCTTTCACATTTAAGCTCACTTTCTTCTCCTGCATGGTTAGTTACAGCGATGTTACAAATGCTGAGAATAAAGGGTCATCATTTGGCACAGCTGACATTATGCCATCTAGCATACAGCCGCCTTCTGGATATCAATCGAGTTGGGTGGGCGTTCCTGGTCAGATGTCCATGGCTGACATTGTGAAGATGGGCAGACCACAGAATAAAGCAACACATGCTCCAAATGCATCACATAACTCGAGGTTTCCTGAAGATCATGAGTCAGGACTTTCTTCTGCCCAGCAGTCCACCATTGATGAGTGGCCTTCCATAGAAAAACCAGCTCCTACAAAAGTGGTTTCTGTCCCAGAGTATACTGTTGATTCTGAGCAGCATCCAGAGGCATCTGGTGTACCCCCTGAGAGCGTTGATCAACTTTCTGAGGAAGAAGAGGTTCTAGAAACAGAAGATGATGATGATGATGACATTGAAAATTCTGAAGCAAATGATGTGGGATCTGTTTCAATCGCCAATAGGAAAATTCAAGAGGATGATTCAGGAGGTGCATCATTGTTTGAGAATGATTTGTATAAAAATATGGGTTCATACCAACCTCAGGTTCCTGATTTCGAGCATCATGAAGGTGAATGCTTTTAATCTTCTCTCTTTTAGTGGAAAAATACCTATATGTACATTTGTACACTAACAGTTATACCATACCCTTGAAAGTTGGGTAGAGAACTTATCTTCTGCTGTTGATATTATTTTGGTACTGATGATCGATTTTCATGAAAATAGCTTGGAAAAAAATCAGAAATTAAAAATAAGGTTTAGGAACTTCGTAACTGATCATTTCTACATATTCTATTGTAGTTTTTCGAGTTCTAGTCATTTTCTAGAACATTCAAGAAGTGCATGTTGATGTGTTATTTTTAATTGAGGCTGGTAGAATAAATGAATGTCACTGTAAGCTCTTGCACAAGAGTGATTGTATGCTTCACTCTGTGGTGTAGCCACCGATGTTTCTAAATCTTGTCAATGTTGCAGAAGTTACTGCTTCAGTGTCATCAGTCACTAGGAACTTGCAACAACTAAGTGTGGATAAGGACGACAGAGAATTGCCATCTGAGGAGTATCCTTCTGTGGTAATTCCAGATCATTTGCAAGTTCAAAATGTAGATTGCTCGCACTTGAGCTTTGGTAGTTTTGGATCTGCAATGGGTACTGCATATTCTTCTGGCACTGTGCCATCTGTGCCCGGAAAAACTACCTTTGAAGAGCCCCATAGTGAGGCTGATATTTCATCAGCTGGCCATCAGGAAACCAGGTATAACAAAGTATTTACTTTTGTTTCGTCTTCCATTGTCCTCCATTTGAACTTAAAAGATTCTAAACATATCTATTCTTGTTGCAGAAGTTCCGAGTATTATGTTGATGATACTCATAGAAATCCTGCTGATGGTGGTTTGTTCCATAGAACTGGTGCAAATGCAGGAAACTATGATCCATCTTCTGCTCCACAGCCCGAAGAATTGAAGCCTGAGAATGCTGAAATGCCTCATGGAAATCAATACCCCTTTCCTTCTTCCAACCCTGAGTACAATTTTGATGATTCCCAACAGTTGAATGCTGCTTTCAGTCAGACAAGTTCCCAGATGCAAAATCTTGCCCCTTTTCCCAATGTCATGGTACACTTTTTTCTGCCCTTTGTCTATAATCTGTAATTTTTTGGTAGATCTCTCACGTTGATATTTTCTTAACTGCAGCAATACCCAAATTCTCTGCCAAGCACTTTGTCTGCTGCTAATGCTCATCCCAGTAGAGAAGCTGATATTCAGTACTCTCCATTCCCTGTCGCACAATCATTGTCTACCAAATACGGCAATGCTGCATCTTCAATTGGTGGTTCAGCACTTTCTATGTCTGAGGTACCCACATGAATTTAATTTGTGGAACTGGAACTATTCTTATCATCTATGCTTGATAGTGAACAAATTGAACACCTGCTTATTTGGGCATAAACGGTTTTATAAATTTTTTTCCGTATTTTGGGTGGACTGGACCTATAATTAAATGGAATTGTCATGAGAACGTTTGGTTTTCAGATATGTACTCCAAATCATGCAAATCAATTTCTAGATATTGTCATGAGAATATTTACATGCTCATCCCTCAATTTTTACAATAACCATACCCCATGCGCTTGATTATATTTCATGTTATGCGCGAAACAGGCACATGGATGCTAGAAAGAGTCCTCTGATTGACCAATTTCTATCAAAATCTGATTTTTCTGGATGTATACATTTACCTAGAATTAACAATAGCATTTTAATATGTCAATGTGCAAGCAAATATTGTTGTACTTCGCAATTTTGGCTGCTAACTGTGCTGTTGGGTTTCGTCAGGCTTTAAAGACTGGTGCTTTCTCATCATCACAGCCTGCTGCACAGACCCTTTCTGGAAATGGTGTTGCCACTGGGCCTCCTCTGCCTCAACATCTTGTTGCACATCCATATTCTCAGTCCACTCTTCCTTTGGGACCATTTGCTAACATGATTGGCTACCCCTTCTTGCCTCAGAGCTACACGTACATGCCTTCTGCTTTTCAACAAGCATTTGCTGGTAACACGTACCATCAGTCGTTAGCAGCAGCAGTACTGCCACAGTATAAGAGCAGTGTTTCCGCCAGTAGCTTGCCTCAGTCAGCTGCTATTGCATCTGGATATGGTGCCTTTGGAAATACCAATACTATCCCTGGAAATTTCCCAATGAATCAACCCGCTGCCCCATCTGGGTCAACCTTAAGTTATGATGATGTTTTGAGGTCTCAGTACAAGGACAGTAGTCACTTGGTCTCGCTTCAGCAGCAGCAGGTAGATTGCGTTGGTTTTGGGCCTTATAAATAATTGGTACCTGTTGTTTCTAATCTCTCCTTTAACCATGAAAATAACTGCTTTCATTTGAACTAGTGTGATCTACCCCCCAGACACACACACACACCACATCGACAAAAAGAAAACGGAAAAATGGGATTTTACTTGCAATCAATTTTGATTTTGTTACCGTTAGATTTTCCCTCACTTCGAAACAGATCTTGTTCAAATAATTTGGAAAAATCCAAAAATGTGACAATTCCATTAAATTTGTATCCGGGAAAATTATTACCCTGATTGATTGGGTTTGAGTGTTTCTACGATCGTTGTGATCTTGTAATCAGTATTGTTAGACTGAGTTTATCTTGTCATTGATCCTTTTTCAGGACGAAAATGCAGCAATGTGGCTTCATGGAGCTAATTCAAGAACGATGTCAGCTGTCCCAGCCAGCCAATATTACAATTATCAGGGACAAAATCAGCAACAAGGTGGATTCAGGCAAGGCCAGCAGCCATCACAGAATTATGGGGGTGCCCTAGGATACCCTCATAATTTCTACCATTCTCAGACGCTCGATCAGCAGGAGAACCCAAGAGACGGGTCACTTGGCAACGTGCAAGGACAGCCCAAGCAGTCCCAACTTTGGCAGAACGGCTACTAATCTTATTACCTCATGGTTTTTCTCAGGGGCATGTAATGAGTGTGAAAGTGGCCTTTCAAGCCATACCTGCAAATGAATTGTGGTTTTAATTTTGTGATCTTTCAGAAATGGATTTGACTGGCCACTTCCCTGTGCCTCGAGGTTGTATTTTTAAGTATTTATCGTTAAGTTTGTGTGTAACTTAGAAACATGGGGTTGCTAATCTTGTGTTAGTGGTGACTTTTCGTTATTTTCTTCTTTTTTCGTTTTGCACTTTTGAGTTTTGATTTCGTTCCACTTTGCCTTTAGGTAAACCTTGTTCTGTTAACTTGAACAAATGGTTGATCGTCTATCTAACCCTTTTTTCTTCTCTTAAATGTTATGGAGTTATCGTATCCTTTGCTTGCAGGTGTGAGTTTGTGTTTAGCCGTAAATTGATTTTTTGATATCATCATAATATGTTACTGTTAATTAATGCATTGAACAGAATATAATTGAAGTATAAAGATAAATTTGCTCAAAAAATAAATTGCTATCCTAATTCCTACTATTTACACACAAAATTCAAGCTTCGTTTGTTTGTCAAGAGAATGAAATTAAAATTAGGAATGTGATTTTCAAAATTCAAATAACCTTATTTGGTATTTTTTATTTAATATTATGGAATGCAATTTAATTTCCAAAATATGAGAATTATCACCTTAAATAAGGGAATTACAATGCCTTATTTATTGAGGTATTGTGATTACCATTTCAAAGTAATCATAAATACAGTATTTTAATGTCCTTACTACCCCTGTATCAAATATAATACAAAATCAACAAAAATAGTTATTTATTTATGCATTTCATTTAAGTTATTATTTATGGAGAAATAGTTTCGTATTTTTAATTTATTTGGAATATTTTTTTTGTCAAAATAGATCGTGATTTATATTTTATTTGATATTTATTTATTATGAAATTGAAAAATTGTTATGTTGTTTTTGTAATAATACTTTTGAAATGGTTGTTGGTCACATATGATTAATATATTTTATTTATTAACAATAATATGTTTCTGACTAAAAATAATTATCAATGCATTGGTATATGAAAAATCCATATATGTATTAATTTTTTTAAAAGTCAAACAATATGTAAATAAATAATAAGCATATTCAATTTAATCATTTTTCTAAAAGAGGATAATGCAATTGAACCAAATTGATATTTTATTTATTTTTTATTATTTAATCAAATTAAATATATGTGTATATACACTTATGTATAAATATATAATATCAAATATTCTACTATGATTGAAAATTTATAATTAGATGATACAAATATGGTTTAAAATAAGGCTATTTTAAGTCAAAGTTTTTAATTTTAGATTTCATTCTTTATTATATGTGTTTGAACCAAACATAAATATATATATATATATATATATATATATATATATATATATATATATATATATATATCCTTATCCAATTTTTTTATGGAGAAACAAACAATATTAATAAAATCAGATTTCTATTAATTAAATTATCAGAAATCTTATTCCCATTTTAAATTCCATATTACAAAATTAGCCCTCACTAAATTAGAGATGGTTCGATGTTTAAAAGTAAAAAGTTATTCCGCAGAACAAAAAGATTTTCCCATGGATTTTATTTCTAGATCTGACAAAAGTATCAACACGTGTTATCACGTCGTTAACTCTTGAACATTCTTCCAAATCTCTATCTCCTCACTTAATATGTTAGCCAAAGGCACTTCAGCTTTTCCCCACAGTTTCATTTGCGAAGAACTGCTGAAGAAGCCTGGTAATTCCTGTTATATTTGTTCTATTACTGATTTCCAGTCGCAAAAAGCAAATTAGGTCGTGTGTTCTTCCTGAAATTTTGAAGTACGAGAAGTGTTTAAATGAAGTTTTCCTAGTGAACTTTTTGAGTTGCAAAATTGCTATTGTACCTACGTGATTGAAGCTTTGAAACTATATGATTCTTTAGTCCAGCTTGATGAATTTTTGGTTAATCATATATGATTCTTTAATCCAGCTTGTTCCTAGTACAGGGAAAGGTGTTTGCGTGTAAGATATAATGCTGCATTATTCTTGATTTACACCAATTCTCTTTTGTATCACTGTTTTAGTTTACTTGTTTAGCACTTTGTAATTCTGTTTAGAAATTTTGCATTTGATGAGCCATTCAACAAATTCATAGGTAAGCCTCAAAAGAATGTTGCTAAAGGATAGCCTTAGCTGTTCCTCTCCAGTAGATGCTCTTGAGTGATACAGTGAAGGTGAATATTTGACATTGGATTCATGCCAACTCCCTTTCTATTCTTTGTAGTCCGGTGTGGAAACCATTTGCAACCTATGTGAGTGCTTCCTTCAGCTTGATGCATAAAGTACACAATGAGTGGAAAAAATGAGGAATGTTCATCCCATAACAGTACTACTAAGAAGCCCGAGATCCATAGAAGTCACTGTAATAAAGATGTCATGCCAGGGAGTCAACTGTGGACAGATGGACTTATTTGTGCTTTTGAGTTCATCCGAGGGCATAAGAGATCAACGGCACCAAAGTCTTCTTCAAATACTCGTTCGTCTCATCAAGTAGATGATGTTAATGTAAAGAAACAAATGCACTCTGAGGTAGGAAATGAGCCAATTTCTCAAAGACTAAATGCCAATAATCCTCTAGAATCTGCACCACTTGCTGAGTTGGGTAGGCACAACGCATTAGATAGCTTCCATTTCGTCGAAAGATATGAAGGGAGTCACTGGGCACCTATTGGATGGGCTAGACTTTCTGAACTTGTCCAAACAGTGCAAGTTGATGCAGAATGGTCCTCTCAGCATTTTGATTTGATGGATGGTGAGGATGACCTCACTGTTGCCGACTTAGCTGCTCCATACTGGGAACGTCCAGCTGGGCCCACATGGTGGTGTCATCTTGCTGCAGGTCATCCTACTGGGGATGCATGGCTCAACTCTGGCCAGTGGTTGCATCCTGCCATTAGTATTGCTCTGAGAGATGAAAGCAAATTAATAAGCGATCGGATGAAACACCTCCTATATGAGGTAGATTTTGCTGTCTGATATATCTCCTATATGAGATGAAAGCGAATTAATAATCTAAAATGCTTACATATAAAAGCTGTGAAGTGAAGTGCTCTTTTATCTCTTAATCTCAATCTTTTATCTGCTTGAGATGGAACTGATCATGTGTCTAGTATTTTGTAGGTGCCAGTAAGGGTTGCTGGAGGGTTACTGTTTGAGCTTTTGGGGCAGTCTGTTGGCGATCCTTATGTTGACGAAGATGACATACCTGTTGTTCTTCGTTCATGGCAAGCTCAGAACTTCCTTGTAACTGTTTTACATGTGAAAGGGACAGCCTCAAGAATCAATGTTTTGGGCATTACAGAAGTCCAGGTTCGTTTATATCTAATTAGATCCTTTGCAGCAGCTAAAATGTTTTTGTAAACCTGTTAAAGATTTGCTTGTTTGATGCCATAAGATTACTGTGGATTTTGCTATAAATGAAGTACAAATGATTTTGTTTATGCTGTTTATAGTATCCATTATGAAAACTTCACCCAGGAACTTCTGATTTAGAGATTTTGTTCCCAATCCCCATTTTTTTTGTGCTTCTTATTAATAAAAAAAACATTTCATGTAATTGTATACTATGTTTGAACCTTTTTTTTTTAACATAAATTTGAATCTGTATTTTCTTTATTAACACAAGATTACATTCTATTGTTTAGGAGCTTCTTCTTGGTGGTGGTTATAATACCCCAAGGACAGTACACGAAATTATAGCGAATTTAGCCAGCCGCCTAGCGCGGTGGGATGACAGGTGAGACCAGTATTTTGATATTGATTAGTCCTTATATATTTACATCATAGAGGACTAAATGCACTGCATAACAGAATTCAGAGGATAATAAACAGACTGTAACATGAGATTTTCAGCAGAGGACGGTATATGTTCACAATGGATGATGAAAATTCAGTACAAGTGTTTTCCAGTTAACAGCACTGTCTTTTTTTTTATATCAAACTTAAAGCTTCATCTGTAATATTGATCATTGGTCCAGTAATGCCACAATCCACCACCAAATGGTCCCACTGACCAGTATTTATGACACTTGGCTCTAACTCAGTTGTTTTCCTAATTTAAGGTTATTTCGGAAATCCATTTTTGGGGCTGCGGATGAGGTTGAATTGAAGTTCGTGAACAGGTACCATGATCTGCATGATTTTTTTAGTGATGTACACCCCCCCTCTCACACCATATCTATGAAACTTTCTCAGGAGACACCATGAAGATCTAAATCTTTTGGGCGCAATACTCAACCAAGAAATAAGAAGGTTATCAAGACAGGTATATAATTGCCATGTCTGATTCATAAATTTATGCAGAAATTTTTCAAGATCATCTATAGAACTATTTAGTTGACTTAATTAAATCACTTTTGCATGACTTAATTGCTTGTTTAATCTCATTAACCTATTATAAAACACACTGCAGGTTATTAGAGTGAAATGGACTCTCCACGCCAGGGAAGAGATAGTTTTTGAACTTATCCAGCATTTAAGGGGAAACTTAACAAGAATTCTGCTTGAAGGGATAAGAAAGAGTACTAGGGAAATGATTGAAGAGCAAGAAGCAGTTCGTGGCCGCTTGTTTACCATCCAAGATGTCATGCAGAGCACAATTCGTGCATGGCTGCAGGTTTGTGTTGCCCTTAAGTGATGACGCATCTATATCCTTTATGGAATTTTACACAGTTTTTTTTTTACTGGAGAATTTATAACTATATAAATACTGGTTCTCCGGGCTGCTCTTGGTTATTGATAGTGAATATAAGAATATAGGGTCTTGTTAATTTTTGTATTTAAATATTCAACTATCTGATAAAGATTGTTCTGCACACTGGATTACTGATTTTTGGTGATCTCTAGCGAATTTCTTGTCTCATTGAGCATAGTTTCATATTTTAATAAAAATCTGATCGTGTTATATTCGCTCTATTCAAACTACAGGATAGAAGCCTTACAGTAACACATAACTTGGCCGTCTTTGGAGGATGTGGCCTTGTTCTTTCAATCATCACCGGTTTGTTTGGAATCAATGTGGATGGTATTCCTGGCGCACAAAACACACCATATGCATTCGGCCTATTCGCTGGACTTCTCTTTGTCATAGGTATAGTGTTAATTATAGTTGGATTGATCTACCTCGGATTGAAAAAACCTGTGAAGGACGAGCAGGTTGAAGTGAGGAAATTGGAATTGGATGAGTTGGTCAAGATGTTCCAGCATGAGGCAGAAACTCATGCACAGGTCCATAAGCATGTTGCTCGACATAATATCTTAGAAGATGCTGATTATGTTCTCATTCGATGAGAGATGTAAGTTTTTGCATATTATTGTAATTTAATTGGGCATAGAAGATATGTATTTGAATTATCAATTCCCCAGTTGGTAACATCATTCTTAGTAAACTGTAATTGAATATGTTATTACATACATAGAATGTGTAGTAGCCTGGTTTTAATGTTAAACCATCAATATCATGAATGGCATCTGTTAAATGTAAAGGTTATGGATATGTTTTCCTTTTTCTACACGATGAAAAAGGCCGGGAAGGATAACAAATGAAACAGAAGTTCGACTACCTTTTCAATGTAGAATTGTACATTCTGCTGCAACTGCAACCTTCTAGGTATATACAATTACACTTATATATTTTTATATTTCGATCTATGAGTTCTGGTAGATTCGAAAAAATGATTCTCCTACACTTCTGATACCTATAATATCGATTGCAGTAGTTACTACAATTGACAAGAATAATTAATTGCACAAACATGTATATCTTTTTGAGCTCCTGCAGCTGCCTTCTGCTGTATGAAAGTTAACATTCTGCAAGTTTGCTATTCCACACGAGGAAAATATTCAACTTGTTAAATGAAGAAAAATAAGCCCTCATAAACATCGGTTACTGTTTCTGCATTTGCCTACAGAGAAAACAAATACGAATGTCAATCAGATTGAAGATCGAAAGCTCAACTGAACTAAGGACAGGGTGAATGTGTCTATGTGAGTTAAGGAGGAGCATTAGTAGGATGTGTTCAATTGGTGTTTACTTATTGATTATATTAATTGAGTTTGGCCGAACTGGCTAAAAGATTTCTTAACAACTAATCTGGTTTTTCTACAGGATAGAATATGAGATCAGAATACAAGACAGATAAAAGAATTGAGGTATGAAGTATGACTAATCTTGGTTCCAAATCTTTCAGCTGAGAGCTCAACACAATTGAAGTAAATACCAAATCTTTCAGCTTCAGAAATTACCTCAAATGGAAGTCTCACTTAGTCAATGGCTTCTGCAAAAGAGCAGTCAAATAAACCTCACCATTCTTCACCCCACTAGCATCATTCTTATTAGCCACAGCCCACTTCACCTTCTTGTACCCCAGCTTCCCAATCAACGGTGTAAAAACCTTCTCAAGATCCATCTTTTTACTGAAAAAATGATCCAACAAAAAGTACCCCCCTCCTCTCAACACTCTATCCACATCAAAGAACAAAAACTCCATTGTCGTAACGGGTATCCACCGGTTAACCGCGTGCCCACATCGCACTAGATCCACCACACCATCAAACACCGGCAGCCTTTGCTGCAGGGGCATATGGAGTGGGACTAATCCCCTGATTGCCACTGCTTCATTATACGGTGCACCTAGATTCATTGTAGTGGTGATAACAGTCACATTTTGCAGCTTCATTTGTGCTGCAAAAGTACCTGTCCCACCACCAATATCAAGTGCAAGTCTTATAACAGTTTTAGCTGATTTAGCTAGCTGCAAAAGCTGTGAAATTGGGAGATCCAGATCTGATTTGTAAGTCAAGTGCCTACTTTTCTCAACTTTCATATCAAAACCCATGTCAGATTTCAGACCAGCAAAGCAAGAGAAGGTCTTGCAGCTGTAATGGTTAAGTAAAGCGGTTTTTTCAGGTAGAGGTGAAAAGGGATCAGAGGGGAGTGAAGTGGGATAAGTAGAAACTGTTCTTGAAAAGCATCTACGGCGGGGGAGGGGGTGGCAGCCACGTAGGATGAGATCTTCTGCTATGGGGGCATCATTAGGACACAGAGTAAAAGGAGTGTAGTTCATGTACTTGTGCAGGAGTTCAGGGTAGTCTTTGCAAGATGAAGCTATGGGGGAGATGTGAGTGTAGATGAGGAGATCGGAGGGGGCTAGTGTGGTGGCGGTGGAGGGTGGTTGGTTGGTGGCGCGTGGGGTGGAGGGTTGGAGGGTGGTGAGGTGGTTGATGGTGGCGCGTATGGTGGAGAGCTGGTGGATGAGGTGGTCGGGGATAGGGGGTGCGATGGGGGGTTTGGATTGGATGGTGGTTGAGAGGTGGTAGAGGGAGAGGATGTTGGTGGCCGCCATGGCTAGTAGAAGGAGAAGGTTTAATCCCATTGTGAATCGCATTTCTTTGAACAGATTTGTTTAACTTTTGATAAGTTTCCTGAGATTTGTTTGATCTGCTTATTGCTTCTGCTGCTGCTTTTTGAGGCTAGTTCAGTTGTGAGAGTGGAAATTCTTTAAGTGAACTAAGAAAATATAACATGTCTACGTTCAATTATGTTCAATCTAACGGAGTTGGAAATTGGAATTGACTAATTAATGTATCAATGATGTGAACATAAATTATGTCGGTATAAATTTTAAGGGTTATATTATAAATATAGTGGTGCTGTGGTACATTAAATTATCACGTGCTTTGGGTAGGAATCTGGATTTAGAAGTTGCTGGATGTTGGGTTAAGATTAAACCTCATATGTTTTTCACTTCTGTAATAATAAATAAGTTGGCATAAAAAAGAATATAATCATAATAACTCGTAACGAAATGTCATCGAAAAAGATTCTATATATGACTATGCCTGTCGAGTTTATAAAGAGAAAATTGAGTTGATATTTACTATTTATGAAGAGAGTTTTAGGACTTAAGCTAGGTTTGGGGGCTAGATTAGTTATTTATGTTTTTAGGGTGTTTTGTGAGGTGGATTTTGGATATATTTTTTTTTCAAGAAAAAATTACTAGCCTCTTAACTTTTGTTTCCAATTAATGTGTAAAAAAAATTTCAATTAATTTTTTTTTTTCATTCCACAATTCTTTTCAGCCCAAAAATTCCAAAATTTAGGGCTAATAAATTGGAATAATTGTAGACACCCCTCACTTATTGAGTAAGTGCATTTAATTGCCGGGGGCAACCCCCGGTAGAGTTGGTAAGGGCATGTGAATGTTGTGGCCTTGGTCACGGGTTCGAATCCTGATGAGGGAATGTCTATTTGTCTTCTCTACTGTGAACCTGCACAACGATAGCGGCTGCGGGGTCCCTTGTCATAAAAAAAAAAGTGCATTTAATTGCCAAAATCAAATTGTCACACTATAACTGCCGTTGCCCATTTGTCGTTATAAAACGGGCCATCGCTTCCTATGTAAGTGGGCTAGTCCAATTTAGTTTAGGCCTAATAAAACCCCATGTTAAGCCCAATGGATCAGATATTACCCATGGGTTGACCCATACCTTAACAGTTCCAGGTTTAAACCGACTTTATAAAGTTTAAACGGGTGGGTTTCCATACTTTCTTATTTGTTTCCTTTTTTCTTCTTTATTTTCCGAATAGGGTTTTGGTTTTAATGGAGAACAAATTTGGGGTTTTGTAGATACTATTCCTCTACTGACATTCATTCGTCTCATTCGTTTCTTCTATAGTTCAAGAATTGAGCACTTTTTTTTCTGTAAAAATGGGGGAGGCTATGGAGGCGACGCAAGAAGAGCCTGCAAACACCTGTTGCGCTGCGGTAATTATAATTCTTAACTATATGTATCTAGTCAGTGCGAGGTGTTATACATTATAATTCTTGTACCGATACAGATGTGTGGACTGGCAAAATATTGTGTATTTGATATTGATGTGCTTATAATGTTAGATTCATTGTGGATTTGCTCTTTTTCTGTGATATCTGATTCGGTGCTTATTTTCGACATCTATAGTACTCCAGATGATTGTCTTAGTATAGAAATTCTTTAGTAATTTTTTTTGGATTCTTGCAGTTGAAAAGAAAGCACACAAAGCTTGTGGAGAAGTATTCCAAACTTGAAGTAATTAAAAACCAGTTCCGCGACTGCACAACCTTGGTACAGCAGAACTATAATGTGCTCGAGAAAGAAAATGAAAATCTCAAACAATGTAAGTTCTATGTTTCCCTTCCTTATGTTTGTTTGATTCTTGAATTTACGCTGTTTATAACATTTTTATTTTCACGGGATTGTTAGAAATGTTGGGTAGTTGTAACAAGAAAATTGATTGATGAGATGCTAAGAGTTGTGGAAACTTATTGGCACTATACAGTGTCAAATAATTGGCATCATACAATATTTAAAGAGTGGAGGATTATTAATTTTTATTTTAATATCTTATGGATCGTAATTCTATTTTGTCCTCCAGCAATGGGGAAACTCAAGGCGCAGGCTGATATGTGGAAAGATGAAAAGGAGAAAGAATCTGCTATCCGTGTGGATCTGGAGGATGAGGTATCTGCTTTAAAGGAGGAAATTCAATTGTTAAAGCAGAACGAGAATTCTGTTTCTCAAGAAGTCAATGAACAGCTTCAAGAACGTGTAAATGTGGGCGAGAAAGAGGTTAACCGGCTGAAAGAACTTCTAGAGAGCGAGAAACGAAGTGCAGCTTTGGAGAAAAAGAATGCTGAGTTGCAGAGGAAGAAAGTTGATGAGACTTTGAAGAAAGTACAGATGGAAAAAAATAAGGCTAATGAAGCACAGAAGGCTAACGTGGAAAGGAAAAAGGCAGAGGAGGTAGCACAAAAGGATGCTGAGTTGCAGAGGAAGAAAGTTGATGAGGCTATGAAGAAAATACAGACGGAGAAAAACAAGGCTAATGAAGCACAGAAGGTAGCTAACATGGAAAGGAAAAAGGCAGAGGAAAATAGGCTTATGTGGGAGAAATTGAAAACAGAAACTGATGCACTGAAATTAGCGTTGGCTTCGGAGAGATCTAAATCTGAAGCCGCAGACAAGAAGGTGGAGGTGGAGATACAGAAAGCTATTGAAGAAAGAAAAAGAGCAGACTTGGCAGTTGCCAAAGCTGAAGAACAGCGGAGACTTGCAGAATCAAATTTGAAGAAGGCCGTGTTTGAGAAGGATCGAGCAGATGATTTGAATAAAAAGTTGGAAGAGATGAGGAGTAAGGCTGAAAAGTCAGAGGAGTTGAGGAGAAAACATTTATGGTCTGATAAATTGCTTAATGCTAATGCTGACACATCTAATACTGGCAAAAAGGATGTAATAACTAGTGATGTTTGCGTGGGAATGGTGAAGAATGATGCCCTGATGTCTCAGCGAATGGAAAAAATGCTGTTGGAGAAAGAGCAGAACATTGTCAAGGAGAAGAAGCGTTCAGATACTCAGAGAAAGAAAGCAAAAGAACAGAAGAAAGTTGCCAGAGCGCACAAAAGGATGGCCACAAAAGAGAAGCACCGAGCTGATCAACTATCTAGAGAGTTGGAAACTTATAAGCTGAGGTTAGAAGAACTGCAGATTGAACTGGAGGATTCTGTTTCATACAGAATGCGTACTGACAATTCATCCCTAAGATACGATAATGTTATTTCTGAAAGTGACACTGTTATACTGCTGAAGAAACAATTGAAACTAGAAAAGATGCTTGTGAAGCATGCAAAAAAAGCAACAAGGGTGGAATCTACCCGTAACGATATGCTACATCAAGAACTAATTCGCCTAAAGCACGTGTTTTTACGGTTGCAAAATCATTTAGAAATGTTGGATGATAGTTTCTTACATGGTAGTGAAGGTACACATCAATTGGAAAAGGTTGGTTTCCTGTTGCTCATATTTACTTTCATTCTGTTTAATTACATGAATCCGGGATGTTCTGATTGATATTCTGACATCTGAATTGCTCTTGTTACTTCTTTTACTTCTTATGCTGGTCTTTTGGTTACTTGTAATTAAAAGTTGCAAAATGGATGATTATAGAATTATATATGGTATAGCTGGAGATCGGCTTGATTTTCTTTTTTCTTTAATGTCAGAACTTGCTCCTTTAAGTGTAAATACATATTTTTGCAGAGATCATGACCTATCTGTTCTTTTCCTTGTCTTTTTTGATGTGTGTGTGCGTCACAGTCGAACCATAAAGATACCATTTGATGAGCTGCAGCTGCTTTTGTTTTTAATGTAACAAAATGGTGTTGGTGGTATGGGCAAGGATATGAAATTTGTTTATCCTGTTTTCCCCTATTTCTGCAATCTATGAGCTGCAGCTGTTTTGTTAATTTTGTAAATTTTTTTGTTGTATTCATGCAAGGATGTGAAATTTGTTAGTCCTGTTTCTCATGTTTTGGAGCCTGTACTCATGTAGGATGTTTTTGATTGGTTGCATGGACATTTTAATATAGATTGGTACTCATTTACCTGGTATGTCACTTTGCAGGTTGGCAACCTGCCTTCCACCAGAGAAACTTTTTGCTCAGATGGGTATCGCAAGCGATTTATATCAGGTATAAAATCTGGATTGGATCCTCCATATAGAGGTTCCAACAGAAAAATGTTACAGAGTTCTGCCATAAATTCCAGTTCGGCATCTTTTTCTGATCGACACTTGGTGGGATCACAGGAAAGAGGTGTCTTCTCTGTCACGACATCAGCTAAAGTAGGTGAAGATGTATCAAACCTCAAAAGAACTATGTCAAGGTTGTCTGACAAGACGATGATAAGAACCAATGAGCATGCTACAGATAAAGCTGATAATAGCATCGGAAGTCCAATTAAAGGCAATGCTAAGGAAATGAGAGTTGGGTACCATGATGGGAATAGGATTCTTGATGCAGTTAAGTCCATTGAAAATTTGTATTCTGAGGGTCAGAAGTTGCATCAACGGGTATCAGAGAAACTATCTCAATTGCATGGCATAGTTGATGGTCAGAAAGATGAACCTGCGAAAGAGAATCTGCTAGAGAATCCTTGCAGGGAGAATGTTAGACCTTTCAAGAGGAGAAAGACTTCTCGTGAAGGATCAATAGTTATTCATCCTTGTCACGATTCTCATGAGCAACAAATCATGCTTGGTCCAGATATTGATCAATCTGATGCCTTTATGCGTGCTTCACCACCTAGGTTGGATGTAATGAGATCTGGCGAGGGTTGTCAGGATGGGACGGATAATATTTTAGAAGACAGGTGCAATCCTCAAGATGTTTTTGAAATGGCAAGTTATGACTATATGAAGTTGCTAGATCTGGATAATGCTGCCGATGAAGAATCTTATCGGATAGCTATTGCCAAGCCACTATCGCCTACACTGCCTGAGATTGAGTTTCAAGAGGATGGGAAGCTTCAACTGGATGATTCTGAAGTGCAGGTGGACAAGAGTTCCCAAGAGCGATTGTCAACTGTAAAGGCGCCAACTCCTATATTGGACATGGCAAAAAATCCCATTAATTTGGAATTGTGTGGCATTGTTTCTTCACAGTTTCAGACTAAAGCAAGTTCTATTGACTGCAATAAAAATAATGAAACTAATGTTATATGCGATAGCAGGATTGCTAGTACTCCTGGTGGTGCTCTGAAGTATCTTGTTTTATCCTCTGACAACAAGGACAATGATAGCATCTCGAGGATCCTGCAGACAATGGAAAATTGCACTCCTCAATGTTCTCTCATTTGTTCAGCAGAGATCTTCCTTCGGAGTCTTCTACCCCGTCTTTTGAAGGTTGAAGATCTTTCAATGAAGTAAGTGAATTATATAGATAAAGATTTTACTCTGCTTGTTTTAAACACTGTTCCAGATACGCAATTGTAATTTGAGGGTCATGTTGAATTGTCTGGGTTCGGCCGCAGACCTGTTTGACCCTTTGCCTTTTCGTAATCGTGGTATATTATAAACTTCATGTGCTATGGTCAAGCTTTATGTTTTGCTTGCCTTTCATGACTTCCATGTAGGATTTTCATATGAATTAACATTTAACTTGTCCAATATTTTTAGGGCCCTATATGATAGGAGATGCATATAATCTCTCTTCATCTTCACAAGTATTTCAAAAAAAAAAACTGCATTAGGTGCTTGAAAGATGAATCTGTCGTGTCCCGCCTCTCAATATTTTCTTGTCCATGACTTGCACTGTATCAACTCAACCTGGCACAGTTTTCTTTATAGTTTATGTTTAGAATGTTCTGCAAAAAAGTGTATAATTCTTTGCTGTTTGGACTGTTTGCAGAGAGAAGGTCTGTGTATTCTTCTCCATAATGCTGCATGGAATTTCTGAGGCTGGAACAAAAAACTGGACAAATGTTGTAACTGATGATTTGGTCCAGTCTCTTCATTCTTTGACTCTGCATGTTTGCTCAGGTATCTGTCATAATACTTTGTTCTTAAACTTCATTAGTCATCAGATCTTGTTATACAGTTCGATTCTTTAGGTTGTCATTAAGGACATTATTTTTTTTTCTCATGCAGCACTTTCTGATCTGGTTTTGAGAAGGATGTTTATGGAGTCATGTGATTTACTTGAACTGCTTGCTCTTGCTGAAGATTTCTTACTGCAGAGAAAAGTATTGGTCTATGGTGATGTATCAGCAGAGTCGCATGTCGTTTGTAGCTCCAATGTAAATGTTGTTCTGAATGGCAATGCTATTATGCTGTCTGAAGTAGTGGCTTCAGCTCAGCTATTAGTAGCGGGTGGGAGTCTATTAGCTTCAATATGCTTGGCAGTTGACCACATTGGTTTTGTTTGTGAGATGTCATGCAACATCTTTAGGATGCACAAATTTGAAACTTCAGTAGTGCTTGCTGTTCTTCATGCTTTTGCTCACATATGTGGCTCCAAATATTTTACCCTTCAGCAGTATGCTGTGCCAATGACTGTAGTGAAATCTCTGGTTATGTTTCTTGAGAAGCATGCTATGTCGACCAATTCTATGTCGTCTTCTCCTTCAATGGTTGAAATTCCGTCTGAAGTTTGGTTATGTAGCACAGCTTGTCCATTCTCAGAGGGTGCAGTTTCCATAGAGGATGTTGCATTTCTGCTGTTAAAGAACCTTCAGAAGTATGGCCAATCTGTTTCATGGCCACAAAATTCACTGGAATTAATGAGCTGTCTAATTCCTAGAGGATGGTCACGTGACGATAGAACTGAAGAAGTTTCAAGCCTGAGAGAGTCTTTCCCATCAAGTGTTACATCTGATGAGAATTTATGCGACACCCTTTCACTGGTTGAGATTCTGGCTTCTTTCATGGTATATAACTTATGTACTTGTCTTTTCCAGAATTATTATTTTTTTATCCCCTCAGTTTTGCTAACATCTCTCTATTGATATGCAGAATTGGAGTTGGACATTTGACAATATTATCGGTCAAATTTGTGAATTGCTGGAATCACGTCTCATGGAGGGTTTCTCTGTTGTTATGATCGTACTTCTTGGTCAACTTGGAAGGTAAATGTCCCAACATAAATATGTATGCATATACTTATGTGAATATGGTATCATGGTGACTGCTTGCAGCGGTATGGTGTCATTTTTTTTACCAAACCTTTACATCCAGATACTAGAATTTCTATATCGCGAACTTTGTGATTGTATTTACTTCTAAATGCTAGTAGTACTACCCATCTCATGTCACTTGGAGAATATAGATCACCCTTCTTTTTTCCTCAAGTATTTTATTTTATATTGTTCTAAGTATTTACTTGGCTGTCATTGGTTGTGCAGGCTTGGAGTTGGCGCTAGTGGATACGAGGACACTAGAGTTGAGAAACTAAAAGAATGGTTAAATGCATTTTTGTGCCAGACCACCTTTAAAAAGTTGAGAATTCCTACTCAATTCGCCATTATAAATGCTTTGCTCGGCCTTACTCCTACCAAATTTGATGAAATCGTCGAAGATGTAGCTGAAATGCCAGCAGTAATAAATCACTCCTTACCTGCTAATTCAATAAAGGAGTGGTTTTTTCAGTTAAGTTACGAGCAACAATCAGTCTTCAGACTTAACCATGGTTGCTGGTGAGAGCAGATAATTGGTTGTTTTCTCCCCGGAGGTGTTTTTTGTTCAACTAAGGTTGAGAAAAGTTGTGGTAAATTATATTGGAACATGTTCGTTCCTAGGACAGCATGTTCTGTATAGTTCATCAATGAGTCCCGTTCTTTGTGTGAATTTTGTTGAGAAATGATGCAAGGACAGTCTGTAAGGCGTCTTTTTTTGGTTTCCTTAACGTTCTTGAGGTCAATAAGAGTTTCTCAAGGGAGTACGGATTGTTCAAATTTTTTTTATTTTTATTTTTAATTTTGTAAATAATTTACTTTTTAGTCTGATATAAAGTACTCGATTTGGGTATTTATCTGGCTTCTTTAACTTTGATATTCTTTTCTTGTGTGTTTCCATCTGAGATACTTGGACTACGTAAGGCATTTGGAGATGACTTAAAATTTCTTCAGTGGTTAAATGTTTGATGTTTTCTTTTATTTTAAAGATAATGTCTAGTGGGACTTTTGGTTGATAAACACCTGATAGCCTGAGATTAGTTAAAGATTAAGTTAAGGGATCATTGTTGATTTAGTATACTATAATGACATAGTTCACACGTAATTGACTCATAATCTAGCGTCTAAGATATTCAAATTGACACTAATTATTGGTATTTTTGGTCCCACTTACAAAGGTTGCTGTGGAATTGCAGAAACGGACAGGCCAGATGAGGATTCAGCTCTAAAGTCAATCAAGGATTTGCGGCTCTTGCTTACCTAAGATTTGCTAGGTATTTTTCCAATATTTTTGACTTGATTTAATGAGGGAGGGGGACATTATATGTATTTTTTTCAAAGATCAAAATAAGCTTTTGGAACTCGTCTAAATAATATTACAATTTTTGGAGAGCCGTTTGGATTTACTATATAATAAAATAACATTTTTTTATTTATTTATCAAGGTAGTAGAACAATTATAAGTCTAAGTATAATTAATATGTTTATTGTCACACTAATAAGTGATTGTGGTTTATTCAATGTATTCGATAATTGTGTAGAATTAAGCATTAATTGACCATCGAAAAGATACATGGCTATAGGGCGTGTTTGGTCCCAGAAATAACTTAAAACAGTACGGGGAAAGGGAAAAGTCCCTTCTTTAATTGTACGGCACAATTTTAAAAGACAATTGGCTCGAGTTTATTTTATCTCCTTTTTATTTGTAATAATAAATAAAAAGGCATTTTGAGTTTGAACTGTTATGCTGTAGAATGATATTTTCCCAATCAAATTTATTAGGTGGTTAGCATTATTAAATTTCAAGAAATACTAGGTCATTAATAATCTAGTTACAAATATAGCATTATTAGTTGTCTTTCATTATCAAATCTTTAATTTTAATTTTGGAAAAATAGGCAATCTTTTTTTGGTCTTTAATTCTACAATTTAATTATTTTATAACCCGTGGGGCAAGCAAACGACCCCTGCCATTTTTGTTTCTGTTTTATACTATTTATCTCACCCACAAAAATAAAAAACATGCATCAATTTCGAAACATATTTTGCCTTTTGTCCGAAAGTTTGCGCAACTGACGCCGCCATTAGTAAACAAAACCGCCTTAAGAACACCACCGGAGAATCTCGGGAATATTCCGGCAACTTTTCCGTCAGAATCAACGCATGGATACATCAGAGCCACTCATCTCTTACCTTGGCTCTAGATTACCGCCACCGACACTCTGCCCGTTACCTGAACACGATGAAATCACCATCCCACCTACGCCGTCATCCAAGGAACTCAAAGACATGTTAATTTTTGGATCCCCTTCTTCATCTTCTTATCTTAAAGATGCTTCATCTTCAAATCTCTTTGAGGCCTTAACCCTATCTCTTACATCCCCCAATCCCTCAGCATCTAATCCTTTTGAAAATGAAAGCATTAATCTTGATCAGCAAAAATCAAATTTTGACCCTGAAAGCCAACAATCATGGTTACTTGACCCTAATTATTTACCCTCAAAAAGCCATCTTCACAGGTCCAAAACTGCACCTGCTATGGCTACAATCAATGAGATTGACCTTTCTTCTAACACAAAGCAACCCCAGTTTGGCACAAATTCAGTTTTAAAACAGGGTGTTATTCTATTGATTGTTTATTTGAGTCTTGGTGTTGTTATATACTCTTTGAATAGGGATAATTTCAGGGCAACTGAGACACACCCTGTTGTTGATGCTTTGTACTTTTGTATTGTGACTATGTGTACAATAGGGTATGGTGATATAACACCTGATAGTACTGCCACAAAGTTGTTCTCCATCACATTTGTGCTTGTGGGGTTCGGTTTTATCGATATTTTGTTAACTGGGATGGTTAGTTACATGCTTGATTTGCAAGAGAATCATCTTTTGAGGACTATTAAGAGTGGAAATGCACGTGACACTAGGTCTTATATAATTGATGTTAAGAAGGGAAGGATGAGGATTCGAATGAAGGTGGCGTTGGCGTTGGGTGTTGTGGTTCTTTGTATTGGAGTTGGGGTTGGTGTTATGCATTTTGTGGAGAGGCTTGATTGGTTGGATTCGTTCTATTTGTCAGTTATGTCTGTTACTACTGTTGGATATGGCGATAGGGCGTTTAATTCTATGTGGGGTCGAATTTTTGCATCGATTTGGTTGCTTGTGCGACACTTGCAGTTGCTAGAGCCTTCCTTTACTTAACTGAGGCTAGAGTTGATAAACGGAACAGGCACATGGCAAAGTGGGTGCTTGGCCAAGATATGACTGTTGCACAGTTCCTTGCTGCTGATATTGATAACAATGGTTTTGTGAGGTAAGATCTTATCTCTGCTTGTCTTAATGCATCTATTATTCAAACCTTAATGTTTATTGTCTTGATCTTATATCAGATTTGTACACAGATAATTGTGTAAAATAGAAGTTTGTGTAAATTTATTGAAGCAAAGGTCCAGTAGGAGGTTCATCTATGCAAGAAAGAAATTCTCTATAGAAACATGTATTTGGCCTACTTATGGATAATTGTATCCCATGTTGTCAATCCTGTAAGAAATGTTTTGTCGATAAGGTGAAAGGAATACATAATCTTTTTAGCTCAAGAGAATTGAAACAGTGAGCTATCTTACAAGTGGCTTACAAAGACGATTTCCATTGGCTATATATCTTTCCAGAAAACTAGCACTTAATATGCTGTTAGTGACAGTAAAATTTAAGCACCACTTGTTATCGAATTCATTACCGATTTCGCTTGTTAATTTATCATTCGAATTCAGTTTGGAATTATGTGACCCGATTTGCTGTCTGTCTGAACTTTTGTATTTTCACATGCTGTGTTGCAGTAAATCAGAGTATGTAATATACAAGCTGAAGGAGATGGGCAAAATATACGAGAAAGACATTATGCAGATTTGTCAACAGTTTGAACGGCTCGATTCTGGCAACTGTGGGAAGATAACTCTTGCTGATCTTATGGAAAGTCATCACTAATGAGTATATAACATGAGGTTCAATACTCGAGTTATATATATACACACACACATAGTGCTCATATATCTTCAGACAACATCGATGGCCCGATTTAAGTCATGGCATTCTAACATCTCAAAGCTTTATAGCTCATTTACTTGTGCTTGTCTTAGTTCTATCTATATACCAGGTTGAGATATTGATCTCTCAAAGAGGTTTGGCTCTGGGTATGTTGTGACATATTATGTATATGGCTAGGAATTTTCATGAAATTAAGGTTGGTGGGTTCGTGTGAGCACGAATTCAATTCGGTATTTGTGTCGTTCGATATAAATTTGTGATAAATTAGTGAAATTAGTTATGGTTGTAATTGTTAAAATTGAATTCAAGATGGTGTTTGATGGATAGAATAGATGTATTTTAAGATCTTGATGATATTTTTTTCAATCAAATTATTAAGGGTTGGAGATTAATTTTTTTTTTTTTTTATAAGTACTAATAGTAAAATACCAAAATGCCCTTTCGTAGTAAAAGATTAGAATGATAGTAAGGTTGGAAGGATGACACTGACAAGTAATGAAACCTCAGGGATGAAAATGAATTTTTCCCGAAAATTCGGATCAGATATAATATAAACTATAGAAGATCAAATTGCAAGGATATATTCGGGCTGGGCTGGGCTGGGCTGATCAGCATGGGCTCTGGATGGGCTCTTATTGGACCGGATTTCGTTGTAAGTTGGGCTTGGGCCACGTATCCTCTTCCATATGATTATCCTGTTGTATTAATGTCCACTCCGTAGTCCCTTCTATAATTTTCCAAATATAATAATAGCTTAATTGTATTTATGTAAAAGACAACTTGCAATATTACAAAAGAAAAAAAAAATTCAGAAACATCTCTAGAATTTTGGATCTTATTTTCTCTAATCTGAATTATATATATTTATTAGAGTTTTTGGTGATGTAATGTAAAGAACTATTTGTATTGATCTTTGTGTTTAAGTAATTATACAATAATATAAACAAGATATTTATATATACAAAATAGAAGGACCCCGAGCTATACAAGAGCCAGTAATACATAAAAGCATGTAAACACTAACAGTATTGTATGGGATTTCAAGCAATTAATTGGGATGTATCATTGAACTTTATATAACTTTTTCATCACCATTATAATTAATCTGATCTTTTTTGGATTTGGGTTTTGCTTCAGGAAATCAACATGTTCAAATATCCCACAATAATAGTAGATAATCCACTAGCAAGCTCAGTTAGACCAAGTCAAGTCTTGTGATTTATTTTTACTGAATTAAAAAGTTGACCAAAAAATAATGCCATTTGATGAGGTAAATGGGTCTTTCAATGACCTTGACTGATGAACAAACACAATGATAGTAAATATATGGACCAAAACAAAACCTTGAACAAAAAATTTTGGAAAATGAAAATAATATATATCATTGTTTTAATATTATAAATTTTAGAGTCTCTTGACTTAGATAGATTTTTTTAAAATTAATTAATTGTAAATAATTTCATACCAAAATTAAAAATTGATCGTTTATTAAAAATATATATATATAATATTATTTTTGAAAAAATTATATATCATAGAGTTGTATTAAAATAAAGAAAGATTGTAGCAAGAATGGTTCTTACATCACAATTTGGTCAAGAATATTGGGACTCGTGATGGAATCAAAACAAGTAGAGCTTTCACATTTGGAGCGGAAAATTCAATCCCGGACCCATACCAATGGGGCCGGTCCTTCTCCACCACACAATTGTGGTGGGATGGGTGATATTTTACCTCCACCACCCATACAAAAATCACTCACCCCACTATAATTATGTGGTGCAGAAGGACCGGCCCCATTGGTAAGAGTCCGGGATAGAATTTTAGTAGCTTAATTTCATAAAGACAAGCTATGCAGATATACTGTAATTATTTATAATATTATTTTATTGGAGGCATGCAAAATTAAATAAGAATTAAATTGTGGTTTGTATTAAAATATTGACTTGTTCAAAACATTCCAAGTGGAGTAGATAGTACGTAATCATTGAGAGGGTATTGACTTTAGGATGGTTTTCTACTTTGGTTTTTTAGGTGAACGAGGAAAAACAATAAATTAAGCTATGAATAATTTTTGAGCCATTTTATTTATTTATTATTTGTAATTTAGAGTGAGAATCAATTATATATACATAATGAATGTAAATTCACTTCTTTTATATGATTGATTTGAGTTCAATACGATTAACTTTATTCCAGCTAATTATAAGAAGAACACAAGTTTAAATTTGAAGTGAGATTTTTGTGTATGTTTATAAAGTACCATAGTGAAATAAAAAATCATTTCCTCTTGAAAAAATGATTATTTTTACCACAAAGTTACAAAAAAGTTGCATGGAAATCGAGCCCTCTGAATTGGTCTTGGGCTGACTTAATTGACAATTTTAATAAAATAATAACTAAAATGCTCTCTACTATATATATTTTTAGTTTGGGAAGATCCTTTTTTAGGGGTATATTATATTTATAAAATTATAATATAAGATTTTATTGAGTTTAGCCTATAAATACGGATGTGTCAATATCTGAAAGATTCTTTTAAATTTTTAATTTTCCACCATAGTACATTAGTACCTAACAAATAACCTGCCCCCTTCTGTATTGATTATGATTTCCAATAAATAAAATAAATATATACTTTATTATGTCACATATAATAGACACAACTGAGGTAGGGGTGTTCACGAGTCGAGCTCGAGTCGAGTCGGACCAAAAATTCGATCTCGAGCATAATTTTCGAGCTCGAGCTCGACGAGTTGCAGAAAGTGAGCTCGAGCCGAACTCGAGAAGATCAAAGAAGCAAAGTCAACTCCAATATTCAAGTCAACATATTTTTGAAGGAAGAATCAGAGGATTAAATATAGAGATTTGTACCCCATATTTTATTTTTGATCTATATAAATTTCATTTGTCACAATTTTTGTGTTTCTTGATTTTCAGAATTATAAATTTGTTGTGTACACATCCCTAAACTGAGGTCAATAATTTCATGCTTCTTCAATCTGCAAGTGATTCTTCATTTGTATCATAAATATATATTTTCATGATAAATTGTAATTAGCCCATAATATTATGTGATTGACTATTCTATTAAATTTGAAGATTATAAATATAGAAAATATTTTAATTTGACCTTTTGTTGTTACCTTATTTTTCAGACATATATATTATGGTAAATTTCTTCAATATATTCTCCTAATAACATTCTAGATAATGTGGAAGCGTTGAGACTTTAAGAGGCTTGTCAACAGGAAAACCACAGCAAATTAAAAAGTCAAAATATAAACTCACCTTTTATTTTTTATTTTTAGACTAAAGACTTTTGCCTAACCTTAGCCACATAAATTGTCTTTATAGAACTTTATAGTCAAACTTTTAGTTTGTTTCAAAAATATAGTTCACATCATTACTACCAAGAAATTTGTCTTTTATGAGAAAGATACACATATTTTACAATTTAAAATTTTGAATTTGTCCAATATATAAATCTCCTTATATCTTACCAATTACGAAAATCATTGTTCTTTTTAAATACTTCACTCAAAATAAAATTTTAAAAGAAAGTATCAAGTATAATAACCATAATATGCCAAAAAAAAAAAAAGACATGGAAAAGCAGTACCCACGTGACAGTCATGTGTGGGCTACGGTCAAATGCCGGTGCACTAGTGGGGACACGTGTTCAACCCTAACTTTGAAACATTGACCGCTAGATTTTGGGACCACGTGACTGGACTGTTAAACCACACACACTCATATCGTTGACTTTTGCCCCCCAACTATCTACTTAATTAATTAATTACTCACACCCATAAACCTAATTAATTATATTTCTAATCTCAATTTTATCTTTATGCGGATGAGCCTTAACTCTACTCGAAAATCAGAGGCCCCAATATTTTAAAAATACCACTCTCGTTAGTTTCCTAGTTTTTCTCGATATTTGTGTAATAATAATTGTTATAATTGATATTCATTATGCAACTGGTACATATAAGCTATTTATTAACTTTTCTTCAATTTTTTTTTTGCAACTTATCTTACATTTATAAACCTAATTGGAATCCAAATCCCAATTTTACTCATTTATCAGTACTTTACAAAAGTGGATTCAATTAAAAAAAGAATTAGGGTTTAGCTTTTGATTTCATCGGGCGATCTTATTTGATATGTACAAGATAAATAACATTAGGATAAGAATACAACTAAGTTCGTTCTGTATATTAAAATTCAAACATGCATCAAATGCAGGAAGCAAGGCCATGATTGAGTTGGCCTAAATGAGGTGGCTTGATGAGTCATAATTAATTTATTCACTAGTCTTTTTCAAGGATATTTTGCTTCTAAATACTTTCTTCTTGTTTGGAAAATAAAAATGAAAAAAAAATAGGAGCTAAAATATAATACTAATTTGAGATAATTTCTTTTTCTTACTATTTGTTGAGAAAAATGATGAAAAATAATTTTTATATCTCTGCATGAAACCCTAAGCCTCTTCTGTGCATATTCTGGCTAACTTGAGGTAAATGAACATTTCATAGTATTAAACTAACCATGTGGTACGGCTTTAGCCAATCTAGTCTTAGTTTTTTAAGACCAAAAGACATAAAAAATAAATCGTACGAGTGTGACACAAATTTGGTTTGAAAATGTTGTAATAAGCAGCAAAAATAGAATAATTCTTATTAAGATTAGTGACAAATTAATGAACAATTAGGTTTGTTCAAACTATCTTTATAAAGTGGGGTCGTTAGTTACGATTCGAAATATACCATAATTTCTTCAGAATTGACTAAAAAATAATAATATAAATCAATAACCTCAACTCAATCTATATCTTCTTCTTCTCGTCAACATATACTAATATTCTTCTTCTCCTCCCCTCTCCCTTCTCCACTACTCTACTTCTTACAAGCTTCATGTCTGAAGAATTCAGAGATCAATTCTACTATCACCAACCATTTCATGATGATGATGATGATCGCCGCCGCACCATCGCCGCCGCCGCAAGCTTTCCGTACTCCGGCAGCCATTCTTCCACTTATACAGGAACTGTTTCTGCCTTTTCAGATGATCACAGCAATCTGCAGATGTTTGATCCTTCAAACCTAAGCTTCACCCAGTTTTTGCATGGATCTGATGATTACAACTCTTTCTCTGAGGCGTTTTCCGGCGTGAAAGAAGAGCAAAAAGCGGCTGTGGAGGGAGTGGGCCGCGGTGAAACTCCGGCGAACTCCTCAATTTCATCGTCCTCGAACGAGGCCGCTGTAGGCGATAATGAATATTCAAACAAGGGCAAAAAAGATGGTCAAGTGAATAAGGAAACCCTTGAACATGGAGAAAACGCCTCTAATTCAGAGTAAGTATTTTATAAGCTACTATATTATTCCAAAATCATGTTTTTTGGAAAAGATTTATACAGAACTTAGAATATATAGAGGCTTTGGAATGTAATTTTTAGGTAAAAACATCATTTATCTTCTTGTTCAGTTATTGATCAGCTTTGATAATTGAGATTGATGATTATGGTTTATGAATGTTAAAATTAATGAAGGGTTAAAGGGAAGAAGAAAGGAGAGAAGAAGGAAAGGCAGCAACGATTTGCTTTCATGACCAAAAGCGAGGTTGATCACTTGGAAGATGGATATAGATGGAGAAAATATGGACAGAAAGCAGTCAAGAACAGCCCTTATCCAAGGTTTAATATATTCATTAATTCTTCAAATTATTCAGTTTAGTTTTTTACTATAATTTAATTTGATGTTTCTATGTATGAACACGTTTAGTAAATTTCACACACAAAATCATGCAAGCAGCTACTAGTCAATTCTTAACGTGTAAGAGTATATAATTAACTTGTGTTATCTGTTAGTGTATACAAGAAGAATTATTTAGTGATCATCTTTTAATCACAAGTGTAGAGAATATATAAATTTGTTAAGACTTTTGCTCTTTGTAAATATATGAACATAACCCTAATATGAACACTCTTCTGATCGAAGGATCATATAAGTAGTACTGAAAACAAACTTTGAGACTCCTAATCGATTAATTAATTATATCGTTTCCTTACAATCCAGTTCTTTAATTAAAGATCTTTTTTCTAATGAAGTAATGAACAACATGCAGTGATCATACACAAAATCACATGATTTGCGTAGCTTATAAGAAAATTAAACTTGTAAGAAAACCCTTATTGCAGAAGCTACTACAGATGCACAACACAAAAATGTACAGTGAAAAAACACGTGGAGAGATCATTTCAAGACCCTTCAATTGTGATCACCACGTATGAAGGCCAACACAACCACCATATTCCGGCAACTCTCCGGGGAAACGTCGCCGGAATGCTCGCCCCTTCAATTCTAAACACTTCATCATTACAACTAGACGGTGGCGCTGGCTCAAGCTTCCCTCAAGAGCTCCTAATTCAGATGCCCCATATCTACAGTTACAGCGGCTGCGGTGGTGGCGGTGGTGGTGGCGGCGGCACAATTAGCAATATGTACCATCAACAAAGTTTTGGTAATAACCCAAATCAGCAGCAACAGTTTACCGATTATGGACTGTTACAGGATGTAATTCCTCCTGTGTTTCCAAAACAGGAGCCTTGAGATTTACCAAAGTTCTAACAAGTAATGGAGAGGTTTTGTTTCATTTATTTATATCTTTATATTATGTTGTTTTCTGATCAGACATTAGGTTTAGAATTCCCATATTAGCATTGGCTAATAATATCCTATATATTTTCCATTCTGTAACCCCCATTACTTCTGTTATTGTACTTATAGAACTATCATTGTAGTAGTAATTCTATTATTTCATGTTATGAATCTAGCAGCTATGCTTTTAGTACTCTTATTTTGTCATAAGTTTAATATAATAGCTAGGTGTATATCTTCAATAATGGTATTATATCTATAGTGCTGAAAATTACCAGATCATTTAGAGAAAGAGTTTAAGTTTCTGTGTGTATTTTAATTTTTAATTATCATAGATGTCCCTAGTATATGTAAATTTTCCATCTTTTTTTATAATTAAACTTATGTTACATGCATTTCCTTTGACTACTACTGTTGTCAAAATGCTACATCGGATTGATATCTTATTTCAAGCTAATAATTAAATAAGGTTGCTTTAATTGTATTCATACTAGCTAATAAAGAATATAGGTTATAAGATAACGTATGTTTGAAAATAAATTCATTTACTTATTAGTTGTTACATATTACTCAATGATAATCTCACCTCTTTATTAAATGCATTTAAACCACAATAATCATGTGTTTGATAATAAGTTAACACCAAACCATGATTGCGAAATAATGTCCTATCACCCTTAATTATATCAATGGGAAAAAAATCATAAATATTGATATTCATATTTGTTACCCAAATAGAGTTTAATTAAAATATTCATAAATGATATTCATATTTGTTACCCAAGGAAAAATTGATAAATAGAGTTTGTTACCCAATCAAAAAAAGATGTAGTGTTCCAAGAAAATAATCTTATTTTCACGATATATATACACAGTCACTTCATTTATCAAATTTTTTTTTACATAATTTATGAAATATACAAACTTTCTTCTATTGATTGCAACTTGCAAATAGAATTTAATTCAATGATTCTCCTTTTCATGAACTTGAATTATAAGTTCTAATTTTTATATACACATAAGTGGCTAAACACTACAAATAAATTACACAAAGTACATTTATAGAAATTATAGAAATTATATGTAATGTGACCAGTTTTTTTAAACCGCACATCTATATACAAAAATGCCAGTTTTATGTGATATTCTTAATTTAACTTGTTTATTTACAATATTTTTAGGTTTGTTGATGATACAAGCCTTTTAGTTGAAAGCTGGGAAGGCTGTTAGTAAATTGTTCATTTGTGAATATAGAAATGGAATAATATAATATAGATAGACTCTAGCGTTTATAACAATTTTGTATATATCGTTGCTGGACTACAGTAGAGATGTATATCATATTTTGCCTTGAAAGTTTTCTACTGATATATTCATTTACTTCTATATCCATCTCTGCATAGTTTATCTGGTTATTATGCTTTGTGAATAAAAAAAAGAAATAGATAAATGATTTTGTAGCAGATATCTAAAAAATTTCTTCAAATTGTAGATGTTTAGAAAACGTGCCTTAATTTTCTGTAAATAAATAAATATAGAACTGTTGATATTGTGATGAATTTTCAATGCTTTAAGAATTGTATGCATTTGCATCCCAAATCTTCAAAGATTCCATAATTGATGATTAAGAAAGTCAGAAGTTGATATCTTTGGTCCACATTGGTTAGTTGGATCTAAAACGAATACAATAAATACATAGAATAGCGAACGTAGCCATTAATTGACTATGGTCCCTAACTCCAGACCACATGAAACCTGCAGATTTAATTTTACATGACAGTAATTAAGCATGAAATAAGATTATGCTAAATTCTTTCATAAACATGTTATTCTAATAAAAAAATATTTTTTTGGGGCCTATGTTGATATAGAAAGGGATCGAGTCCATATAACATGCAGAAAATAATTAACCCTATTTGCCAAAAAAAAAAAAGAAGCTAAAAATACAAACATATGTATATATAGTTCTTCTATTTCTTATTGTTGAATTATGTAAAACCCGTGAATATTGTATTACTGATAATGAATTATTTATAGATTACAAGTAAATCAAATCAAATCATAATCTACATAAAATCAAGGAAATAAATCAAATATAAATAACTGAAAGATACATAAAGATATGATAATCTAAACCAATATTTTATTCTAATACTCCCCCGCAGTCGAAACAGGAGATTCTCGAACGTTGAGACTGGATTGAAAGATCTAGAAGAGGAGAGGAGAGAGATGGCGCTGCAATGAGCGTGTCAGCGGCATGACCGTCGGCAATAGATGGTACCGCAACGGAGACAACCGCTAGGAGACTGGTGGTGACACCATGACAATTTTTGCGGTGGTAGTATTTTTTTTTTTAAATGAGAGGGACTTAGGAGAGAAGATGTTGTCGGCGGCAGGGCAACGGCATAGAAGAGAAAAGGAGAAATTTCAACGGCGATGAGAACACCGGATATATTAGGCAGTGGCGGAGGGTGGCCGACTGCGGTGGTGATGGCCAAGAGAGGGGTGGCCAAAAGAATTAATATACATAAGAAAAAGATAAGTGCGCCGGACGGGTTCGGCGACTTGAAGACAGCGAAAGCAAATGATCGAGAGACCAAGGCTTGAAGCCATGGCTCTGATACCATGTTGAATAATGTAAACCCGTATTTTATTCTAATACTTATGTTTATTAGAAGTTTTGCAAATAAACATATACTTTATACTAGAAAATTCAATTTTTTGCAACCAAATTTACTATAGTTAGTGGGCCTACTTTGCATTTTGAAGTTCATTCAAATCCCACTATTACATATAATTCAACTTTGTAATTTGAATTAAATTGAAAGTGACGTAATTTATCTAATATTCAATACTTAGGATAATGCAGGAGTGGACCATAGGAGTTTGTCATTTCCCATTATTGTGCTGTAATTTCAACAAAAATCTAATTCCTTTTCAATTACCTATTTAAATGCAACTAGTTAATTAATTAAAAGTTTATATTAATTTGATTGTTTCATAAAATCAGGTAGAACTCTGTCCAATTGGTCGATACATGATATACATATGCTTGTCGTTACATTGGCATTGTAATAACTGATTGGGGCTGAAAATTCTAAGGTTTCGATATATCTTAGGCACATGGTTGTCGGAATACACTAGTTTTCTCTTGACTTGCTCACACTTTTGAATTTTGATCCCACTTCTCGTCTGTGTTGCACCAAACTTTCAGACTAACAGACAAAAATCAGCCAAGACTTAGGATGAAATAAGGGTCCAAATGGATGGAATATCCATCTCTGAAAATTATTTTTCATGACAAAAGCAAGAAAAAAACATCTTTAGGAATAAGAAATAAGTTGTGAAATGTGTGTTTGAAAGAAATTTTTAAGAGAAAAATATGTTATGCATTCAATAAAACTAGCAATAATACAATACTTATCCAACGTTATATGTTATATGTCGTCAATCATTATATATTCAACGATCAACCCTAGCTATTTTTGGCACACTTATCCATTCAACATCTTCCTTATCCTACATAGGAGATTGTGTCTCGACTAAGATTATATGGAAAATTCAACGTCAATAATTCTCAAAAAAAATTAAAAGAATTGAAAATTATGAATCATGCATTACATGTACCATAATCCCCTCTATAGGCAATAAATTTTGTATAAATGTGAATTATTGTATGTATGATAATACTCGGTGTAGACAAGAATTTACGTGTAAATATCTCTTCCTTCAATTTGGTTGACATTAAGATATATCTTTTGTCACCCATTCTCTTTGTGATTGAGATAAAATAATTGTAGCCTACCCAATTGCATGAAAGTGATTTTTGGCTGTTTTATTTGAAGAAGGCAGCAAAACCCACTTGACAAATGGGTGAGATGAGTGTTTATGAATGAGTAGGTAACACATTAATTCTGAAAAATACAAATTAAAGTCGTAAGGGTCTGCTCTTTTAATGCTCGGATTTGACACCTTTTGACATGTATTTTGGCCTCTTATAAACATATAACAAAAAATTTATTATATAGTTGTGTAAATTGTGAGCTATATACTACTCCTATGTTGTCTAGGAGCTGAAATTTTCTTGATAATTTTAGTCTATTCGATCATTATGGGAGAAGCTCAACAACTGCCTTCAGATATTAATGGTGAGATTATAACTTTCTAATTTCATGTTTAATCTTATGATCATTATCACAATATATCCATCTTTTATTTATTTTATTCTCTATAATCACTGATTTCATATCATTTCACCAGCAGAAAACCCACACGAAAAAAATGGAGAAACAAACAAGACCTCTTCATTCCATTGTCTCACACAGTACAAATGGTGGATCCAAATGATAATCTACTCGTTTCTCGTCTTAGCCGGGCAGTCAGCGGGCACACTCTTGGGCAGAGTATATTTCGACAACGGTGGAGAAAGTAAATGGATAGCCACATTAGTCCAAGTTGTTGCATTTCCACTTCTTTTCCCATTTCAATGGCTTACAAACGACAAAAACAAACACATAACCGATGAAATAACCACGAAAAACCCTTTTCGTATAATTCTTGCAGCAGTTTACATAGTCCTCGGCATTTTTCTTGCATCAAGTAGCATGTTGTACACAATTGGCCTGCAATATCTGCCTGTAACAACATATACACTAATCTGTGCTAGCCAGTTGGGATTCAATGCTTTGTTCTCATATTTCCTAAACAAACAAAAATTCACTCCTTATATAGTGAATTCCCTTGTGCTCTTAACAATTTCATCCACACTCTTGGTTTTCCAAACGGACCCCGGGGATTCACATAAAACGTCGAGAGGGAAATATATAATAGGGTTTTTAAGCACACTTGGCGCGTCTGCAGGTTACGCGCTAATGCTCTCTATAACGCAATTAGCGTTTCAAAAGATTATCAAAAAAGAAACCATACGTTCGATAACCGATGTATTAATCTATCAGAATTTAGTTGCTACTTTGATTATAACTATAGGGCTGTTTGCAAGTGGGGATTGGAATAAGATGGGAAAAGAGATGAAGGGATATGATTTAGGACAAGTGTCTTATGTTATGAACTTGTTTTGGACAGCAGTTTCTTGGCAGGCTTTTGGGGTAGGCTGTGTGGGGCTGATATTTAAGGTTTCATCGTTGTTTTCGAATGTTATAAGCATTGTCGGGCTGCCCATTGCCCCGGTTTTGGCTGTTGTATTTCTTCGGGATAAGCTGACCGGATTGAAGGCTGTGGCTATGGTGCTGGCTATGTGGGGGTTCGTTTCGTATATGTATCAGCATTATCTTGATGACTTGGAGAAGAAAAAGAGGTTATCAGATGAACAAGTTTCTGAAGTTTCTCTTGTAAATGAAAGAGGGTCATAGTATGGTGTTTTGTTTTTTCATTTCGTATTTCACTAATCGACACTTAGCAAGAAATATTTGCATGAGTCATATTTGGTTCGAATAGGTATTATTAGTTATGTTATTTAGATGTAAAATGCAACATCAAATTGATGTTGTCATAAGATTCACATTTCCTACCAAACTAACTATGTAGAAGAACCACCCTATCGATAGAGAGGTTGGTTTTTAGCCCCTCTATTCTTCTTTATTTCACTAAGAATAGGTGAAAAATAAGAACTATCTCCCTAAGAAAGCAACTAAATTAGGGGTAATTCCTCTCTTAAATTGAATAGAAAAAAACCTATATAAAAAAGCCTGTCAATTTTTGCATTGTTATATCAGTATATCTTGTAGGACAACATATTCTGTAATCATCAAATACGGGCCAATAATGTTTTAAATAAAGCGACATTCAACTCGTACCTCGATATTTACATTTGTAGTTGTATCTTCATAAATACAACTCGTTTTGTTCTAGAATTTCCAACAGAATTAAAAATTGGAAATGGATCAAAAATTTTGAAATGTTATTTTTCCCGAATTTGATCCAGACGGATTCATCGCGTTTAATAGATCCAAAGTATTTACTTTTAGGGGTTCATCTTGATAGGCCTCCTTGTTATTGGGCCATAATTAATTAACTATGGGCCTAAAAATCTTAAAACTCGGGCTCAGCTCTAAGTGGGCTTTTTATACGTTTCAATCAAATTAGAAATAATACCCGGATTCAATAAGAGTTCTAGATTCAAAGCCAGGCCCAGAGAAATATTAGTATGGATCTGGGCCTGAGTATTACTCAACAGAAACTTATGGGCCCAAACGTTTTAAGCCGTCGAATCATTGTTGAAACCAACGGTGACGATATAATTTCGATTTAAACAAAACAGGCTAAAATAAAGGAGAGTTAAAACCTCGATATGAATTTTCCATCGCCGCACCTCTCCACGTTCATAGACTGAAGTATAGGTAATCAATTCTTGAAATTTGTTGCTTTCAATTGTTTCCTGCAATCTTTCATGTTCTTTAGTTGTTTAGGTACAAGTTCTTTTTCCCTATCTTCATATGAATTCTTAAATTTTCGTATTATAGCCACAAAGAAGAGCTTTTGAAGTTTATTTATTCGTTTTTACATTTAGAGAAGATTGAATCGGATATAGAGAAGTTTCAAATTTTCTTTAACATATCCGAGTATTATTTGGGTGTTCGTGCTTGAGCTGTACGTGTTCAAAGAGACTGTCAATAATTTCAATTTACGAACTCAGTTATCTGATAATTGAACTAACTGTGGGTTGAAATCCACAAAATTTAGAGTGTTTTGCTGTTTAACTACTCATTATAGATCAGATAAAACACCATCGCCACCATATTGGAATTATTTTGTTGGTGGTAAAGGTTTATCTATATCACATCACAGGAAAAGTTCAACAGTGTAAAAGGATACAATGTATGTGTTCATTGATATATTCTGTACAGCCACATGTATATCTGCACATTTACATCAATCGCCTTGTTCTGGCATTGAAGAACGAACATAATGGGATATGGACTATATAAGTGTTGCTAATGTTAATCATTTACTTTCTTCAGTCTCAATGGAGCACGGATCATTCCAGGATCAATCACAAGCGACATTTTCATTGACAGATGAAGATCATACTCTAGCAAACTCAATAAGATTTACTCTTAATCAAGAGTGAGTTCCAGAAAACTCTCTCCTTTTTATCATATCTGCATAATGATCATAATGTTCCCTTCATGCCTATTTTCTCGTGGTAATATATCTATCCACTGCTGATTTTCGAAGCATAATACTATTTTGCAGTCCCAGAGTAACATTTTGTGGTTACAGCATACCACATCCTGCTGATGCTAGAGTGAATATAAGAGTGCAAACAACTGGTAAAGTTTATGTAAAAACCCTGTTTTTCCCTTCTCTTGTAGAATGCTGTCAATATTCTATTATAAATAACTTATTATTAATTCCTTACTGGAAAATTGTTCTGTAGGCATGTTTGAAGAGTTAATTGTTTTGTTCTTGTTGCAGGTGACCCAGCACGAGAGGTATTGAAGGATTCATGCCAAGATCTAATGCTCGTATGCCAACATGTTAGAAGCACCTTTGATCAGGCTGTTCTGGAGTTCAAGAGCAAGGAAAGCCTTCAATCCATGAATATTAGACAATAGTAAATGTATTAAAACCATATCTATCAGTATAAGTAATCGACTTATTATTAACTCCTTATGAGGCAAAGGTCACCTGGAAACTATCCAAATTTTGTGTACTTATCTCACTCTTGTTATCCGATTGCCATATTTGATAGATATTCTTGTTCGCTTTTGGTTATGTTTTGTCTTCGTTTTCTAGTTCTCTTTATTTTAGGCTAAATGGTAAAACTTGTGTTACTGGGAAAAGCCCCACCAAACAAAAAAACCACTGCTGATTTCACAAAACAGTCTTTAGATGAATTGTTCTATTGTGAAACTAGAGCAAATGCCCAACTATCACAGTCATGTCGTTAGTATTCGTAGACGAGCTCTAGTGTGCTCATTTTCTGCATGCACCATTCAATCTTTATCGTTAAGTGTAGATGGTTAGATTGCTCCAAATGAAAAGTTCTGATTGAAAAAAACCTGCAAATTTTATCAGAAAAAGAGAAATGTTACACTAAAGGTCGACTACAGGTAGACTTAGAGAGCATAATCAGGAAACAAAAGTACCTTGCCAATGAGCAAGAATGGAGTCATTACATAAGACGACCAACATAAGTAGCTCGAGGATATTTGCTCTTCAGTTGTGGCCATTGCACGAATATTTGATCAGCGATTCGTAGTTTGTAAAGAAGCAAACCGCTCAAAGATAGCCTCTTAACTCTAGCAATGCTTTCGACATAGAAAATGGATGACCATCTGATTCCCAAAGCCTGCAAGTAAATTTTAAAAACTTGATCAATTATTCCAATTTCATTAATATATGAAAGAGTCAATTACCTAGTTGAATGTGCCATGCACATACAAATTACAATATATATGAACCAGGTAACCTAAGAATAAGAAATAAAAACTGTCTAGCCAAGTTATACAGACCTTGAAAATGAAAGCAATTACACAAAGTGGTATACAAGTTCCAGGTCCATTGCACAAAATCTGCATGGTAGAATAATAAATCAATCAAACAGACAATAATATAAAGGTTCAAAACAAATCGAAAAATATTCTTATTTGGTCTCATTGGAGGCCACACAATTCACTTTAGTCCCATAGGATTATTTTTTGACATTTTTAGTCCCATTGGAGTCAAATTTGACACTTTTTGGTCTCAACCGTCCATTTTTGGATGAAAAGTTGGTGCTGTTGGGTTGAGACTAATAGTGTAAAATTTGACTCCTATGGGACTAAAGTGTTCTGCGTGGCCGCTAATGGGACAAAAAAAATTCTCAAAAGAAATCATAATACCACTTGAGGCCTCATCTTGATCATTAGCCACAATGCATGAGTTAGCGCAATTATGGTTGTGCCAACTGAAGTTACATATGACTGACCAACCTCGCGACTTCTGTAAATTTGCATAAAATGAGAAGTTCCTACGACCTCAACGTCTGCCTAAAATAACAAAAATTCCATTTCAGAGAGAATGTAATATATAATTGGAAAACAGGGAGGCAAAATTCAGGAATCTTCAAAAATTTCCACAGCAAAAATTACACAGTATCTCTAGAAACTTCACATTTCTAGCTCAAAATACAGTATAATTAACAGGGAATACCATCAAGAAGCTCCATGCTTTCAGACCAAATATTCAACTCATGTCGCAGATTTTCAGAAAGAAAACTGGTGTGCTTCAAAAGAACCCAAACAGAGCTACTTAACATCATGAAACAAAGGTACTACGCAAACATATTATACCTTTTCCTGCAAGGAATCCTCCAGCACGCGGGCTTTTTGAAGACTCATATTATCGGTGGCTGCAGCAACATAGTATCTTGGCTTAAATCTGTCCAACTGCATGACGGCTAATAAATTTATCATCTCTGCTGTGTGACCCCCTAGATTAGTAGGATCAAATGACAACAACATTAGAATGATGAAATCAGCAAAAACCACAAACAAACTTCAAATCTGTGCTTGCCCACATGGAATTAGTGCCTTCTGATTGTATATAAGGATGAACTTTTTTATTTCAATTTGACGGGAGTCAGCAACAACCACCAATTTCAGAACATGCACTAAATGTAGAATTGAAAATAAAATGAACAGTGTTAAGTACCTGAACCCAAAACTATGAGGGTACTGAGAGGCCCTGGTGGGCTACTATATAGGGGTTTGGTGCTTCGGTATATAACATAGAAAACCCGGATCATAATCAAGGTGAAAGTACCAATTACGAGGGCAATTGCAACATTCAGGTATGCGAAATCGGAATAGAAGCAGTTATCTCCATCACCCATCGCCCAAAACACTTATCTCAGTGAACAGCTACACCTACACTATATAACACAAATCAGTAGTATTAAAAAAAACACAACCAAACAAGAAAAAGAGCGAACCGATTGAACGTGAATGACAAAGAAATCGAAAGGCTTACAGACACTTGTCAGTGTCAGATCTCCGATTAAAGAGATAAGAGAAATACTGGGTTTCGTCAGCGGAGGGCTCGGCTATGGGCGTTGCCGGCAAAAGGTTATCAACGACGCGAAGGGAAGGGGTTGGAGTATTATTTAGTATTATTTGAATTTGGTCCCATATCTCTTGAAAAAGATAATATTTAATCTCAATCTTTAACAAAAATATAATATAGTCCCATTACTCAACTTCATTTGATAAATTTAGTCCCTCATTAAAAATTAACATAAAATGACAATTTAACTTTTAAATCCCCCTTTAATTGTCTAGAGTATATTTGAAGCGAAAAATAAAAAATGTAAGAGGACTGCACCAACTTTAGTTTTGACAAGATTTATCATTTATGTTGATTTTCCACTAATCGTCAATATGGAACTTTGATAATTTACTTTGCAAAATTCTAATTGATACATAAATGTGTATAATTTTTCAGTACTTAATGGACACGAAATTAATAGGACTATTTTAAATAAAATAAATTTATCAGAATACAAAATTTACATGCAATAGTAAAGCAAGTGTATTGTTTGATAGGCATCAATTTACATGCAGTACTTAACATCAATTGATTATAAATAAAACATATATTCACATATTGATTGGGGCTAATGAAATATCCATTGAAGCACGCAAAAATATCATTATATTCCCAATAATTCACAATAATTTTACATCATCATCAGACAACTCAGTTCACTCTTTCATTGCTCACTTTCCGGGGACGAAGTTAGTGGCGTATGCCCAGGCGTTGTTGTTTACAGGGTCTGCAAGGTGGTCGGCAAGGTTCTCCAATGGGCCCTTTCCGGTGACGATGGCCTGAACAAAGAATCCGAACATGGAGAACATAGCAAGTCTGCCGTTCTTCAGCTCCTTAACCTTGAGCTCAGCAAAGGCCTCTGGGTCCTCAGCAAGACCCAACGGGTCAAAGCTACCGCCGGGGTAAAGTGGGTCAGTGACCTCTCCGAGTGGTCCACCGGCAATACGGTAGCCCTCAACGGCTCCCATCAAGACAACCTGGGTAGCCCAGATAGCCAAGATGCTTTGTGCATGGACCAAGCTTGGGTTGCCCAAGTAGTCGAGACCACCCTCGCTGAAGATCTGTGATCCAGCCTTGAACCACACAGCCTCGCCGAACTTGACACCGTTGCGGGCCAAAAGCTCAGGGAAAACGCATCCAAGAGCTCCAAGCATGGCCCATCTGGAGTGGATCACCTCAAGTTCACGGTTCTTGGCGAAAGTTTCAGGGTCAGCTGAAAGTCCGGCAGTGTCCCATCCATAGTCACCGGGGAATTCACCGGTGAGGTAGCTCGGGGGCTCGCCGGAGAATGGGCCCAAGTACTTAACACGGTCAGGGCCGTACCATGGGCTGCCGGAAGAGACTTGCTTGGTCTTGGCAGCAGTCTTTCTCATGGAGAATCTGCCGTTGCTGGTGACCTCAGTGGCTGAGGGAGAGAGCTTGACTGCCTGGCCGGCGAATGATGGGGAAGAGAGAGCCATAGTTGAGGCAGCCATTGAAGGGAATTTGATGGTTTATTTTTTACAGAATGAAATGATAGTAGTGATGAATTGGATATGGTGGTTGGGTTATTTACTTATAGTGAGGATTAGGTTGTATTTCTTATCTTGAAATATCTAATCTCTCTTTTCTCATTGGGTTTCAGGATTCCATTGCTGTTGGATTCTGCCCAAATGGCAACTTCTAGTCCATCAGTTTTTAGATACTTTTAACTCTCACCACAAGAAGTTTGTAACTATATCAGATTTCTACTACTAATATCTGTCCTGTCCTAGATATTATCCAATTTCTCTTCAGTTGTGTCAAAAATCTTGTTTACGGGATGTGATGGACAATTAAATTATTGGACGTGTACAAATCAGAGTTTATTTCATGATTTTGTTGAAAAAAGTTGACATTTTTACAAGTGCAGACTTAGTAAAGTTCATAGGACGAGGCAATTAATTTGAATAGAAGTGTTAGTCTTATTCAATATAGTGCTTAATTATTATAACAGAACTACTGCTTAGAATTGGAGTAATATATGATCTCGTATACATGCATGTACAATCGGGCTAAATTTATTTGGAAACATTAGTGTTAAGCAAGGGGTAGGAAGATTTCAAATTAATAAGAAAAGGAAGTTTTAACTAAAATTTTATCAATTACTAAAATGATAAATACAATGTGAAATCATTTATATTCTACCCACATATTTTTCTGAAAAAACACGTATTGTTCACTTACTAATCTTTCATTATTAGAAACACGCATTGATCTTTCTTCTCTTTTACAATCAACCCATCACATTGAATATAAAATAAAATAATAGTTGAAATAAATTGTACAATGTTTAAGTTTTCAATGATCTCGTAACGAAAATTAACATCAAGATCGCCTTTGACTAGCCTATCTTAAGCAGGTCATAAGAGCTCAGCAATCTCCAAGATCCAATCTCTACTGATTTCTCAAATAACAATTTCTTTTTGCTTAATCGATTATATCGAATTCTTTTTTGCATATATGGAAGCTCCAAGTTGAGGCTATGTATGATGATGATTCATAACCGAGTATCCATAATGCTAATGGAGGTCCCAATCCACAACTCAATTTCATGCAGATTTTTTAAACTATCTATCCACCTGCACACTTGGCAAACCCTGATAGGCCATGCACAAATACTCTCTCTTTACAAGATTTTTACATCATCATATCCCCAATATATCCAATAGCCAATATCAAATGTGATCCACCAATGAGAATCCGGATTATGATCTACTCAGATAAGGACCCTCACAGCAAAACTGATATAAATAACTTTAAGTGCTATCCATCTTACTCAACTCAACCAACAAACAACTCACATTACAACCTTCTGCTTGATCATATACAAAAAAAATGGCTGCCTCAACAATGGCTCTCTCTTCCCCATCCTTCGCCGGACAGGCAGTCAAGCTCTCTCCCTCAGCCCCTGAGACCACCGGCAACGGCAGGTTCTCAATGAGGAAGACTGCTGCCAAGACCAAGCAAGTCTCTTCCGGCAGCCCATGGTACGGCCCTGACCGTGTTAAGTACTTGGGCCCATTCTCCGGCGAACCCCCGAGCTACCTCACCGGTGAATTCCCCGGCGACTATGGCTGGGACACTGCTGGGCTTTCAGCTGACCCTGAAACTTTCGCCAAGAACCGTGAACTTGAAGTGATCCACTCCAGATGGGCCATGCTTGGAGCTCTTGGATGCGTTTTCCCTGAGCTTTTGGCCCGCAACGGTGTCAAGTTCGGCGAGGCTGTGTGGTTCAAGGCTGGATCACAAATCTTCAGCGAGGGTGGTCTAGATTACTTGGGCAACCCAAGCTTGGTCCATGCCCAAAGCATCTTGGCCATCTGGGCTACCCAGGTTGTCTTGATGGGAGCCGTTGAGGGCTACCGTATTGCAGGTGGACCACTTGGTGAGGTCACTGACCCACTTTACCCCGGCGGCAGCTTTGACCCATTGGGTCTTGCTGAGGACCCAGAGGCCTTTGCTGAGCTCAAGGTTAAGGAGCTGAAGAACGGCAGACTTGCCATGTTCTCCATGTTCGGATTCTTTGTTCAGGCCATCGTCACCGGAAAGGGCCCATTGGAGAACCTTGCTGACCATCTTGCCGACCCTGTAAACAACAATGCTTGGGCATACGCCACAAACTTCGTCCCCGGAAAGTAAACTTGAGAGTGAATTGTTTTCAGCTGTGAATTATGAGCTTATCTGAGTATTTCTGTAAATGGGTTTGATCTAATGGTAATTACATGTCAATTTTCTGCATTTGTTGAGTGTTACTGATGATGGTTCTTAACTGAAATTTGCAAACTTTTGTTATATTCTCGTGTAATTCTACTAACAATTGAACACTAAAGACGGGAAAAATAAAGAAAGTCGCATATGGTTTTAACGCGATTTAAAGATAAAAGCGCCTCAATAATTGAACCCATCTTTTCCAAATCAATTTCCTATAATTTAAAGCCCTAATTGGATCCATTTGTAAAGAGGCATCAGAATGCGAAGATCTTCACCTTCCCCGCACGCCCATTTTTTCACGTCCCTCAAACACCTGGAGAAAAGGCTCAAGCTTGAAAACGACCCATCACCACCATCACTACCCATAGAACCCCAAGATGATAGCAGCAGCACACAACAATCAGAGTCTCTTGGAACCCCAATTTACCTCAACTACAATCAATCAACCATCAACACAAACACTTCGCACATCCAGGAAAGTGAAGTTCCACAAGAATTTCTGTCAAATTCCCCTGATTTCCCACCAGCCCACCACAGTATACATCAAGAAAATCAAGTGGGAACAGAAGATCAACCCGATAATGATGAACTTGAGGTGTTGATGCAGCTACTGCGCTTGTCAGATTCTGAAGAACTTAATAACAGGAATGATGTAGGATGTGATGATGGTTTTTATGGGAAGATTGTAGGGGTGAAGGGACCGAAAAGCACGAAGGAAGTTGAGAGGTTGGAAGGGTGGATTAAGTACTTTTTGAATGGTGAGAAGATGGAGCCATTGAGATTGGCACATTTGCTGCTGGCAAAAGCTGCATTTGTGCATTCAGATGATGATGATGGTGTTGGTTTTGGAGGGCTTGTATTCCCCTCTACTATTGATGAGTTCTTGCATAATGATCCACCCATAGATTGATTAGGCTTTTATTTTGCATTGGAATAGGAATTCATGACATGTTTCTGTAATTGAATTCGACTATAAATCCCAATTGAAAAGGTTAAAAGCAAATGATGGTTAATTAATTGTTATATTTCTGATGCTGGTTTGAGATTTCTATTCCAAACTTTTAAACTGAGAGAAGGAAAAAAATGGGAAATTGAGAAAAGTGACAAAAAGGAATGACAGCTGTGGGATTTGAACCCACGCCCTTTCGGACCAGAGCCTAAATCTGGCGCCTTAGACCACTCGGCCAAACTGTCGTATAGTACAAAATTGGGTAAGAACAATATATATCCGTTGTCATATTATTCATCATGCATACACTTCCAAAGCACTTTCTGTAGCTTAATTATGTTTTCTGAAGCATTAATGTTTAAGACACTCCTCAAATTGCTTCATACTGTATATATTGTTTCAGGCAATCCTTAATTCGAAACATTTATTTATTTTTCCACAAAAAAGAAAAAACAGATTCGAAAATGGCTCACAATGGATAAAGTGCAGTTAAACATCCATAAATAACTATTTTTGCCAAAATTTCAACAGATTCGTTTGGATAATCTGTTGGTAAAATAGTGTTGAAATTTGATTTCAAATTTTTAGTCATTTTAAGCAATTGTTAACGAGGTATTTGCCCATTCCCATAATCCGGGTGAGGTGCCTTCTGCTATCTCGTGTTTGCTATTAATGTATGTGTAAATAAATAAGAGCTAGTTACTCTACTGGTGATTCTAAGAGGTAGATAATTGATTCCATCCAAATTAATTTATTCCATGAAATAAATTAACGTAAATTAACTTAGTAATTATAATATTTACTATGCATACTCATATAGAACTATTGGTTAAGAATTTTATTTATTATATAATAAATAAGAAATATTTGCTAAGCCACCTTTAACACTGCCATGACGAATTCTTAATCGACATCCAGGTCCAACTTATTATGCAAGTTGTTTGTCTCGATGAATCCCAAAACTCCATTTCAATCGCCCCACGCTACTCAAGCTTCATCAAGAACGATACATAATGTTTCCATGGGAAGCAAATTTCCCAAATTGACCTTCCGTTTCTTGTTCGATATATTTCCTAGAATATCGGTGATGTATGAACGAGTGACAAGATAGGGGATCAAATTAGATGAAATAGATAGTGCAGTTAACAGGTCTGCTAACATTTACTTAACCAAAATTCCAACATAAAGTATTTCAGATATGTACAAGAGTTAAAGCCAGTTACATTAAGGGCACACAAGCAGTCTTGCAGCTGTACCTCTGGAGTGCCTTCAGAAAGCTTGTCTCTCAGATTCTTCTCATCTTCATCATACTAATCAGTAACTCCGATTATCGCACATTCTTCCATATTTATATATATATTCACCCCTCGACCATTCTCGGATCTACCCACAAACAAGTTCATGCAATTTCATTTCATATAGGGCTTGCTCTTGAAACCTGCGTTCATCAAATTGCCTCAGCACAAACTACAATCATTCAAGGTGTAATTTGACCCTTAGTCATGAGAATCGAAGGTCATGCTATATATATATATATATATATATATATATATATATATATATATATATGTATGAGAGCCAGAGCCAAAAAAATTACAAATATTAGGCAAAACGTGAAGCTGGTAGACGCATTAGACCTGATTCTGCGCAGTTGCTGCTGAAGTCCAGCGCTGCTGTGGATGGGCTGACACTGAACCATCACTTATAAAGGCTATTGTTGTTGATTGTTGTCTATTAATCGCAACTGGAGGCGGTAACTCTCTCATCACCAATAGGACTAAGGCTGAGGGTACTGACGAACCTGCGTGAATAATAGTTATAAATTAAAACAGATAAAAACATAACAAAAATTTCCAGTTAATAGTATTAAATTACAGAATAAGAAAGTTCAGAATAATTACCTATGAAATAATACAGAATAAGTAGAAGAGAGGTGTAGGCATCATCTATTTGCTGCTCACGCCAGTGATAAAACAGCTGCAATATGGAGATTGTTTGGCTTAAGAGACTTTTAGACAGTGAAAAAGAAAGCATGTAAAAAACCCAGCAAGAAGTACTTACAGGTATGTTTGTACCTATAGCAACCGCAGCACTTGATGTAAAACATATAACAGAGACAATGGCCAAACCAACAACCTTTGGATAGCAAAATATGATAAAGATAATTTTCTATGAGAAGAAATTGAAGAAAACATCAGAAGTCAAATGGATTCAGTAATCTACCTTTCGCATTTCTGATGAAGCCCGTTCAGATCTCACTTTTCTCATTTTCAGGAACAACATGAGTCCTGAGTACCAGATATGGTGATGACAAGAGTTTATGTAGTGAAGCTTCTATAATAAAAAATTCACCATATACATCACAGTGATAGAAGAAAGAAAAAAATTAGATGTTGGTGCATACCATAGCATGCCAAGGCTCCTCCCAACAAAAGAACTGCTACAGCCATAAGATCTACATATACCTGTGAGATGGTAACAAACTTCCGTTTTTTATTGCCGATCAGAGAGAGGAAGAGAATATAAGAGAAACTTAACAGCAAAGAACACATGCCTGAGCAACAACTGCAGAGTCAATAGGATTCTTTCCCATCCCAATCCATATCAGCACTGAAGATGCTATCATTATTGCAAAAACTAGGACAATGACCTGGTGAAATTTTGTTTTCATGTATGTGAAAAAAAATCCAATGAAATTTTAAATTAGAAAAAAGAAAAAAAAGATTATGTTGCCAAAGAACTAAAAGTTACTTCTTTACCAGGATCACAATTTTTTGACGGCTTCCTATACGAAGTGACCTAAAGGTGCAACATTTTCGGCGACCACTGGCACTAGAATCAGTTTTATTCATCTTCTCCAACAATGCTTCTCGTGGGCTACATCCTTCATCTTCATCATCGTCATTCGACTGGTGGCAAAGGTCAACCCTGCAAAGAACCCACTCAAATTGAGGCTTATGTTTATAGAGAGATTTTAGAAAACAATTACATGTAAATAATTCTTCTCTACAGGTCTTTCTAGCTCACTAGACGTCTCAGATGCATAAATGTTGTAATAATATTCTAGTAAAATGATTTTATTGTATAAAAAAAAAATATTTAGCTTGCTAATGTAAAAGAGACAACTTACCAAAATGACAAGAGTAGAAGAAATGCTGCAACAAACAGAATTTTGGGGAAGGCTGCAACACATGAAATTTATGTGGTAAGCTACTCTTATACTATAGTTATGAACATAATAAGTTTTACAATTACCTAACAGGCTTGTAATTTTGTGATTTACTTACCCATGACAATGAAACCACAAGAATGTGACCAGCAAACCCAACCCTTACAAGCGGCAACAAGAGTTAACACAAAATAAAGGAAATAACCTGCAAGCGGAAGTATGAGTTATCAAATGCCCAAACAGGAGTTTTCTTGGAGATTGATAGTCTAAAGGAAATAAATTTATTCTAACAATAAATTTTGAAGTGCTGTAAATGAGATACTGTGTCAAAACCATGAAGATTGCAAGACGGTAATATCAAAATTGCCTATCACGGGGTGCTCAAGACAGCAGTAGTTTGATGGCTTAGAGTTTCACCGGTCGAAACAGGCATGTTCCAATTGGGCAAAAAAAACACTCTCAGAATTGCATAAACAGAAGACCTACTAAAATGCAGTAATTCAATGCTCACCCAAATTAGAGGATCCAATCATCAGGTGAAAAACCTGAAACGAAAATGACATTTATCAAACAAAAATATCAAATAAAACCAAAAAGAACCACCACCGTTGAGCCATACAACCTTTGACCAATTTCTAACAACTCAAACACGAAATAGAACTACCATCTTCAGCACCCAATTAATCTTCCAGTTCCTAGAACTGAATCATTCACATTCAAATTATTCTGACAAATCAGATCAAGAGTAATACAAATGCCCTACGACTCACCTTTTGACGGGTCCATCCAAGCTGTGGATTCCTTGAATGCATTCTCATCAACTGGTATAATGGAATCCGATAAGAAAACAAGCACTAAAAAGCTAAACTTTAAGCATTAAAAAATAGGTAGTAAAGAAAGCAATACCAGTTATAAACTCATTTCCAAGTGTAATAGATAGATAGTAAGCACTATCTATTAAATGAAAATGTATAAACTGCTTTTTCAACTCATTTTGAGTTGATTTTCATTTACGAGCACATAATGATCAGGCACAGAAGGAAGACAAAAGATATTAAGCAACTGCCATAATCACTGAGCACAACCTACCAACGGGGGCCAGCATGGCGTGATTGCCCATTCTATCCCTCATAACTAACAATTAAGAACAGCTATCGTAACATTCCCCCACTATTTTGGCAGCTACTTCCATGTGTTAAAATACCTGATGTAGTTTGGCAGCTATCGCTTTACCAATTTCATCTAAAAAATATGCTTCAGAGAGAATCTTCACCCCACTTTCCAGATGGAAATGGCTTTGCAAATCCAACAACGATCAATCTATCACCTAACTTTCAATATCTCACTCCACTATTTGCATTTCATGCCATTCGCAATAAACCATGACAAAGGCGAGAAATAGTAATTACATAGATATCAAAATCTGACATTATTATAAACTTGTTTAAATTTGAATTTAAACATTACACCAGCTTACACAACCTTGATTTTCTAGAACGACAATGAGCCGACAACATATAGAAACTTTAGTAGCTACTTTCTTCAGCAGCCAAGGCCTCTAGGTCTCTTCAGTGTTACAAGCATTGTCAGTATCAGTCACACTCTAATGTGGTAATGATTGTCTAATCTTGTTCCCAATTTGGCATCCACTAGACCAAATTAAGCCCTAAAGACTCAGTTATAAAACCTCAAATTCAAAGAACAATAAACCAAAACAAGAAAATTAAAGAAACCTAATTTCACAGACATAACTTTTAGTCTCTGAAACCCTGTCCAAGATAACAAAGATAATCAAGAGGAACAAGAAAATACAATAAACCAATTGTCACAATGAAAATAATGTAGAAAATACACCAATCTACATGTACTGTCAATAATAACAAAAAATCAGAAGAAAAAACAAGAATTACCTGATAGAAAGCAAGAAACGCAATAACGCCATCAACAAAAGCCAGACCTACGTTCACTCCCACCACTGCCTCTGGATAACAACTCTGCTCTCTCAATTCCAACATTTTTTTACACCATTAACCCAAACACACACACAAATCCACCTTCCGTGTGTGTTTGTAAATCAATTTCAAACAAAAGGCCAATGCAACAGGAAAGATCTTCAAAAAAAGTAATTTATCTTGTACACAATATATATGTAAATAAATATTAATTATTTCTTCTCCTAATTGAGACTGAGCGAAGTATCGAAAAGGATATCCTTTCTTTCTTTAGAGTTTTTCAATCGTATCTACAGATCTGCTTATGGATTCCTCTCTCTCTCTCTCTCTCTCTCTGTCCATATATATATATTTACATATATGAATATGAGAGACAAAGACTAACATATATATTTTGTGTGGTGGTGGCATTTTGGTAATAATTAATAGAATTAGAGCTTGACCAAAACAAAGGTCGCCTGGGTTTTGGCAAACGGGGATGGCCGTTTAGTCCTACACGCGGCGCCAGGCCTTTTTTATTTTTTTCTTTCCTATTTTAAGCTAATTAAAATTTAAAATTATTACTATATTCAAATATCAAATTTAAATACATACCTTATTTAACATATAGTAATTCTTGTGTGGCCTTCCAATTTTTGGAAATTATTTGCTCAAAAATTAATTGAATAGACTATGAGTGTCAACATCACCAAATGATATTCATGACCCAATGGAGTATATATATTATACCTAAAGAGAAATAAAAATAATTATTTATCGATAGTAGAGGAAGTGAAAAATTGATGATATGAAAATCGTGTTATATAATATTTCTGTAGATTAAAAGAATTGATAATTCTATAGACTTAGTTTTATAGTAATAATATTTCCGTAACTTTAGTAATAATTTTCAGAGTTATATATATCTATTAATATATATATAAGAGTGTTGTCAGTTATTTTTATTCACCATCCATCTAAAACACTTTAAAATTTCAATTCTAATTTCTTATCATTTTGAATTAATTTATTATTAAAAAAATAAGTTAGTTTCAAATTTTAATCAACTACTATAATTTCAAATGTACATTTACCACTATATCCAAAAAATTGATTTCAAATTTTAAATTCAAACATTTAATTAATATTTAGGCTTATTCACATCCCACATCCTATCAACTTCCCTCAATTATTCCCATTATTTAATTATATTTTTAAATTTAAATTATATCTCAATTTTTTATAAATGAGCTTCAAGTCAGAACATAAAGTACAAACTTTCTTTTTTTGGATGACGAGGGAAACCCGCAGCCGCTACCGTGAGGTGCGCACTGAGTAAACCCCGCTCTTGTGTAATAGCCTGCAAACCACACAAGAGAGGTAAACCAGCCTAGGTTGCTCATAGCTGACAGGCTCACAGTAGAGAAGGCAAATAGGCATTCCCTCATCAAGATTCGAACCCGTGACCTAAGTCACAAGTTCAAATGCCCTTACCAACTCTACTGGGGGTTGCCCCCCAGGTACAAACTTTCTTATTCATCGAAGCGGCAATGATGTCTTTGTAGATATTGAAATTTTGCAAGCAAATCAAATCATGCCACGTGGAAATATTGACCAATCAAAAGTCGTCTACGACAAAAGATATTTATTTATTCAAGTTAAGTTTTGGATAAATTCAAGTTAAGTTTTGGATAATTATCAATTCAAGTTAAATTTTGGATAGTATCTAGAAGATCTATCTAGATCTTCTATCAGCCAATCAAATGACTCTGAAATTATGATAATTATTTATTAAATCAAATAATTATCAGTGGATTCCAAATTATCCAAAACTCTTCCATCCTACACCTATAAATAGGGTCCTTTGGAGTTCATAAATTACACACAGAAGCTCAATCAAAAAGTTAGAGAAGACGAAGGAAGCTCTTCAAATTTTCTCTACGAAGGTTCTTCAAATATTCAAGGCGTTCTAGGCGATATTCAAGGCGTTCTTGAAGATATTCATCAAATTATGGCGTTTGATTCGTAATTACGGTGCTAAACCTACGAATTAACGTTATAGAAATTCAAATCAAATTCAAGGAAGATCAAAGTCACAAAGTCAACCTTGAAGATTTCAAATTCCATATCAAATTCAACGTTTGATCCGAGATTAAGCTGCCAAGCCCTCGAATTAACGTTTAAACATTCAAGTCAACGTTGGAGAAGATCAAAGAAGCAAAGTCAACTCCAATATTCAAGTCAACATATTTTTGAAGGAAGAATCAGAGGATTAAAATAGAGATTTGTACCCCATATTTTATTTTGATCAATATAAATTTCATTTGTCACAATTTTTGTGTTTCTTGATTTTCAGAATTACAAATTTGTTGTGTACAAATTTTTGGCACGCCCAGTGGGACCATCTCTACCTCTCATCTCTTCAATTCAACAAGTTCAAATGGATGCTCAAGTCAAAGCTATGAAGATAGTGGAATCCAAGATGATCATCTCAAATCCTTCAAACTCCATGAGTGAAGTCATTGGCGTCACCACAAGAAGTATGCCCATGAAGCTACAAACATCTTCAGAGGTGGTTCCCCTACTTGAGCATGTTGAGGGTGACGCACTCCGCTTTGGTGATGAAATCAATCATGATGAAGAGAAGTATTCATCCCCACAACGTTCTACATCAAGTGACTCAAACATCGCATGTGTCATGATGACAAATGTTACCACTCCGGAGGAGCAAATTGCAAACTTGACAAAAGCTGTTGAAGGGTTAACGAAGCATGTTCAAGAGCAAGCCACTCTAATTGCAAAGTTGATGAAGAAAGCAGACGACGTGGATGCCATGCACGAAATTGAAAAACAAATTGAGGCGCAAGATGAAGTTGAGACGTCAAAGAATCAACATCTAGTTGAGAAGGAAAATTCCATTGTCGAGGAGCTTCAAATTTCAAGTGATGGGACGATTCCAGCTGCTCGACTTAAGGAGTTTATCATGAGTACTATCCAAGACAATCGAGATGGGAGATCCAAGATACCTTTAACTTATGTCAAGCCATATACTCGAAGAATTGATAATTTGAAGATGCCAACTGGTTACCAACCCCCAAAATTCCAGCAATTTGATGGCAAAGGCAATCCAAAGCAACATGTGGCTCACTTCGTTGAAACATGTAATGATGCTGGAACTTATGGCGACCAACTAGTCAAGCAATTCGTTAGATCACTGAAAGGCAATGCATTTTACTGGTACATTGATCTTGGTGCTGACTCAATCAACAGCTGGGAGAAATTGGAGCAAGAGTTCCTCAATCGCTTCTACAGCACCCGTCGCACAATCAGCATGCTTGAACTCACAAATTCCCGTCAATTGAAGGATGAACCAGTCATCGACTACATTAATCGTTGGAGAAATTTGAGTCTTAACTGCAAAGAAAGATTGTCTGAGTCCTCTACTATTGGAATGTGTATTCAAGGGATGCATTGGGGCCTACGATATATCCTTCAAGGAATTCAACCAACAACATTTGAAGAGTTGGCCACTCGAGCACATGATATGGAGTTGAGTATGACCGGAAGTGGAGTTGACAAGTCGTATATCCAAGAGCCTTATAGACAAGAAATCAACAAAGGGGGCAAGTCATTCACAAATGCTTCTGATGATGAGCCCATATCTGATAGTGATGAACATGTGGAAGAAAGTAACGTTCAAGATCGTCATCCAAACTTTGACTAAAGATGCTAAATCAACGCTCTTTGATAAGAGCATAAACTGTCATCAACGCTCCTCGATAAGAGCATAAACTGTCATCAATGCTCCTTGATAAGAGCATAAACTGTCAACAAGTCTCCTTGATAAGAGTTTAAACTTTCAACAAAATCAAATCAAATGAAGTACTCCTTGGCACGAGTATAAACGGTCTACATGTCAAAGCAAATCAAATGAAGCCCTCCTTGACACGAGCATAAAAGGTCTACAAATCAAATCAAATCAAATGAAGTCCTCCTTGACACGAGCATAAAAGGTCTACAAGTCAAATCAAATCAAATGAAGTCCTCCTTGACACGAGCATAAAAGGTCTACAAGTCAAATCAAATCAAATGAAGCGCTCCTTGACACGAGCATAAAAGGTCTACAAGTCAAATCAAATGAAATTCTCCTTGACACGAGCATAAAATGTCTACAAATCAAATCAAATCAAATCAAATCAAATGAAGTCCTACTTGACACGAGCATAAAAGGTCTACAAGTCAAATCAAATCAAATGAAGTCCTCCTTGACACGAGCATAAAAGGTCTACAAGTCAAATCAAATCAAATAAAATTCTCCTTGACACGAGTATAAAATGTCTACAAGTCCAACCAAATCATGTACTCCAAGCCTTGAAGAGTATAAACTAAATATGGCATCTCTATGAGAAAAAAAAAATTGAACTACGTTATGATTTGATCCCTTTCTCTTAGGGTACGTAGGCAACTTAAACTTATCTAAGTTCAGTCATAAATTCAAATCAAATCATATTCTCTCGATGGAGTGACGTCACTCATTCAAAAGAATTTTGAAAGAAAGATCCCACTGTGACATGGGCATGTTAATCTCGTTGTGACACAAACAACTTGCGGTGGAAGCCAACAAAGTATTTTCGAGAAGACACCAAACTATGCGAAAGACTTTCATGGTATCAAAGCTCAAATGGAGGCTATTCTTAAGGCATGATTTTTATGTTTAGACGTTGCGACTCATCCACTACGAAGTATGCTTTGAAATAACCAAACTTCCGTGAACGAGTCTCAAGGGAGCATTTGTAGATATTGAAATTTTGCAAGCAAATCAAATCATGCCACGTGGAAATATTGACCAATCAAAAGTCGTCTACGACAAAAGATATTTATTTATTCAAGTTAAGTTTTGGATAAATTCAAGTTAAGTTTTGGATAATTATCAATTCAAGTTAAATTTTGGATAGTATCTAGAAGATCTATCTAGATCTTCTATCAGCCAATCAAATGACTCTAAAATTATGATAATTATTTATTAAATCAAATAATTATCAGTGGATTCCAAATTATCCAAAACTCTTCCATCCTACACCTATAAATAGGGTCCTTTGGAGTTCATAAATTACACACAGAAGCTCAATCAAAAAGTTAGAGAAGACGAAGGAAGCTCTTCAAATTTTCTCTACGAAGGTTCTTCAAATATTCAAGGCGTTCTAGGCGAGACTCAAGGCGTTCTAGGCGATATTCAAGGCGTTCTTGAAGATATTCATCAAATTATGGCGTTTGATTCGTAATTACGGTGCTAAACCTACGAATTAACGTTATAGAAATTCAAATCAAATTCAAGGAAGATCAAAGTCACAAAGTCAACCTTGAAGATTGATGTGCCTAAACCGCAAGCGCACGGCTTCGGTGCAGTACAAAAGATATCGTTCCCACGAGGACCGAACAATCAAGCACTAGCCTATCAATTATCAGTAATCTAAGCCTAATGAAGTTATAAGATAAAAAGTAAAGAAAACGGAACAGAACGTATAAAACTGGTTTTGATTATATTGGATTAGTAATTCCAGAATCAGGTTTCACCACGACATACGTTATCAATTAAATCATACAATCAATTCAGTTACGATCACTACTTATGAAGGACATTATCCAATTATACTTATTATCTTCTGTCGAAGTATAACAATTTACCCAAGTTAATTAATCAACTACTGTCGTGATGATTAGACTAAGCTCGAGTTCATTAATCTCTATGATAATGTATCGATTCCTCAAAAGACCTAAAACTACTTTCGTGATTTAGGATCCTAGGTTTGAATTCTAGGGTTCCGATATAGATGTCACCTTTCAGAATTTTCACCTAATATCTATGAACATGCAAATATGTGGCCAGCAAATTCGCAAGCATTAATAATCAAGAATTCAAATCATAAGCATATGCGATGTAACGTAAACAATAATATAATTCAAGCTGATAACATATTATCGGGCTATTCCCAATTCCAGAATAAAATAGACTACTCCATAGATGCAAGAGCACAATCAACGAAAATCAAAGTAAACATGATAGATAGACGAGAATTAAAAGAGAATAGAAAGATAAACTCGATAAAACCCGTTGTCAAAGATCCTGTTTACAATCAATTGCCGAATCTCGTTCTTGAATCTCTAATCCTCCCAATCAATCTCCAAGAAATAAAGTTCGAACCCTAAAACAATGTTGGGAAGGGGTATTTATACCTAATCTAAACATAAACTCCGAATGTGGGCCGAAAGTATTTGGGCTTCAGGTAAAGCGGCGTACGTACTCGATTTAACACGGCGTACGTACTCGATTTAACACGGCGTACGTACTCCGTACAAATCGGCGTACGTACGCGAGATGGCCTAATTCTCTGCCTTCGTTGTTTGTACGAGATTTAACACGGCGTACGTACGCCATGTATTTGGTCCGAATTTGGCTTTGGTGTCTTCTACAAAGTTGTAGATCTATGTCTTAGCTTCAAAACCCCACTGATTTGGATCCAATCCAAGTTGTAGAACTCGAGTTATGATTATTTTACTAGGACTGCGCCATTTGGTTCGGAACAAGGCGTATTTATAACTTTCGGGACTTTAAACGTTTGAACCGGATCTTGTCATCTTCACAAAACTTTTAGGTAATTGTCTTAGCTTTCCAAACATATAAGGCTCATTAACATTGGAGGTTTGTAGCCCAAGATACGGTTATATTTCCAAGCAGCGCCCATGTATCTCCTTTCATACGTTTTTCGTTACTTTCTCTAAATTAATGATTTTTCCATACAAACATGTAACAAAACTATTAAACGCATATGAGGTATAAATCATGACATAAAATGATATAGAAATGACTAATCTTAGGCTAGAAAATACGTATAATCGAGGTTTATCAACCCCCCCAAACTTGCTTTTGTTCGTCCTCGAACAAACGGTAAAACAAAGAAAACAAAAACAAAAACTAAAGATAAACTCATTTTCGTAGAGCACACGATTGCACTTAGCATGTGCAACAAGCCTTTAAACCTTTTAGTTACCCCAAAAGGACGAGTTATAGTCTCGTGAGGGTTTGCAGAAGATATACCCACAAAATCACAAAATCAATGAATCTTCGCTAAATCGAAATGTGATACAATCGTACAAAAATCGACTTGAACTAATGGCCCGACATTGTTAGAAGAAAATCGTGCATTCGGCTAATCGTTGGTTACCTCACACCACAAAGTTAGACAAGCTTCTAGAAAGCACTGAATAAAGCCATCTTTAAGCATTATAGTCGAATGGCGTTTCTAACACAATTTGAGCGGCGCCCATCCATACCAACTAGTCTAACAGATATTAGGGTTTAACTGGTTCACAATATTGAGCTTTTAGCGTAGGTCACTTATGCAAACGAGCTCATACTTGACAGGATTGTGCAATGTTCGTTCTCTTAGACTTTCTATGACACCCGTTATCGAGCTTTGGGTCAACGACTCCCAAGCTAGATAGCCATAGGGCGTTAAGTTTTAAGAGACTCCTTCGAACTTAATCACTCAAGTGTCAAAGTCACAGAACGAACTAATCCATGCAGTAGCGATTCTATATGTATCTTTTTTTTTTTTTTTTTTTTTTTTTTTTTTTTTCAGATTGTGCCAGAAGACGTTGTTCTAAGTTGGTAGACTTGGAGGCCACTACCTATGTGTTTCGAAAATGGGTGATCCACTCAACTCCTATGCCGTGGACTACTACGTATTAGTGACTAGCCAGAAAATTGTAACTAAGCAGATGATATCACCGACAGAAAAGTTCATGCGTCATATGTATTAAAATGTCCGACTTATTTTTCTCGAGTCAATCGTTGTAAGACGATCACAAAGATAAAGCTATCACTCAAAGTAAAAGTGTAATGCTAAGAAAGCATCCAACATCTTCGAATATCGCCATAAACACCCCCTAACTTGAAACGTACATTGTCCCTAATGTATCGAAATGATATGCATGCGTAAAGAATTAAAAGGAAACAAAACCTGTTCAAGATTGGAGTCGCTCGTGTTGATTCCTCTATTTAGCTTGGCCAAAGTACAGAATGTCGCGTCTGAGAGCTCAATGCAGAAGGATTGAACTCGATTTTTTTTTTTATTTTTTTGATAAAACTCGAATCGAAAGAAAAAAAACAAAAATAAGGAAAAATAAAATGAAAACGAAAATAAAAGATACGTTTGGGTTGTCTCCCAAAAGCGCTTGTTTTATGTCTTTAGCTCGACATTACCATGCTTAGTGTAAATCCCGGATCGGACCCGATGACTTGGCAATTCTCCAATCGACTTTAGAATCTCGATTTATAGGTAAAGAAAACTCAGGTGCTTGTCGAATAGAAGAACTAAATAGCCCCTTCTTGAGTTTTTGTCGAGGGATCTTTTTGTCGTGCAAAGTTTTAATACCTTCCTTTTCAATCCTTGCACTTTCATGCGCATCAAATTTGAACTTATCTGGTTCATGACGTCGAAACTTCCTCTCCTCTCTAGTAATGTTTGAAGTCAACGATGGATTTTTCTCAAACAGTCGAGCAATATCAGCGACAACTTCATCTTCCTCCTCAATCGAGCCACCATTCAACAATCGTGCTTCTAATGGATCCTTATAGTGGTGCCTAGCAAGCTTGTCCGCAGTTATAGCCTTGTCAATCCTGTAACAAGAGTTCTCGATAGAGCAGTTAGCAACAGATTTATATAAACTAAATTCAACTCTCTCATCCCCAATATTCAAGGAAAGCCTTCCATTTTTAACATCAATAATAGCTCCTGCTGTAGCTAGGAATGGCCTACCAAGAAAAATGGGGATTTGAGAATCCTCATCCATATCGAGAACGACGAAGTCTGTAGGAATAAAGAATTTTCCTACTCTAATCGGTACATCTTCTAGCATACCTGCCGGATACTTCACGGATCTATCAGCTAATTGCAGAGTAATCGTGGTAGGTTTTAACTCACCCAATTCTAACTTACGTGAAACAGAAAGTGGCATAAGACTAACGCTAGCACCAAGGTCACACAATGCATGATCAAAACTAACGTTACCTATTACGCATGGAATCGAAAAACTACCGGGGTCTTTAAGCTTAGAAGGTAATTTATTTTGAATTAATGCGCTACACTCCTCAATTAAAGCCACGGTTTCATAGTCCTCTAGTTTTCGTTTGTTATAAAGAATTTCCTTCAAAAACTTAGCATAAGAAGGCATTTGTGCAAGTGCATCAGTGAATGGAATATTAATGTAAAGTTTTTTCAAAACTTCTAAAAATTTTCCAAACTGTTTATCTAATTTCGCCTTAGCTAATCTTTGAGGGAAAGGCACGGGTGGTTCATATGGCGGTGGAGGTACATACTCTGGCTCTTTTTCGCTTTTATCAGTTGTTTTGTCAATAGAGTTGTCGGGATGAGACGATTTTTCTTTTTCGACCTTCTCAGTTGACTCAGTTTCACTAATCCTAGTAGGCATCTTTGGACCTTCATAATCGGTTCCACTCTTTAAAGTAATAGCATTACAATGTTCCTTCGGATTTATCTCAGGTTGTCCAGGAAAAGAACCGAAATTTCTATTCGAGTTACTAGCTTGTTGTGCAATTTGAGTTTCTAGCATTTTATTATGAGTTGCTAAAGAATCGACCTTAGTTGCTAGTTGTTTAATTGCATCATTTACTATCTCATTTTGCTTAGTCTGGGCTACTACGAAACTCTCTAGAAGGGACTCTAGGTTCGATTTCTGTTGTGGAACAGGATCGTAAGGCTTCTGTTGGAATCCAGGTGGCTGCCTAAAGTTAGGATGTGGAGCTGCGTTTTGGCTTGGGTTATACGAAAAATTAGGGTGATTCCTCCAACCAGGATTAAAAGTATTTGAAAACGGGTCGTTCTTTTGGTTGAAGTTATTCACAAAGTTGGCTTGTTCAATAGAGGGATTGTTAGGTACACTAGCTAGTTGACACTCTAATGCAACATGACCAACCATACCACATATTTCGCACATAGGAGGTGTAGTATTGACAGAATTAACATGCACGTTCATGGAATCTAGCTTCTTAGACATAGCCTCTACTTGTGCAGAAAGTAAAGTAATGGCATCAATATCATACTTACCTGGTGTCTTCTGTGGAATCGATCTTTCGCTAGACCATTGGTAGTGGTTCAGTGCCATATCCTCGATTAAGTCATATGCTTCATCGATACCCTTATTCATTAAAGCGCCTCCAGCTGCTGCATCGACTGACATCCTCGTGGTGTAAATCAGCCCGTTATAAAATGTATGAACTATGAGCCATTTCTCCAGCCCGTGATGTGGGCACAGTCGGAGAAGATCCTTGAATCGTTCCCAAGCTTCATATAACGATTCACCATCTTTCTGAACAAAAGTCGTAATTTGATTCCTCAGTTGTGCAGTCTTGCTCGGAGGAAAATATCTCGCTAGAAAGCATTGCATGAGCTGATCCCATGTTCTGATTGAACCCGATGGTAAAGAGTGTAGCCAAGCTCTCGCCTTGTCTCTGAGTGAGAACGGGAATAACCTCAGCCTGATAGCATCCTGGGAAACCCCGTTCATCTTTAGAGTGTCACAGTACTCTAAGAACATTGACAAGTGGAGATTCGGCTCTTCAGTAGGTGCACCCCCAAACTGATTCTGCTGAACCATTTGCAGAAGGGATGGCTTGAGCTCGAAATTGTTGGCCTCTACAGTAGGCCTGGCGATGCTGGAGTGAAGTGTCTGCGCATTCGGCGCTGCAAAATCCTTAAGACATCTCGCATTTGCGTTCGCATTCGCATTTGCAGCCGGGTTTGCATTCGCGTTAGCGTTTGCGTTGACGTTTATATTCACATTCTCTTCAGCCATCGTTATTTGTTTCAGCTGAGCTTGTTTCAGTTTTTGTTGTCTTCTCCTAGCACGAAAAGTTTGCTCGATTTCTGGATCAGGTTCGAAATCGATCTTACTTCGCATACAAGGAATAATCGAAAACCTGAAATAAAACAGAAAAATAAAAATTAAAAATTAAAAATAAAATAAAATGGCTTAGTCTCACTAAAATCTGATAAAAACTAATATTGACTATTCAAGTCCCCGGCAACGGCGCCAAAAACTTGATGTGCCTAAACCGCAATCGCACGGCTTCGGTGCAGTACAAAAGATATCGTTCCCACGAGGACCGAACAATCAAGCACTAGCCTATCAATTATCAGTAATCTAAGCCTAATGAAGTTATAAGATAAAAAGTAAAGAAAACGGAACAGAACGTATAAAACTGGTTTTGATTATATTGGATTAGTAATTCCAGAATCAGGTTTCACCACGACATACGTTATCAATTAAATCATACAATCAATTCAGTTACGATCACTACTTATGAAGGACATTATCCAATTATACTTATTATCTTCTGTCGAAGTATAACAATTTACCCAAGTTAATTAATCAACTACTGTCGTGATGATTAGACTAAGCTCGAGTTCATTAATCTCTATGATAATGTATCGATTCCTCAAAAGACCTAAAACTACTTTCGTGATTTAGGATCCTAGGTTTGAATTCTAGGGTTCCGATATAGATGTCACCTTTCAGAATTTTCACCTAATATCTATGAACATGCAAATATGTGGCCAGCAAATTCGCAAGCATTAATAATCAAGAATTCAAATCATAAGCATATGCGATGTAACGTAAACAATAATATAATTCAAGCTGATAACATATTATCGGGCTATTCCCAATTCCAGAATAAAATAGACTACTCCATAGATGCAAGAGCACAATCAACGAAAATCAAAGTAAACATGATAGATAGACGAGAATTAAAAGAGAATAGAAAGATAAACTCGATAAAACCCGTTGTCAAAGATCCTGTTTACAATCAATTGCCGAATCTCGTTCTTGAATCTCTAATCCTCCCAATCAATCTCCAAGAAATAAAGTTCGAACCCTAAAACAATGTTGGGAAGGGGTATTTATACCTAATCTAAACATAAACTCCGAATGTGGGCCGAAAGTATTTGGGCTTCAGGTAAAGCGGCGTACGTACTCGATTTAACACGGCGTACGTACTCGATTTAACACGGCGTACGTACTCCGTACAAATCGGCGTACGTACGCGAGATGGCCTAATTCTCTGCCTTCGTTGTTTGTACGAGATTTAACACGGCGTACGTACGCCATGTATTTGGTCCGAATTTGGCTTTGGTGTCTTCTACAAAGTTGTAGATCTATGTCTTAGCTTCAAAACCCCACTGATTTGGATCCAATCCAAGTTGTAGAACTCGAGTTATGATCATTTTACTAGGACTGCGCCATTTGGTTTGGAACAAGGCGTATTTATAACTTTCGGGACTTTAAACGTTTGAACCGGATCTTGTCATCTTCACAAAACTTTTAGGTAATTGTCTTAGCTTTCCAAACATATAAGGCTCATTAACATTGGAGGTTTGTAGCCCAAGATACGGTTATATTTCCAAGCAGCGCCCATGTATCTCCTTTCATACGTTTTTCGTTACTTTCTCGAAATTAATGATTTTTCCATACAAACATGTAACAAAACTATTAAACGCATATGAGGTATAAATCATGACATAAAATGATATAGAAATGACTAATCTTAGGCTAGAAAATACGTATAATCGAGGTTTATCAAAGATTTCAAATTCCATATCAAATTCAACGTTTGATCCGAGATTAAGCTGCCAAGCCCTCGAATTAACGTTTAAACATTCAAGTCAACGTTGGAGAAGATCAAAGAAGCAAAGTCAACTCCAATATTCAAGTCAACATATTTTTGAAGGAAGAATCAGAGGATTAAAATAGAGATTTGTACCCCATATTTTATTTTGATCAATATAAATTTCATTTGTCACAATTTTTGTGTTTCTTGATTTTCAGAATTACAAATTTGTTGTGTACAGTCTTGTTTTCGTATTTCAGGAAATAATAGTATTGGTTTCTTATTTCTGGCAATAATAGTATTGGTTTCTTATTTTTCTCATTTATTTGTTCATAAAATATAGTCTAATATATTTTTTTCCCATTCATTTGCAGGTCATTAGAAAGTGGAATGCTCCAATTATTCATGAAGAATGACTAACAACTTTGAATATATATATATATATATATATATATATATATATATATTTCATTTTATTTTGCACATCATTGCGCTTTTTTATTGTTTAATGATGTTTACAATTCAATATCTTGCTCAGAAGGTAAACATATTTATTTATATATATATATATATATTATCTACATATCTTCAATTATTATTCTGAATATTATTTAGATGATTAGATCCCAGTTTTGGTTTAGTGCATTATTTTTGTATTATGTTTAATAGTTTAATCTCCAATGCAGCGTGATTGATTTCATCCAGATATTTGATCATATAATCTCACTTTTTTATATGTTAATTTTTTTATGTAACTTTTTATAACACTATGCCGTGCATAGTATGGGGCACACGCTAGTCTCTCTATATATATATACTTGTATTATTGTATTACCTCATTAATGGGGGCAAGGGCTAGATAAGGGAAATCTAAGGGCGTATTTTATGCTCCAATGGATCACAAAGCATTGTTGGGCCCAAGGCCGTCTGAATTAGAGGACAACACATACCGCCCACTCGGATGGGCCTGGGTTTCGGCCCAATGCACAAAGCAGGTCTTGGGCTTATGCTTGAGCCTCCCCATATATATTTTTTAGGGGTGGCAAAATGGTTCCGGAACCATGGTTTCGACCCATTTAAACTAGTTTGGGTTGGGTCGGTTCCTAAGAAATTTTATTTGGTTTCTAATTGGTTCCGACTTGGTTCCAAGTTGGGTCCAACTAAATTTCAAGTTAGGCCCAAATTGTTTGTCAATTATCTAAGTTATGAAGAACAAAATACAAGGTGTTGAGTTGGGTTGGGCTTGGTTCCTTTTTGGGTCGAGGTTGGTTCTACCTTAAAAACCATGAAGAATCCAACCCATTTAAGAACCAACCCATTGGAACCGATCCAAATCCAACCCGAACCGCCCAATTGCCACCCCTAATATTTTTACACAAAATAAATTTATTTATTTTTTATTTCACATGTTACCAAGCACAATTATATAATATATATCTAAAAAATGTTGAAATATATAATATTTTCAGGAATTCAAAATTATAACCTAATTAATTTACGTACTCAGTTGCAGAAACAAAACTAATGAATTATACAAAATAACAGGATAAGTTTGTTTGTATTTGCAGAATCTTAGGCAAACTTCAAGAAAAAAGAGAACATAGGATCTTAATTAATTAAAACATGGAGCTGCAAATATATATATATATATAAATAAAACACCAGAAAACATTCAGACTGAGATTTGTTTAGTAGGCAAATATAAAGTTGGCAATTATAGTGTAACACACATTGTAGACCAGCCAATAAAGAGATTATCATTGCAATTGGCGTACTTTTGCATCAATTTATTCCAGCTGTTTGCATTGTGTGTTGACACCAAAGCAATATCTAATTTAGTTTATTAAGATGTGGATAATTTACAATAGCTCGTCTCAATTTTACATTGGTGTAATAACAATTAACATAGTGTTAAATGATACCCTTTTGCATATAAATTGAGGGTTTTTAATTAAAACCAATTCTATTTTGGACAATATTAGGTTTCTTCTAATATAAATTAAATAAGTTCGAAGAGTTAGTAAATGAGGAGTGCTCCTATTTCGACACGCTAGTAATATATGTATATATATTCTGAAAACGAAAGCAATTTCTATAAATGATTCTTGAGTGTAAAAAAAACTTGTCCATCGCATAGAATGCCATGAAAAACATATTTATTGACATACAAAAAGATAGAATATTTTAGTCGGTTCGATCAAAAGCAAATTCCCACTCTTTATGATTATCATTCTCTTTTTACCATCACACAAAACCTTTTTTTTCCACTAGTAAATTAAAGATATTCCATCCCTCACTTCAATTTCAAGCTGCATTATTTGTTTTGTAGACTGTAGTTTATGTCATTATTCGCAATTTTAGCTTTTAAAATGCTAAAAATTGACAACTACAATTATTATGACCCTTTATTTTTATTCATCAAGAATACATTATAACAGCTTATAAGCTTGTAAGTGCTTTATATTTGTTAGGTTATTATCTGGTTGCCAAGTCACTAAGGAATGAGCTCCAGTGAAAATAAAGACAATCATATATATTTATATATCACATATAGAGCAAAATCAACTTATAGTCTGTACAATATTCAATACAATAAGCCAATAAAGATACATGTGTAGCAAATTTCAGTCGACAGTTTTGTAACCAATTGGTATCAGATTCTCAACACTTTTAAAACTTTCATTTGAATAAATAAAACCGCTCGGAGCGAAACTTAAATCAATAATTATACATGGCTTTTACAGATTTAGTACATGATTCTTTTCTACATAGAGTAAGCACACATCGTCTTTTAACTATCTCACATTTTTTCTTGCCAAATCATATGGACTAATGAAGCTAATAAATATTCGTATAGCTACATTAATCCAGTGATTTTCACACAACTTTAAAATTATATTTAATTAACTCTTAATTTAAAACGATAAGAGCAATTAAATTGATCAAATAATTAATCCAACATTTTGAAATTTTTTCCAAAAAAAGGTTGAGTGAACAATATATTTATCAATACAGAAATTTATATTAAGGGAGTTTTTAGTAATTTTTGCAACTAATTATATAATTAATTCCCTTTCCCCTTCCAACGAAGCACGATTCATCCCTTGACCCACGAAAACGCAGAACCGTTGAGTTCACGTCCCACCTCAACGGGCCCACACAAACCCCACTATGATCCTTTAATTCCCAAACTACCCCTGCCCACCTTTAATTCCAAGAAATCTTTAAATAATAATAAAAAAAGGAAAACAAAAACTTCTTTATAACTACCCCTATCCCCCAAAAAATCAAAATCCCATCAAAATTTACACGCATTTCTCGTGAGAGAAAAACAGAGCCATGGACAAAAAGCCTTCGAATTCGAGTTTCTCGTTCTTTTTCAAGAGGCTTAACAGGAAGAGTATCGGCGGCGGCGGTTCATGGCGGTGGAAATTGAAGAGCTCTAGCGGTCTGCGGTGGAAAAAGGGGTTCAACTTACACCTTTGGTTCGTCGATCATATACTCTTCAAGTTCGTCTCTGTTTTCGAGGCTGTTTTTCTGGTATCCAGGCTCTGTCTCTTCTTTGTTTGTTGCGGATGTCACTTATGATCCGATCGAGAAATTGAAACTCAAGCGTTATATATATAGCAGGTTTCGAATTTCCGAGAAATGGAGTGTGAATTTTTCGATGTTTGGTGATTTTTGTTTCGTGAATTAGTTTGATCCAATGTTAGTGAGTAGTAGTATTGGTGATTTCTTACGTAGATTCTTTTTTTCTTTTGTTATTTAACATGTTTAGTAATGATCATGTGTAAAAGCTAATTTGATTTTCCTTCTGTGTTGTTTTTACTTGTGAAATTTTCAGATTACACCATTGTTTATTTACATTCATGAAGTTCCGGAGATCATATGAAAATGTCAAATTTTAAGAAATTCCCAGTTAATACATCAATAGCAGTTGAATTTTTCTATTTCAAATTATTGTTTTTTTATTTGTTCCATACTATAATACATAATTTTTTTGTGTAGAAAATAATCAATATCAGAAATATTATATTAATCTATTATCATTATATTGTACATTATAGATCGACAAGTATTCATTTATTTGAAATATTATTTATAATTTATTTTTAAATTGATAATAATCTCTCACAAATAAAACTATATTTTTGTCTCCCACAAGCAATTTAATGACATTTGTTGAGGAAAAATTGAAATTCTCTGTGTTGAAGGTGTTGAATTTTTTTAGTTTTGTGTTGAATTTTTTTAGTTTTACATATAATTATTATATACAACAACAAAATCAAAGCATTGTTTATCGGTTCAACGTCAAAAAATAAGTTGTACAAGGAAGGAGAAAAAAATGAAATTGATTTGACAATTAATTAGCAAATATGCTACTATTAAATATTAATTATGGTTTCTTCTTATTAGCCGTTGTCATTACAACGGTCGATTAGTTGGAAAAGTGATAATTAGTGAATAACAATGGTAATTAGTGGGCCTATCTATTCGGAACAAATGCAAATGACAGTTGTAATAGGTTGTGCTTCAAGGTTTGTCCTAATTCTCCCCTTCTTGAAAAGGAAAAAAGAAAGAAAAAGAGATGTGATTCTAGAAGAATAGAAGAGCCTAGAAAAAAAGAAATTAATTCAATTATTAAAGGAAATAACTCCTCATAATTATTTTCCTTTAATAATGATAATAAAAAAGATTACTAAAATGGTCTTTTATACTTTCTAAAATACTCTCATAATTGTGTATTCTCGTGTTTTATTCACTACGTATAAAAAGATTCTAAAATTTAAATTTAACATGATTTATGTATAATTATATTATAATCCTTTATATATAGTTGGAATTCTAGATTTTTAGAACAATTTAAATATAAAGAGATAAATTTATGTCACACCAGGTTCAGTAGAATCACAAAAAAAAATGTGAATTTGAATAAAAATAAGAGGATGGTTTGTTAAATTTTGTAATTTAGAATATTAACAATGAAATTAAAAAACATAAACAAACAAGACCTTATTTCTGAAGATGGGTGTACTGTTTCTCTTCATCAAACTCGAATGGAAATTGGGCTGGGCCTACTGTTTGTTAGAAGGTGAAGATATAGTTATAGTGGGCCAATCATAATTGGACTATTAGATCCAAATCTAAGCTTAATACGGCCCATTATATAAGTAATTTCATTCGGGTCATCTCCTGGATGTCGGATCTATCTGCAATTCGAAACATACTGATGAATGACCTACCTGGAAATCAATGGATGATGGTGAGAATTTTTTGTGAAGGAGAAGGTTTCAGGATTATAAATTTGAAGAAAAATGCCAGAAAAGGTAGGATACAAGCTTCAAATTGATTGTTATCCTTTTTTTCCCGTTTCTCAGGTATTGAGTGTTCCCTAATTGCTGCTTGTTTATAAATACTTTTGTATTTTGTATCAGAATTGTAGTTTTTGTTGATGATAGTGTGTTTTACGTAAAGTTATTTCACAGTTTGATTTCAATTCCGCGATGCCTGAATTGATCAGTTGCTTTTTCTTCACAAGTAAAGACTTAAGTTGGTAATTTCAAGTTAAAAGAGTGGTGCTTCTGAAGGTATATATCTTTTCTGTTTCAACCTAAAGAGTTTATAATTGTTTTCTGTAAGCATACCAGGTCATTTTTTATTGTTGGCTTTTCCCGATCTTATTTGATTTCTACATTATTCATACAGATTTCAGCCTTGCAAATGAAGATTATACCAATTTACTTACTCTCGACTCTCGAGGTAAGTCAATCCTGTAAACCTATAAATTTTAAAAACCACTCTAGACAAATTAGATGCCAACCGATCTGCGTCTCTATTGGCGCTCTTGGATGTACACATGGGCAAGTCAAATCTTTTCTCACATTGTCAAAATACATAATATATGATGTAATCTGGAACAAATTTAGGTTAATCTCTTTCTAGATTAACAAATTATAGAGATAGAACACTAATGCGAATTCTTTGAACTATAATGCTGCTTTGGGGTCTAGGATTTTGTGTGCCTGGTCTTTATGGAGCAATAGAGCACAATTTTGTGGAAGATATACGTTATGCACATGTATATGTTTCTACTAGAGCCTAAAATGAACATTAACTTGTTTTCCACCGTAAATCATATTGCTATGAAGATGTGAATTCTCCTTTATAAGATAAGAGATTTTGGCTCTCTGTTCATCATTGTTTTATTATATGTTTTGTATAAAGAGGAAGACAGGTTTTAAATAAAATTAGATATAATTGCCTAAAAGTAATACCCTGGAATCTGAACCAACTTTACATTTAATAAATTTCTTTTGGACTCAGATGGTATTGAAAAACAATGAACACTACCTACTGATGAGAAATAACAATCTTTATATAGAGTAAGGAGAAATCATTTTCCCAAGCTAGAACATTTGTATTTGCGTAATCTAGATTCAGAAGTCAGAACCCTTCAAGAAAATTTTCCTTTTGGGAATTACCTTTAGTTTTAAAAAATCTTGGTACATAAATATTGAGCCCTTGGTAAGTGGACTCAAACTACTGTATCCGATATCACACTATAGGATATTGTGTGTCTTAAAACGTGAGTATTTGTGACCATGGCATCTGATAGTGCAAAAGAGGACTCTGACCAACAGTCCTGGTACCATGAAATCGAACTGTTGGCAAAGGTGGATTTGGTTTTGTATACTCTTAATGAGATTGGGAGTGGGGGATGTGAGGATGGTGGCTTAGGGCCATTAGGCCATTAGGGTGATATAAATTTAGTTTTTAGGGTATAACTTTTTTTGTTGGGCCGGGCTTTTTGGTTACCATACTTGTTTGGGTTTACAAAAATGATGTCTGCACACACTCTTAGGGCAAACCCACAGGGTAGATTTACCAGTGATTTTGTGTAAATGGTATTAATCACAGTTAATTTTTGCCTAGTGTCAATCCATCATTGGATAGCCAGCAATGATGCTACAAAGCAGGACTGCCACTTGGTTTAACCACCAAGAGGAAAATTTTGTGAGTAGGATTATTGATTACAATGTAATTAATTGTTACCAGATTTTCCAAACATTTGAGCATATTTTGGTCATCCAACCAGGATTCTTTTGTAACCTTTGTCACCTTACAATCAATGCACCAAACAGGCTCTGATTATAAAGTCATGGCTTTGGAGTTACTTATACCACCACAAAATTTGGCCATCTCTCTCTTTCTCTCTCATAGAAAATTTAGTGACCGTTTGAATCAATGGCTCCATCCCAGTCAAGGAGGAGGTCTCAGGGGAGAAAAAAAATCGACATGAGATTGATTGAGGATGAAAACGCTAGGACGGTGACCTTTTCAAAGCGTCGAGCCGGGCTTTTCAAGAAAGCAACAGAGCTTTCTGTTTTATGTGGCACTCAGATTGCAATAATCATTTTTTCTCTTGGTGGCAGGGCTTACTCATTTGGTCATCCTAGCGTTGAATCTGTTGTGAATCGTTTTTCGAACAGAAATCGTACACCAAATCTGCAGGATTCGGTGCACGGAATGAGGCTCCAGATGGCTGTGATGCAGCAACTCAAGCAGCAGTGTGATGAAAAGGCTGAGCAATTGGAGAAGCAGAGAAAAAGAGGAAAAGAACTTGAAGCTGCTTTGGAGAGATCTTCGGGCCTAACTTCAGAAGAGCGTATAAATTCGCTTAATATGGATCAACTCAAAGAGCTTAAACAGAAGATGGAAAAGCTCAAGGCAAATCTGCTTCGTATGATAAATTCGCCACAGGTTGACTCTGTTGAGCCTCGAAACTCGATGGATGTGGCTGAGCCTTCAGTTGCAAAGAAGGCTGATTTGGCTGAACCTTCAGTTCCAAAGAAGGCTGATTTGGCTGAACCTTCAGTTCCAAAGAAGGTTGATCTGGCAAGTGTTGACAAGAATGGACCTTCTCCAATTCCAATTGATTGGCTGAAATTATAATTTGCATTTTTCGTGTTTTGTTTTAAATAATTGTTGAGAGTGATCTTTGTTGATTTGGGTTATTCTTGATTTATGAAAGTGAAGGAATGGAAGTTGCTTTTTTATTGAGATAGGCTTAAAGTTCATACCTTTTTGCAATTTAGCAGGTTACTATTGGATTTTGCCCATTGTAGGTATTTTCAATGAGTCCCAAAAGCTAGATTGGCAATTATTTTTTAATGGATATTACTTATAATACAAAACAGTCTTCCGTCTGATTTCTTGTGTAAATAGATGCACAAAACTCTCATGAAGAACCATTCAAGAACACTATATATAGAGTATCATGTGTACATACATTTGTACTTCCAATCCCCCTGCAACACAGCCTATGATACACTATAGACCTGGCTCAGAGCTGTTTACATCTTTCGAATCGAGTCGAATCAACAAACACTGTATTTTGATTAAGCAATTAGTGAATTTTCCTAAATGCATAAACCAATCTACTTATACATACTGTTTCATCACCCTCAATTATCATGATCCCATCTTCTGAAACTTCCAAATGAATCATATCCACCACTCTCACTCACAGATGCCCTCATCGGTATTTCTTCACCATAATGCACCGAGCTTGCAGACCTAATCGATCCTTCCCTTACAATCGTGTTCGTTGGTTTAACATACTGCTGCACTATAAGCACCGAAAACGAAGACTCAAATTCTGATGTGACCAAAAGGTCACCTATTGGCCCCAGCTCTGGACAGTCACACCAGTCAGCTAGCCCTGATGTCAATGGCGAAACCATCCCTCGACCTCGCCCCACTAGATAAAGATCATATCTTTGTTCATCCATTGATTTTATGGCCTTTATAGCTTCTTCTTCATCATTCAACACCAATTCACAGTACAAAAGATTCTTGCTGTTCATACTTGCCTCCTTGAACTTGGCCAAATAATCATCATCCAGTAGCTTCTCTTGTGCACCGTCGATTTCCAATGTCACATCGTATCCGTCAGATTGATCTGTCGGGTTCAGTTTCATCGCCTCTGGGCTCGGAGTGAACCTAACCACTGTGAGTCTCACCTCTGTGTTATCAGCCATTCTCCATGCGTAAGCCAACGCCTCGCGATCGTCGGGCCCACCAAAGTACAACACGACGATATTTCCCGCGTGGTCGTTCGACTCTGCAAATCCTCTGTCGACTAATATACCCACCGAGCAAGGCGCGTTTGCTAGTACGCCTTCGTTAACGCCCCTTATTGCAGGGTTCACATCCTCCATTTCACCATCCATAGTGAGTTGTTTGTGAAACGGTATGATTATGAACGCCGATCGTTTATCCTTTGCGACGTTGCATATATCCTCGTCCATGGTGGCGTAAGCGCACCGCGCGGTGAGGGTCTGCGTTCTTACACCCTCCGATCTCAACTCATAGTTGTCGAAAGCTGTGATGATTTGATCGGTCTGAGCCTCTATGTGGCTCGGGTTTCTGGGCCCCGCCCTTCGTGAATTGTGGACCACCATCATGGTTGAGGCACGGCCCACGAGCTCGACTAGCTGGAGGGCAAAAACGCTGATGGGGGATCTCGGTGTGGCGTTTGAAGTCCTGAGGAGGTTGATTATGCTTGGGACGTTGCGTGTGTTGTATAAGCATGCAAGGATTCGAAGCTCTTCCTCTGTTGTGGCTTTGTGAACTGTACGTCGTTTATAGGGAACCATACTCTGTACTGGCCGGAAATAGATGGCCACCGGTGTGACTATCATTGTCATTACAAGAACTGCCACCACCATTATTGAGTAAGTTTGTGTGTCCAAAACCTGTCAAGAAATCTTGTATTCAATATCAAATACCAAATTTGAATACAGAATAAAGTTATATATAGAATGTATATATATGTATGTGTTTATGTTCATATTGTTTACCCCTTGTATCTGTCCAGCTTCAAGAATGATCAACACCATGATGCTCTTAGCATTTGTCAACAATCCGATTGTCACGGCCTCTCTTGTCGTCATGTCAGCAAAGCAAGAGACGAGAATCGAGCTAATCACCTTCGCCCCACAGGCTATAACTATTAAAAACAAAGCTATAAACCAGTGAATCTTGTACGAAATGAGATCAATATTCGTTCTCAGCCCACAAACGACGAAATAAACAGGCATCAAAATCCCGACAACAAAATCCTCCAGCTTGTCAATCAACGTGGCCTCAAGAACCTCGTTAGGTATCACGAGCCCGAACACAAACGCCCCAATCATCGGGTGGGTCCCACAGATATCCGTCATGACACCAGCCAGGGCCATCCCTGTAAGAATCGAGCAGATATAGAATTCGCTGTATCCCTGTCCCTCTGGTGTCTTTCGGATGATCCAACTGAGACTCGGGCGTATGTAATAAACACAGAAAAGTACAAATGCTATAGTGCTGATTAAAGACCAGTGGATGTTAGAAGGAGATCCCGATGCAGATAATGCAATCACGAGGATGGCCCACGAGCCCACGTCGGTTATAAGGGCCGAGGCGACAGCTGTCTTGCCAATGTCTGTATGGAGCATTTGTTGGTTGTCGAGAATCTTTGTAAGAACGGAGAATCCCGTGACTGTGAGGGCCCCACCCCAGAAAACGAATCCTGCTGGTGGGTCCACCCCTCTGGATATGAAGAAGTATAAGAGTGAGCCGATACCGAAAGGGACTATGGTTCCTGCAATAGCGACTTTTAGAGCCTTTGGTCCGGTTCGAAGAATGGATTTGACGTCCATTTTCAGTCCTACTAAAAAGGCGTAATAAACGAGGGATAAATGTGCCATTGGCTCCATCACTTTGAATGAGTAATTTGGGAATATAAGCTTTCTGTATCCAGATATTCTCCCCAATACAGAAGGTCCAAGAAGTATACCGCCCTGTAGTGATTTTGGTTTGTTAAATCAGGAATAATATCAGCATGAAAGAAGAGTTTTTTTACAGAACAATTTTGGCCCTGTTTTCTTAATTCTTTATATCAGTCTCCTCATTGGCAAAATTTAGTTTTTCTTGGTAATTAATGAAGCCCATCTATTAACAAGTATATTTCATAATTCGAATTGAAAAAATAATTATTTGAGAGGAACCATTGGAAATCCTGAGATTATATAATCGAATGTGTTTCGAATAGAAAACAGAGTAATCACAATTATAAAAAAATTTAGCAAAACGCGATGAGATAAATATATTTTGTGAACTCACGATAATTTCTGCAACGAAAGGTGGCTGGTTGAAGGGTTTAAGGAGGAAAACCATAAGGTGAATAACGGCCATGGAAAAAGCAAGCTGAATGAGGAAGAGAGAAATGAGGGGCGTCAAAGGATCAGGTCCTTCCCAAACGCCATTAAACCTGTAGATGGTTTCGGCGAAGCACAGAATGGTTTGGTTCAGCTTTGCAATATCCGTCGGGACTTGTTGAGCTGCCATTGCTCGTGGTGGTGCCGCCTTAGTGCCGCCTCGGCCTCCTCTTCTTCCTCCGCCTGCCGGGGCTGAGCAGAACAACCCCTGAGAAATATTATGGGGATATAATGGATTGGTGAATGGAAACAGAGGGTGAAATTTGTTGTCATTGGATTTTTTTGATGATTCTCCGTTTCTTGTGGATATGGAAATTTGGCTTGCCAGTTTACTTGTTACTTGTTACTCAAAATTCCAAATTTGGATAGCATCAAGATGGCATGTGTTCATATTTTGACACGTGATAGATGGATTTTCGATTCAAATCGAATTGTGAAAAAATTGAAAGGAACAAAAGAGATGAATTTTTGGAAAAAAAGTTCAAAAATTGTGGTAAAAGATTCAATTTTTAATATGGGAAGAAGAATCACAAGCCTGTCTCTGGTGCCATATCTAGAAGATTGATGAATTCCATAGACAATGGAGAGAGAAAGTAAAAGATTGATATTATCATTTTTATATATAAATTAAATAATAATTATTAATAATATATTATATAATTTGAAAATGTTTTATCTCAAATTTATATCCAAGTCACAAATATCAAGAAACAAAAAAAATCTGCCATAATTCCTACTTTTTTTCTCTCTTATCTCTTCAGTCCCCTGCAAAACTCAAATACATTCACTCAAAGAAGAAAAGCAAAAACAGAGTGAGAAAGAAATGAGTTCATCAATTTTCACCACTGTATCAACCCCAGCTAACACTATCTTGAAACCCATTCAAAACCCTCTTCTTCAAATTGCCTCACCTTTTACAAAGCGAGTTTCATTTGCCAGAAGAAGAATTTCTTTAACTGGAACCAGGGCTTTGCTCTCAACCACCAAAGAGATAGTCTTGAAGGATTTTCAGCAAAAAAGAGCCCTCAAAGTAAATATCTAACCAAGTTTTTTTATATATACTTTTACTATGGTTACAAGAGAAAAATAAACTATGAAGTTTGTGTATGTTTTGACTGATTTATCGGGCTTCCATATTTCTTACAGATAATCTCAGGGTTGCAGAATTTGGACAGAGATAATGTAGCTTCTGTCGTTACAGCTGCAGATAAGGTTGGTTTTTTTCGTCATCCATCATCTGTCCTTTAATTAGCTTTCTATCAGTTCATATGTTAGTTTATACTTGATATGAGATTTCCAACATCAATTTGTTCTTCAACATTCTTGCCTGGTGTCATTTCCTTAATTTATGATATATATTCATTCCTGTTTGTGTTATCTGTACAGGGAGGGGCAACTCATGTCGACATTGCTTGTGATGCAGAGTTAGTCAAACTAGCAACTACATTGACTACTCTTCCGGTAAGAGCCCACGAATATTGACCTGTTGATGGATAATATTGACCTCTCAGTAGATTTGTTGTTCATGATTATGAAATTATTCAAGAAATGTGCGTTTTTTGATAGTTAATGACCCATGCAACGTGTTAGTATTTGCAGTTCGAATATAGAACTGGTAGTGTGAATATCATATCTATCAGCCTATCAACTGTTACTAATTCATGTACTTTCAGATTTGTGTTTCATCTGTAGATCCATCAGCATTTCCAGCAGCTGTTGAAGCAGGAGCTGTAATGGTCAGATTGCATATCTTTTTCCTTTCTCGTGCATTAGAGGGTTCTGTTGCACTAGAAAGGCCATTGTTAAACTCGTTACAAAATCATAACACAAACAGCCATTTCTGTTCTAAACATAGCCTCATCATTTTTCAGGTCGAAATTGGAAATTACGATTCATTCTATGAAATGGGTTTAACTTTCTCACCAGAACAGGTATCAGAAATGGGTCTAAACTCAGGTTTCGTTAAAGCTATTCCAATGTTTTGGGATTATTTTCCAATAGATAATGTGTTGTTTTTCGTTCCCTTTTGTTTGACTATACAGATCCTTAGCTTAACAAAGGAGACTAGAAAGATTCTTCCATCTATCGCGCTTTCAGTCACTGTACCTCATACATTAAGCCTTCCAGATCAGGTTTTGTGTTCACTTCTTTATACTCAAACTGTAAGTATTTGTTGACTTATGCATATTTCATACTGTGGACAAAAAACAGGTGAAGCTAGCAGAGCAATTGGAAGAAGCAGGTGCTGATATCATCCAAACTGAAGGAGGAAAATGTTCTAATCCTTCAAAGGCTGGTGTTCTTGGTTTGATTGAAAAGGTAACTTTTCTATATGTATATTTATGCTCCCCTCATTTTCAGGTCTCAAACAATCACAATTGCCCATTCGGAGGGATTCACCATACATGGATAATTGTGATTATACAAAGTCTCTCAATAATAAACACTTTTAATGTGTCTAAATTTGGGCCTAGTTTTAGTGTTTGGTCCTGGGCCTGGGCCCACTATCTAGGCCTAGATCCAAACTTTTGAATCTGGGACTGTGTAAGACGTACCTAGGGGTGTCAATTTGGGTCCATACATATATTTCAACTCAAACCCAACTAAGTTTTCAATGGGTTGGATCCTAACATTTTAGTTTCAACTGGTTTGGCTTTTAATAATATTTGGGTCTAAATTGGGTCCAACCTATTTTCCACTTTGAGTTAATAATCTACATTTTACACTCTACAAGACTACAACAACCCCTTACACTAATTTGATTCATAATGGGTACTTATTGGACCCATTTTGGGTCAATTTAGATCCTTATTGGGTCCACTATATGCATATTTTTTACATTGGACCCAATTGAACCCAACCCACTTTAAGCCTAACCCAAATGGACCCGACCCAAACCCAACCCATTCAACCCAATTGCCACCCCTAGACATACCCATTGACCGGCCTCAGAACACTAGTGGATACACAAGTATACAACTCTGACTAACAATGTTCATGGCATTGACAATATAGGCAAGCCCAACACTGGCAGCAGCTTATTCGATTTCACGTGCAGTAAGAATCCCAGTGATGTGTGCATCTGGACTGAGTTCTGTTACTGCACCAATGGCTATTACAGCAGGAGCTTCTGGGGTGGTCTGTATTTTCGATCTCAAAATTTTAACTTCAAAAAATGTATTTTTTTTTTACCCAGATGAAAAGTTTACTAAGATCAAATTTGCTATGTAAAACAGGGTGTGGGTTCAGCAATCAACAAGCTCAACAATGTTGTGGCCATGATTGCAGAGGTCAAGAATATTGCAGAGTCGTTGAATTTATCGACCGTAGAAGGAAATGTACTTCAGCAGAGTAATTTGAGAATATAGGCAGAAAGATTTGTAGCATAGATAAAACTTTTACTAGCTATAGCACAATGTTGGAGCTTCTATATATTCTGTGAGTCCAGTTTAAGTCTATATTGTCCTAATGAGGAAATTTGCATGTCTGAATTTTGATGTTTTTACAGAGCAAAACCCATATTACTGCTTATATTTCTTCAACCAAACCAACTCTTGAAGGGCAAGAACATAAAGATAGATTGCCGATAGACTAATATCTCCAATTTTCGTTTCAAGTTCAATGCTAGTCAAATTAAGACAATAATTTTGGCACAAGAATGTGGCATAAAATTTAATCATGTTCACTTAGATTCGGCCATTATGGGGAAGGAAAATACAACCTCAGAAGTGAGGTTTAGGATTTTCAATATTTGTTCGTACATACTTAAAGCCAAGACTACTAAAAATGAATTAACTACTCGTTTCTGACATTCCTCAAATAGCTAAAGTGTAATTTACAAGAAATTATACAGATACAGAGTTTAGAGAAGCGAAACCTAGTTACAATGTCATCCGTGTAGTTTTTTTACCCATCAAATTCCGAGTCATCATCAAACTCTGAATCAGCCTCATCAAACTCCCCACGTTCCTGCAAATTGTTTCTCTCATGAGAAGAGAGATATAAATAATATGTGTATCGGTATGTTCATAGAATAAAGCAGACCTGAAAAAAAATGCAAGGCAAAGAAAACTAACCTTTCTTTTAATGAAGTCTGCCATAGATATATCAAACTCTGCTCTTTTTTCTGTAGCAATGTCATAGTATTGCACCTTTTCCTAAGTATCAAAAATGTAAAAGATCAGAATATGAGGAATCAACCTTGTTTTCTATCCACCTTACTTATTTGATGAAATATTTATGAAAATTTTATGGAGAAGGTAATAACGACCACCTGTAAGAATCAGCCATTGACGGAGCAGCAATAAAGAGATAAGGTAACAAATTTCCTTTCGAAAATTCAATGATTATACAACTTTCACAAATAAAATGTTATGATTCATGGAGTATCTCAAAAGGGCGGATACAAACCTCATATGTCATTGTTTTCCACTTATCTCCACATGCCTTGCCAATCTGCAGAAACAGAGTAACGTCGAATTTGGGGACAATGTTCAGTAACCATTAGCTAAGAAAAAGAAGTGAAGGTACACCACCATATTAGTTTTCCTTGTTTCATACATCACGCATTGTCTTGATATCCGGATTCTGCTCCTGGTATTCTTTACGAAAATCTTCCCTAAAACATTGAATAATCACACTAAGGTTAGTGAGTATCATAAAATTTTCTTCACATGTGAAGCAGAGGTATCAAACTATGACATTGCAAAAATAGTGCTTCACCTATAAATACCCAGAAAGTGAGAATATTTAATTTCCAGCAAGTTCCACACATGAACTAAAAAATGCGAGCGCAGAATGAAATTAATAAGACACATATAAAAAAAATTCAAGGGAAACGTACAAGAAGTAGAAGAAAGCAGTCGGGGGCTTCTTGGGCTTCATGGCGGCGATTCTGGCCTCCCTTTTCGCCGTTGTTGTTTTCGTCTTTCTAATCCTATCCGACTTTTTCCTCCTTCCCGTCAGACCCATTTTCCTGAGAAGAAATGCAAAAGCTGCTTTTTCAGAAATTAAGACGAGTTGACTAGCAATGATATCAATTTGATATGAAAAAATTTACCCATTAGTTTTAGTAGAGGTAGAAGCCGGGGAGGAAGTACCGGGCCTGTCTGTGCTTGTCTTCGCCATTTTCCGACGTCAGCTGGTGCCGGAGGATTTGGCTGAGTAAGAGCACCGATCGCCGAGTCAGTGGTGTGAGTGGGAGTGTGTGTAGGGCTTGGAATACTACTTGTATTCTTACTTCATACTGTTTTTTTTTCCTTCTTATTTTTGTGTTTATATTTCTCTCTAATTGGATCTAATATATTATGAAACTTGGCTTTGTTTTTCGAGTTAATATCTTGAAAAATTACCGTCGAACGTTTTTTTTTTTTTAGTATTTGTGTGAAATGATTTAATATGTTAGGGTGTTTATTCAATTTTTAGAATATGGCTGAATTTTGTTAAGATATATTAAATAAATCTTGATTAGTTGATATATGATTGGGGTTATAACTAACATTTAATTCATATGAAAATTATGAAAGTGAATTCTGAACCAAAAAAAAATGTATTTTGTGATTTGGACTTTTGGAGTGTAAAATTATAGATTTTTGTTATTCAAAATATTGAAAATAATATGAAAACATAAACAAACTTTTTTTGGGGTAAAATGAAAAATCTAAACAAATGAGGCCTTTGAATTTTATTTCGATAGTATTTTCATATTGTGCAGTATAATTTTTAACATCAAGTGCATAAATCTTTTTATATTCTTTTTCCGCTGGCTACTAACACAAAACTAAATTATCACAATAACATATATTTCACATAGTCGACTCAACTTTTCACCTTCTACAATTGGGTGCTTATTAAATACGATTACAAATAGCTGGATGAAAATAACAACAGATACAAATTGAAGGTCACTATAATCGCACAAATTTGATGAAATTTGGGGCTGATAAGTATAAGTTCACTGAACCAAACATGCTATAATGAAGGTAAAATTAGACACTCAAATTCTAGTTGTGCTCAAACTAAAAGTTGCCTCAAAATTATTACACTAAAAGAAATATGGAACAATCGAAAACTGTAAGAACTTCTGGTAAGCAAGATTGCTCTTGGGACGGGGTAATAGATTCTGACCAGGCTCATGGCTTGAATGCAGAAAATGCTACAACAGAGTTGTGTCCACCAAATCCAAACGAATTTGAAATGGCTGCATAAGATACATTAAACACAAGTAAATTATGATCCATACTGTCCATGATATATTAAAAGAGTGGTAAGAGCATAAGGAAATGGGAATGTAAGTGCAAATAATCTTACCAACATTGACTTCATGCTGCTGCTTTTCGTTTGCAACGGTGTCAAAATCCACAGAAGGCTCTGGATTCTGCATCAGTAGGTATAGTGAGTCGTAAATAATAATCATAAGCTTAAAACAGAAATCCAAATGTTTTGAATCATAAATCAGAAACTCAGAAAGGTTGCAAAGATTTGGATTCACATTGTACAAACAAGTTGAACCATGCAAGCTAATCTGAACTTACAAATTGATTTATTGTAGGGTGAAGCCACCCTGTTGTAATGGCTTTCACTGTCGCAATAGCTTCCAAACCACCAGCAGCACCGAGGCAGTGCCCTATCATTGACTGTAACGTGGAAAGTAAGAAGTCAATAATTGACATGAATCATCACTACGTCACATACTCAAGTCAAGAATATCAGCATTTTTTCATTTTCATCAACTGTTCTTTTGATTTCTTTCTTTTTGTTTTCAATTGGGGCTCACCTTAGTTCCGTTGATCTTGATTCCTGAAGTATTCTTGAATACCTTCTTAACAGCGTTTAGCTCAGCCAAGTCTCCAACTATGGTAGATGTTGCATGGGCATTGATGTAGTTAACCTGAAAGGGTCATATGGACTTAACCCGTTAAGTTTTTTTTCATGGAGATACACCCAACAGTTCTTTAAGATGAATCAAATTCACCAGTGATGATGATTGTAGTAAAGGGCATCAGATTATGTGAACACATATCTATTGGTTGAAGCCTGTTGCGCACACTTATTGTTTGTGGATGGGAAAATTACAGTACATAATATTCAAGGGAAGAAAGGTTACTTCTTCAGGGGAAACACCAGCATCTTCAAGGGCGCTCTGGATACATGACGAGACACCAAGTCCATCAGATCTCGGATCAGTCATGTGATAAGCATCACAATTTATTGCACCTCCCAAGTATTCAGCAATTATTGGTGCACCTCGTTTCATTGCATGTTCCAGGCTTTCCATAACCTGTTAAGAAACCAGAAGAAAACGCATGTAACTTCAACCTTTGATACAGATAGAAATCTCATGTGTCATATTAACCGGAGATTTACAGAAAAGATATAAGAAAAGAGAGTTGTTTTATATATTACACAACGTCAAATACATCACACAATAATAAATAAAATACTACCAGATGGCATTTCATCAGCCATTGATTCATAGGTCCAAGCTTTTAAATAATACATAAATATAACGACGACCTCCAACTTACCAAGACTCCAGCACCTTCACCCATAACAAAGCCATCTCTATCTTTGTCCCAAGGTCTAGAAGCAGTTTTAGGATCATCATTTCTTTGAGACAAAGCTCTGCATGCAACAAAACCTCCCAATCCAATAGGAATAATGGCAGCTTCAGTTCCACCAGCAACCATCAAATCAGCTTCACCACGGCGGATGTGATTTGCAGCCGCGTAGAAACAATAATTTGAAGTTGCACAAGCAGTTGAAATTGAGTAATTTGGCCCCATTAAACCAAGATCAATTGCAAGCAATGCAGATCCCATATTTGTTATAGCATAAGGTATGAAAAATGGAGTAATTTTCCTGTGACCTTTCTCTATTAGAGATTGGACACCGTCGGAAAATACAGTAAGACCACCCATTCCTGTTCCAACCAGAACACCAGCTCGAATCTTATCAATCTGCAATTGTAACCAAACCAAATTAATTCAAATGTTTGTTCCTGCAAATGCAAGAACAGGGAAGAAAATACAGGAACCAGGTCATGTTTGTTTATGTTTTCAAATCCTATTTTCAATATTCAGGATCACAATTTCACACTACTACAACAGCAACATAGCCTAAATCAGCTCAATTGAGCCCTAAAAAGCATAATACCGTGTTAAGCCTGTCGCCGCCAAGATCCGCAGCTTCGAGCGCCTTTTTCCCAGCAACAATGCAGTACCTCAAACAATCATCCAATCTCCGATCATTCTTCCCATCAATGTATCCCTCCGATTTGAAATCCCTAATCTGACCGCCAAATCGCGTCGGGAATTTGGACGCATCAAAGCGGTCTATGGGAGTGATGCCGCTCACACCGGCGAGCAGCTTCTCGTAGTACGCGTCCACGTCGTTCCCGAACACCGATACGAGGCCCATGCCCGTGATCACCACGCGCTTCTTGGGGTCCGTTTCGCGCTTGGGGGCTGTAGCGGTTGAGGATGCGGAGATTCTGAAGGGGGGCCTTTTCGCGGGCGGTTTAGCATTGTTGCTGGGTAGAGCAGTGGAGTGATTGTGTTTGCGGAGGGGGTCTAGAGGAGAGGGGCGGAGGGCGGCGGTGTTGAGAGCTTGCATTGTGGTGGTGGAGATCGTCGGAGATTTCGATGTGAACAATGGGAAATTAATGTGTATCTTGTGATAGGGAGGGGGAGTTTGTTTTTAAGTTAAGGGCGAATTTAATGTTGAACCTTTGATATTCATATAGTGATGTTTTTAATGTTGAACCTTCGAATAATGTTTGCAACTACTGATTATAATATAAAATACGATAAATTTTTTAACTTATAAAATTTGATCTGTTCGAATACAAATCTATTAATATATATAAGTAGATATGTATATTGTATAATATATGAATAAAATTGTTATAATATTTATTATCATAATAAAACATTGACTAATTATTTATAAATTTAAAAATATTCTTACATTATTTAGTTGAACTGCAAGAGTTGGGAAAATAATTTTTTAAATAAATTAATTTAAATATATTCACCCAAATCTTTTTGAATTTCATGAATAATATTAAATGAAAATATTAATAAAGATATTCATATTCATGCTATTAATTTAATCCACTTCTTTATGTGTATTTAATCTTTAGCTATTGTGTAATATAGATCAAGTCTAAGGGGATTGTTATGCCATAGGTTGTAAATCATAAATATTGGATCAAATTTCATGGACTTTTGTACATAAAATTTGGACATTATTATATGTAAAAAATATCAAATGTAATGGTATCAATTTCAATTGTTCAATTTTATTTATGTCTATTAGAAAGCGTAATAATTAGTATACTAAAAATGTAACAAAAAAAATTGCAAAAATCAAACAATCCACCTCAAGTTAGTGACATTACATACATTTTATCAATATATAAAGTTATAGATTGTCTTATGTTTTATATGAAGTTTGATATTTCAATATTTCAACTTCAATGATTTTTGAAGTTTCAAATTTTTATTTTGAAGCCCAATGTTTTGACATCAATTTTTATTGGGAGCTGATGGATTAAAGTATATTCACCCCATTTATATTCACGTGCTGCCTATTTGTTATAATTGTATAGCTGTTTTATTACATTAATATGGGAACATTTTAGTCAATGTTACATAGTTGCTATACAAGCCTCTAGAGTTTGGCTATCTAACAATTGAATTCTTTTTGACTTTGGAGATAAGATTTAGGGGGTGTTTGGCTAAGCTTATAAGCTCTTTTAAACATCTTATAAGATGTTTGAGAGCTTATAAGCTCTATGAAAGTGTTTGGATAATTTTCTTAAAAAAGTGCTTATAAGACCAAAAAATAAGATGTTTGGGTCTTATAAGCAAATAAAAAATAAGTTGGCAAAACCCAACTTATTTCAAAATCTTAAATTTGGGATATTGTTTATATTTTTTCAAAGACATAAAATAAACCTAGTTAAGTTTATTCTTTCCAACAATACTTTTCTCCGAAAAAATATTTATTTTTATATTGCACAATTCTCTCGTATAACATTTGAAAACATCTTATAAGTCCAATAGACTTATTTTATCCAAACACTTAAGAGCTTATTTTTTAAATAAGACGAAACATCTTATAAGCTCTTAAAACATCTTATAAGATGTAAGAACTTATAAGATGTTTTAAATAAGCTTAGCCAAACACCCTCTTAGTAATTAGTTTGAATATTTGTTGGTAGAATAAAAATTTAGGTAGGGTCAGCTTCGATCACCTATCATACGATAGTATGTTTTTTATATCTAAGACTAGTCACAAATCGTTTACTAATATTATCCTCATTGACATAGTAAATTCGACCAAATAAACATATGAAGAAAAATGACTTGTTTTTACCATAATCATTTTTGCTTAATAATTAGTTTGATTGATAACAAAAGTTAGGTATAATTATGTAGGGAATGGCCTTACTAGTCAAACATCAATAATTTTCACTCTTCCTATCCAACTATTACCTAACCGAGACACCTCTTTAGTGGTCATTTTGATCCCTCCATTTATTTGGTATTTAAGGGTTGTTATTAAAATAATTTACTTGAATAGCCAATTTTTTCGCTATTTAAATGGCAATTTAAATGAAATTATAAGCCATTTAAACATCTCATAATATTTTAAAACTCGTAAATTGTTACTAAAGTTTAGGTAAGATTTTTAGAAAATATTTAAAGCTCGGAAATAATAAGATCGTAAAACTTTACAAGGTCTGTTAAAAAAATTAGAACATTAAAATATAGTTTTTAGGACTTAAACAAGTATCTTTATATTTTTATTATATGAATCATGAAATTGATATTATTAGAGCATGTTATAAGCTCCATATAATCAATCCGATTAGGAACAAACCCATTTGTATAGATTTGGGCCCTTTCATCAGTCCGCAACAACTTGGGCCCTTTCATCAGTCCGCAACAACTTGAGCCCAGCCCAAACATTCTCTGTCTTTTACCCGCTAAAATAATAGAAAGCATCTACGATTTTCCCGCCAAATTGCCATGCTCTATGCCCCTCCAAAATAGAAAGAAATCTCAATCACAACGTCTCTTTTATGTTCTCTATCTCTCTCACACACACAAGCAACAACGACGGAGCGTGCGGCTGAATTCGGAGTCGAAGATCTGCGATGGATCTTAGCGAGGATGTTAGGACAGCGCACAAGCGAACTTTTCTGAAATTCTTCGAGCAAACTGTAAGTCTCAGCCAACAAAAAGCCTAATTAATGCTGATTTGTGTCTTGTTTCACTATCTAATTAGAGACTGATATTTGTTTACAATTGAATCTCAGGAGTACAACAACGAGCTCAAGAAATCGATCGACTTCATGTTCACTCAAAATCGCCGCCGATGTATTGTTAACCTTTCTCATTTCTACCACCACAGAGAAGGCACCGATTTGGCTCGCAGGTAATGGTATTATTATGTGTTACTAGACAAATTAACGTAATGGTATTTTGATAATGTTTATATGAATTGTTGAGTGTTTGGTGATTTGTAGGCTTTTGCAGACACCAAGTGAATATATGCAGCCACTTTGTGATGCGGTGACGGACATAGTTCGGAGCATGAATGCCAAGTATCTCACCGAAGGCGAGCAAATACCGGTTGGGCTTGAAGGTCCTTTCGTTTCACGGAGGGTGACACCGAGGGAGCTCTTGTCTGGGTTTATTGGTTCTATTGTTTGTGTTGAAGGCATTATCACAAAATGTACTTTCTCCTTTTCACCCTGATTCCTTATTATTGACATTTAATTATCTATATACATCTGATATTACTGTGTCTTTTTCCGTTTGATTTTATTTAAGAAGTTTTTTGAGCTTGCATTGTGAATGCTTATACCACATTCTTCATCCTGTCATTCATATTTTATCTTTTGAACATTTGGGACCTGCAAAATCAATTGAACTCGTGAATATATTCTTACAAACTACAGAACTCAGGTCAAGTATGGATTCTCTTCTTCAAGCTGATGTAACTTAATTGTCATACAGCTGTTTGTATCTTTTTTCAATTACTCAGATGTATTTAATGGTTTCATTCAGAGGTGTTGGTTCTGTATGTAGGTTCTCTTGTTAGGCCAAAAGTTGTCAAGAGTGTCCACTTCTGTCCTGTTACAGAGAAATTCACAGTTCGTGAATACAGAGATATAACGTCCAATATCGGTTTGCCAACTGGTTCAGTGTATCCAACACGTGTAAGATTTCTGTCTTTTATGCTTCCTATTTTATCATCATGTTACCATAAGAACTCTTTTAAGAGAGTTGCTTGTTTCAGGATGAGAATGGCAACTTGTTAGTGACTGAATTTGGAATGTGCAATTACAAGGATCACCAAACTCTATCAATGCAAGAGGTTCCAGAAAACTCAGCTCCTGGTCAGCTGCCTCGAACATTGGATATCATTGTAGAAGATGATCTGGTAGATTCATGCAAGCCCGGAGACCGCGTGGCTATTGTTGGGATATACAAAGCCCTTCCTGGAAAAAGCAAGGGCAGTGTGAATGGAGTATTCAGGTTTTTAGGTGTATAGCAAGACATTCATTAGTCATCTGTTTCACCTCTATAATCATTTTATCCTTAAAAGGTCGATCATTATCAATGTAGGACTGTCCTCATAGCCAACAATGTATCTCTTCTCAACAAAATGTCACACAACCTACAGTATTCGAGTGATGACATGAAGAATATTAGAAAGATATCTGAAAGAGATGATGCATTCAACCTACTTGCTAATTCTCTGGCGCCTTCTATATATGGGCATTTGTGGATAAAGAAAGCTGTGATTCTATTGATGCTTGGAGGAAATGAAAAAAACTTGAAAAATGGGACTCACTTGAGGGGGTAAGGATGCTAATATATTGGTTTTGCCTGGAATAGGTTCTACTTTGCGCGATCTTTTAATTTTTGAGCATTTGTCTTTTGATCGTTTTGCCTGCTCTAGATTTTATCCAGACTTCCTGGTCTGTAGGATTTTCAGTGGACAAAATCCTTTTCTAAGTTTCAACTATTTTGCAATTTATAGTGATATAAACATGATGATGGTTGGCGATCCGTCTGTTGCCAAATCTCAGTTATTGAGAGCCATCATGAATATTGCTCCTCTAGCAATATCAACCACTGGACGGGGTTCTTCTGGTGTTGGATTGACAGCTGCAGTTACCTCTGATCAAGAAACAGGTAAATATCCTCATGGTTGTGGTTTAAGTATTATATTGACTATTACTTACTAAACTGCATCCTTTAACTCAGGGGAACGGAGATTAGAAGCTGGTGCCATGGTTCTTGCTGATAGAGAAGTTGTTTGTATTGATGAGTTTGACAAAATGAATGACCAAGATCGTGTCGCTATACATGAAGTGATGGAACAGCAGACTGTAACAATTGCTAAAGCTGGTATTCATGCATCATTGAATGCTCGGTGTAGTGTTGTAGCAGCTGCCAATCCAATATATGGAACTGTAAGTCTCTTGGAGCGCTTCAAAGTTTGATGCATGTGAACTTGACACTGCCATTTCATTTGTTTAATTTGCTATGTTGACTATACACAGTATGATCGGTCCTTGACCCCAACAAAAAATATTGGGCTGCCAGACTCTCTGCTTTCTCGTTTTGATTTGCTTTTTATTGTTCTGGATCAAATGGATGCTGGGATTGACCGTCAGATTTCAGAACACGTGTTGCGCATGCGTCGGTTCCGTTCTGTGGTAGACGGAGGTAAGATGGCCTTATATTCCTACTCGTATTCAAATGGCTAATTTTCAACTGAAAGTTGCATACTTGCATAGTGATTTAATATAGATACTATAATCACAGAATTCTATGTCAGGCACATCATTAGATGATAGAGCGAGACTTGATAGGGAGGAAGATATGGAGGCTGGTTCATCTGTTTTTGTTAAATATAATCGAATGCTACACGGGAGAAGATCTGATAGGAGTCGTAAACGTGATACTCTCACTATCAATTTTCTGAAGAAGTACATTCATTACGCGAAAAACAGGATTCAGCCTGAGCTCACAGATGAGGTGATGTTTCTTTGGAAAAACGATCCATTTATTATAGCATACATGATTGGTATATTATTCTATCTCATTGGAAATGAAAAGTTCTAAGTCGTGTTTTGTTGTTTCATGACACATTAGATGTCACTCCTTGATACTCCTGCATTCTCATACTAGTCACCTCGTGGGTATTAAAAATTTACTGATATTGTTTTAACAACTCATTCTCTTCAGGCATGTGAACACATAGCCACTGCATATGCTGAGCTTAGAAATGCGAGTTCAAATGTGAAGGTTTGTTATACACTGTTTTCAATTAACTGATATTAAATTTGGCTTGTAAGATGCTTTGGTCATTCTTAAACTTATTATTAAGACTACATTTTTCAGACGGGAGGTACACTTCCAATTACCGCCAGAACCCTAGAAACGATTATTCGTCTGTCAACTGCTCATGCCAAACTGAGGCTGCGGAGACAGGTACTATTTTCTTATCAATCAACTGTCACTTCTGAAGCAGCAAAGTTGAATGTTTTGAACATATCGTTAACCTATATACGAAATGTGAAAATCTGTTACTAATAACCTTTTAGTTCAGGTACTAATTATTTACTGCTCATAGTAGCCCAGATAGCTTTCAGGTATGAAAAAGTTTCAGTAGATCAGTGATAAAATGCTTGTTCCATTAACAGGTATTGAAGTCCGATGTTGAAGCTGCCCTTCAAGTTCTAAACTTTGCTATTTATCATCAAGAGCTGAACGAAATGGAGGAGCGCGAACAAGAAAGGGTAAGAGAAACGGAGAGAGAACACGAAGCCGACACTGAAGCTGTTAACAATGATGGCCCTCAAACTAGAGGCGGCAAAAATGCGACCAACAACGGTAGATCTACTGCCACCACAGGGTTAGTAAAAATTGGAGTTTGGCTATGTTCTCTCTTTGCAATTTCATGCATTACTGTGTGTTTGTACAAGGAACTTATTGTTGGAGCAAGTAGTGCCTTTGACATGCCTTGCATAAACCACTTGCTCGTTCTAATTGTTATTGCGTCAAGTATATTTTGTTGATATTTCTCATTTTTATGCTTTGGAAAGTGATGAGGAAGCAATGGATGTAGACCCACCTCCAGTCAGTGAAGTCAACTTATCTCCAGAGAGGTTTGTGACTCTTGAACCACAGTGATCTTCATCATTTTCCCCTTTTTAAATTTCCAAAGTAAGAAAAACTGTTCCTTCACATCGCGTTCTAATTTTTATAAAAATGGATTCGTTTTAAAATGTAGATTGGAAGCATTTAGTGCTACACTAGGGAGATATAGGCATGCACAACATGTGGAACAGATGCCAATCGCTGATATTGAGGGCGTCGTTAACAGTGGGGTTTCTGTGCCTTACTCCGCGTCGGAAATTATGTCCCTTTTAGAGGTAACGCTATGTTACTTCTTAAGCTTTTCGATTGGTTATTTTTGAAAATTTTAGCTAATCTAAAAGAACCCTACAGCTCATATATGTTGCATGTGTTTGCAGATAATGCATGAGAAAGGCAGCTTAATGATATTTAAGGACACCAATATGGTGTACTTCATGTAAGGCAAGTTGAAAGCGCGCTGAGTTTTCCCAATAGAGAAAAAAGCGGGTTTTTAAAGAATTACAATGCGATACAACAAAGTCGCACTTGTTTTTAAGAAAGTTGTAGTTCTTTTTGTATCCTTAGCAGATAGCATTAGACATTTGTTAAGGCGTTACGAAGTATTATTGTGCCATTTGTGAATTGACTGCACAATCATACTTGTTGCCTGTTGGAATTTCCGTAATTATCAATAACACATTATTAGGTGTTATTTCACTTATACTATACATTAAGATACTCCACTTCTTTTTTCGAATGTTCTTGAATAATATTATTTCTAGTCTCAAAAATGATTTTTTGGATATAAATAAATTAGAAAAAAAAGTGATGTGATGTGATGTGGACGTGTGATTTTTAAAGATTAAATTCTTATTAAGAAAGAAAATTTAATTATTCACAAAGTGTATTTAAGAAAAATATCACATAGATCTTACACAACGTAAATAATACCAGAATCGCCACTCCAATGTATTGCGACTTTGGGTAAAACAGGAAGACTGTTGAAAAGACGCCAAAACGGTATCAAATGTTTCCCAGCGCCTTTACAAATAGCCAAATAGAAAATAAAAAAAATAATGATCAGAATTGCAACTAAAAGTTCCTCAAGAATGGCGGTGAGTTTTCTCTTGCGAAATTGTTCGACATTAAGCTGTTATTTTATGGCATTTTTCATGATCGAAAGAGATTCAAACGTAGTTTGATGATCATCGCAAAATAAAGAGTATGTTACTGATGAAGTTTCTCTGGAAGAAGTGAAAAAGGGTGATAATATGAGTGATTTTTGTCAGAAGAAGATTTGGGTTAAGGGTACTTTTGTCGACAAAATTGTATTGATTCATGTTTTCGTATGAAATTGAAGTGAGTAAAACCAGTTGGGTTTGAGAGGTTATTTTTCCCTTTTCACAGTTTATTGCTGTTCGAGGATGATGAGATTTGACGAGGCAAGAGTTTTGAGGACTGGCATGGCGGAATATTGGTACTACTACTAGTACTCACATAGTTACATTATTATTACAGATTGTAAACTCATTTCAATTTTTTGTTCTGGTCTCATAGTTCTTCGTCTTTGATTCTGCTGTCCTGTATCATTCTTTCTTAACCCCCTTTGATCTCGATTATGCCTTCATTTGTCCATTTCATTATGCTACAATCTCTTTTCGTCATCACCGCAAACTACTCAACACTGTTTAAACCCACAGGGAACAGAAGCAATTACTTCTACAAAAGATTAGGGAAAACAGGTATCCCACATTGAAAACTGACAATAGAAAAGACTTGGATTTATACTCTAGCAGAAACATAGAAAGTCACGACCTTACTTGAACAGGATCTGTTCTATAGGCTCGTACATCTGAATCCTTGATTTCTAAGGAGACAGGAAACCAAGTCTGGTTGATGAACCATGGCTGCTCGACCAGAGCGTGATTAACAGCCGGCTGGCTCGGGGTCTCTCGAGCCACCTTGGCAGTAGAGGATCGTTCTCAGTCAGCCTCGGCTGGCTGGGGTGGTCTTGCAGCTGTCTGACAGACTTCTAAACCTTTTTTTTTTTTTTTTGGATTGTAAGTTTAAAAAACTCATTTTTTTTTTTGGATTGTAAGTTTAAAAAACTCATCGTTGGAAATTTCTGCCATTAGAAGGTAACAGAGAATTCATTTATGAGTTTTCTTGGAGGGTTATTTCCAGAAATTTGCTTGAAAGGTATATAGTGTCCTATTACTACTACTACTACGTACAATATAAATTTCGCCTGAGCTAAAACCATGTTTGGGTGTTTCTGCATCTTTATCAGAATTAAATTCATACAAAAGAATAAACAGAGCTGAATTTAAAACAGTAGTTAACCCTATACATTTCCTGATTGAAATACAATTGTTTCTTGGAGATAAAAAGAAGCAAATGGCAATGGCTAAAGCCACCACTTCCAGTCTCTCCCTGAAGACATCTTTAAAATTTCATTCATTCTCAATCAAATCAAATAAGAGCTACTTCATCATAAGCTAATTGTGTTTAATAAGATATATATTAGACTTAGCGTATGCCGTATAGTTCTTCAATAAAATCTTGTGCATTTATTTCTTTAGCTATTATTTTGTCTGATATCTGGTGCTTCGTTTCACAGTGGTTGATTGGAATTCAGATGAAGAGAATTGAGATTACGGAGGAAGAGAAGGATAATTCTAATCAGAAGATGAAACTGTGAGCACTGGGAAGAGCATAGTTGAGCAGCATTTGGGCAAGGGCTTTGCTGTGAAGGCTAAATTTGGAAATAACCCTCATCTTCAATTTGTGAGTATTAGGGTTTATTGGCTAATAATAATTTTGTTTCCCATTAATTTGGTACTTAAATGTTAATTTAATATGCAACAAAGTAAAGAACTGAGGTTTCTCTAGAGATTTTTACTTCACTAAAGAAAAAAAAAATTAAATAAAAGAGTAAAAATTCTTCACTAAAGAAAAAAAAAATTAAATAAAAGAGAAAAAAGTTTAGAAGTCTGTCAGACAACTGCAAGACCACCCCAGCCAGCCAAGGCTGATTGAGAACGATCCTCTACTGCCGAGTTGGCTCAAGAGACCCCGAGCCAGCCGGCTGTTAATCACGCTCTGGTCAAGCAGACATGGTTCATCCACCAGACTTGGTTTCCTGTCTCCTTAGAAATCAAGGATACAGATGTACGAGCCTATAGAACAGATCCTGTTCAAGTAAGGTCGTGACCTTCTATGTTTCTGCTAGAGTATAAATCCAAGTCTATTCTATTGTAAGTTTTCAATGTGGGATAATTGTTTGACCTATTATAAATTGATTGGGTCCGTGTGGGTTTAATTTATGTTGAATCTGTTCTAATAATAGAGAGAGAAGCTTTACAGTGTAGGAAAAGTGGATATAAGCAAGAATGATAGAGGAAGAGATGATTATGAGCTTACACAATCCTGTGTGAGATTGGAATTCCTGATTTTTGAAGCATCACTTTTTTATTTGAAAATATGATTTTAAGAACTATCTTAAGGTTTAGGTTTCATTTGTTATGAGTTCCAATCTTGGGCTCGTCTTTTACTTGTTTTATTTAATAGTGCTCATGTACTTCAAGAACTTCATAGTTGTATTGATTTTTAGTTCAATTTTCAGGTTAAAACTGATGTAACAGAGGGTTCAATGAGATAAGCTGATGCTATTAGTGATGATTCCGGTGCAGTAATATGAAGCAACAGGTCTTCAACGTTCATGGTTTTCAATTGTATTTTAATGAATATACTGTTATTAATAAGTAATGATTATGGCCAGTGACTATATACGGTGTATATACCACCGGAAACAAAATGTTTACATATTTATCTTATAAGTTCTAAAACTTCTCTATATCAGAGAATTAAATCATATATCATTAACTATAAAATTTATTTTTCTTTCAAGGACAGCATATTTTTTGTCTTGAAATAACTTCCAATTTGTGTTAGTAATATTGTCTTATGCTTTTCTTGTTTTACAAAGTGATTTACTTCTTGTTCATTATCTCACATCACTATTCCTGTAAATATTGGACCTTTTCTTTCCTGTTTTTCTCAAAATTACTCCACATTATAAGTTGTATATTCCAGTTTGATAATGAAATTAAAAAATTTAATAAGAAATTTTGGCTAAGAATTGTAGGGCTTTACCCTGGGTTAGAGGGAGCCCTTCCAGAAATTCTCGAGGGCCTAGGACAAGCCAAGGCCCAAGAGGGGGTTTGGAAATAGTTTTCAACCAGCAATAGACGCGCCTCGGTTAGAACCTCACTAGCTGCGTCATTGCCCCAAGCGCAAAGATACTTATAATTTAAGGGCTCGTATTAATTTATACTAAGACCATCAATTTTTGTTCTTTCTTTTATCCGATGTGGGACTTTTGTATTTTCCCAATCACTAACATTTATAGTAATTCACTATCAAGAAACGTGAAGAAAATAAGCTCCAACATGTTAAACTGACATATTTCAATTAACAGAGAGGAAAAAACAACATTGAATTTCAGATAATGAAGAAGTGAATTATAATTTAAGAAATTAAAAGAAAACAGCAGCAGCAACAGAAACCATGGCAGCCATAACTGCAGGTACACACAAAGTTACCCCGGAACTCGTCGGTGCTGGTGCAGGTGCTCCAATATCTTCGAAAACATCAGCTTTAGCAACAGTTGCAAAAGCCACAATGTAAATCATGAAGAAAACTACAGCCATTTTTCTTCCCTCCATATTTTCTACTTCTTTTTACTCTGAAATTGAATGAAATATTTAGGAGTGAGCTTGAGGACTGTGTGTGTCTTAGAGTGGGAATTTATAGGAAATTTTGAGGTGAAGAAAGTAGAATCTTACAGCTATACTATAATTTTTGTATGCTTACAGCATGGAAAATCACTTGCAGAGGGTGTATCTTTGTCTTAAACAGCCTGGAGTATAAATTATATACCTCCCATACTCTTTACAGGTAGATTTTAAATTGTTTTGATCAAAGTGTATAAACTATTGACTAAATTAGTGATAATTGCAATTATTGAATTGGGTGTTAGCTAATGCTGCATGTGATAGCATGAACATGGTTAGTTAATGCTTTTGGTTTACTAAATTTTATCCTTTTTTGGTTTTTTTTAGTTGAGTTATTTTTAGGCTTTGTTTGGTTTAAAGAATGTAAGCATAAATCGTAATAGCCAAGATCTTCAACAATATAATTTTCACATGGAAGTTTAGAGCAAAGAAACTTACCTTTCTCGATAATGAGATTCGTGGCAGCGGAAATGATTAAACGATTTATCTCCGAAATTGTGTTTTTCCCTCTTGATCCCTTTAGACTTGAATGACTTTTTTAATGGAGAGAAAATACGTAATGGGTTGAGAGATGACCAATTTCTAGAGTTTTCTTTATATAGACCCACTATCAGGGTATTTTAAGAATTTACCCTTTATTTAATTAACCAACTACAATTATCCTTATATTATTAAATTACATAATGTATATAAAACGTCAATTAAAATTATCCTTATATTATTAAACTACATAATGTATATAAAACGTGGACCACTTTAATTACATAATAACAACCCACTTGTGAATCAAAAGAGTCTTGAGTTAGTGGGGCATCATATGTGGATAATTCGTGATAATTCTTTACGCTCACTATTTGGTGAGAAAAATAATGGAAACTAAAGAATTATTCATTGCTTTTTTTCACTACCCAAATCTGAATATGTAGTTTAGCTTAAGTTCAGTTCCATAAGAGCAAAACCGACTCCGTGGCCCAATGGATAAGGCGCTGGTCTACGAAACCAGAGATTCTGGGTTCGATCCCCAGCGGAGTCGTCTAATTCTTTTTGGTGTTGATCGTAGTGATTATTGGTATCAAAGACTATCTTCTTGTTCTCATTTTGAACTTAAACCAAATACAATGGTACTTCTGTATTATATATAACATTCAGTATACTTGGAAAAGGAAAAATACATACACCATATAAAAGCAAAAAAGTTTTATTCATGAACACAACAGGATGATAATATCCAGCTAACTACATTGTTCATAACTACCACTCGTAGACATGTTTCTTGTTACCCATAACCCATAAGCAACATATTCTACAGAACACGAATCAAACTCGCTTCTTCCCGGTTGCTACTGCCCAAGCTTGTAAAACATGTTCTACTATTTCCTTCACTCCAACACCATGCTTTACCTGCAAATTCATATTTGGAAACGAATTGTTAAGAGTATCAAAATGGTTGAAAAAAATAAGAAAAGAGTGTAAGAAAAACACAATCTTTAGACAACCTGAGCAAAAACAAAAGGACCCCCGTCCCTCATTCTGAGTGAATCACGTTCCATGACCGACAAATCAGCTCCAACTGCAGCAGCTATGTCAGTTTTGTTTATGACCTATAATACAATCAACAGTGATTTATAAAAACTTAGATCATTTTTAAGAATCAGTAACTGAGAGTTTAATTAGTGTTTGGGAAAAAAAGGAACACATACAAGGAGATCAGCTTGTGTAATTCCTGGACCTCCTTTACGAGGTATTTTATCACCGCCAGATACATCAATTATGTATATTATATAGTCTGCTAGTTCTCTGCTGAAATTGGCAGCCAGATTATCTACATTCAAAAGCATAGACGAAAAATCAAAAAACAATACTCTTCACACGAACACTGTATTGAATTTTCTAATTGCCAGGTTTCATAATGAGATATAAAATCAAAAACTACTAATTTATATATATATATATATATGTTATTGAGTTGAGATTAACCTCCCCCAGATTCACAAAGAAGTATATCTGCTTTATACAAGTTGGAAAGCTCCTCAAGAGGGCCGAGATTAATGCTGATATCTTCTCTGATAGCCGCATGAGGGCAGCCACCTGTTTCTACAGCACGAATCCTCTCCCCTGGAAGTGCTCCATGCTTTACCAGGAACTCACCGTCCTCTTTTGTGAATATGTCATTTGTCACCTATAACAATAAACAAGTGGCAAAATCCATCATTAATAGATAAATGTTTTTATGCAACTTAATGAGAAGCCTATGTTTGCTCAATTATTCGATTCATCTTTTAACCTGTCAATAGAGCCTTATGTGTTGTATTTCAAGCTTAAGTGCAAAAACAGAGATAAAGGAAATTATGGAAGAGAAAATTATGGTAATAAGGTAAAGTCCTTGGTGACTTCTTCATCTGCATATGAAACTACCCAGAAACTAAAACTAACAAGTCAGGGGTGTATGTTTTCTTTAACATAAATAATCCTTGGTGTTCAAATACATAAATCATGCATATTATTCCTCTAAGAAACAAAAGGGAAAGCAACAGAAAGAATGGGTTGTACATACAGCTGCAAGACTATACTTGTCCCTTAGGAGTTCACATAAAGCCAGCATCAACGCCGTTTTCCTGCAGAATAACAAGCAAATTTGTTTACAAAGAGATAAAACTTAAATCTAGATTGCACAAATACAAAATTTCTAAAATCAGAAAATATGACAATATTCACACAGGACTACCCACAAATAGTTGGCTGTAGATAGTTCAACAACTTTACAATGGAATAAAGCACACTATAGAACCGGAGGGAAAAAAACTAGGAAATTACCCAGTGCCAACAGGGCCACCAATACCAACAGTAAAAGCTCTTTCATTGAAATCTCTGTTAACAAGTGGAGGTGCTCTTCTGCTAAAGAAGCCTGGGGAGTAAATAGGCTCGTGAGAGTGTGGCGCCAGTCCATCATGGCTATGGTACACCTTCCCATCTGCCCCAACCCACGATTCCCTGTTTCATTTTCAAACACACCTTAATGTAAATCAAACAAGAAAACTAACGGTAGATTGAAGGGGGGGAAGAGTAAAAATTAAAATTGCTTGTGTGCAAGATCTGACTGGAAAATTGAAGAGTTTCAATTACTCATGGGTATGATGATGATGTTCATGATCATCGTCATGGGTGTGATGATGGTCATGCACATGCGGATCCGTAGACGCCATTGGTATCTGATAGAAGAAGCTAAGTTGACGACAGATCGGTGGCTCGGTGCGGAAGTCTACTCTCTAGTACACAGTACTACAGTAGCAGCCATAGCAAGTACAAACACTTAATAATTAGATTCTTGCGAATATTACATACAAACCCCTCCTCTATTGAGTAATTACTAAACAAACTCTTACTTATCTAAAATTAGCAAATGCCCCTTCAAGGTGCATATTTATAAAGTGTATAGGATTAAAATTATACTTTTTTTTAAATAAATAAGGGTGTAACTATATGATTTGTGCTGATATGAGGAAATTTTATTTACATTTAAAAAATGACATATTTTTTGTAATTGTACATTAAATGAGGGGGCTATGCATAATTTTCCCTAGATATTTTCAAGTGATGATTGATGCTTGTTTTACGAAAGTGCCCATGAACTTCCTTTTTCTTTTTCTTTTTTCAATTAACAATCTTTTTCCTTTTTCTAAAATGAATAAAAGTGTGTGATGTGTGGAGGAAAAGTGCAAAAAAGCAATCCTAATTCTTAATCACACAATTTCTTAGAGTCAAGACTCAAGAGTCTATTACATATTTACATAAAGGATTTAAGCATTGCTTTGATTTCTTTAATTCAAAATTAAAGGTTCCATCTACATTAATCTTCAAAACATTTATGGTGGAAACAAGAGATATAGAATGAATTAGAATATATATAAATAAAACATCATAACAATCACTAAATTAAACCACCACAGAACCATCAAGACATAACTCAAAAAAATCCTCTAAAAATCAAATGTCAAATATTCTAAGTAAAGGAAATCAAAATACTGTAAACTCAGCAAAAATTGAAGACAATTTTTCTTGCTCTCATTACTCTTACCATACTCGAACAAAAGCAACAATAATAATGAAAAACAAGTGATCAAACACACAAGTTTACATAAACAAGTTGGGCCTAGTTGCCTTGTATGTGGTCTTGAGCTTCCTTGATGGTGGCCTAACCTTCCTCAACACCAATGGGAACTTGATCTTGGAGTTGTGGAACTGCTTAGTACTCTCCCTCTTGCAAAGCTTTGCTGCAATAGTAGCTGTCTTGATGATTTGGATGCAATGAGGACGAACCCTGTGACGAGAAGCCATCTCAGTGTACATCTGCTCAACACCGCCGTTCAATGTGGTATCACGGTACTCCTTGTACATGTTGTGATAACCGGTTCTACTTTGGTATCTCAACCAGATGCCGTAGTTTTTGATGGTGGTTGGGTTCTTCTCAAAAATCTATACACAGAGAAAGTTATTATCTCAGAATGCATATCAATGGCTATAATAAGCAAAAGCAACAATTATGACTAGGGGTGGCAAAATGGATCGGGAACCAGGGTTCCAACCCAATTTAGGTTGAATTGGTTCCTAAGAAAATTTTATTTGGTTCCTATTTGGTTCCAACTTGGTTCCAAGTTGGGTCCAACTAAATTTCAAGTTAGGCCCAAACCATTGGCCAATAATCTAAACAAAATGTAAGGTATTTAGTTGGGTTGGGCTTGGTTCCCTTTTGGATTGATTTTGGTTCCATTTTGGGTTGAATTTGGTTCCACCTTAAAACCATTTAAGAACCAAACTCATTTAACAACCAACGCATTGAAACCGACCCAAAACCAACCCAACCCGCCCAATTGCCACCCCTATTTATGACCAATAAAAGCCAAATTTTACAAACCAATATTGATCCATGGAATTATGTGGTCAGTCAGAAATTACCATTCATAGAGTAATAAACTATTTTAGATGGTAAAATTATAACACGAGCATCAAGAAAGAAACTAATTAATGTTAGTGCTTTAAAAAGAACTAATAAGAAATTAAATATGAGGATTTTTGGTTCAGAAGCAAGAACATGCAAATTTACAGCCGTAGAAGCAGTATAATAAATTTTGGTTAAATAAACTGAGCCATGATGTTCTAAAAACTCAAACTAGCCCGTCATATTCTAAAAATCTTGTATGCATTTTATATCTAGTCAGGGCTTCAGGCTGCAAAATCATAACGTAAGCAATACAAATTAAAAACAAAAGAGCAAAAGAACAATGGCAGCATGGCACTAAATACTACATTAAGGATCCAACCAAGACATTTAACACAAATTATATTCAGTGTAAGGATATGAACCCAACCAAAAATAAAGAGTAACAGTAAGTGTATCACCAAACACAACCTGATAAATTCAACACCTTTATAATCATACTTATTTGTGTTTAGAATCATATACTATATAATTGCATTGAACACAAGTAATAGCATCTCGGAATTACCATACAAAGAATAGAGAATGGATTTAGATTTGTACCTCATTGATAGCAAGAACCTGACCATTGCTCTTCTTCACCTTCTTAAGCTTCCTCAAGAAGTACCTACAAAAAGAAGAACCAATCAGATTGCCATCCAGTGAAATCACTGAAAAGCCATGATCCCAAGGCTTAACTATGTAAGAAGAGTATTTTTTATACTGGGGCATTTTAACTTTCTAAATGGTTAAGTATAACCGTGTCTAAAACAAATACAAGAAGTACCATTCACACAATGCCCTTTGTACATTTTTTAAAGTATGCAATGAAACCCAGCCAGCAAAACGTGCTGACTGTAGTAACATAAAACCAAACTATTCTCAATGCAAACCAATAAATATATGAAGGCCCTCAATTGACCTACTTTCGTTACATATTCTTAATTACTGTCAGCGTCTAGGATATGGCAAGAGAATCACGAACAATTAATATTTGTTGATTGCATTACAAGAGAAAATATTTTCAAAATGATCAGAGACGACAAACTAGTTAAAATCACGAGACATACGATAAAAGGCACACAAAACAAATATAAAGGCAGAGGACGTGGGATAGTACCAAAACTTGGATTTGGCACGGACTTCATTGGTGGCCCAAAGCTTCATGCGGTAGATCTTGGGGTGCTCATCTGTCTCCGTCGGCAGAGCTCTACCCACAACCTGGTACTGATGGAACTGCGTGGAATATAAACCAAACAAACAATTAATCGCAGAATTTATCCAAATTTAAGACCTAATTTTCAGTAAACTAACTCGAAATCAAAATTAATATTTGTTAGCGATCGGCGGCGACATACCTTGTACGTCACCATTTCCGACGGAGCTCGAATTTCTCACTGTTCTCCCTGTCTGGTGTGAAGTATGGGCGTGTGAGAGACGAGGCAAGGTTTTTTATTGTTTGGGAGGCTTGAGGTGCTAAAAAACCCTAGTTGCTAATGGGCTTCAACCTTAATGGCTGTCTTCTTATTTGGGCTTTAGTTGCTGTAATATAGTAATCACTATTGGGCTCTGATTAGTTTGTTCTGATCAGCCCATTTAGATAATTAGTTTCACGCAACTTGTATTTTTGCTACTAAAAGCCCTAATATTCGGAATTACGAAATCTTCATTGACATTTTTTGACACAAAAAATCATCCAAGCTTATAATCATGAATAAATGGGCACAAGTGACATAGTTACTAGTTTGGGCCTGTTGAACTAAGACATATAGTTACATTTGGTTTTGCATTTAGTGTGGTAAAAATGGAGGAAATATCTTTATTATTTCGCCATTGATTATTCACTTATTTTGGATATAGAAAACTATGATAGAGAGTTTGCAATTAATCACACATTGAAGGTGCAGTTCTGATTATTTAGTAGGAAATAACTAAAAGAAATAAAAATTGTGTAGAAAAAGCCCTCTAGAAGAATCAATTACCAGAGTCATTTAATCATATTACTGAATGATAATTCACAGTAGTCACAGGCTGATACAAAGCCAGAGTGAGAAAAAAAAAAACCTTGTCTAATCTTAGCCATACTTTACACCTGAATTCAACAATCATATCTTGAACAGCCAAGAATATATAGATGAACAAAATTGCCACTTAGAAGAGTCAGATGTAGCCTTCTAAAGAATCAAAATTGAAAAAGCTCAAATACCAAAATTGGCTTGGCTTACTACACTCCAATTTTTCGATTTCACCTATTTCATAACAAAAGAATTATATCGTAATATTTAAAATACCTCTCCTCCCGCCACCCACAAAAAAATGTCGAGAATTTGAGAAGTCTATAGTCGTTGAGCAGTTTACGCTTGTAAATCATGCTGAAGTAAGACCCACGTATGCAGCGAATAAGATCAAAAGGCAAGTCATAGCATATGCAGCACCAACAATCATTGGCTCTTTGATTCCACATAACTCAAGGTGGTGATGGAAAGGTGCCATTCGAAACAATCTGTAACCCCTTTTTCGAAAATATTTTGTTGTTATGAAGAACGATACCTAGAAAGTACACTCTTTATCAGTTTATACATCAACTTAAATACGTTAATAAAAAGATTACGATAGAAGAATAAAAGGGGTATGTACAATTATACATTCCCTCTTCATTTATTGGATAATTATCATGAGCCCATGAGATATTGCAAATTACAAAGACATCCCTTGACAAATCCCGAAAACATGTGATGAAATTATATGTGTCTTTACTCATAAGGGAAGTCGCTATAATTTCTCAAATGTTGAGGTATTAATCATATAACATTTTGCAGGGTTACGCAAATGACATTCAGCAATATACCTGTATAATAATTGAAAGTGCTTCCAAGACGAATATTCCTGATGAAATGAACAGTGGGAAGAACATTCCAGTACAAGAAGCCATTGCAGCAAGGGCTCCACCCAAAGCTAAAGCTCCTGAATCCCCCATGATTATAGATGCCTTATACCGGTTATGAAAAAGAAAACCAACACACGCTCCAGCCATTGATGCTCCGAATATAGCAAGGTCTGTATTAGTTACACAAACTAAAAGTCAGGAATTATTCGACAAAAAACGTTCAATGTAATATGTTTATATTTTGAAAATTTCATAAAGGAAAGGAAAAGTATTAAATACACAAAATTGAAGATTCATATACTACCAGAACATATAGGAAGAACCACAATTGACATTCCAATAAATGCTAATGCAGCAGTCCCAGCAGCCAATCCATCAAGCCCATCAGTTAAATTGATTCCATTTGCCATGGAAACAAAACAGAATGAAGTCAAAACCGGATAAAACTTTCTGAGGCAAACAAGACCCAAAGGCGCAGGTAAAGGCACCACCATTTTCCTGACATAAGAATTAACATATGAGTACACAGCACAAATATTTTATCAATTTCTATAAAGTAGCTTCAACATCGACTTGTTTGTTTCGAAAATTCAAGACAACATAGCAGAACGGGACAACTACATTTAGATAAATAAGAAAAAGAAAAGTGATTCACTTTAGAAACTAGAGTTATGACTCGAAATTGCATATCATCTACATCCACATCGAAATATGAGTTACCCTTAACAAAAGGTTGATCAAATTTGGTACTAGAATTTATACATGCTGTAGGGTGTTGATATGTTTGTCGCGTACAACCAATAGGAGAACCACGTCCCCACAGCTACCTGAGCAGCATTAAAACTTGAGATTAAGCAATAATCGAAACCATGAGCTCTAAAACAAACATTAAATAACAGAAAGAAAGTCTTCAAAGTAAACTTACCTCCATTAAAATCCTCATCCAACCTGGCAGCCCATTTTTCTTATGTTTGAGATTCAACAAATCATCTAGTAGCCCAATTGCAAAAAATACAATAGTTGCTATTGCTGTACCAGAGACTTCAATGGAAGAAAACCCAAGTAATATTTCTGCAACGAGTAGACCAACTGGTACAAAATACAGTCCACCCATTGTAGGGGTTCCTTTCTTGGAAGAGGGTCGAGTGGGTCCCTCTGTCCTTGTTATGGACCGCAGCTTCAACATACGGAATAATGGGACACAAATATAGCCAATACAAGATACTGAAGCTATAGATATCAGAAAAGGCCGCATCAGGTAAAATGGTGCAAGGGGCAATCTCACAATTCTCCATGCACACTGATCCACAAGCAAAAGAAGGAATGTTGAGAACGACAAAAGCCCAATATTGTTCATAATTCCGTATATAGTTCTGCAAAAGGAGAGCTTAATAAGGCCTGAGTTACAACTTACAACTATAAACAAGCTACTTGCTTAACTCAATAAATATCGTCGACTCAAATAGGACTCTTTTGTAACACAAAGAATAAATAAAAAAGGAACACAAAAAAAATTGCATTTGATATTTTGAAAAGAATGAAAAGTTTCAAGTCGGAGTAAGTTTTGTGGGTTACTTTCTTCTAGTCCGTGTTCCGCCAAGCATTGCAAGCCTATGAGCAGTCACCGTTATGGAATCATCGGATGAAATCAGTCTCTCTTTTGAGGTAGGCAAATCAACATCCGTTATTGGCTGTAAAATGATATCCCCATCACTGTCTTCACCTTCACTTGATGACAATATATATCCACCAGGTTTGTTACTGTCTCCCCAGTCATCGAATGAAAAATCACCAAATGAATCCTGGATAGTTGAAAAACAATCATTAATTGCAGTTCAGGGTAAAGGATCTCCTTGACAACATGTTTCAATATACCCCAAGTACCCCAGAAAAGCTAATAACTGATATTGCGGAGCCTGTAACTATCCTGGTTCTTACAACATAGAGCTTACATCGACCAAAGTAAAGTATAGGATCCTACATAGATTCATAGAACTTCAGATGTAATATTGGTCCGAGAAAGCCAGTAAGCATCATGATTGTTTTGGCATTACCGCGTTTTTCGAAAATTTGAAGTCATTATAATCAGTTAACGAGGTCAAGAAGAATACATGCATAGTTATAGATCAACATAACATTGCCACCATAAGCTATATACACAAAAACTGAGATGAGGCAAAAAATAAAATAGATAAAGCGATTGAATTAATCACGGATACAACTGATACCTCATCCATTGCACAAACTCGAAAAACCCCACGCCGCACGCGATACCCATGACTTTTGACCCGTGATTCATATAACTGCCGATCGAAAACAGACAAGGAAATAGTTATATCAATTAAAAGTAAAAGCACGGATATCAGGTGTCAAATAATACCGGTGTCACAAACCTTGCTATTGGAATAGGAGCATCGATTGTTATTCACCGAATCGAATGAAACCCTAGAATTTGTAAGCCTTGCAATAGAGAAACTAAACCCACCTATATGATCGAAATTTCTATTACTTGTGGTACACAAACCATGAGATTGCATGACTGTTTGTTTACACTTAAAAATCAATTATTAAGCCATCGCCAATTAAGGGTTTCGACGATACACTCATTGCGACAGGAGCAGATTTTTTTTTCTACCACCGGACTTTGAAATTCACGAAAGCTGTTAGGTAAAAAGGATATAACGCGCCTCCACAGAGCGTGAAGGAAAAGTTAAAAAGGAGCACGAGGTTCCAGTTGATTGTCTTTAATAATTTTTTATTATTTTTTGTTACATCTATATATTGGCACAAAATTAAAAAAAATAAATTGATTAGTCCATTTCACAAGTTTTGGATTACACTCCCGGCGCTAAATATTTTGTGGTGCAACGTTTATTACATTCTAGGATGTGGATGTTCGACTCATACAGTTCGTGTCCATGTGCAATAATGGCCCATTGGACAATCTATGTCAAACTGCGAAATCAGGTTTGACACATCTCGTATGGTGTACAATACATGCTATTTAGAAAGGTAAATAGTTTTCAACACCCAATACTTTTTGAAAACCATCTCATCTTCAAACATGTGTTATATTTTACAAGTTCTATTAAATCATGTGTTATTAAATCCTGTGTGACATAATATTAAATCATAGAGTATGGGCCTTGAGTCCGACCAAACTTGGGTCTATGTTAGATAAACCCTAGCCCGTGAATTTTCCCCATACTCTATGGGCCTCCTTTAATTTGAGGCCATATAACCCTAATATAGTTTCGATATTGGCCCGGGTTGTATTGAGGCCCATCATATGCCCCTTAACTCTCGGGAGCCTTCCATAGGATTGGGAGATCGGGAGTTATCGCTTTGAAACCTAATGAATTTGAGTTTTAAAGAGTTAAATTCTAATGGGCCCAAATATCAAGGCTAACCCGGGTTGTATTGAGGCCCATCATTCACTATGAATTGTTTTTGGCGGATGTTTTATTAGAAGATAAGCTTAAACAGTTAAACCAAGGAACGCATATAATTAACACTACAAGATCTTTGGGCTGGGCCAAAAACGTGATCTAAGCCCAACGGCCCAAGTCCACAAACAAACCCACTGTAACCAGTTATCTGGATTCTGGCCCAATGGTAAACGGCAAGTACTCGGGCTTCTCTTCTGTCGCGAGAAAACACCAGTTAAACCAAAATCTGGGCCGAGAAGAACCAAAAATGGCGATTTGTTAATTGAACTACGAGATTGATCGGGATTTCACCATTACACTGCCGAACTGCGAGGTGGAGATACAATGGCCGCCGCTCTTAAAGAGTTACAAAGAGACATCGAGAACAAAGCCAACGATGTCAACAAACTTCAGAAAGGTTTTTTCCTTATTGTTAAACCCTAGCGCGTAATGAAACTCTGCGTATTTATTTGTTAATCTAAGCTATTTGTATGCTATTATACAGATATAGCTAAGAATCACCAAGTCAGAAAGAAATACACTATCCAGCTAGGTGAGAACGAACTTGTTCTCAAGGTAGGTCCTCTTCATGCTATCTATTTCGTCATTTTAGATTTATTGGTGTAATATTTGTGTGTTAGTGATGTTTTTGATTTCTTTTTGACGTTGTTCTTTTCGGGGATTTTGTGAAGGAACTGGATCTGTTGAATGATGATGCAAATGTGTACAAATTGATCGGTCCGGTGCTAGTTAAGCAGGACTTGGCTGAAGCAAATGCCAATGTTCGCAAGCGGATTGAATATATCTCGGCTGAGTTGTATGATTTCTTCCAGTTTTATTGATCCTTTATTTGTTCGTATTGAAGTTCTGTTATAGGACTTCATATGCTTCTTTGTGCAGGATTAATTGTGTATATTTGGTGCTTGCGTCTATGTGATTGTCCAAGTTCAGTGCCTATTGTTCCTTCTCTTATCTCAAGTTCCGGCAGATTGCTCGAATGAAGCTAGGTGGTTCTAGGATTTGGCAATGGAATACTATTGAAAGAAATATGAATTGATATGTGCATGAAACATTGACTGGGAAGAGTTAGACCATAGCTATTGTTCTTTGTGTGAGGATTGAAGTTAATATATCAATGAAGACTAACAATCTTAATCTAACTCTGCAGTTAAAAAAGAAAGAACACACACACTTTTTCAAAAATTCACATGAAATATGAATATGATTACTCGCTAGACTTTTGTAACGCGTTAAGGAAAGTTCAGATTCCATAAATTTCTTCCAAAATTACTATTTATCAACAAAAAATGTAAAACCCCAAAAGTTTAATTAATATATATAATTTATTACAAGTTAATGTTGCCACCTGTGATTCACTAAAGCTAAATTTTGATTTGCAAGAAACTTCGCATCATTAGATGAATCTTTCATCAATCCTTTTGGTCACTTCTGGTTTTTCACCGGGTTTAATGTTTTGTCACCAGGAAGCGTTTAGATGCTACTCTTCAAGATTTAGAAGACAAGCAAAATAGCAAGAAAGAAGCGGTTGGTTACTATGCCATTTTTCTAATTATATGCTGTCTTGTTCGAACTATTGTTAAGTAATATTTTACTGTGAGATCTTTACCTTATTAGCTAATGTGCTATCATCAACAGATTAGGAATTTTATCAATGGTATTATGGTTCCCCTTGTACTCTTTGTTTTAGAAAGACGTAAAGACACTTGAGACTGTTTCTTTACAGTTTACTAATTTCAAACAAAAATCTACCTACCATGTTATTGGTACTCCGTCCAATTAGTTCCAGATTCGAATCAATTCTGTTTATGAAAAGTCCCTGAATAGACCTATCTTTGTTTGCTGCTGAACGAGCGTATGACATCTTTTTGTTTATTATATTGCTTTTCTCTTTTTTTGGTAGCATATCATAATTTCTTTTTCATTAAGCTGAATTGCATAAATAATTCTATATTATCATCTTTTGCAGATTTACAAGTTACAACAAAGAATGCAGTCTCTGCAGGCTGGGAAAAGCAAGGCTTAACATGCCCTGAGTCACCCAGCATTATGCAGGGACAGTCACTTGATCAGTTGGGGCCTAAAATGTGGTCTCTCTCCGTTGGAATTGCAGAGCCCACAATTGATGAATTATTGTGTTGTAGGTAACAAAAACTTTGTCCCAGACTTTATATCTCCATTAATTTTCCGTTAGAGACTAAGACTTAGCTTTTATGGTGGAAGATTGCCCTTCTGAATCCCTCATAGAGTATTTTGGCCTTCTTTTTCTTATTTGATTCAAGTCCATGGAATATAAATGCTTGCATTTCCTAAATGTTTTGTAATGTGCAAATTCTTTACGCTTTTGCCTGATGCACCATAACTCCACAATAGATGATTCTAGACGTACGAATCATACGGTGAAACGGATTTACATGCATAGTAGTGTAGAATATAAGGAAGCTTTGAGATGAAGTTGTTCTATGATAAGAAGGAATAGCATGGCCTTCAGATCAAAAATCCCTTTTTTAGATAAGAAGGAACAATATGTGCTTACAAGCAAGAGATATTTGACCTCATACTGTGAGGATTGAAATCAGATGTTAAGAGCCCCAATACTTCTTTTGTAAAGAATAGGACTATACTTTTGTTGTAGGAATTTTTGAAGAAGTAATGTAGTTTGGGTATAAAATGATATAGATGCATCATACAGTTGGAAAAAATAGCATTATGACATTTAGTTGTAGTAGGTGCATCTTTACTAAAGTTGTGAGGACATCACATTCTTTTCATATTTCTGGAATAGGGAAATATTCTTTACATGTAATGTGTTTGTATGCTTACACGAAATGCATCATAATGTGATCAAATTAGCATATTCTTTTGAACTAAGATCATGGAAATGGACGTTCACAATCACAAGACGAATAAAATAGATGAAGGTAGATTATTTTTTTGGGAAATTTTGAATTAATGTGGGTGAGTATTTTTATACTTTAGAGGATTATTCAGTTTTCTTCTTTTTTCGGAAAAAGGAATTATTGTTTGTTATATGAAATTATAATATGAAATTAGAATTTGATTTCTGTTTTAAACTTAGGTCCACTATGAGATCACCCTTTACCTCTTGTGCCATCTTACTTCTTATGCCACCTCTAGAGCCAGTATTAATCGGCAGTGGCTGGCTACCCTCGACGGGAAACATTAGGTGGCCCAACATTGTAAACTTGAACCACAAATTTATTTTTGCATTTTAATTTTTCAAAAAAAAATGATAATCACGAGGATATAAAACAAAAGAGTTCACCATCTCAATAAATCTTTTTCATGATTAAAATTGAAAAAAATGTAGTTAATTAGCACGAAATTCATCCATTCCACAATGTGGACGTGCGAGTTGATCAATTTGAAAGTTACCAAATGATTATTACAAGTATCAATTAAAGACTAATTTGAAAACTTGGACAATCTTTTTACGTTAAAATATAATGGAAGAAGGAAGAAAATGTTGGTGGGTATCGGCACTTTGTTGTACGATGATTTGATTGCTGCCTGGATTTCCCATATTTCCTTGTCTGTTTGTGGGCTGTGGTTTCACTAATCACGGATGTTGATTTGGCTCTAGATATTTTATTTATTTTTACATGCTATTGTAATATCACTTGAACATAGACGGTAAATAGATTTATTTGTTTGATGTTTTAAGACTTAATATGATGCTTAAATCTTGTTTTATAATTTGGCTCTTGAAGGTTGAATATTATTGATAAAACATTATGGATGTCCTTAGATGTTAATAGTGATAGTTTGTTATAACATAGGATGTTATTATTGATAGTTTATTTGCTTCAAATAGCAAAATTAGAATTTGCTCAAGAATTTGAATTTTGACTGTAATTTTGAAACTTCCTACTTCTAAGAATATTACACATCTCATTGTCATAGCTTTAATAGAGAGCTCGTAAACTTACCAAAAAGAATTTAATATAAGAGAAGCGCACTTTCGGAATCAAGATGAGATAAGAAATAATTGTTATTTCAAGGATAAGTAGCACTTTTATCCTTTAATCAACAAATGAATAATTATGTACACCCATTCTTATGGTGCTTTGCAGTATAAGGCTAAATAAAATTTCTCTCTAGTTCACCCAATAACAGAAGAAAATAATTAATAAAAACCACTAATAATCCCAAAATATGTTATCATAAGTTATTTTAATATAGTTTGGATTAATTATCTTGCTTTTAACATTAATGATGAGTATAATCAGCCAATGGTTAATCAACAAACTCTCTACTTAATCATAATTCATAAGTCATAACATCTAAGCAAAAGTACTACTTTGACCAAAATGAAGAATAAGAAAACATTTTTTCCACTCAATGATTTGTCTTTCAAAACTTAACGGCTCCTAGTGCCATGCAACTATTCTTTTACTCTCTTTTTCTCCCTAGGAAAATTATAACATCACATTCAATTAAGTCAAATTTAAGTTTATCACCTGATATATGGATTTATTACATTCAGAAAGCAATTACTATATATATATATATATGATATTTTTCATATAGCTAATAGCCAATAGAGTTCATACAACTCAGATATGGGCTAATTCTTTTTCTGATTCGTTATATTTCAAACTTAAGAATATTTCATCTAAAAAAATTAAAGGAATATTTCATTTTTTATTATTAGATAATTAATTTGCAGGCATCTGTCACCTCGCATTCCATATCGAGACTTTATATGCAACATGCAATGGTCCCAAATGAAGAATTTTAAGCCATAATAGATATAACAAAAGGCTCGATCATATTAAATCCAATGGAACAGTAAAGGACCACAAGGCCGTGTTTGGCTCCTTCAACGAGATAGACTACTCATCTTTCTACTGTCCTCATTGTTGCTCACCCAAATATTAGATTCGAATTTAAGATGCAAAATTAAGTGGAGAATTAACTATATGACAAAGGAAAATATACCCTTTTAAATAAAAAAAGTAAATCAAGCACAATTAGTGGCTCAAATTTCAATTTTATTAGGACTCAATTTCATTAAGAAAAGAAAGAATCCTTTGAAACTAAGAGCTTTTAGTTTCACCTCATTTTGCAAGTTACGAATCGCTTTGTAGTTTGTACTTATGTTAATTATTTTTTGAGTCAAAAAAGATAGGAAGAAAGTTATAAATGAAAAGGACTAGCTAATTAACCAATTAAGTGGTGATAATCAAAGTGATTATCACAAGACTACTAAAACTTTATAAATGAATATTTCCATACCATATCCCTACAACATATATAATAACCTATCTTTGATTTGATAAAAAAAGATTACGGCTCTGTTTGTTTGTCAAGGGAATGGAATCAAAATGGGGAATATGATTCCCAAAAATCAAATAACCTTGTTTGATATTTTTTATTTGATATTATGGAATGCAATCTAATTCCCAAAATATGGGAATTATCATCTCAAATAAGGGAATTACATTACCTTGTTTTATGGAGGTAATGTGATTACCATATCAAGGTAATCATAAATGCACTACTTTAATGTCATTACTGCCTTTATATCAAATATAATACAAAATCAACAAAATAGTTATTTATTTTTTCATTTCATTTAAGTTATTATTTATGAAGAAATAGTTTCGTATTTTTAATTTATTTAGAATATTTTCATTGTCAAAATAGATCGTAATTTCATTTTATTTGATATTTATTTATTGAATGAAATTGAAAAATTGCTATGTTGTTTTTCCGATAGTACTTTTAAAATGGTTGTTGGTCACATATGATTAATATATTTTATTTATTAACAATACTATGTTTTCGACTTAAAATAATTATCAATGCATTGGTATATGAAAAATGCATACATGTAATTTTTTTAAAAGTCGAACAATATGTAAATAAAAAATAAGCATGTTCAATTTAATTATCATTTTTCTAAAAGAGTATAATGCAATTGAACCAAATTGATAGCTTATTTATTCTTTATTATTTAACCAAATTAAATATATATATATGTATATACACTTATGTATATATATAATATCAAATATTCTACTTTGTCATAAAATTTATAATTAGATTATACAAATATGATTTAAAATAAGGGTATTTATGTCAAAGTCTTTAATTTTAGATTCCATTCTTTATTATATGTATTTGAACAAAATATAAAAAGGAAAAAATATATATATCCTTACCCAATTTTTTTGTAGAAACCAAACACTATTAATGGAATCAGATTTCTAGTAATCAAATTACCAGAAATCTTATTCTCATTTTAGATTCCATTCCCTGTCAAACAAACGGAGCCTACGTGTTTTTGACTTGATTAAAAAAATGGATTAATTGAAATACACATGCAATTTAATTCGACAACCTTAATTGTTAGGGTGTGAAAAAAAGAAGAAGAAATAAAATAGCTCTTAATTAATTAAGAGGTAGTTAATTTCATTTGTTATTGTGAGAGGATAGAAAGCTACCCCTACCACTTGAAAAAATGTGGACTATGAGTTGACTAAATTAATTTAATCTCGCTAGCAAATCAAATTGATATAGTTTTTTTTTTTTTAATTATTTAATAATTATTACAACTTACAAGGTATGTGAAAATGTTTAATATTTAAAACTTATAGTATATGTTGCAACTTGCAAGGCCATAATAATACATATTTTCAGATCACATTATTAAAGTCAAATAATTGATATTAATTTGCCATTCTTTTTTTTTTTTGATGACAAGGGAACCCGCAGCCGTTACCGTTAGGTGCGCACTGGGTAAACCCCGCTCTTGTGCAATAGCCTGCAAACCACACAAGAGAGGTAAACCAGCCTAGGTTGCCCATAGCTGACAGGCTCACAGTAGAGAAGGCAATAGGCATTCCCACAGTGGGATTCGAACCCGTGACCTAGGCCACAAGTTCAAATGCCCTTACCAACTCTACCAGGGGTTGCCCCTAATTTGCCATTCTTTTTGTTTACATGGCAAGAACACTTCCCTTTAAATGTCGTAAAAATAAAATAGAAGTTTGATAATTAATTTGCTAGGTACAAAGACATGGAGGGTGGGGGTAGATCCCAAACAAATTATTTTGTGTCGAGAATATATATTGTTATGCACTAAATCAAGTCACATGGGTATTTGCCCATAGTAGATAATAAATGAGGGGCCAATTTCCTATACAGTCTGTGATATATAGTACAATGAATCAATTATTATGTGCATTATCATAACATTGAAGTTCCACTACAAAATTGTAAATATTTAATTATTAATTCTCTACTTAATTTTCAACTCTAATAATTCTAAGTTTCTAACATTTTATAAGGACTATCTAAGTACATTCACAATTATCCAATCTCTCAAAAATGATATTGATTAAGTCATATATATATATATAGAACTTACGAGAATATTTACAATTAGTAACAACTTTGATATTGTCAATTGACATCTAGTTATTAATATATTTTTTTTGTATATATATAGTAAATATAAATTAATTTCTTATCAAATTTTGCTAATAAAAAAGGAACAAATTTGACCTTTTTAGCATCTCGAATGTTTAGAGTATAGATGGATATGAAATTGGAATATGATTGGCTCTAGAAATACACAAAAAGGAAAATGACCCCTTGGAGTTTTCTGGAATAAATAAATCATGGACAATTTGGAAGCTTTTTGTTCACATTTTTCATGATCTGATGGCACCTTTTTACTGCATGAGAAGCTAACACACCACGTTCACTCTGTGTTTTTGTGTGTAGGGTTAGGTGATCTGAACCCATATATATATATAATATATATTATATGATCAATTAGTATGAAATGGTCCCTGTCAATATATATATTTCCCAGAGTGTAGGATCTCGTTGGCCCTACCAAATTCAATTTCATATATATCCTTAACACTATCTGATGATCATAATCTTAATCAAGAGTATTTGATGTGTATATGGACTAAAATGATTGCCCCTGGAAACTGGGTCCCAGCCCATTTGTCCTAATAAATGGATAACTTTTGTATGAGTTCATTCAAATAGAAATGGTTAACAATGCATCATTGTATTTTTATGTTATATATTTTCAACAAGTATATATAGCCCGTTTATGGATCCACCCATATTCAGAAACAGGGCTCCAGATATTACTTGACTCGTCCAAGGTCCACCGAACCAACCCATCCTAAGATTAAACAAAACTTACACATCAAAAAGAAAATGTGGTCAAAAATGGGTTATGGAGTCGACTTCATGGAGAATTAATATCAACTGTTTTATTTCCACGTTTAACATTTAACGCCAGACGGCAAAAGATATGCCCCATAAATCATAATACGAATATATAATCTCAAGACTAAATTCTTTTAAAACTGTTCAACATGGGTCCTGTTCCATATACGGGTCTAACTTTCTTTCATATTTATTATTAATAATAATGATAATTAACACTTTTTATTACCAGATTTTGATTCTACCTGCAAAATCTGGAACTATCGTTTCTAAGAAATCCCATCGGTATCTTACGTAGTTTTACATTTGCATGTATTAGAGAAATCCATAATTCATATTATACTTTATAGTCCTTATACTTGTAAAAACAAAAAAAAAAAAACGAGAGGCAAATTTGGAATTAATGGTTTTATTTTGGTTGGGCATTTTGGTGAGAATTGTTGGTGAGAAATTTATTGGGACACGTGCATTGTTGGTGGGATTGTGTTTGGTTTTAAGTTGGGAATTGATTTTTGAATGTTTATTTTGGTGTGATATTGTTGGATTTTGTTTTAAAGGGAACATAAATGACTTGTTCGTCAAATCATGGAAGTTTTTGTTGATAAAATATTGATTGAAAGTTATATTATAATATTAAAATTGTAATTATATATATACATGTTTAGAGAGAGAATGGTAGAAATAGGGAAATTAATAGTGAAGTGATGGAGAATGTGTAAGATAAAGAAGTGACATGATAGATAATGATAGTAGTATAATCAAATACAATTTTTGGCCAAAACTTGAGATTTTGGTTGGCCAAATTTATTCAAACCAAACAAGTATTGGTGGGAAATTTGGGCCAAAACATGGCCAAAATAAAACCAAACATAGCCACAATCTTTCAGGAGAGTTTTGCCGGTTTTTGGGGTTGAGCTCTGGAGAAATATCAACCACAAACATTTTAAAACATATAGAGGGTTCAATATATATATAATATCATATTAAATATAGTTTTGATAAATATTTTACCAAAATTAGACTCGAGATCCACAATACGTTTGTTCAATTACTGCAAATGCAATGTAGGAATTGGGTTCCGCCACTGCCAACAATCCCTGGCAACTATTGGTCCACGTGGCATTCACAGCACGGACCGCCCAGCCATTTCTCTTAACATGATTATAGGTCCTTTTCTGTATTTTGATAAGAAAAAACACCAGATTTAATTATCACTCAAATCATGTCCCATAGCGTTTGGGTTTCTCTCGTCGTTCTAAGTTGGTCCGGGACTGTTGGTCCCGGCCACTTAGAACCACACATTTGGGGGGTGGAGGGTGGTTTTTCCCACCCCAACAATGAAAAACCACCCCAAACATCCCAAATGTGTGGTTCTAAGTGGCCCGGGACCAACTTAGAATTTTCCGGGTTTCTCAAGGGATAAATTTTACTTATAACATCAACATTTTGATAAAGATCATTTTTGTAAGTGCTTTCTTGAGACCTTTGGTTTAAGGGAAATCCATAAATCATTAATTTATATTTCTTCAAAATAGAATAGTCACATATTCCAAAATCTCATTAAAAATTAACTCCCGAACATATAATTTTTACAAATAAACTTTCATAAATAATGTCGAAAAAAGTTTCTAAAGATATATCCCATGCATTTATTGATTATGGAGATCCTACAAGTGCCACCAATATCAGCACCTGGACCATCCCATCTCTCACCCAACATTTCCTTTGCCTCTACCTACCTACCCACCCCACCCCCACCCTTCTTCCTTAATCTCTGCAAATTATGCCTTAGGTAGAACATTTGTTTACCCAATGTTAAGTCAAAACAAAAGAAATATATATATATATATATATATATATATACACACACACATACACACATATATATACCCTTTTTTCACCTTTCAATGATTTCATCTCTTATTCTGCACAACTGCCCTTAATGACATATTAACCTCATAATCTGGCCAAATATGCCAACTCTCTATTACAAAAGGCCACTTCCTTTAAGGGAAAGTAGGAAGGAAAACAGAGCCAACTTCCAGCCCTCCATACTATATATACAAACTTCATCTTCTACTTTAGCCACTTTCCATATCTCAAAAACACATCAAAAATGTCATTTTCACATTCCAAAAACTTACTCAAACGCTTCTGCATAGACGATTTCCAAATGAGCAATGGAATTTACAGTGGCTTCTTTTCCAGTGATCTTATTCCATCTCTTGGAGCTAGAATCAATCGAGCAACTAAACTTCGACGTCACATAGTTTCACCGTTCAATCCTCGTTACAGGGCCTGGGAGATGTTTCTAATTCTCCTGGTCATTTACTCGGCCTGGATTTCGCCCTTTGAGTTTGCGTTTCTAACTTACAAGCAAGATGCTATGTTCGTATTCGACAACATTGTCAATGGCTTCTTTGCTGTTGATATTGTTCTCACCTTCTTCGTGGCGTATCTGGATAGCCAATCATATCTTCTGATTGATGATCCCAGAAAGATAGCAATAAGGTAAACATTCAGGTTTTATTTCTCTTCTAATGGAGTCGAGGAATATTAAAACGTTGAAGTAAATTGTTTACCTGTGTTATTATCCAACTAACAGGTATCTATCAACCTGGTTCATTTTTGATGTCTGCTCAACAGTACCATTTCAATCTCTCAGCCTGCTATTCACAGATCACAATGGTGGGCTCGGATTTAAACTGCTAAGTATGCTTCGGCTTTGGCGTCTCAGACGAGTCAGCTCCCTGTTTGCAAGGTCTTTGATTGTCCTCAAATTACACAACAATTATTGAAAGAACCATTTTTTTTACTTACTCTGTTTTTTTTCCTCCAGGCTTGAGAAGGATATTCGGTTTAACTATTTCTGGACTCGCTGCACAAAACTCGTATCTGTAAGTCCCTGCTTACTCCACATATCGAGTACTCATGTTAACTTAAAACAGGGTAATTTACACTGTAATAACGAAAAACACTAGAGGGTTTAAGAAATTACCACAAGTTCTCTTGACAGTAAAAATGTTTTACAATTTTTTGAGTTGTCACGATCTGAAAAGCCCAATAATTGTCTTTTCTTGATTGAATTCTCAGGTGACTCTGTTTGTAGTGCATTGTGCTGGATGCTTCAACTATATGATTGCCGACAGATACCCTGATCCAGCACAAACCTGGATTGGTGCAGTCTATCCAAATTTCAAGCAACTGAGCCTTGGGGATCGATATGTTACTTCATTGTATTGGTCTATTGTAACTCTAACCACCACAGGCTATGGGGATTTACATGCAGAAAATCCAAGAGAAATGCTCTTTGACATTTTTTACATGTTATTCAACCTCGGATTAACATCTTATCTCATTGGCAACATGACAAACCTTGTTGTCCACTGGACCAGCCGCACTAGAAACTTTGTATGCTTCCCCACCCTCTCTCCAACCACCCCACCACAAAGACAGCTTTTACTTTTACTGAAAATTTTTGGTTTGGTTGTGCAGAGAGATACTGTAAGATCTGCTTCAGAGTTTACGAAAAGGAATCAATTGCCGCCTAATTTTGAAGATCAAATTTTGTCACATATATGTCTCAAATTCAAAGCGGAAGGATTGAAACAGCAAGAGACTCTAAACGGGCTGCCAAAAGCCATACGTTCAAGCATTGCTCATTATCTGTTTTACCCTATTGTTCAAAATGTTCATCTCTTTCATGGGGTTTCCCAGGATTTCCTTTTCCAGCTGGTACTTCACTTTTCCTGCTATTATTCGACCTATGTTAGAATTCAATAATAGCGTTCAATAAATCTAATTATTACTTTATTTTACTGAAAGGTCCCTGAAATGGAAGCAGAGTACTACCCTCCTAAAGAAGACGTGATTCTACAAAACGAGTCTCCAACTGAGGCGTATATACTGGTCTCGGGAGCAGTGGTAAGTCAACTCAATCAAATACGAAATGTAAAAAAAAAAAACGTAATAATCTTTTTTTTTTTACCTTGAAATTGTGAATTCTTTTTTGACCACAGGATTTTGTAGCGAAAATTGACGGGCATGATCAAGTAAGCCTTCTGTAACAGTCTAAATTATATTTTCCATAACAGTGAAAGTTAGAGAACAGTTTAATATGATACCATTTTCTTTATGCGTACAGACAGTTGGAAAGGCTTCTATTGGGGAAATGTTTGGGGAAATAGGGGTTCTATGCGGAAAGCCTCAGCCATTTGGCGTTCGAACAACTGAAGTTTCTCAAATACTAAGGCTTAATAAGACTACATTTCTCAATATTCTCCAAGCAAATCCAGAAGATGAACGCATTGTTATGAACAATCTTTTCCTGGTAAATTTAGCAAACATCTTTTCTATAACTCAGATTAATTCAAATTAAAACTGAAATGACTGTTTCTTGGTTCTAAGAATCTGAAAGTATGGAGAAGTTTCGACGTCGAGGGCCAACATGATCCAAGCATGATTCCCAGAAATTGGCTTGACGGTGAAATTAAAGCAGGTCAAGATACTTACTATCAAGAGACACTGAAACAGGAATTAAATGCAGATATTTCAAATTCAAGAGTTACGTGTAACGGTACCAAAGGAAGTGAAATTGATGTAAATTCATTCGGTGATGATGGCCAAACAGCTCTTCACAGTGCTGTTCGCCAGGGACATCTTGAAATGGTCAGAATTCTGCTGGAAAAAGGCGCAAATGTGAACAAATTAGATCAGAGTGGTTGGACACCAAAAGCACTAGCAGATAAACATGCAGAAAAAAGCATACATGATCTCATATTGAACTATGAAAACCAAAAGAAATTAGATCAGTCAACCAATTTTGGTAACAATCATCAAAAGAAAAGAGTTACCATTCACATGAAGCTTCAAAAGAATGAGCATTCAGAAAAGCAGCTTGCAAAGCTAATAATTTTACCTGATTCGTTACAAGAGCTGCTCAAAATAGCAGGTATGCATTGTTTTGACAATTTTAAGTGCATAGCGTATCCATTAAGTAAATATCGTATTTCACAGAAAATAAAGTAATAAGAACAAGGATAATTTACCTGGTGGCATGTCTGATCATCACCTCCTTGTGAAACTGCAGGTCAAAAATTTGGAAACAATGGTCTTACAAGAGTATTAAATGCAGAGAATGCAGAGATAGATGACTTAAATGTCATACGAGATGGCGATCATTTGTTTCTTTTCCCAAGCCAGTCTGACGTATTGTATGATGAGAGCTAACAAGTATGAAAGAGTACAATATGACATCTTTAGAATTAGGTAATTCAAAGCAATTGTAGATTGATATTCTAACATAGTCATAGAAACCGTTCCATGTGTTTGTTCAAGGTAACAAGAATAAATAGGAAAATCGTTATATAGATGCCTTGAACTCCACTGAAAGGAGTAAAATTTCTCTCTGATTGAATCCCTCCATAATTTAGCAGTCAATGTTATGTAACTTTCAATATGTAAAATACCCTCCATCCAGTCGAATTCGTTCAAATTTTCTCGAGCCCGACAAAATTGAAGTTCAAATTCTGCGTTCTTTAGGTCCAAGTATCTCAGTAGAAGCATCATTTTCTTACAGCATGGGGTCGAATAGGAAAAGGATGAGCTTCTGTGTTAAATACATACTCATCCAATGGAATGACACTTCTGTCCGCAAACAATAAATACAGATATTTTAACGTTTCACCCAAAAAGAAAGTCTCCATCTTGTCTCTTCTGTGTGGAGGAATCACAGTAACATCATCCAAAGAAGTGTAGCCTCCCGAATCGACTCTTGTATTCCTCTCAAATGCCTCAAAGATTTGCCAACCCCACTCGCGATATCTGCACCAGTAATGACAATGGTCACATGGAGAAGGAAAATGCCATTAAATACACTTACGGTGAGTTTGGATTGAAGGATTTGAAATCTATAGATTTCAAATTCGTCAACATATCCATTAAGTTTGTTTGGATGTATTCAAGTTATAAAGGATTTCAAATCCCTTGGCATTCACTTTGAGCTATTTTCTCCATAACTATGGTGGATTTGAAATGAGACTCCAAATCCCTTTCCCAAATCCAAATCACTTGATCCAAACACACCCTTATGGAATGTTTCCAACTTAAATGGAGAAATCATGAGAGGACTAATTTTTGGAATGTAATATAAGTAAGCAAAACCATTTACTGTGATCTGACTCAATAATTAACTAAGACGTACTTAGGATCTTCTGTGATGCGGAACAATACAAAAAGTGATTCAACAGTTTCAGGGCGCAAAAGATTGTGACGGTCAGCAGGTTTTATAATTATGTCATCCACATACTTCGACTTCTTATTTCCACCACCAGGACCACCTTCATGTTGTCCCTGCATATTGTAAATTTAATCATTAACTGAAACTGAATATCAGCATTGATGAATACACACAATAATGATTCAAGTGGCAGATAGCACAATGGCAAGAAACATAAAAAGGAGCTTACCTCCATGTTGAAGTATGCTATTTCAGGAGCAAGACCAGTAGAAGTTACATCATACATCTCGTAACAAGTCTTAGCTAGATCTTCAGCAAGCTTCAAAGTTTCTAGATCTTCGAAACTGAGCAAGTTCTCTTTCATGGCCTTTTCTTTCACAATTCCCTTTGTGGCACCAAGAGCAAGAGTGCCAGGGAGGAAACAAACCTACGCATGACAGTTGGACAAGACAAAAGCATAAATTATAATGTAGCAAGCATTTTTTAAGACATAAAGTTGGCTTAGGTTTAGCATCAGTTGTGATAGGTGATTTTAAAGATATATAAGTTTTATTTATGAATTAGCTGCATGTCCATTAGCAAGGAATATAAACCAAAAGAAAGAACGCAATATACCAGATGATCCATTTTCGGACTGAAATCACCTTCAGGTCCATAAGGCAATTCTCCCACAAATACCAACCCATTGGGCACAGTTTTCCGAACAAGAAGCTCTTTAACACCTTTCATTGATTCTATGTACATATCATAAGTCAAATTACTTCCTGGATTCTGAAGCCAGAGTTTCATGAGGTACTCATAGTAGCTGTCACCACGAGATCCAAGTCTGATATTGTCCCCACTAAACTGACCAGTATGAGGGCTGCAATCATGACAACCAAATCACCAAGTATCAAAGTTTATCATCTAAAAAAAAAAAGTGGGAACCAAGCAATTTAAGTGAATAACGAGAATAGATACACCGCATAGTTATACTGCACTCATGAAAATAAAGGGAAAGAAAAAAAAACACATTTAATACTTACTTTATGTATATAGGAACCAGGCCTTTGACCTTCGGCAGAGTCTTCAAGTGTTCTATGACCTTCATGGACTCCAAAGTATACTTCGGATCACCAACCAAAGAACTGAGATAATTGAACTCGAGCTGTACGCTAGAAACTTCTGCCGTGCTACTTAATCCATCAGGGGCAGGATGGGCAGAGCGGTCGCGTAAAACAACATCACTAAATGGAATATCAGTGGGACTTGATGTAAAAGCAAGCAACAAACGATCAGCCAAATTCTTAGCATTTTCGAGATATACAGCTGGCTTAGGTCCTTTTGTTGAAGCATTGCCACCATTTTCGCCCCCACTTAAATGATAAGCACTTAAAAGACCACCAAGAACACGTATTGTAGTTTCAAATAAATTTACTTGTCCTTTTCCATTAATCCTCTCAGGCAAGTTTTTTTCAATCCACGAGCCTGCTTCATGGACAACTTCATCAGCTCCCATTATCAGTGCTGTGTCAAGAGCATCCACAATGGTGGCTCCAAGGCCTCCTAAGCCATCAATTCCTCTATGGCTCAGTGGCATAAGTTCATCGTATCCCATTGCATAGTTCTTATATCCAGACCATGCATGGAGAAATGCTTCTTTGACCTTTTCTTGCCTAGCCTTCCAATGAAGGCCAGAATCTATCTTGTCGGTTTTATGAATCGATTTATTCCTGAGAATAATTTCATCAGGGGATAACAGAGGAGGCAGCCTTGGTGGCTTTCTCCACAATTTTCTAAACCTACCGCTTCGATCTGTGAAGAAATTTTTTCCTTCCTCGGTGCCAACATTTTTGGCAATACCATCCAATGTAGAAGGAACACGGCTTGTATGTGTCAGCATGATATAGGCTACACCACAAATCATTAATAGTACAAGAAACCTTCCTGTACTGCATTTTGTACATTCACGTTTTACATTACTGGTTAGAATATTTTGGCTGATCACCTGAAGAGAAAATGCGACGAGTTAGTTTCAAGATATTATAAACTTGCACAAAGAGAAGAAACTATAGACAGACACACAGATAATAATCATAATTACTTCATTGGACCTTCTCCAATCTCATAAAAGTACAATCTTTTCTCTGCATAATAGTTTGATTCCCTAACAAGTCAAAAACCCTAAAAAGAACTCTTCTTGAATATTACTTCCGATTAGACATAAGAACTTTCATTAACAAGAAATTGGATGAATTAAAGCCATTATTATACTCATCCCGGAATAAAGATTTCTCATTTGCCATTGTCAATCTTGAACTTTTAGCACAGCAGATTGTATCCAGTCTAATCCCATATACCAAACATGATGAAGAAGCGTATCAAGTCCAAAATATTGAAGAGCAATTAGCTAATCCAATCTTTTAACAACAAAATTCATATAAAAAAGATATCACGAAAGCAAGAAAGAGAGCTGGGATCTCAAAACATCAATACGAACCTTAATTATAGATCGCTGGCGAAACTTTGCATTGTCGTAATGTACATCCTTCATCGAATAGGGTAACGATTTCGACATGCTCTTAATCGATCCCCGATTAGCAATATATCTGCGCTTATGCAAACTAGGTTTGAGATGAATCTAAATTGGAATATAGAGGGAATCTAGCTTGGGTTGCGAGAAATCGGAGATGCGCAAAAAAACATGAAGAAAATCTTTTTGCATCAATTTATTGACACGGACTTGCCTATTTATATCTAAGCACCTGATTCTTGGAACAAAACACGTTTAGAATCTTGCCAGGTTTTTTTTATGTCTTTGTGTTGGTTTATTAGTAAGATTGTCTCTGTCCTAAGTTTTAAGTTCAAATTTTTACCAAATTGTTGTTAATTTAGGTTGTTTTTAGACCGATTTAACTAAATTTGGATAGCTTTATTTACCAAGACAATGTATATAAATAAAATTATAAAGTGTTTTTGGTTAATTAAGTTGTTTTCGTGTCTATTTAAGAGTTCAGTTTAATCGTAGTCACTCAATTAATAGACATCAAATTATAAAACATATGGCGCGAGAGAGCCAGATTTGTATAGTATGATCATAAATCATAATCCAGGTAATAATGAAAGTCTAAATGAGTATTGTCATAGCTCCGATAGCAACCAATACATGTAATAATGAAAGTCTAAATGAGTATTATCATAACTCCGATAGCAACCAATAGAGATTTAAACTCTTAATATGTTGTAAAAAGAGGCATTATAGATATTATAACTTGTATGGAGTATGGACGGCGTCACGAAAGATCATTATGATATATTATTGGACCAGATTATTGATCAATCCGGACTCGTAATAATAAAAACACATGGGTGCATTGAAATATTGCAAATATGAAAAATCTCTATCTATATGATATGTAAATGACAAAAATATTTCTCTATCCATATAATTATAATTGTTGTGAAAGTAATATCTTTAACTAAAGCACAAAAAAGAAAAATAAATAAATAATGGTAATAGAAACATGGAGAAGTTGGAGGGAGAGCTATATATGCGGGACATCTTGAATTGTGAGATATTTCTTACAATTCGGATCTGAATGTTCCACGGAATGTTGACACTATCACGAGGGTAAGTGAAGAATGTACACTTAATTCTACATCATAAATGCTCCATTTGCACGTAAACAAAGAACTAATTAATAACTCTCTCACCTTGCATTAATTAGAATTTTTTACAAAATATTCTCTGCATTAGTTTAAACGTACTAAATACCTCTTTGTTAATAAATTGGCAAATTAAATTTATATTTCATTAAATTCTACATGGAATTGTATATTTTATTAAAAACAAAGCCGACGAAGTTGCACGTACAATTTAATAAAATACGAGTTTTTTTTTTGCCGATTTATTTTATCAAAGAAGGGTATTTAACAATTGTGAACCAACTTTTTTTATTATTATATAGAAACCCATTAAACCCTATTTCCTCTCGCCTTCTCTATCTCTCGCCCTTCTTTGTCAATTTAACAGCTTATATATACAGCTCCAACCCTATAGTACTCTGAAAATTTTCATCAAGGACAAAAAAAAATTGAGAAAGAATATAAAAAACCAAGAGCAATATAGTAAAACCCCAATATTCTTGATATATAAAAATGCATCACCATTAAGAAGCTATATATAGCTACGTACTGTTTGTATTTTTCATCTCTCATGTCATGGGGTACTATAGTACTAACAAGATATTGGCAACTATTTTCATCTCTACACTTTTCTTGCTCTCAATGATCGTCTCTTTCGCCTGCCCTATTCCGATACTTGATAATACTCCATCGCCATTGCCAGTTTTCAAGATCAAGAAAAGTTATAATTCGCCATGGCCAGTTTTCTTGAATAATAACCAGAACAAGAACAAGAAGATGAACCTGTACAGAAAAAGATTAATGAAGAGAAAGAGAATGAAGAAGATTAACGAGAGGGCTTTTGCTGCTATGCTTCCAAAGGGCTACGTGCCGCCTTCTGGTTCGTCGCCTTGCCATAATATGTATCCCAATTCAGTCGCCTTTTTCTGTGATTTTTCTGCTGAAACTCGTCAGCCCTAAAACCAGGTGAAAAAATAATATGAAAAAGCGTCAATGATATTTTCTCATCAGATATTAATAATCGATCTTGATGGCTTCTTTTTACAGTTTTGTTTTCCTTTTTATTTCATAAAGTTGAGATGCAATTGAATAAGGCCATTCCAGTATATATATTAATCTGTGAATGAATGATGTCAGTATTATCAGTTTATAAAATTCAATCTTTTTTTGTGGATTATTTTCTTTGTGTTGGTTTTTTCGTTCATAATCACATTGTTATTTTAACTTTTTTTTTCTTATATAATCATTTTTCACATGAATTATATATAATTTTAGTATGAAATTATTTTAACACTCAGAGAAAAAATAGTTTTGAACTTTTGATTAGTTAGATTTCATTTAATCCGTAATTTCATCTGAAAATCCCAGTTTTAAACAAATTACTCCATTTAGTCGATTACAGATTTAAGAGGGTCATGAATTTTTTTTTAAAGAGAGTAAATATTATTTACTAATTATAATTTATAACCATTGACATTTTGATTTTTTATATATTTGTATTAATTACACCACGAATTGCCAACTACATGTAGCTGAAATGTTTGTTTTGTTTGACTTTGAGGACCTGGAATGTTTAATTAGATATTTTATTATTGACTCTAAAAAGCTCAACAATATTTACTGCCGGGAATTAAGCGGGAAGCATATGAATTTCCATCATTTGAGGGTATTTGTTTCATGCAATTAGTTTCTTAGCGTTTACTCAATGCATGCACCTAACAATGCATTTTACACAAATCAATAACAAGAAAGATCATTACTTTTTATTTTTCTTTGTAACAAAAATAAAGTGAATGTAAATACAAAGTCGCACGTGTATTAAATTGTCTCCTCACAATCAAACGAGAAGTGCTCTCTATTAAAAAAGGAAAGAAAAAATAGGAAGTCAAAAGAGTTTATGTGTTTAAATGGGAGAATTTATATTACCAAAAAGGGTCTAATTGTAATATAAATTTCATATAATAATTGTAAGTTGCATTTTTAATCTCATTTTTATAAATTTGTAATATTAATCCCATATGGTATTCTTAAATCTATTTATAGTTTTGACCTTAAAAAAGGGAAGCGAAAACTACTAATTCGGCTATGGGCATCTTGCGTGATCGATATTAAAATTAGCCGTGTGTATATTGTACGCACATAATTTGGTTTAAGTATTAAGGTTGAGACCAAAATTATAATAGAATGTATGAGATAAAATTAATCTTTATACAGTTTCCGGTGAATTTGATTCAAGCTGAAATTAGATTTTGTAGTTTTTCATTGCAAAGCTTCTCTTCCTTATAAATATGAGTTTTGGTGAAAGATGTCTCTTTCATGCATGATCATACGCGTATAATAAGGCCTAAACCTAAGCTATATTTGGATTTATTCAACCAACACAATATATACATTATATATTTAGAAAAAGCATACAAGATTTTCAAACTCCACTTTTGCAAGATTTTGGATTATAATTGCACACGTCATGTATAGTTTTATTTTCAGACCCCTTGACTGAAATTTAAGTATAATTCATCATAATTGATCAATCATTTTATAAATTATATTTAAATTTGATTATATCAAGCTCGAACTAGTATGTCTCCATATTGCCATATTGAGGCAAATTAGAAAAAATTATGTAGCAAGTGAGACTAATGAGTAATGATTATTTCATGATTTTGGTCTATTGTTCTTGTTTTACTTTGCAATTTATATTCACGTCAAGTAATGTCATTTGCACTTGAATTTCATCATCTTGTTAAGTATCTAAAATAGCGATTTTCTTGTAATATATTCTCATAAAACGTTAATCAACATTTAAACGATTTAACAACGCCATTAAACTTGGCGTAAAACTTAAGCGGAAACTAGCAAACAGAATAATATTAGTACAATACTACAATTGGAAAGTAAAACAATTCCAATTTTATTCTTGAAAATTCAATCAATTCTTCCCCTTTTCCTTCTCCTCCTCCTCAAACGCCGATACCGGAAAAGATCTGGACATTCCGGTAGGGGTACCAAACGTAATTTTGCCAGAGCTAGGGTCCTGAATGGAAATATCACAAATAGTCACCCATATCAGGAGCTCCTTACTCTTGACACCTGTCAGGCGTTTCATCCGACGATCCTCGACGAACGCCGTGACCTCAGTATCGTACCAAACGCTGCGATTGATCGAACGGAACACATGAGTCTTGCTCTTCTTCTGCTTTAGCCACACGAATCCGGATCCTTCGTTGTAGCCGACCTCAACGAGGTCGTCCAGGGGGAGTAAGCCTCTCGGAAGGTTCATCTTCTCCAGAAGCTCCAGCGATTTCTGCTTGCATATCTCGTCGCCGGTGTACACTTCGGCGTTTTCTCTGTGAGTTGCAATTTTCTGAGACGACATCGTTATTGCGTGAAGATGAATTGGGAAATTGAAGGTGAAATTAGAGGGTTTTTTGAGGTTTTGCTGAGATGGTGATGGATTGGGATTTTGGGCGGAATTTATATGCAAAAGGGAAACGTATGAAGGGCGAAGGAAGTGACGAAAATACCCTTGGTAGGAATACGTGGTGGGAATGCAGGGGCGGTTTGTACGTGTTGGCGTTTTAGAAATAAAGATATGATTGAATTTATTACAAGGGAAAAAGTTAGTTGGTAGTTGACTTACCTGGAACATATAAGTAAGAGAAAGCATTGACAGGAAATTTAATCTCGTCCAAATCTCAATATATTTATAATTATTTTATAGGGAAACAATTGAAATTTTATTGTGATTGTGGATTTATTTATAAAGGATGTGAATGTTGAAGAGGTTTAGTGAACTTTACCAAATAAATTGTGTATTTTGGGAAATAGGTGGCTTCTAGGTCACAGGCAATTTGTGCAGTCTATTTATAGACTTGAGTTCTAGGTGATCTACCTCCATTAATAGATGGATTATCCAGTTAAAAAAAGGTCTGATTTTCCACAATAGCTGCTCTTAAATTTAATTTGATAAGGGCTATTATTCATTGCGGGCGGGCGTTATTAGAACTCCGGACACAAGAAAATGGAGACAAAATGAAATAAAATTAAATAATAGAGAATTAATTGTACACAATTGTTACAACATTTATAACTACCCAATAAGAAGCTACTATAAAAATGGAGACATGTTTAACATTACGGGAAAATTCTATAATGGGTGGTGGGGAATGGACCGGGACCGACCGGGACCAAGGTCCCGGTCCATTCCCCACCACATGTTCATGGGGAGGTGGATGGTTTACACATGGGTGGGTGTATTTGAAAAACCACCCAACAACCCATAAACATGTGGTGTATATGGGCCGGAATCCTTGGTCCCGGTCCATGATAGACAGATCCTACATTTTAGATGGAAAAAGTGGAGAAAAACTACCCAAGAGAATCTGGGCTCTATGTTGTGTAATGGGTCGAGACTACTAATTGGTGGCCCATTTGGCTATAATTTATTTAGGCCCGTTTTTCTGTAATTTATTTAGGCCTATTTAATAAGAGCCATCTTAATATTAACCATACTCAGTAGGCATGAGAAAGCCCAGACTGAATAGGACCCAACAACAAGGTTTCAGCTTGCACTTCTCTGGCCTGCAATTTGAATTACACTCATTTCTATATAGCAAATTTTACTAATATCACGAGTTCTTATTAACAGATTTTTGGATTATTCTGCATTTTCTGAATGAAATTCAGAATGAAAAAAAATCAAATCAAATGAATACCTAAAAACAACAAAAATTAATTGAGACTTATATAGAATTAGAAAGAGACAAAAAGCTATTAATCATGGGATTCACGGCCCCACATCTTTAACAGATACCCATCACATTTGCTACAGCTACCATCGACAAAGAAATCAGAGCTGGCCATTTTGACTTTGGGCCCCACTCTGGGCCCACCTCGTTTAAGGTTGTGTCTATATTCAATTGCAACTTGTTCAAATACTTCAACCTCAAACATGTTCAAATCCAGCTTTGGTTTCATTTTGTCCCTCACATAAGCAAAGGGCAGTTGATCTCTTGGGTTGAATCCTTCTAATTCATTGAATAATAGGCACGAAAATAGATTGCTAGATACACTGTGTTTCCTCAAGATTAGAGCACTATCTGGCACATCTGCAATTTTTTATTTTTTATTAGTAATTAAAGAATTCAAAATTAAACTTATTTAATATTGGAAGAAAAATATAGATTAATATTTGATAGCATTGACTTTACTAGCAGTTAATGTTTAGGCCTCAAACTCCATATTATATAGTTTTATGACCTTCAAGTTGTGTTAAAAGAATTGCCTTCCTCAGACAAACTTGATATTATATGTTCTTCTGTCATGATTAAGACAGGAATATATTAAAATTAAATACTAGCATATATAGTTGATAAAGAGAAAAGCCTAGAATCAGAAAAGCAACTTGTATACAACAGTTGTCTTAGAACACTCCAAAAGGAATCAACTTTATGTAGAAAAAATCCTACCACATTCCAACAAAGTGAATATTAGGATTTGCAGACTTATAAAACACTAAATCATTGATAATTATTAGATAAACTAGCTTTTATATCAACTTAAAAGTTTGTATTTTATGTTATTTGTGCTACTTATGAGTTTCGAATTATTAATTATTGAATTGAATTAACGACGAAATTCATGTAAATTATAATCATACCTGTGGGATAAGGCTTTTTTGAGTCCCATGGTTGCAAGCCATTTTCACAATATGTCTCCATTTGAATCTTTAATCCATTAACATCCCACCATTTATTCCATCTAGCTGTAGCCATGGCCTCTTCCATTGTATGCAAAAAATAAGGATGCTTAGATACAGCCATATCCACATTCTCATTCACAACTAAAGAATGAATCAATAGAAGTGGATCAATAACAAGCTGCATCTTTGCATCGACCCATATGCTGTATTTTGAGTTTGGAAAAAGGCGATGAATTAAGTATTTCGGTATAATTCCATTCATTGCTGCGTTTTCGTATAAATTCTCAGTCGAGACCTTAACAATTCTCCATGCTCCGATTTTGTATTTTTTCGATTCTTTTGAGGTTAGATTGTGGAAATGTAATCTATTGAGAGTAACATCATCGACAAACATGAAGAAACAAACTTCGTCTATGGTTTTGGTTCCTAGGCCTTTAGGCTGTCGGATTTTATCGTGATCGTTGAATATAGCCGAGACAACTACCAGTCCTTCACATTTTTCCATGGAAATTTGATCTGAGAAAAAAAAAATGAAAATTTGAGGAATAATATTGACATCATTTTAAATGAGAAAACAGTTTTGAAAATTACAATGCATTGTAACTGACCGGAATTACTAATCGGAAAGCTTTTGAAAAATCCACATGGGATTTCAGAACCATCGTTGTGATGATCGAAATAAGATATTCTTTTCTGAATACTGAAATTTCCACCGAAACTCTCAGCATTCCCCTGCATATACCTAAGAGACGATGCCCCTAACTCTGTAGAATTCGAACATAATTGTTGAATTTCCTTCAAGGCCCCCCAATAATCTAACAAAACAAGAAAAACCCATCACGAAAAATCCAAAATCCAATTAAAAAACCAATCCAAACGAATCAAGAATGAATTTTTATTACCTGAGAAGAAAACAGGGGAATTGCATGATGAACGAGTAGTAGGAATGGCGTGTTTGTGTTCTCCATAAGACGAAGGGTAAGAGAAGAGTGGGGACTGAACAGGATCGAACGGTGACGATCGGAAAATGCATTTGGTGGTGGAGAAAGTGAAATGGACGGCCAAGATTAGGGAGGAGAAGAGATACAGAAGAGAAAAACAGAGGAGCTTTGATTGACAGAGAAGTGGCGTTGAGAACTTAGCCTTCCCCATTTAAACAATTTTAGCCAATAACAAATCGTTCCTCATAATATGCATTTTCGGTTTCTTGTGTTTACCCCCTTTTTTTAATATTATATTTAATAATTAAAAGTTTATGTCTAGTACAAGGTTCGTATCTTTTGTTGTTTGGATTGCAATTGTTTCGTTCTCCATATCAAAAAGATTAAAATATCTTATATTTTTCGAATTATCAAAATACTTTACAAATTCATAATCACAAAGAAACCAAAGATTTCAGAGCGGATATAGATCAACTTACGGATCAAAGTTATCAAGCTTTGAGATCCGACCCAACTATTTGACCCGGATCACATACCATTTATAATGGGCACGAAACATAATAAATCGTAACTTTATGGTTGAATCATGCATTATATATATAGATTAGATTCAGTTGAGATCTGCCGCCATATGTTAAAAATGATTAAGAATTTATAAGTCAAAATGGCTTAAGCGTTCCACAACACAATGAGAAAAAGCCATTCTCTGTTTAGTAGTATTTAATTATTCAGTTGCTCTTTATTTTACATCTGACTTAACGAATTTAAATAACACATCTAATGTATAGGTTTGGGCTTGGATTGGATGATTTCTTTTTTCTAAGTAAAACAAAAGTCCGTACACAAATATGGGCTTTATAATTGAGCCCATAGACATTAAGTGGACTCTTCTTACAGAAAGCCCAACAATTTCTTCAGCCCTATTTTGTTGGGCCTCTTGTCCCATCAATATACAATCACTCTAAGCTGCTTACAACTAAACTGTGTAAGTACTGAGCATTTGCAGGCCCTGTACTTTTAACCATCTCAGAAAAAGCACTTGATTCATTTTCAAGAAGATTTTCTGGACTATCAAACTCAACCACCTGTAAACCAAATGAAAAGGTTTCAGTTATGTCTTGTAATAAAATCCAGAGAATCTGGACAGTAATTTGATTCATACCTGACCAGAATCGAGTATAAGAATTTGGTCACTATCAATAATGGTATTGAGACGATGAGCAATAGTGAGCATAGTGCAGGATTCGAATTCTTGTCGAATAGTTTTCTGAATAAGTGCATCAGTTCTTACATCAACGGCTGCTGTTGCTTCGTCTAGTACAAGGATCTTCGATCTCTTAAGCAATGCTCTAGCAAGGCTCAATAATTGTCTTTGCCCAATGCTGAAATTCTCACCACCTTCTAAAACCTTTATTCATCCCAAAACAAACTTATTTTCCATTTATAATGCCTATATTATATATACATACTAGTGACTTAGCGACTCTGCACGCGGTACTCGCGTGCATAATTTTTTATGACAGTTTTTAATCAATCAAAAAAATTATAAACCTAATACCTATTAAATTTGGGAAAAATTAAAATCATCAAAATAATAGATTATACAATTTAAATGCAAATAGTATAGAGAGGAGAATGTGGAGTGGGTTGAGATAATTGAGGGGAGCGGGTTGAGATAATTGAGGGGTTGACAAACCTGTGATTCAGTTTTTTATGATAAATTACGAATATAACCCTAATTTTCACTTTTGTGATAGTTAAAATTGAAGGACAAAAGGTGGACAAATAAAGATTGATATGCGAACTACTTAATTTGTGCATTTTATTCCGAATTTGCCCTCAATTTACACTGATGTTTTTTGTTTGGATAATAACTGTAGGAGTAAATTACGTAAATTTATCTAAAAACTGTCACTTTAGACACAAAATAAGCTTCTCTTTTATAATAGTATATATATATATGTACAATCTATTTACCTCAGCGTCCAAACCGAAAGGGCTCCTTCGAATAACGTCCTTTAAATGTGCCCTATCCAAAGCCTCCCAAAGGTTTGAATCATTGTGTTCACCAAAAGGGTCAAGATTGAATCGAACATTACCTAACAAACAAAACCAATGAACGTCTAACAGAAAACGTACTGATAAAAATTTCGAAAAAACGATATTTTTACCTGAAAAAAGAACAGGGGACTGAGGAATGATACTAAGAACTTTTCTTAAATCAGTTAATCCAAATTTCGAAACATCAAAATCATCGATCAAGATTCTCCCTCTTTCGAGTTCAACAATCCTGAATAAAGCAGTAATCATGCTCGATTTACCGGCCCCAGTTCGTCCAACAATACCAACTTTCAGACACGGAGAGATGGTAAACGACAATCCCTTTAGGACAGGAGGAAGTCCAGGCCTGTACCTTAAAAAGACATCATCGAATTTGATCGATCCTAAATACGGCCATCCAGGTGGGGCCCGGTTTCCTATAATCACATCTGGTGCCTCAGAAGGCAAATCTATATACGTTCCTACACGTTCGATTGAATTTAAGCTGTTTTCTGCTTTACTTGCTTGTCTTCGGACATTACTCAACAAATTTGTTATGTTTAAAGAGTAAGAAAGAAGAAGACCCATAGTAGAAGCAAATGCCACCTGATTTTGAGCTTTGTTATTTTGCATGACAGCAAAAGTTGCTGTTAACCAGATCATGATGCCTCCCAGGCTTTCGAGCCTTATGGTAAGCCAACGATTTGCGCTTATATTAACCAGACTAAATCTGACGTTATTATCCATCGATTTCCCATTAATATTGGCCATTCGATCATATGCTTTGTATGCTCGAATTGTTGACAGCCCGTTTAATGCTTCGCCGAAATGTGCATATACGGGTGATTTAGTGATGGAGTCGAGACGTTTTACTTCCCGGGCTGTGCTCTTTTGTTGATAAAATAATAAACAAAGTCAAATACGACAAAATAAAGCTTATAATCCGAGAAGAAAGAGAGATATAGAGAGGAAATTGAACCTGATAATAAATATAGGCTGCGTAAAATAAGATGAGAAATGGCATAATGGCCCACAGAGATATAGTGCTGACAATTCCGATGAGCACAAAAGTCGAGAGCAATTGCCATAGCTGGCTTAGAAAAGTATTGAGAAGGTTGGCAATATTGTGGTCAATTTCACCAAGATCGCTTGCAAATCTGTTGATTATTCGTCCTATTGGATTAGTGTGGAAGAATACCATTGGAGCTCTAAGTATGGAGCTTAGCATTGAATTGTGAAGCCGTTTAGCCGCACTAAGGCTTGATTTAATCAACCAAAATGAATTTATCAACGTCACTAATACCTGCATTTAGTTACACTTTACATGAAGGAATTTTGCCAACCAAAAGATAAATATGAAAAAAAAATTTAAAAAAAATCACAGTACAAGTATAGGAATCAAATAAATCAGAAAAATACCTGACCCAAGGACAATATTGCGTAAACGAGAATATAGAAGCCCGGATTATAACCCTCCGATGTGCTGTGTTTCGTCCACACACTCAACCATGTGCTACTCGAAACTCGAAGAGTTTCGGTTAATGTATAACACATAAACAATATCATTACAATCCACAAGCCTCCTAAAGCTTCTTTATACCTGAGAAAGTGGGAAAAAATTAACCAAATTACTGCTTTACAATATCTGTTATAAATTATGACATATAAAAATAATCACCTCGTTAATACATTCCAACTAACGACCCCTGTTTCTCGCTCTTCCTGCTTGATAAGAACCGATATGCCTTCTTTGCTTTTACTAGTTGAGTTTGCATTTTCAGGCACCTCATTTCGATCCGTAAAAGTAGAATGCAATGAATTTTCACTTGAAAAATTCAATATATCTCCATTTTCATGTATATGTTCTTCTATTTTGCCGGCATTTCCCATTAGTTTCTTGAAAAGCGTACCGTTTTTGGAGAGCTCTTCGAATGTGCCTTCTTCTTTCACCATACCTTCTGAGATCAAAATTATTCTATCAACCTGGGGAAGAAAATGTAACTGATTTGTGACTAACACTCTTGTTTTTCCTTCCAGTGTTTCCTTAATGCAACTATTGAAAACCTGCATTGAAGTTGTTGTTCAAGTCAGTAAAATTTCTGAACTATACAACATTCTGGCCTTAAATTAAGAAAAATGTCCAATAATTTTCAAAAACCACCTTAAAATGATGGTTTTAGTTATGGTTTATTCATATTTCTTACTCTTAAGAGAAATACCTGTCGAGCTACATGCGCGTCTAAAGCGCTTAACGGGTCATCAAATATGTAAACATCCGAGTTTGAATAAACAGCCCTAGCCATTGAAACTCTTTGTTTTTGTCCTCCACTAATATTTACTCCTCTTTCACCAATCTCTGTAAGATCACCACCCTGAAAACACAAATTGAATGAGAAATTTGTAGTAGTTTATAGAATATAACAAATGTCCAAATGTCGATAATATTTAAAATACTTAACAGGAAGCAATTCAAGGTCATATCTCAATGCAGCAACATCTATGGCCTTCCAATATTTCGCTGGTTCAAAGCTCGATCCAAATAATATATTTTCACGTACCTTTAAATAAACATTAGAGGTAAATATTTTTCATTATAATACAGTTGATAAAATAATTATAGTTCTAGTAGAACATTTCTGAATCTCACAGTAGCATTAAAAATCCAAGAAATCTGAGGAACATAAGCTACAGATCCTCTGATAGTGACACTTTCATCTCCTAAAGGAGGAAGCTCTCCAAGCATGGCTGATACTAACGAGCTTTTTCCTTCTCCGGTCCCACCAACAATTGCAGTTAGGCTGCCAACTTGTATATCCAAATTAATATTCGATAATGTAGGTCTTGAAGCCTGTGAAATTTCCAGTTAATATCAATAGAATATCATTTCAATTGTAGAAAGTTCTTAGTAACCATAGTGGGATAATATAAATATATTAATCTATTGATTGGAAATAAGAGCTCGAAAATACAGAGAGATGATAAAATAATGACCTTAGAATCCCATGAAAAGTTCCCGTTCTTGATTGAGATAGCGGGAAGGCTCGGTTCAAGACGTGGGTTAGGTAACAAAATTCTCTCTTCAGCAAAGAATAATTCTTCAAGTCGCTTTAGAGATACATTTGCATTCACAACCTGAAAAATATACATAATGTCAAGATCTTAAAATAAACGTAATTTTATATTAACAATGTGAAATATAGTGAAACAAAGGGACATGAATGTATTTATCATAAAAGCCATACCATATAACAACATATTGACAAAAAACTAACTAAAAAAGAGTACAAAAACCTGAGTAATCAAATTAGGAAGCGCATATAGGGGATACCGAAGAACAGCAAATAAAGAAAGTGATGTAAAAGCTCTAGAAGGTGTTAAATCTCCGCCAAACAATGTGAACGTCCCAAATGAAACCACTGTCACTAGAACTGGTAAGCTGTTTAGCATGAAAGTATTGCACTGCAAAAAGCACAAAAGAGAGAAGATCAAAATATCAAGTTTGTGAAAGCTCAAAAGCAACAAAAATAAAATCATTTAAATTTTTTAACTAAAGTCATACCGCTGAGAGTAATTGCGTTTTCCTAAACCACGATAACTCATCATCCCTCGTAACTTGAACTTTCGATTTGAAACTCTTTTCCCATGCATAATATCTGTTGTTCATTGAGAGAAAAAAAAAACAGATTACTATATACGGATGTGAATGAATAGAATGGACTAGACTGTGAAAGTATAATACTTCACGGTATCCATAGCAGCCAAAATTTCGATCATTAACCCAACTCTCTTGTCAGTTTGCAGCAATCCCGCCTTTGATTGTTTACGCATCCTGTTAATGATAAAAGTCTGTTTGCCCAAAGATAAATAACTATAAGTGAAGAATTTTATAAGTATGGTTCATACAACAACTGATTTCTCAGAAAACGGTGGTTTTTTTTTTGGGGTGGGGTTGAAAAACGAGAACTTAACTAGAAAGGAATTAGAGTCACGAAAACTCGAAAAATACTAACAAAAAAAAAAAACTTTTTTCTATAAAGAGATAGTTAATTAGAAAATAAGTTACCTGGAGAGGAAACATGAGAACTAACAATGCAGCACTAAGAAGTGAAGCTACACCTAGTTGCTGGTAGAGAAGAACCATGGACATGATTATGCGAAATGGGAACGACCATAGACCATGAAGCGTTTGGCTTACTTGCTGAACAAGACAAAGATTTAGTCGAACAAGTTATTTTAAGCTCATAACAGTAGAAAAAGGAAACTTCAAAATATGACTAAGTTGTAACCTCTATGAATTAGTCGAACGAGTTATTTTAAGCTCATAAAAGTAGAAAAAGGAAACTTCAAAATTTGATTAAGTTGTAACCTCTATGAATTAGTACAAATTAACTAAATTTTCATGTTAATAAAAGATGAGTGAATTAGAATTCTGTATACCTCAAGGGCACCAGCATCTGTTGTCATCAAATTTGTTATTTTTCCAGATGGAAACTTTTTTCGGCCTTTGTGTGTCAGACGTAACGATTTGCGAAATATAGCAGCCACCTATATGTAACAATAAACGACTTTTCTAATTCACACATTCCTTACACAACAAACAACTTATAGGCTTTTTATAATACTTCATTGTTATCAAGAAGATAATAAAACAGAAATATATACACATTCATCAAGTAACGGAAGTTACCAGAGTGGACCTTAGCCTGAAACCAACACGTATGACATTCTGAAAGTATTGAGCCTCACAAAGCACTCCAAAAGACTGAAAAAAATTCAAAGTTAACATTCAATCCTTCAATTTCTAATAGCTAGTAAATAAATATTTCTGAACACTAATAAATCTAGGAAATCAATGTAATTCCAGGGACATTATTCTCTCAGAAATATCACATTTTACAATAAGCATTAGCAAGAGAGAATGAGGAACCATACCACGTTGACAAAAAATAATAGTGCGTAAGTGTAACCAGCCGAAGTTGAATTGCCTTTCTCCAGAGACTGCAAGTAGGATAAATTCAACTATAAAAACAAGAATTTTGTAAAGAGTATATTATCTTCAAAAATAGTTACAATAAACAGAATTATATTCTAATCATATAGATTCTTCTGCAAAAGTCAAATTCGCCAACTATATCTTGAGACAGTTATGTAATCAACAAAAAGAGAAGTAAATGGAACCCATTAATATGCTGTATGAATACAAAGAAATGAAAAGATTTGTAGCTTCCAATTTTTTTAACAAGTAATCATGATATTTTGTCAAGTAAACTATGAACCAGTCATAAGCAAATATAAAGCATTTGGCATTCATACAGGGGAAGCAGAAAAAGACTAATGCACTTTATGAAATACCTTTAATAGACGGTTTAGTAAAACGGGCCCTGCAAGCTGGGTAAGATCAATACCAATCTGCAAGTTCCCCCAAAGAATTCATAAGTCAATTGATATTTCTCTAGCCTCTATGCTATGCTAACTCAAATGTAGTAGATTGGGCTTATAGACTATTCTTATCGACATTTTGCAATAAATAAATGGAACAAGCAATGGGAACTTCTCATTACTTTGAATACGCCTCCAAACCAGAACCTGTAGAAAAAATATGGAGCAGTCTTGAGATAAAAATAGCTAACCATATGATGGATTGTGACTTCATTTAAATTAAAACAAGGATTAAGAGGGTGTTTAGCTAAGCTTAGTTTAAAGAGCTTATGAGCCAAACACCAATAAAGTGAGACGTTTATGAGAGTCTTAGGAGCAAATTCATATAAATTCAATGGCGCGTTAAAAGCGTCAAATTTCATACCTGCCTCCAAGGCTACGATTTAGAGCACGTAAAAGCCATGGTTTTGATTTTTGAGCTTCCTCCTCCCAAACATTCTGGAATCTACAAGACTTGTAAAAAAATCATCAATTAAAGTTGTAAAATATGCAAGTATAGACACAAGAATTGGATACAAACTTTCTACTCAATGTCTCAGTCCGATCCCAAGAATCCAACTTCCATACATCCTTCTCAGTGATGGGTTTTCTGTAGCCTTGTTGCATTAGGGGAGTCATCCAGTTGAAGCAAATCTCTATGCAAAGAAGAGGATAATTTTGGTTACAGGATAACTTAATCAGGGACATGTTTTTCTACAATTGTTAGTATTATATTTTTATATTCAGATCTAATGTTAATTATTATAGTAGCCATGGGAAAAAAAACATTACTGGAAAATATATTGGCATGTCTCTCGGGACAAACGTGCTCTCCAAGAGGCTTTTCGTTTTTGGTTTCATCAATTGAATCATCGGATAATGGAACATAGCCTGGGTATGTCTCCAAGTTTGGAACATAAACTAAAAGAAGTATCCCCAGTAAAACCTGCATCAGGACAGTTATTACACCAAAGTGAGATTTTTATACATAATGAACATAAGATGTGATCATTATTGAATCGGGATCTTGTCCTAATAACTTGAATCTCATCCTTTACTAATGAGATTAGAAATGATTCACCTCTTCAATCAAAATAAAATAGCTCGGTGAATTTTCTTTATCAAGCCATAAGTTGATTAGGAAACCATAGTGATTATTACCTCAAAAACAAAGCAACGAGTCAAAAAGAATTCATGGCATAGAGATAGTAACCTACCTGGCAGAAGACTGAACTGATACACAAGTACAATACAGACCTGCAAAATTCACAAAATAATTACTGCATGATTATTCGAATACCATGTTTCATAAATACGTCGAATTTCACAATGATTAATGAATTCCAAACGGGCCTATTTGAATAACTAAGAATGAAAAAACTAACCCAACGTATAAATCTTTGAGTGGAAGGATCAAATTTAAAATAACTGCATCTCTCACTAAAACATAGAGTATTCCGAATCTGATGTACCATCTGAACTCTTTCACATACATTTTAGTTTCAATAAGCAGCACAAGAACCATAGAACACCATGAGATAAACTCAATGCCCAAATGAACCATCTGCATAAACAGTGTACCAGCATATACTTAAACAAACAAAAATCGCCCAAGATCAGAACAATGAGAAGAAATCGAATACCTCAAAAGGAGCAAGGCTCATATCTCCATCCAGATTGAAGATCGATATACCCAGAACCAACCTGAACAGGGGCTCAGCTGCACAACAACTGGCTAATAGAGCCAATATGTAATTGTAGAAATTTGACCTCAAACAAAACCGTTGGAGTTTGGGGTTAATCTTGATAAGCCATAATCTATATAAGCATAAGCCGAAAAGAACTAAGTGGGATACATTTCCAACAACTGAGTCAATTGCACAAGGTGTATAAGCACCAAAAGTACTGTCTGCTTGTTTAACCCAAATGCCATTTGCCACTGGTCGGCAAAACCATACAAAGGGATCAAAAGCCATTTTTCCACTCGCCTGAATGCACAATGTATACCTGCATAAATATAAATAAATTTATGTTCTTTGCATGAGGAGAACTAAAAGGCTGAAGTCTTGCACTATCGAAGACTTGTAATAAATTTATGTACAAAAAGTTAAAAAAATCAAGAAGTGGGAACCAAAAGACAAGACATAGGAGGGTCACAAACCATTTGCAAGCATCATCATAGGAATCTTGCTAGAAAGAGCGGAGGGATTTATACTTTTTTTATTGCTTCATGACAGACAGATGGTGGAGGAATTTTTTTAATATGGTGGAGTGGGTTCTACTTCCACTATATTATGTTAGACGTTACGTTAAGGCTTATTTTCTTCAACTTTTGGGCTTAGTTTTCATTTTTTAGACCGTTATAAATTACATTTTTTAAGTGGGCTTGGGTTTGATAGGTTCCTATTAAATAAAGGCCCAACCTCAATGGGCCGTTAGGTGACCATTAATTTAGTACACTACATTATGTTGGACGTTACGTTAAGGCGTATTTTCTTAAACTCTTGGGCTTTGATTTTTATATAAAATTGGTCTAAGAAAATTATTGGGCTTTATTTGAATTTAGCACATTTTCTTTCAAATTCTTATGAAAATCTTTTAAAAATTCTTTATACATGCACACACGACATATATATATATATATGTATATTTATATATATATATATATATATATTCAGATTATGGAGTTTCTTTCTACGAAAAGTGCCACTACACACTGAATCAATTCAAGTTTAGCACATTTTTTCTTCATAATCCATGAAGCACATTATTATACAGATGGTTATCATTATAATATGTATATGCATATAATGGGAGCAAAATAATTAAGTAGCTTCTATAATTGCTCCATAAACACAAGGCAATCACTCCAATTCTCATATATAACACTTTTTTTTTCTTTCAAATTTCATTTATATTATATATATATATATATATGTGTGTGTGTCAGTGTGTGGATAATTGTAATTGATATATGAACATTCATACATGCACGTCCCCGTTGCATGCATGAGTCAAAATTCCGACTGCTCTCGTGTTTGGTGCCTTCTTCTTCTTCTTCTTCAGTTTTCCACGGCTTTGCTATTTATTTGACACGCATATATAGTTGCTTACTGATTTTATTTTATTTATAATATTTTTTTTATTTGATTTCGTAACTTAAAAAAGGTGGCACGAGAATAGCCACGTGAGGCATGAGGTCGACCAATCAACACACAGAAACTTATTGTGTGAATCTTTTTGTTTGGACATATCAATTATCTTGGTAATGACATTTCTCAAAATGCGAAATTAATAATTCCTATATTATATATATACATATATACCCACGGGCATTACCATGAGGCCTAACTCTATTAATCCAATAGCCTGAGTTGTACCACGTGATCTACGTTACGCCATACATACAAAGTGGGAAATTAAACTCTCCTCCTAAATCTCTGTGCTTTTAATTTGTGAGAAAAATACAATCCCATACACAGATAAAACCACGTGTTGTTTCAATTATTATTACATGATGCGTTAACACCAGAGTTTCTTTATTACATCTGGCGAGCATGCAATAAGCCACTTATTAAACACACCCCTCAAGATGATATATATATATATTCTATTATTAGATTTATTTATATTCTTTGAGTTTGTAATAATGGGTTAATACTTAATAGTAATTTTGCTCCTAGCTAGTGAAATCTCTTACGTGTAGAAAACTTCTCATGAAAAAAAAAAAAAAAAAAGCGATCTAAACTCTGCGCGTAAAAATTAATGAAGCAAATTAACTCTCAGTGAATATCACGAGTGTAGAAAAATCACTATAAATAATTTAACCCCTTGTGTAAAAATTAACAACCGTGCTAATCTCACAGTTTATGTGAGATTAGTGTGTTTTGACAGCCGGTTGTAATACATGAAAAAAGGGCTTTTTACAAAAACCCATTTCAAGTTTTTTTTAGTTTATAATTTATTCATCCTAAATTATTTTAGATAAAATTATATTATAATTAAAACTCTTATTTTAAGGTATTTTAAGGTATTTGATGATTATTGATTTAATAATATATATATATTTTTTAAATTGATAGATTTTCGTAGTTCGATAATCTTAAGTTACATAAATTCTTTTTATGATATTAGTTACATAAATTTACCAAATATGAATTTTAAATTCGTTTAATATTTTTCAAATATGAAATAAATATAATTGCAATTTATACACATACTAATGGTATGGTTATATACATATTTTTTAGATGGAAGATGTGTCACTTAATTTTTTAGATGGAAATTAATAAATATATATATATATATATATTAAGCTTGATAAAAATATATAATTAGATTTAATTAGATTTATGTCAATATTTTTAATTAGATTGAGCTTGACATATTTCTTTTTCTCAAGAAATATGTCAAGCTTGAGAAAAAAATATAATTATCACTTAATTTTAATTAGATTTATGTCAATATTAATGATACAATTGTAAAAAGAAATATACTTCTCAATTTTGAAATAAAGTAATGATTATTTTGAAGCAAATTGTAGGGAATAAATATGTAGCTTTAAAGCATATGTGGAGCAAATCATAATAAATATATAAATATATGACTAATCTATTAATTAAATATTTAATTACTTAACAATTAACATATGGGGTAATTAAGAAAATAAATATTAAACACATGACAACTTGCTTAGCAAGTTGCCGGTTTATCTCATTCCTAATTTATGAATGAGAAGATGTCTGTAGACTGTAAGGTTTAACAATTAGGAAATCCTTTTCCAAAAATTAATACAGCAATTTGACTCGCCTCGCCCAACACTTGCGTTCTATTTTTACCTTAATATGACCATTTTGCTCCTATCTCATAACAACCGTTAAATTTATGTGATAATGATCAGTGGCTGCGATAAAATTAATATATATAGCTTATATATATAACCAAATTAATATTAACAATTCATTTCATTTATAAAAAAAACTATGGTCCAAATTTATTTATAATTTATATTTTATATAGATTTGGAACTTGAAATTTTACATTATAATAAAAATACATGTGTAAATAAGAACATGTATTAGTTATTCTAACTTTATTAATATAATTGAATAAATATTAATTATAATTATTCGATTCGGCTTCTGAGGATGCATGCTATGGTCATTCAGAGTTGGTGGTAATGGTGGTCAAGTGAGTTTTTAGGTTCTGGAGTGAGTTGGGAAAGAAGTGAAACAAATAAGATAAATTAAAATAACATAGGAAATATAGTGAAATACGTTTTTAAAAATAAGGGTTTCTTTTTATCATAACATCAATAAATGTAAATTAATTAAATTAGCGAGCAAATGTGCTTTATTAATTGTTTATTTCTATTTCAAATAATTTTACGAAATTTCACAGGGAATCAAATTGTACTTATATAATATAGTCACATATTTTTGAAATTACAAGCTAAAAAGTAAAAGAAGAAAATAAAATAAAATTGAGTGTTAATTCAGTTCCAAATTGGGGCATATATGGACAAGAGACTTGATGTTATTTTTTCCTATTGAGGTAAATGATAAGACTCTTGCTTGGCCCACATTAGGCCCAATTGATAAAAGGTGTCTCTACGAGATAATCGAATAGGGCCTGGCCACGTCATCGGATATCCACATTATAAAATTTGGACCTAGCTTTTTAAAGCATGATCCTTTGATGGTAAGGCCCGACACAATTATTGAGATTGAGATTTATAATAACAATTAATTTAGCTCGAATTTCGCATATTTAAAGCATGATGATCCTTTATTTTTTTTGCTTTAATTTAGCTCGAATTTCGATTAGGTAATTCCGTTTAAATTTAAAAGGTTGATATTTTTAGACCCAAATTATGATTGCAATTGAATTGTATTAAACTGTCGTATGATAGTTTCACTCGAAAAAAATTATAAATTTAGTCTCATAAAATATGAGCATTTTTAGGAGAATGGATAATAGAAAAAAATATGTTTATGAGGCGTTAAATACTTATCGTATAGACATATCATCTTTATTTTCTTAGAATTTTTTTGTCAATGGCGGGAATTGCCCAAACCCGAAACCGACCTAAACCCGATAACATTAGGTAGTTTGGGTTCGGGTCTGGTGCATGTGTAATTTTTACCCGAAAATACTTGGACACTATCCAAATTTTACCCTTTAAAAATACCCGCAAGTCTATACTCGAAATTTACCCGCTGACATTTGCCTGACATGGACCCGACCCGAAACATAATCGACCCGTCGAGTCTAACTTTTTTTGGACCCATCAGATATGCAATCAGGTCTGAGTAAAATATTTTTTGTGGGTCTGATTTGAGTCTGGATATTCCCCGCCCTACGTGTTAGACTAGATTAAAATGTTTAATGCAATATTGAGTATCTATATAGGCAACAAAGATCCAAGCAAGGGGTCCTCGCTTTAACCCTAGTTGCAGGAACTAATAGTAAAGTGCCTTCTTTTCAAGACTCGTCAATTTCCACAGGGCGTGCACTGCCGTTAAACGTGAGCTTCATAATCCTTATCCTTCACTTCATTATCTGTTTGAGGCCCCATTTATCTGACACTCAAAAATCTTTCCACTATATACTACTCTATCTTCTCTTCTCTTGTCATTGTGACAATTCATTCTGTTAAAAAGATTTATGTTGGTTTATTTAATTACTCTTTATTGTATTTTAAAAGAGACATGATATAACATATGAAGTTAAATTCTGTTGTATACCGATTGGACTAATATATGATTTTTATACGAATTTCGAGATTAGATTCTTCTGGATCACACCAGAATTCATCACAAAAATTAACACCTAATTATTGACAAAAAAGATGATTAGGCTAATTAATGGTTTGGTTTTGTTTGTAAACATATATAAGTGGTTAATTGATATGTGATAGCATCTTTGTCGCATAATAGCAAAAAACAAACATATTTGTTTGAACAACATAATACAATAGCAGGAAGATGTGCTTCGGACAAGGTATTTTCTAGCAACCTCTTTATATTTATACCATGATCCAAATATCTTAATTGCGTTACAACCCATGATTATGTCTGATTTTCACGTTCAACCATTATTTCTTTTTTTCTTTCTACCTAACTTTGTTAATAATATATGGGTATTTAGTGCTAATAACGTTTATTTAAGCAATGAACTGTAATTTAATATTCAATCATTAGTTTCTTTTTGTATATCATTGAGACCATGACAAGGAAGAACCCATATTCCATCTCCAACCTGTCGTAACAAAAAACTCAAATATTATCATGTTTTTTAATTGCAAATTATTTTGCACAGTTAACATCATGGTTAGGGGCTATGAACTTATCTAAAAAATAAATAAATAAACCTTTATAATAATAGAAGTGCATTGACATATAAATTGACAATTCACAGTGGACTTAAGTTACCATTAATTATTCATGTACGTAACTATAATTTTGGCCAATTCAGACATATTCCTGACGTATCAAGAATTCTATAAAGTCAGTATCAAATGCTTTTGTATTGAGTTGGAAACTAGCCAATACTCCAGGTTCTAATTTGAGTTGAATACTATTAATTTAAAATAGAGTATTATGAGTATATTTTAGGTTTATTTATGGGTTTATTACATCTTGAATGTAACTCATCAAGAACAACAATTTTCGTGCCGGACTTATTTTATCACATATTTTATATATAGATTCACGTTAATTGTGTAAAATAATTTCCAAAATATATATATCTAATTATAGTTAAATTCTGTATATGGCGTGGATGGAACACAAAATTTAACAGAGAATTCAAAACTTTAAAATGAGCAACTCCTGATGAAAAGCTTTTCTGAGTCAGTGAATTTATTTATGTCAGATTTTGCAACTGAGTCGCATTAGTTACTGGGCATTAGATAAACCAAGTCATATTCTTCATATCCAATAAATTAACCCTTGTAGTCATAATTCATACTTAGTCAAGAAATTCAAATAAAAGATTAGATTATATATTGTTTTTGACTTGGTACTTTTTTTTAATAATGTGATGACATAATAATAATTATACATATGTTATTTTTATTAAATATCTTTTCATTTCTTTAATGGTTTAATACTAGTCAAGTTAATTGGATACAAATAAATAAATACTTGAATATGATTGAAAAAATTGAAAATTCGTTAGTATATCAAATATTGTCCATATTTAATTTTTTGAGAAACCGCGTGACGGATAAACTTTTATTTTCCACATAGTACTTAATTGCGTATAAAAAAGACCTAAAAGCTATAAATTAATTAAATCAAAGAAATTACTTATCAGTTTTATTAGATTAAAACCTCCATTTTCCCATCATCCATGGTATATAAAAATATTATGAATATGACCCACATAATAATTTTACTTTATTTAATATTTATCCTCCCTTTCAACTTTCCTAGACAAAGTCCTCGATACTATAAAAATCTCCAAGCTTACACACAAAGCCAGATGTCCTTCTATAGTTTCTAACGCCTTTCTGATCTCTGATTTCTCCATGCATTAGCTAGCTAACACCTCTACTCATTTATATACCCCATTCCACTACCTCATCTCAACACACACAAATCTTCTCCTTTCAATTCTCTCTTAAAACTTACGTTGTTATAACTTCTGCTTAATTAGCTTGAAAATGGTGGTTTTATCTCAGCCAAATATAGTTGATAATATAGCCCAAATCAAAACATGCAAGCCCACGTCTAACGTATTCACAGGGATCCCAGTTGTAGACCTTTCAGACCCTAATGCTAAAAGTGTCATAGTTGAAGCTTGCAAAGAGTTTGGGTTCTTCAAAGTGACCAATCATGGCGTTTCAATGGAGTTCTTGAGCAATTTAGAAGCTGAATCTATTAAGTTCTTCAAATTATCCCAACAAGATAAGGAAAAGTCGGGTCCTCCTAACCCGTTTGGCTATGGAAACAAGAAAATCGGGTCGAATGGTGATGTGGGATGGGTCGAATATCTTCTCTTCTGCACCAACCCTGAACTCGTTTCACATAATGCAAGCGCCATTATTCCAGGACTTTCAGAAACTTTAAGGTATATATATATATATACTTTCTTTAATTTCACAGTATTTCTTTAATAATTGCCATGATTATATATGTAACTAATTAAACGAAAGAATTTATATATGCAGGTGTCTGGTGAATGAGTATGTTTCTACAGTTAGAAATATGGTATGTGAAGTTCTGGAAATGATCGCAGATGAAATGCAAGCTGAGGAAAGGGATGTTTTGAGTAAGCTAATAAGAGATGAGAAAAGTGATTCATGTTTTAGGGTAAACCATTATCCGCCATGCCCAGAGCTTCAAGCATTGAGTGGTCGAAATTTGATAGGCTTTGGAGAACACACAGACCCACAAATTATATCTGTTGTAAGATCTAACAGCACATCAGGCCTGCAAATTTGTCTCAGAGATGGTACATGGGTCGCTATCACACCTGATCCCACCTCCTTCTTCTTCAATGTTGGTGATTGCTTGCAGGTACTAATTATAACCCCATTTGACTCTCTACTTAGTCAATATAATACATATATATATATACACAATAGTAAAACCCGTAATACTAGGTTTTTAAATTAAATTTATGTTTTGGTGCAGGTGATGACTAATGGGAGGTTTAGGAGTGTGAAGCATAGAGTGTTGGCTGATAGTTTGAAATCAAGGGTTTCAATGATCTACTTTGGAGGGCCACCTTTGAGTGAAAAGATTACACCTTTAAACTCAGTAATGGAAGAAGGTGAAGAAAGTTTGTACAAGGAATTCACATGGTGTGAGTACAAGAAATCTGCTTACAAGACAAGATTGGGTGATAATAGGTTGTCTCTTTTTGAGAAATTTGTTACCCAATATTAGAATTTCTTTTTTTTTTTTTTTTTGTACAACTAGCTAGAATGAATATATGGTCAATTTCCTCGAAATCCCACCTTCTATATTAGGTTTATTCTCAAGGGTTTTTCTTTTATATATATATATATATATTGGTTTCTACTTTTATTATTTATATCGTCACCTAACTTCTCTTTTTGTGTTAAATTGTAACAACTATCCAGTCTAGTATTAATGCAAATGTTTATCGGAACATGTCATGACTGTATAATTGGTTGTAAAGTAAGAGCAATTTCTGAAGCTGACTAACTTACGCCTTAAGTGTGGCCGTTATTCGGTCGGGAGTGGGGGCGTTGGCTGTGCTTCTGCTCCCTCTTCTTGCGTCAATGTTTATCAGATTTCGTTACTTTTTTTCGATACGATAAATTTCACATGCATTAAGTGCGGCTCTTTACGTTTGATTCGAACAACTAACTAATTCATTTGGCTATTTACGGAATATGTTAACGTCATTTACAATAATATTATATGTTATTGAACGATTATAAAACGATGTCATAAAGCGAAACATTAATATTACTATTTAAGGGAAATATCCCTTGAACTAGGAATTTGGCCCTTTTATTTTGATCTTATATGTTAGCGTATATTACGGCCCATTATTGTATAGTCCGGGCCTTTATTTTTCATCTATCGTGTATATATACACATTTGTATACGTACGTTTATGTATTCATTCGATAATATATACAAAATTAATATTCTATCATTATATTTTATTTGGTCTTAATTTCATATACAACCGAAATGACTAACACATATATAATATTATATATATTGTTTTACTTATTTTCTTAAGCTAGCCGTGTACTATTTTAAGATATCCTTTTCTATTATTCCAAATCCGATATTATTTCTTAAACATACTTTTATTCAACTCCCTGTCGTTTTCATAACTTTTTGACAAAATTTAAATCGCCTTAGATTGATAAACCCAACTGCAGGATCAAAAAATGGCGTACAGAACTTTGAGCCCCTCAAATACTGCAAATTGCAATTTTATAGTCTCAAACTAATTAATATTTCCAATTAATATTCAAATAATTTGCCTATATCATCAAATTAATTTAATTTGCCACTCATATAATAAATTTTATCGCAAACATACGTACCTAACTGCTGTTTCCAACCACCAAATTATTGACTTTAATTTCCCAGGTGGACAAGCAACAATGTCCACGCCTACGCCAAGTTGTAGCCCTAAAAAGTATTTTTAATTCATATTCAATAATTAGTTCATAATCAACCATGAAATATGAATAATTTCCGAAGTCATTTTCTTTGATGAATTGTTTGCCATATAGCTCAAAAATCTCACTTTTTCTAAGTTATTTGGACATTGATTTGGTTAACTAATTATGTCATTTAGTTTTGCTTTTAGAACTAACAAAATATATTCTCACACTACAATTAATATTAGTTCCTTAACTAGCTTTAAGACATTATAAATACTGCACAAGATCTAGGAAATTTCATATTGATTAGACTTTAGATATGACTTCATATCAGCCCTATTCTTTTTAGAAATAATTGAATTTCAATTATTCTTTGATAGAGCATAGCATGTGGTTCAATTAATGTGGATATGACAACATAATTTAAACACTAAATGATATTTAAAAAAATAACTAATAGTACATGCTACTAGTTAGATTTTACCTTTTTTGTACGTATTCCAATTTTAGTAAATGAATTAGAACAATTATTGTCTACAAAATCAAAGGAGGTTAAAAAAATTTTAAAAAAAATGAAGGGATTATTGTAATATAATTTTCCAAGATCAGGTACATGTGGAGGTCATTTAATTACAGCAAGTATGTGATTATGACACGAGGAATATATCATTAATGGTAATCTTCAAATTATCTATGCATTGATCATTTTTGTCTTAAGTAGATTACTTCAAATAGTAAAAGATTAACTTATAATTATTAATCCTCCAAGGGTCATTCTATGTTACACAAAAATAGTTGATTCGATATAGTACACACTATTAAGTTTTGAAATATGAAGCAATCAAAATGAACAATATCTATATATAACAATTATTTTTAGTAAAATATACAATTTCCTAGAAAAAAGAACTATAGATTTCCTAGCAAGTTGTATTGGCCCATTTATAACCACATATTATTGGTTTAACCCATTAAGCTCATTTTTCTAATGACCCAATACAAAATTTATACTTTCTCTCATCTGTCCACTATACACATACTTACCTGCATCAAAAGTAGGCATGTTCATGAGTAGAGTTGGGTCGGCGAGCCGGCTCGAAAATAGCTCGATTCGAGTTCGAAAAAATTCGAGCTCGAGCCTAACGAGCCTAGCTTCCAATCGAGCTGAGCTCAAGCCTAAAATAGCTTGTTCGCCAGCTCGCGAGCCGGAATTAAAAATTAATTTTTAATTAATATATAAAAAAAATAAATATTTATTCATATATTTTTATATAATATGATATATTATAATAATATATGTATAAATAATAATATTTTTGACATTAATTATAACTATATTTAATAATATATGAATAAATATAAAATTAATAACAAATTTTTTAAAAAATATGTTTTTTTTTTAAAAAAAAATATTATTTTAGTAAAAAAAATTATTATTTTATTTAAAAAATTATTTTTTGAGCTCGAGCTCGGCTCGGCTCGAGTTCGGCTCGAGTTTGGCTCGAGCTCGAGCTCACTTTCTGCAGCTCGTCGAGCTCGAGCTCGAATTTTTGGCCCAGCTTGGCTCGAGCTCGACTCGTGAACACCCCTAATCAAAAGCATGTAAGCACGTAATGATATGTTAAAATACAATTTTTTACGCAATAGTAAAATATATTCTGCCGTAATGACATCAAATTCACTTACAAAAACTTTTTCTTTTTTGGATTTTCATACGATCCAAATTTTGTGTAATAAAATTTGTAAATATACCAGGTAATTAATTAACTTAACAAAAGCACAACTCAACGTTGTCAGGTCCAATTGTTTTCGATCCACATGCAAAGCTGGCTGTATATATATCAAACTGCCTCTAACTGTTTAAAACTTCCCACATGATCATAAAGTGAATTATGTTGTCTTTATGAAAGAATCTTCCTGAAATTATGCGAATTAAAGTTAATGCAAAGTTAAGATTAGCCTAATTATTACCCATAAACAAAGTGCTGGAGCCTTATAACCATTACCCTATACTTTTTATTAGAATCAACAAAAGATAATAAAGTGGTGGTCCGATTAGTCGACAATGCAATAATTAACTATTGAGTAGTTACGACTATAAGATATATTCTAGATTATCTTATTCATCTTAAGCTTTTACTAATATTAATCTAATTCAATTAATTAGTAGAAAATTAAATGCCCTTTAATTTTCTTACGAATTTAATTGATTGGTCAAAATTTTGAAAAAGAGAAGTAATTAAGACGAAAAAATAAATAAAAGAACGATTAAAGACAGCCTATCCTTTGGCAATTTGGCTTAACATTATCTTAAATTTGTTATGTTGTCCTTTGGCAAGAACAGTTATGGAATCCACGTCCAAAGTTAACAGCTTTATATGCAACCTTGCAAGTTTGTCTCTAAATTTCTTATTTTGTATGTAGATTTATACCCCATGGAAGGATTAATATATATTTCCTGAGTCAAAAAGGGAAAGGGAAAAGCAATTCTTCGACTAAATCTTTTATACAATATTAGAGAAGAATAATATAGATCTAGCTATTACAATTCTATGAATACTAGCTATAATCAGCTAATTAATTTATCGAACAAGATCGAATAAATATAAACCAGTCCTCTTTGCAATAAATGTCATCCCAGAAAAAATGATGGTTCATGGCTAGAGGATCGGAATCTGTTCGATTTCTTGACTTCAACATTAGGATCTTCCAATTTTTGGGCAATAGAATAATTGTCTATGATTTGGTAATAAAGATATATGCCGAATATCTAGACTCAATTCCTCCTGCAAAATGAGATATGTACATACATGCAACTCCTTAATGTTTAAAATTGTCTTCTTGTAAAAACTTGGAAGGCCATGTATAGGAATATTGAATACAGGAAGCTTTCATGTCCTCTTTGTTTAACCTGTTTAATATTGAGCACAACAAGAAACAAAAACAGCCAAAAAACAATACGTAAGATTGAGATATTCTTTACATATACATCATCTAATAGTGCAGTAAAAAATAGGGAAATATTTTATAAAAAAATTCCATTTTGATTTAGCTTCACCGGATCCAATTAAATCCGCATTTTGATTGATCATTCTTTTGTACCATATAAAAAAATTCTAGCTAGATGAGTTTGGCATCATGACTTTTCTCCATTCTAATAAAAATGATTAATTACAAAATAAATGTTATAATTTTACCATACAATTAATTAAATATAAGTAAATTTGATTCGAGCAAAACTTTTCCAAAGTACCTATCAATCACATGCATAATACATTGGCAATGCGATTAATATAGATAATTGGCCAAATCCGTCAAAAACATAAATTTTCGAAAATCCCAACAGTATTAAAATCCAATATATATATATATATATATATAAATATCATATTGATCGACCTAGAAATAAATGTAAATAAATAAATATGCATAACACTATTAGTACATAATCATAAATGTTATCTGTACATGTTTATAATAGCAACATGTCTAAACTAATTAAATTTATTTACAATAAACTTCTTTATAAGAATAAATTAAATAATTCAAATAAAATTAAAAAACCCTAAGTTTTTACCTGAGTGGCATTGGAAGTTAAAGAAATAGACGCCGTGGAAGTTGATGAAGTAGACGACAAGCCCACGCTATACGCCATCGTTCCATCTGGCTGAAACAACCCATAATTCCTCTCTGAAGTCGGGCCAGGCTTCATATCCTCATTAAACAAAGCAAACATATAAATCTCTAATCTGTTATTAGGCCTTAATGGGGTCCCTTCGTTTCTCATTTGCCGTCTCATCAGATTCCGGTTATACGCCGCCGCGTTTTCCAGGGTGGCGCCGATCTCGTCGACGTCGCCTCTCGACGGCCACCCCGTTTCAGAAACCCTAACTTCTATACCTCCGTAGCCCATTCTCTCCATGGCGAATATAACGGCGTCAACTTGAGCGTACAGCATGTTGTCGTAATGTAAATGGGTATACGGGTCGACCATACCCGCATTCGGGTTGAAGAGAACGTAATCTAATGAGATTTTGTTCGAGTTATCTTTGTACGCGAAATACGGGTACGCGTTGATCCAGAATGGCGATTTCGTGCTTGTTAGGAATTGCAGGAACTGCGGCATTATTCCGTTCAGTTCCGGACGGAATATTCCGGCCGACGGCGGAAATGATTCCTGTAAAACGGCTAATGAATTCGGGGTTGACACGTGGATGTATTGATCCAATCCCAGACGCACTAGAGCTGCGTGGAGGCTAACCATGGCGGGTACGAGGTAATTGACAAGTGTTGTGTCGTCGCCCGAGAAAACTTCATTTCCGACGGCGATTCCGGTGATTTTTGTGGCCGGGATAAAGGGTCTGATACGGGTTGAGACCCACTGAAGGGCTTGGTTAGGATCCATCAAGGTGGTGAGCATGTCGTTTTCGACGGTCACGATTAGTTCCACGTTGGAGTTTGCAAATGCTGTTAATACCTGGGGATTTGTGTCGTAAATTCTGGCTTTTGTTACTCTAAGTGATCGCAAGAGTTCGAGAACTCGCTCCGGCGGTGGTAAATTGTTGGCAACTTGACCATAATTAATTCCCAATGATTCCACTTCTCTTATAAGACCAAAACCTGATTAAAGACAAAAAAATTTCAATAAAATAAAAAAATCATTATTTGAAATGATTTATAAGCAATTAAATTATGATACATGTCACATTCAATTTCTATCATAAGTACATATGATATAAGTTATTGTTGATGTGATATAATATACATTGTTTGGCGTATGACATGTTGATTACATATAAAAAATTTCCCATAAATATGAAGAAATGAGATAATATACCTGATAAAGTTAGAATGAATCCTAGTAGAATATGTAAGATGACAATCCTTGTAAGAAGATTTCCCATTCGAAATAGGAAAAGAGTAAAAGGAGGAAAGAGAGAAAGCAAAGTTTTCTTGATATCTATAATAATAATATATATCAAGAAATAGGAGAAGGGGAAATATAATGAAGATAGCAAAGGGGAATATATAGGGAAATTATGATGTGAATACCTTTCTTTGCTTGTTAGTTTTTTAGTTTTATTAGGTGAGAGGGTTTTCTGGTGGGGGTGCCTTTGTCTAGTCATCTTCTTCTTATTACAAAGTTTTTTTTATCGAACTATTTTATATCATATTAAATCCAATAAATTAAAAATAAAATGTTTATTTTGCATTATCACCAATTTATAAATATATTTTAAATAATATAGTATTATAATTTTTTGCATTTCTATCCATATGTCTTAAGTTGTCTTTTCAATGAGGCGATGTCTTTATGGCCCTGATACTTTCTTCGCGTAAAAGAAAAAGGCCGGGAAAGGAAATCCCACTTAATGGAATGTGAGTTCATTTATTTTATTGAATTAATTAATTTTTGTCGGGCGCTCTAATACTTTATTAGAATCGGATCAATTGTTTCATGCAATTAATTATGGTGCATATTTATTTTTCGGAATTGATTATGTTATATAACCATTAAGGAATTTGATGCCCTAAGTATCTTAGACTCGCAGGATAATATTTGTAATTTGCTTCTTATAAATAATTTTCCATATTTCTTAGGTACATCCACTATTACTTAAAGGAATTAAATTTTAGTATGACAATTTCTTGAAAAAATATAGGAGGAATCAACTCCTAATATTTATGAAAAATGAAGAGAATCAATGTAAGAGAGTTAACTTATATAAATAGATAATTATAGCTAGTGGATTATATATAAAAAAATTGAAAGAACTCTAAACTTTAAATAAAAGCATAATTATGATAATTATTTATCGTACCATGAATTCTATCCAAATAAATACACTTCAGAATGCTAGAATATTTGAGATTTCTATCAATAGTTGTGCTAGAAATTTCGACCCACATGACATGATCAAGTGTTGATCAAAAAGTTTGTCAGACTTCCACTAAATTAATTTTTAAATTAATACTTATTCTCTATAAAGTTCAGTGATGAAACTTATATTAGTATTATTTTGATGTTTCTGACTTCATCCAGTGGTTGGCATTGCATGCTATACATTAGACTAGAATATGCTTTAGGCGTCCAATAACATGCCATGCATAAAGTACTTACGGAATTAATACAAATTAACTTTTATTTGCCTCGAAAAGAAAATAAGATTATTCAGTATACTCTTCTAGTTTTTTGAAACTCGGTATAAATTAAATAATTGATTATACGTGCTCGATTAATTAATGTTCTTGTGCAGCTTGATTTTTTTTTTTAAAAGGAAAACATATTAAAAAGTCGAATATAAGCTTTTAATATAAATTATAATCATAATTACTCTTGTCTTTTAAATTAGATATCCTTAAGTGGATAAATATATTTATATATACATAAGAAATATATATTATTTATATATGTTATTGTGGATGACATCAAAATAAAAGTCAAGATAATCATAATCACACTAATTATGATAATCATGATCTTCATTTCATTTGCTCACTCAAATTTATAAGCCATCATGATGCACCCCAATATTTTAAACCTTAGCCTGAGAATTGTAATCCGAAAGGGAAAAAGAACAACAATATAAAAAGGTTAGTGGTAGAAAAAGGGTAAATAAACAATATTAATTAATGGAGTGATATTAATTTGGTTATTTAGTAATTAGTACTATAATTTTCAGAGCCCTTTTGTCAAAGAAGGCGTGTGTAAATTAAATCTTTTCCTCACATTGTTTGGTGGAAAATTCAAAAAGATAAATTACACGTAATTTGTGGCAAAGGAAACCAACAGAAAAGTGGAAGTGTTTGGTAAATGGATAAGATAATACGTGGGAATAAATAGACTCTACTAGTGTCCCTATATTTGATTTCCAATTTGTATATATACATATATAATTATAATATATTTGTACTCATCTTGATTTTCACAGGAAAAATATAGATAAATTAATTAATTTATAAATGTTTAATTAATTTGTATATTTTAGGAAATACTATATTGATTATACTGTACATATTTATAACTTCCAAGTGCAAAAAGCTGATCAGATCGATCAGGTTAATGCAATGCACCGTGTTTTATTAATGATAATATTTATTATGATTAAAACAATTATTTTGACATTTCCACACTCTCCTACTCATCACTGCATCAAACTTTACAGAAAGACTGCTGAATCTGAAACTTCATAATTTTCAACGTATATTCAGCCTTTACTGCCAAGATCCATCACATCAAAAAGAGTTTTCAGATAAATATATGAGAATATTAATTAACAAATTTAATAATCTTCTAAGAATATAATTATACATGAAAAATACATTTAATTGATTTGCTCGTTTCAGATCACTAGAAGTTGCTTTGTAAGCCCCAACCATGCATGTGGGGAGAGAGTACCAAAAATTAAAGAGATAAAAAGAAAAGGCTTTCGTACGTCATGAAAAAGCTATATTCATGAATATATATATATATATATATGTCTTGCTACATCATTTGTAAGTTTATCTTATTTTTTGATGGTCAAATCCAATAGCCGTTTTCCTTTTTACTGCAGATAAAAGGGGAAAGACAGTATTTGGATTGGATGAATTAAAATGTCTTAACATATATAGAATAATAAATAAGGTTAATGATGATAAGATGACGCTTTTGGTAAAGCCATTTGGAGCAAAAAAGAAGATTTAAAGGAATTAAAAGAATCAAAATATATATACTTTTGTGTGGTGCATGCATGAAATAAATATTTGAGGGTTTAATTTTTATGTTTGCTCAAAGACATACTTCTTTATAAATAAGGGTTTGTTTTAGGACAAAGAACAAAGAAAGATGGTCCATTACGTCCATCGTAATACGAGTCAGAAAAGGAGGAAATATGATCATATTTTTCAAAGAAATGAAAATGATAAGATAAGATAAGCAAGTTGAGGAAATGAAAACCAAGAATGGTTATATATATATATATATTATATATGTATATATATTACGAAAATTCTCCTAAAGTAAAGCATAGAAGAAAATAGTTGTCTTACAACATATATGTTGTTTTGGGATGAAACACTATCTAGAACTCTCATATATATATATATGAATATTTTGAAGGTTTTAATTTCAAAATTTCAGACTTTCTTAAAATTTTAAAAGGAATTTTTCAGATAATTATCATGATCAAGTTAAAAATAGATTATATAAAAAACATATATTATTCAAGATAAAATTTGTATAATGGAATCTAAAATTTGAAAATCCAAAAAAGTTAAAACAAAAATTGATCAACTCTTAGGAAGTAGTAATTCAGTAAAAACTTTTGAATAATGTTAATTTTTTTTTAAATGAAAATCTTGTGGATTGAGTTTTTCAGGTTGAAAAGTTATTTTTATAATTTTTTCGATACAACGTTTATTTTAGAATAATTTTTTATAATTTCCCCTGTATTAATTTCTTGAAACAAATATACAACTACGTGGAGTCTACTACAAGCTATTAACAGCAAATAGATTTCTGTAAAGGCCCATTACTGTCCACTGGAGTCTGGACAGTGTCCAGTACTATTGGCCGGCCCATCTTTTATCGTCACAAAACAATGGTCCTTTTTAAATTAAAGAATTGGGTCCAGGACCAGGGCTAGATCAAGACCCAGATTATTGGGCCTGCGAGACAGACCCAATGACTAGATCAATTGGATTTTGGGTCTGGGCTGACCCGACAGGGCTAAGCGGGTATTTGGTGATTTGGTTTTGATGTATAATTTCTGCACCACTCGTCTACTTTGTAAAGATTTATGGTTGTTAGGAATTTTTCGGTGGACTTATATTATGTGCATATCGTAACTATAAGCATTTGGACACACAAACACTTTAAATTGTATATATATCATATATTAAATAAGGTTTGGATCTTAGAGTCTAGTCATCTATTTTGGTATGAGGTTATATTTTATATGTATAGAAATCTTGAGAACTGAATTGCAATTCATGATAACTAATTTGCAAATAAGTTCTAATTCAGCTATAAATAGAGATTATGGTGCGGACATGTATGTTTTCAGTTTATCTTTTTTTGCGTGATTATCATTGAGTTTGAAGATTCGGGGATATCAAGCTAATTTTTTTTTCTATCATAAACTTCATATACGTTGATTTACAACATGTAATTGCTGAATCTTTGGACATGAAATTAAGGTTGGAGAAGCTTTGGATTATATTAACTTGTAAAGTTTTTATGCAAAAAAGAAAATGTGTGTTGATGCTATTTGATGATGTTGAGAACAGTTGTTAAGATTCCCATAGGCGACATTTGTCCATTAGCTTATCCATTATTTTTCACACCAGCGATTTTAAGATTCCCAAGTGCTGAACCTGAGAATCTTTATTCAATATTGTCATCTTCTTGTTTCTCTCAAAGCAATTGGAATATTGGAACATTTGTTTAGCTCCACGAAAGTGGTGGAAATAGGACCACCATTTAATGATTCTGTCCGGTATGATTGGATGGTGTTTCATCTTTACTACTTTTGTTAGATACGCCTTAGCCAGTATCAGATATGCCATAAATGGAACTACTTTTACTACTTCTTTAAGCTCTATCTTTCCTTGTCTAACTGTTTGGTTGAAACTTGGCATTATTTGGTCGACATACGACAATCAGCACCAGTGCTTAGAGCATTTTTCCTTGGTCACTTTTACTTTTAATCGAAAAAATATATTTTTCCATTAGTCCCTCAAGTTACGACATTTTGACACATTTGGTCACTGCAATCAATTTAACGTCCAACTCTAACGGTTCAAGCATAAGCAGATTTGGGGGGGAAAATCGGTTTTAGACTTTATTTCTTTCAAATTAGGGTTTCGAATCTAATTGCTGACATTTCCCCCCTCTATTCTGTTTATTTTCTAATAATATGATATCCTTATTGCCAGAGAAATACACAATTCATTGAGAAGTTACTAGTCCTAGTAGTTCCTAAGCTGCTTTTTAACCCCTTCATTACAATCATGAAAACATTGCTACATTTTTACTGCATAGTTGCACATATAAACCTGAAAAGGATAGACATTAATGTGCGTGATCATGATGTACTGGATCATATATGATAGCTTTGGCTGTTCAGTAACATTTTCTCTTTAAGGTTCAAACAGATTCTAAGTTTTGTACTCTCTTTTTCTATGATCACCATTTCCAATTTCCTTCCAAGAATTTTTATGGTCAGCCATGCTCCTTTGTTATCCTTCTTAGGTTCGTCTTGATTAACTAGCTATGTTCGACTGTATGAATTTTGTTATTTGTTTGACTCTGACAGGAACCACCGTGGGCTCCGTCACTACTGGGGCCTACGTGTGCGTGGACAGCACACCAAGACCACTGGGTCGTAGGTAGGGGTGTTTACGAGTCGAGCTCGAGCCGAGTTGGGCCAAAAATTCAAGCTTGAGCCACAATTTTCGAGCTCGAGCTCGATGAGCTGCAGAAAAGAGAGCTCGATCTCGAACTCGTACGAACTCGAGTCGTGCCGAGCCGAGCTCGAGCTCAAAAAAATATTTTTTTAATAAAATAATAATTTTTTTATAAAAATTATTTTTAAAAAAATATATATTATTAATTTTTTATTTATTCATATATTATTAAATATAGTCATAATTAATTTGAAACATATTATTATTTATACATATATTATATAAAAATATATGAATAAATATTTAATTTTTATATATATTAATTTAAAAAAATAAAAAATTTCCAGCTCGCGAGTTGGCGAACATGCATGTTTAGGCTCGAGCTCGGTTCGATTGAAAAGCTCAGCTCGAGCTCGATTTTTTCCGAGCTCGAGTCGACTATTTTAGAACCGGCTCGACTCGTGAACACCCCTAGTGGGAAGGGAAAGACTGTTGGTGTCTCCAAGAAGCGATGAGCACTGTCTTCTCTTTTTGTTTTTGTTTGTAAGGATAATTTCATTTGTTTCGTATTTTTGAAGACTGAATTGGTTTGGGAAGGATCACCAGGTTTGTGCCCTTTGTTATGTGTTCGGTTTTCTTTTTTGATGAAAAAGGTAACAGTACAATAAATGTCGAATAATTATGAATCTAATTAGGGTTTCGAAAATGAACAGAAATATCACAAAGCTTCGAACTCGGGGGTGAACAGAAATCACAAAACAATTGAAAACTTGTTTGATTTTCGGATATGAATTAAGGTTTTGATGAAATTTAGAAGAAAACAACCAAAAAAATGAGAGAAATTGCCATATGGATTAGGGTTTTGAGGAGAAATGTATTTAGACTTGAACCCTAATTGAAGAGAAATGTATTTTTTCCACTTTTAACCATTGGTATTTGGCATGTGTATGATAACTGTTGGTGAAACAGCTATATTTCAGTCTAACCCTTAAAATTTCTCATCCATAACATATATTAATAGTATCTAATTAACTTGCAAAATCTACAACAAAGACGTTTATAGATCAAAAATCTGAAATTTTATTTATGCTGCATACATACATAGATAGATAGATAGATATTCCCACACTACATTTAGTAGCTTCTAGTTTCGAATTCTATGATCTTAAGTCACCCTTCGGCATCCAGTGCCATTTTCTCTTTGGCAGTTATAGAACACAGCTGCAACGGGTGAGCCAAGTAAATGGAGTTGAGAAAATTCTCTGGTATTAAAATTCCGGCGCCGCTCAGGAGCAGTCACCATCTGCCGCCCCATTTGCCGGAATAGCACCAGAACTAGCCGGTGGATTCCTATTGACGGCTCTGGACTCTCGTAACTCACTATTTCTCTTCCTGTATATATATATATATATTGCATTCATCAGAAGTTATTTCACTTTTTTTTTTTTTAAATAATATTTGGACAGGAATTAGCAAGACATCTCAATAGCATGTAAGATTGCTCACCAAAGCCTGCATCAGTACTTCCTGGGATGTCAGTTACCATCCTGCATTTCCAATTTACGACTAATAAGATTTTAAGAATATGAAAAGAGAGTAATTTGTAGGAAAATAAAGAAAGTAAAATAGAGAGTATGATCAAGATTATTATAACTTATAGATTGATTTTTATTATCTCCCAAGATTTGAAATGTTCAAAGATTAAAATTTAGGGGGAAGTACACTTTACTGGTTTATTATCCTAAATTATACCATACAAAAAAAAATATACCATTTGTTGCAAATACATCCCTCGAATATAAAAGGTCTCAAAATAGTATCTCATTTTAACTTCAGTCAAGTTTAGTAAAATTGTGTACTATGAATATTTACATGAGTTTAATGTGATATGTTGTGTTTTTCTTGATAATATTTACATACAACGATTTATAATGTGTTAAATAGTTGTGAAGTATGAAAGATATTGATAAAAATTGCTATAATAGATAATTATTAATTAATAATTATATGAAATGATGAAAGTAACATGGGTAGTTATATAAAAAATTGAAAAAATAAAGTTATAAAAAGAATATCCCCAAATAAAGAAACATTTACACGAATGGCTATAATGTGATTACAATATTCCCACTTATTTTGGCACACGACAAACATTCCCTTTTTAATAAAACTTTAAAATTGGCCCATTCCGCCAAAGTGTAAACAAAATGTTCTAACATCATGAAAAAATTGTATGGATTTCCTATTTTGAATTTGTACGTGTTAATTATTTCTTAGGGATAATTACACAAAGTACTCATATTTAATGTGATTATTAAGTAATTCACTTATTTCGATCACATAACAAATACTCTCGCTTATAATAACTTTTTGCATTTTTTCACTTCCACTACAAAACTAACTGAATTTACTGAGGTTATAAAAAATTCTAAATTTCTATTTTGCCATTTAGAGTGTGAATATAAATTTTTATATTAAATAGGATGTAATGATAATTTTAAATTTATTTTTAAATTAATAAATAATCTCCTTAAATTTTATTAACATGCAATGAAGTGAAAATTATAATTTATGTCGAATGAACATTGTTTAAAAAATGAAAACAAATGACTTTTGATTTATTTTTGAAGCAATATCATCGTTTCAGTGCAAATAAATTTTAATTAGTAACTTGCCAAAAAATATCAAACTTATTAATAAAACAAAATAAATATACATTGATAATAGAAACAAATATATACCAAAGGGTATACGTAATTTTTTCTTAAAAGAGAGCTAGCGATGTTTGTTATGGGCAAAAAATAATTAAGTTAGACTGTAATTATTATATTATACTAAATAAGAGGGGTGATTATCTTAATTATCCCTAAATTAAATAAAAATAATAATAAGTAAAAACTTCAACCGATGAAAACTTAAAAACAAGATGAGTTTAGAGTGACGGTAAAACCAGTGCAAATACTCCCTGAACATTGGTTCGCTTGGACTTGGAGCATCAGCATCCACCATAACCTGCAAACACTCAATCAATATTCATGTATATATATATATATATATATATATATGTATATATATATAGCCAAATTAAAACTGGTATAGCTAGAAATACTTACAAGAGTATAAAAAGTTCGAAAATCATTGTGACCTCCAATCTCCACCCTAGGCCTTCTAGCTACATGAGATGGTTTCAAATAGCAGCCATTATAGACCATCCTTCCTTCATGCATAACTCGAAGCTCTGTGGTGGGTGTAAATGGGTCCAATACATCTCTCACCACCCTACCAACCACAAGAGGTGATCTTGACATGTTAGTTTAATTTGTGTATATATATATATATATTATATTGTTAATTTGTGAAGACAAAAGAAGAAAAAAAGGGCTGGTTTTATATTTTGCATGCATGCCTTCTTAAGATATAGTACTATTTATAGAGAAATTTTTAGGGTATCCTATTTGTCCATACTTGCTTAAATTGTACAAGCTGGTGTCCGTACAATTATTCCATATTTGGTTTTAGTTTTTGAGGAACCTAGTGAGTCCAAATTACTTTTGGTCCACATTTACCTTTAAATAACAAAAGGTATTGATACTTTTTCATCGACTTCTTAATTAGTTTAATAATCTCGAATAGATGTAATATTGAGAATACACCTAATCAAGTACATTCTAAATGGACTGTATTTGATGAAGTGAGTCCACTCTACAAGTTTAATTGTAAACATTAATTTTTTAAAAAAAAAAACACCTTAAACATTTTAATACAATACTATATATAATTTATCGATTCGATTATTGTCGACATTAAAATTAAGGGTGGCAAAATAGTTCTCAATCCAACCCAATTAATTTTGGGTTGAGTCGGTTTCTAAATTTTTTTATTTTGAGTCCACTTTGATTGAGTGTTATTGTTTCATAATAAGTTCTGGTTCCGGTTTTAAGTTGGGTCAATTTGGTTTCAAAGTTGGGTACAATTTTATTCTAAATTGGACCCAAGCTGGACCTACTTAATACAAGTTGGATCATGTTGATATAAGAACATTTACCAACCTTTAGAGTGCTACTAATTGGCATAACTATTATGGTCCAAAAACCATTTCTCGTAACAATTCAATCTGATTTTTTAAGTGAATAATTTTAATTGACTTTTTAATTTTTTAATTCATTAATATTAATGATTTATTAAACTTGATTACTTCAAAATTTTGATAATATTAATGATTTCTTTTAGGATTCTATTATTTTCAATGCTTGATTATTTGAGATGTATTATTCGGTTCACATTAATACATGCTTATTCACTTATAACGTAATTCTAAAAATAGATAAAGTCCGAAATATATCAACTAAGCATTCATGATCGAATTTTCAGAAAATGAAAAAGTGAAAATTGGAGTTAGTATTCTATTTTCAAATTAAACTCTTTAATGTTATTTTGATTACATATTTATTTATGTTTATTTCTTTTAGGTGATTATAAGTTTTTTTTTTAGTTCAGAAAACCCAAAAAATAGAGTCCCTTTTGTTTTAAGTATTTTTAGATAATTAATTTACTTTAATATTTAAATAATTATTTTACTTTAATATTTCAAATAATTAATTATAATAAATTTATTCGACTACATATTTTTTGGCAGGCAAAACATACAACACAATGTTTTATATACAACAAACAAGCAACTAAGTGTGTTTCACTCTACCATAAACTCACATCCTCATTTTTTTTGATACCATAGATCCATGGTAGGTATAGTTCCACATTGATTTCCTTGTATAAAAATCGGTTGGAACCAATCAAACCCAATAAGGACCCAATCCACAATGTGATAAACCTCATATATACGCATCGTAGAACCTTTATTTTGCCACGTTTACCACTCGGTTTCTCTCTTTTTACTGCACAGTGCGTTTAATAGTTTTGTTAAGTGTCGCAGGTGAAAGTAGTTGATCGAAAGGGAAATGCGTAAGATAAAGGCCAAAATAAGACGAAAGAGAAGAAGTGCGTCCAAGCCAAACACTGGCGTTTAAACGCCCGCGTTTAAACGTGGGGTGGTTAAGACCCGCATTTGAACGCGGGTTTGGATCCTCTCGGGTTTAATTCTCTTTTGGGGTATAAATACCCCCTCCAAACTCGGTTTTAGGGTTCGAACTTTATTTTTCTGGAATTGATTGTAAAAATTAAAGATTCAAGAACGAGATTCGAGAATTGATTGTAAACGAGATCTTTCGACAACGGGTTTTATCGACTTTATCTTTTTAACCTCTTTTAAGTCTTGTCTATCTATCATGTTTACTTCTATTATCGCTGATTGTGATTTCGCATCTATGGAGTAATCCTTTTTATTCTAAAATTGGGAATATCCCGATAATATGTTATCAGTATAGGTTATAGAATCGTTGATGTTACATCGCATATGCTTATGATTTGAATGCTTAGAAATTAATGCTTGTGAATTTGCTGGCCACATATTTGCATGTTCATAGATATTAGGTGAAAATTCTGAAAGGTGACATCTAAATTGGAACCCTAGTATTCAAACCTAGGATCCTAAATCACAAAAGTAGTTTTAGGTCTTTTGAGGAATCGATACATTATCACAGAGATTAATGAATCTGAGCTTAGTCTAATCATCACGAAAGTAGTTGATTAATTAACTTCGGTAAATTGTTATGCTTCGACGGAAGGTAATAATTATAATTGGATAGTGTCCTTCATAAGTGGTGATCGTAACTGTTTTGATTGTATGATTGAATTGATAATATATGTCATTTTGAAACCTGATTCTGGAATTACTAATCCAATATAATCAAAACCAGTTTTCTTGTTTAGTTTTCTTTACGTTTTATCTTTACGATTTCATTAGGCTTAGATTACTGATAACTGATAGAACTAATACTTCATTATTCAGTCCTCGTGGGAACGATATCTTTTGTACTACACTGAAGTCGTGCGCTTTCAATTTAGACACATCACAACTAGGGATGGCAACGGTTCCGGGTCTACCCGGAACCGCACCGGAACCGTCCCGTCGGATCCGGTTCTTTAAATGCTAAACGGTTCCGAATCCGGTTCTGGGTCTAACTAAACGGTTCTTGAGCAGTTCCGGTTCCGGTTCCGGGTAGACCCGGAACCGCCTTAATATTTTTTTAATTTTTTTAATTTTTTTAATTAAAATTAATATCAGTGTTGTGTGCTTATATATTAATCTTTTTTTTCCAATATATAATATTGGATAAAGTCTTTGTTATTTTAATTTTATTTATATTTATAAATCTGTGTTCAAATTACAATTATTTGCACATCAAACTAGCATATTGGTTTAGTGCGCGTCGCGATCTTTATTTTATACACTTTTTATTTTACAGTTTTAATTTGATTTAGTTAAAATTTCATTATTTTTTGGAGGGATTATATTAATATAAAAAAATCAATTATTATAAATATATAACAACTACTAATATTTAGTAATTAACTAGTATAAATATTGATGAAAAGCCATATCTTTATTTGAAATTACGTCTGTTCTTTCATGTTGCTTCAAATTGTTCAAGGAAATTATGAAGAAACAGCAAAATGGCTTATTCTTGGAATTTATCATTGATTAGTTACAGTTTACTCGAATAAAATATATAAACATCTCTTGGAGCAGCTAAATCATTCCCTAATTCAAATTATCTTAGATTTGAGTCTATTAAAATTTGTAAAATATAAATGCTATATGCAAACTTGTACACAATTATTCTTTTTAATTATTCTTCTTAATGCACAAAAAAAAAACACCAAAAAGCCAAAAAAATAAAAAAGACATCTAAACGGGTACCCGCGGGTCGGACCCGTGCGGTTCCGGTTCCAGGTCCATAATAAGGAACCGGTTCCGGTTTCGGATCCGGGTCCAAAAATTATTATGCGGTTCCGGTTCTAGACCCGCCGGTTCCTACCCGGAACCGGCCCGTTGCCATCCCTAATCACAACGAAATCACACTTTTGGATTTACTTTGGACCCAGTTTATATTGCTTTCAAATCCAATTAGACCCAACCCAAAATTAACCGGATCCACCCATTTGTCACCCCCAATTAAAATCACCCATAATGGCTCCAAGAATCTTGCTTCTTTTGTCCCCATTCCTTACTTATAGAAAAGTCAGGTTATTTTGTCCCCATTCCTTACATATAGAAGAGTAAGGTTATGTTTGTTTATGTTTTTGAGTAAAATTTTTAAAATTTTCTCGGGAATTGCGTATTACCAAAATTCGTGTGAGAATTGTAATTGTTTGTTTATATTTTTAAAAATAGGTTGAAAGTTGTAAAATGTGTCAAATCAATATTGATACGTTGATGAATGATATGTAGAATGATTATTTTAGTTGTTTATATAATGATTATGTGAATTAAAAATAATGAAATATAAATAAAAATATTGTAAAGTATGAAAGAGAAAGATAAATAATAATTATAATGAATGATTTGATTGATGAATGTGTGAAATGATGGATATATGATTGATGGGTAATTATATAGTGAATTGAAAAAGTAGAGTTGAGAAAATGATAAATTTGGATGAAAATTTGATGTGTTAAATTTATTTTGAATTTTGAAATTTAAAAACTTAAAAATGAGATTTGAAAACATTAAAAAAAAAAAAAACCGAACTTTCCAAATTTAGACGGCAACAAGTTGAGGAAGAAAGTTACTTTAATGTACCTTTAAGAATCATTATAGGTCCAAAATTGACTCAGAGATTCTTCTCTTGCTCCATGTGCCCGACCCCTGCATTCTCTTCCTCCTCAACTTTCTTAGTATGTTTTGCAATATTAAATGCACACATGTCAGTTTTATTCTTCTTTCTAAACATCAACTAAGCCCAAAAGGTATTATTATTAGATCTTTCAAACTTAGAAAGTTTAGGATACAGCCCAGCCCATTCGAGACTATTACAGCACAGCCCAGCCCAGCTCATTTGAGGACAAACCCGAACGTGTTTGGACCACGACCCATTAAAGCAAGGCCCATATAAAAGATGTACCCAAAAAAATAGAGTTCACTTTTGCCACTCACTCTGTAAGATCTTGAGTTATTTTTTTTCCTTTTTTTTCTTTCGCCGGCTACAATGAGGAGCTATTATTATCCTTGAGATTTCATCTCACTCTTCTATGTCTCACCACACCACTTCCACCTCCTCAAACCCTAGCAAACGCTCCTCTTCCCCCACCGTCACCACCAGAACCGCCGCCATCTCACCCTCAAATTCGCCGGCGATGAAAAAGGCTAAGAATGGACAACACCAGAATACTCCTCACGTCCATTTCTCCGACCGCTCGCCTATGATCGAAGACGATCCAAACGACGTCGCAATGGAGGCTTCACCGTCGTCGAGCGCTTTCACCGCGAATTTGTCTCGGAAGAAGGCCACCCCTCCGAAGCCTACGAAAAAGCTTGTGATTAAGCTCGTTAAAGGTTCGACGTTTTGCTATAATTGCACATTATCTTAATGAAAATGAAGTATTTAGGATTCGGTTGATTTGTGATTTTAGTATTTGTGATGGTTAACTGGGCTCAAAAAGTTAGGGTTTTTTGAGTGCTTGATTGGTTGGCTTGAGATTGATGTAATTGAGCAGAGTTTTTGTGCTCTTTTACGATTTTATTACAGGCTGTAGTATATAGATCTAGTATGTAGACAGCCCTATGAGCTATAACTGGGTGACTGAGTGAGCTGCCTTGGTCCAATTTTGACTCCATTATGTTCACGGTGCATCTTGGTAGTGTTCAGATTATGGCCTTCTGGTATTGTTGTCCCATATCTAGGCTGTTTTTAAGTTTCTACCTTTATGGAAACAGGAAGTGAGCTCAAAGGTGGCATGGCTTCGCAGTATGTCGATGTAGATGAGTTGTCGGACAATTTATTGTGTCGTATATGTGTTATAATGGGGTAAATAATTGAGCAGTAGTGCCCAACACTGTACATGAATATAAATAGAGTCTTATTAGCAGTGAATGTAGATACGGACTTCTTTTTACGGATCCAATCGTCACAGTAAATATATGTGCGTGTGTGTGTGCGACATCATAAATGTAAGGTTCTATAAGTATCAGATGGATGTTTGTGGATAATTTTACAAGAAAGGCCTTACTAACACCTTTGGTTAAAGAAATTTTCTGCTCCTCACAGAAGAATATTAGATAACTGCTATGTAGTCTGCTGGAGGGATATAAGTTCTTTACATGGCTCTCAACCTAGTAATGCATGTGGTGCCTGGAAAATTAAGTAAGCTGAACGTAATTTCTAAAATGAATCAATCAATAATTTACCTTTGCAACTCACTAATCCACACATTCTCTTTGTTTTTTTCTTATAAAAATATTTTCAGAAAATCCTTCTCCTAAAGGAAAATAATATGAATTAAGATATGTTAAAAAAAAAGTATCAAGTTAGATTTTTGGTGGTTGCATGTCTTGTATTCACAAAAGACAAACGTGTTATATATCATTGTAATTATTCAAATCAGCAGTTATTACCTGAAGTATGAAAGCATGAAAACTGTTTTTCAAGCTGATATAATTCCTTCTTTTGAGAATATTAGCTGAAGCTCTGTATCACCGCTTGTAAGTATTCTCAACTGATCAATACCTCAATTTGGGTCTCTGCAGCCAAACCGACACTGCCAAATAATTTTGAGGAAATCACGTGGGCAACCCTCAAGTCTGCAATTAGTGCCATATTCTTAAAACAGCCAGATCCATGTGACTTGGAAAAGCTTTATCAGGTTGGTCGTAATGATTGTATCTTTCTTTCCTGTGTCAATTTCTCTTTAACGCTGACAACCAATCTTATAATCTTAAGGCGGTCAATGATCTTTGCCTACACAAGATGGGGGGAAGTCTATATCAACGAATTGAAAAAGGGTGTGAAGAGTTCATATCTGCTGCTCTACAAGCTTTGGTTGGCCAAAGTGAAGATCTGATAGTTTTTCTATCACTTGTGGAGAACTGCTGGCAGGATTTTTGTGAACAGATGTTGATGATACGTGGCATAGCCTTATATCTGGATAGAACCTACGTGAAACAAACCCCAAACATTTGTTCCTTGTGGGACATGGGGTTGCAGCTTTTTCGCAAGCACCTTTCTCTAGCTTCGGAAGTGGAGCATAAAACCGTCTTTGGTCTGTTAAAAATGATTGAGAGTGAAAGGTAATTTCCAGTACTTTTGAAGCCTTGCATTTATCAACACTGAGTACCTTTTTGTAATGGCTGGAGGATGTTTTGGTTAATCTTATTTTAAAGAGCTTTATAATCTCTTAATTTATGTGTGTGGAGCTCATAAGCTCTTAAACAATAAGTTAGGGTTTTCTCACTTATTTTTTGGGAGCTTATAATCTCCCGGTAGCTTATTATGAGAGCTTATAAGTTGTTTTACCAAAAACTTTACCAGACACTATGTAAGAGTTTATAAGCTCTCACACAACCAGATCAACCAAACACCCTCTTACTCGGTGACGTCGATTGTAATGTCAGTCCATGCTGAATTCTACTTAGTTGGTTCAGCAGTCAGCACAGAATTTAGATTGCTGTCTAAAATTGTTATTTTGGTTGTTCCTTTAGATTCGGCGAAGCAGTTGACAGAACTCTTCTTAATCATCTTTTGAAAATGTTCACTGCATTGGGAATCTACTCAGAAAGCTTTGAGAAACCATTCCTCGAATCGACATCTGAATTTTATGCAGCTGAAGGTGTCAAATATATGCAGCAGTCAGATGTTCCGGATTATTTAAAACATGTAGAGGTATAGATTTTTCCACGCTTCTGCATTTTCTTTTATTATAAAATGGTCCATATTTATTATTTTCATATGTAACTCCAGATAAGGTTGCAAGAAGAACATGAAAGATGCTTGCTCTACCTAGATGTCAGTACAAGAAAGCCATTAGTAGCCACTGCAGAAAAGCAACTCCTCGATCGTCATATTTCTGCTATTCTTGATAAGGTAAGCTATTAATGGATAATCTCAATTTCCATCACCAGTGAACTTTTCTTCATCTCATAAATCCTCTTACCTACCTCTTCAGGGTTTCATGATGCTGATGGATGGGAAGCGAATTGAAGATCTTCAGAGAATGTATGTGCTCTTTTCCAGAGTTAATGCCCTTGAATCTTTAAGGCAGTCCCTAAGTCAATATATCCGGAGAACTGGCCAGGGCATTGTCATGGATGAAGAGAAGGACAAGGACATGGTATCCAGTTTGTTGGAATTTAAGGCAAATCTTGATAGGATATGGGAAGAAAGCTTCTCTAAAAATGAAGCGTTTAGCAATACCATCAAGGATGCGTTTGAGCATCTAATTAATATCCGCCAGGTACAGTCATTTGGCTTGTTTGCTATTCTGGGAGAGTAAAGGAAATTCTTAAGCTTATCAAACAAATATACATTGCATCTGAAGGTTCATTAGTATCCAAATGTGAGAATGTATCATGCATTTTATGTTTTATTCCAGAACCGACCTGCTGAGCTAATTGCCAAGTTTGTGGATGAGAAGCTCCGTGCTGGGAATAAGGGTACATCAGAGGAGGAATTGGAGAGTACACTGGACAAAGTGTTGGTTTTATTCAGATTTATACAGGTAACAGACGTGGCGGCGGCTTACATTATGGTGTGTGGGGTTGGGTAGGTGGGTGGGGGAGGTTATTGTTTTGTTTTGCATGTGGGTCAGTGACACATGCTAAAAAACTCGAGAAATTCATTTCTTACTCATTCAGGGTAAAGATGTATTTGAGGCATTCTATAAGAAAGATCTGGCTAAAAGGCTCTTGTTGGGTAAGAGTGCTTCTATTGATGCCGAGAAGTCAATGATTTCCAAGGTAAAAAGATTTATTTCTCTGAGTTTTCCCCATATAAACTACCAAAGGTCAAGTGAAAAATGTTGCACTTTTATTGCAGTTGAAAACTGAGTGTGGTAGCCAGTTCACCAACAAACTTGAAGGAATGTTCAAGGTGTGTATCCATTTTTCCAGGTTAAACTGCCTCATAAGCTTGAATCAACTAGTTTATGTAGTGGCTAGTGATGTACGTCGAGGATAACTGGTTAATTTTTTTAATCTGAAAATCACACGTTACATATCATTGAGCTTCTGATGTAAGTCATGCCCCCCAAAGAACTGTTTTTTCTTTTTTCCTCTGAATCTAAAGAATATATTTGCAGACAGTCATTAAATAGAGAAATTTTAAGACACCAGGTTGTCCTTACTGATGTAGTTCACTCCTTTCGCTAGCCTTGCAGAGTCACTTTTCCACAGAACTGATTTTTTTTGTTGAACTCAAACTACAACAGGAAAAAGAACATGTTTAAGCTGTATAGACACACGAAAATGAAATACATGAATCAAACTTTCCAGTAGATCAATCAACATTCATTACTATTGTTTAGCAACATCTAGTTACATTAGCATAATCACAATGGAAAACCTTACTCCAGGACATTGAATTGTCAAAAGAGATTAATGAATCATTCAAGCAATCATCCCAAGCTCGCACAAAGCTTCCATCAGGGATCGAGATGAGTGTCCATGTCTTAACAACAGGGTAGGTGGCAGTCCTTCTTTGACTTTATAATGGTCGATCCCCTCTCAATTTATTCTTCTTAATAACTAGCACGCTTATACTTTGATTGGCTGCAGGTATTGGCCGACCTATCCACCCATGGATGTTCGCCTGCCCCATGAACTCAATGTTTACCAGGTTTATCACATATTTGATTTGCGAGAGATTCATATTTTAGCGCACAATTAAATGGAAATAACCTTTTGTTGTTACTTCAATCACCCTGCAGGATATTTTTAAGGAGTTTTACTTGAGCAAGTACAGTGGAAGGCGGTTAATGTGGCAAATTTCATTAGGTCACTGCGTGCTAAAAGCGGAATTTCCAAAAGGTAAAAAGGAGCTCGCAGTTTCTCTATTCCAGGTTGGTCTCACTCCAAGCATGTACGACTTGTTGGTTGGTATAAAATGTAATTTTCCAAAATGTTATTGCATTTGTTATTTCCTGGCCCAGACTGTTGTGTTGATGCTGTTCAATGATGCGGAAGAGCTTAGCTTTCAAGATATAAAGGACTCCACTGGTATTGAGGATAAAGAGCTGCGTAGAACTTTGCAGTCCCTTGCATGTGGAAAATTCCGTGTCCTTCAGAAAGTGAGTCATTGTTGTCAAGACACACTTCTTCGATCCCCTTGGCTTAAAAACAGTTGTTTAGTAATTAGTATTAATGACTTTGCAGATTCCCAAAGGGAGAGATGTGGAAGATGATGACTCCTTTGTGTTCAATGATCAATTTACTGCTCCTCTATATCGTATAAAGGTATCTTTAGTTAGTTTCATGATAATCACAAAAATAATGAGACTTTTCTATGTCAAGTTTGGGGTTAACAGGTATGATCAGTACTAAAAAGAAGGATTGCTTTATATGAACAACAGGTAAATGCCATTCAGATGAAGGAGACAGTTGAGGAGAATACCAGCACCACAGAAAGGGTATTCCAAGACCGTCAATATCAGGTCTAGTCCACATTTCATATTTGCTTGTAAATTGTTATATGCCATCTTTCAGGCAGCATAACTTATACTGCCTCTGTTCATACAGATTGATGCTGCTATTGTTCGGATAATGAAGACAAGAAAAATGCTAAGTCACACCCTTTTAATAACTGAACTCTTCCAGCAGGTATCCTCAGTTCTCTGTCTTATGCAGCTAATTCACGGAAAGTAAACTTGATTATGATGTTATTATATCCATGATACAGCTCAAGTTTCCAATAAAACCAGCTGACCTGAAAAAAAGAATAGAGAGCCTCATTGACAGAGAGTATCTGGAACGAGACAAAAATAATCCACAAGTATACAACTACCTTGCATAAATGGTTACAAGATGTAGGATTTGAACTTGTAAATGACATGAGAACCACCACCCAAATCAGCCATCAGCAGGTATATGAATTCCAGGTCAATCTGTGTACAGGAACTCACTCTGGTTTTTATATTTTGGTGATATTTAGTATAAGCATGGAGTAGTATTTTCTTATAATGTCCTAAAATTCTGTTTCATAATCTATTTAAAAGTTCGTAAAACAAGCGGACTTTGGATTATACTCTTAGTGTTTACGGTTTTTTGTTTATAGAAATGGGGATTAATTAGGTGCATATATATATATATGTGTAATAATAGTTGGGTCATCATGTATACATATACCAATGCAACTGTGTGCCTTGCTTTAATGGCTAAACGCTTGCATCTTGAAGACACCAACATTTTGTTTATGGAACACATTCATTCCCTATGACACCATCAATATGAGGAAAACAATTGCAGATTCTTAAACTGAGAAAGTACTTGAAATATAAACAAAGTCTAAAAACATTTATACCATAACTGAATTCAGATCAGACAATGTTAACTCAGCTGTGTGCAACAACAAGTCTAAACAGCACAAACTCTCATTGTGGTCTTCACATCTTTTTTCAAGAAACCAAAAAGCAAACAAGGCAAATTCATAAATCCAATCAATACTTAAGAAATTTAATATATTAATGTATTATACTTTAATATCCGATAAACAGTATGATCGAAAGTACAATCTTGAAGAAAAGATACATCACCAATTACAAAGAAAGACCCCTCAATTCGCCACTTGTTTTCACTTAATCTCCGATACACATCGCAACAGGCCTGTCATAAGGGGGCATCAAGAAAACAGAAAATACAAGGCAAGAACATCCAAGAAACCCGAAAGCAAATAACAAGAAACACAGACTAACAGTGGGTTGAAACGATCAGACAATCTTGACCGTAGAAGAGGCAGCAGATGCATCATCATCGTCAATTTTATCGGGATTAAGAGGGGCGTGAAGCGTGGTAGTTGTGGTGGTTTCATCGTCTGGATCGTAATCTGGGTTGAGATTGCGATCAATGGCTTCGCGGCCTTTCTCTAGACAGGGTTTGCACGCGATCTCGATCGTACACCATCCCAGCCCCACCGCCGCGATCGCTATCAACGCCGTCGTCAACGCTCCCATCTCTCGTCTATTCTTCACCGCACTGCGCTTATGATTGGGAGCATCGTCTTTAGTCTGTGCGAGACTTTTCACTGTTGCTTAATGCGACTTTTCATATTCTGTTTGTTTAGAGTCGCATAAAGCACTAGCGACTTATATAGATAGTCCATCGACATTCATTAGCGGGCCAGGCTTGTAATAATTGCCATATTTTAACCCCCCACCCCCACAAATCTTGGGTATAATTTTAGTTGCCATATTTAATTTGCCCCAATTTTGGTTATTTCTCGAGTAAATTACACAAATTCACATGCCATATTGCGCCAAATCTTGTTTGTTTTGAGTAAATTATTAAAGTTCACATTGTATGGACATTTAAATAGTTCCAAATTATAATAGTCACTGTCTGAATTTGACACATATAATTCAGAAACATACTTATTAAGGGATGTTTAACATGTGTAAGTTTTTTAACACGTGTCAAAAATCTAATACATGAAATAGGAGATGGAACACGGTTTTAGAATAGAAAATCTGATTACCTGAATGTAAACATGGGGGCCATATGTGGGTATTCAAATGAATGGTGTAGATAAAATGGAACTAGCATAGGATTGTGAATATTACACATACAAGACTGAAGACTCTGATAATAAGACTTTGCTGTGGCACTATACCATAAAACTTCATCTTCTAATCCTCAAAAAATCCATGTGAAAACAAGTACAAAAAGGGAGGGATGATTCTTACAAACTTCATAACATGAACAATGTGACAAGAATAACTAAGAGTAAATGAGTTGGTTATTCTGATGTTCATGATCCAATTAAAGCTACGTAAGACATAAATGCATATTCAACAAGAATTCGATTTCAGCAATTGATACAAATCTAGAAATCATAAGTTACTATAAAAGTTACTGTTAAATGCCACCCGATTCATATTAATATGCCGTTGTTCAGTACAAATGAGCACCTGGAGAAGAAGGCTCTGTTTCAGTGCTCTCTAGAACAACCTTAATACAAACAATATATACTTTACACAACACAAACCATTCAAACAATATACATTTTTCTACCTCATAAAACTCTCATATTATAATTACACGTTTGCGCAAAAAAAGAAAACGGGTATTAAGCAAACAAAACCTGTGCGCTTGATGGGGTCAAATCGAACAGCGTTCCAGGTGCATCCACCGTTTGCCATTCAACACAAAATCTCCACTTTTTCTCGGACCCACCACCGGGCCCCACTCTCAGTATATGGCCCACAGCAACGTGAAGATTCCGACCCACAACATAAATCTTAGATTCCAAACAGTTCACACGAAAAGGCTTACAAATCTGCTCTGGTAAAGACGGCCCTTCAACCACGTCCCATGTATCACTCTCACTGTCATAAACCTTAAGCTTCATCCTTTCATGCTCTGTAACAACAAACAAATGTCCATATATTACAACACTTGAACCTGTCCACCCTTCTCTTAGCCCAGCAGCCATATTCTCCCAATGATCACTCACAGGGTCATAAACTTGTCCCCTTGGAGCCACATAAAAGGGCCAAAACCAACCTTCAGTCACTAAAAGCTTACCATTAAGAACCGCAGCGTCATATGAAGCCATATCGGTTCCCATATTAGCAATCTTTCGCCAAGTCCCGTTCTTAGGGTCCATCACTTCAGCTGAACTAAGCTCAAACAGATTCGTGCTATTTCCCCCCGCAACATAGATCATACCGTCGATAACCCCACTTGCGAAAAACGACCTAGCAGTGATCATTTTCTTCATTACAGTCCAACGGTTTTTACTCACTTCGTATTTCAACACTAAGTTTAAGGGACAATCCACGTCAGAGACCACACCGCCACAAACGAAGAGAACCCCTTCATGTGGGATCGAGACACACCTGAAACCTTGTGGGCAGACCTTGTCCTTACAAGGCATAGCGGGAATTGTGTGCCACACAAGCTTGGTAAGATCTAGAACCTTCCATTCAATCTTTCCAGTGCATTTGTGGTATGCAAAGACAAAAAGCCAAGGATCGTGAAAGCCAAGTTCTTTTCTACGGGTGAAAAATTGCTCTTTGTTGCCAAATAACGAGTACCAACGTTTACAGACAGCTTTGCAGGATGTGTGTTTATCGACTGGAACACGGAGGAGGCATTGTAATGAAACATCATCAGGAAGACCAGGAATTAATGGCTCTCCTTGAATAGCTAGTTCAAATTCTAGTGCAGGATCTAGCAAAGTGGTTTGTATAGAACCTAACTTAAACTTCGGGGATAAGACCATTTGCATATCGCCCAGCTTTTGCACTGGACCTTGGTGTGATGAAACTCGCACTCTTTGCATCTTTATACGCTGGACTTAATACAAATCGAAAACTCAGTGCACTAAGACTGAACCCTTGTTCTGATATTTAAGCTATCAATCTTGATCAAACCAGATTAACCCATGAGCACCCAGAGAAGATGAAATTTCAATAGAAAATAAGTGTCCCCAAATTTCTCCCATAAAGTCCTAATTTTCACGAAAACTGATCTTGAAAACCACAAACCGTCCAATTTAACCTCGTGTGCATGAAAAAACAATAAACTTATTCTGTTTCTCCCCTGAAACAGTGAGCCAAAAAATGCAAACTATTAGCATCCAAACGTTTACGAAATTCCAACGCCATTGAAAAGAAAAGCAAGAGACACAATAAACAAAAACTCCACAAACAGCTCAATCATTTATCCAATTTTTACCATAACAGACTTAAATACTCAAAAAACTTTTAAGAACTCAGTTCGTAATATCATAAAACCATCCAACAATTATAATCTACACAAGCTCGAAATTCAATAAACCCATGTCCCAAAAGTAACAAAATCAGATGTCAAAACCCTATAGCGGAAAGTGAAGCATAAAGGAACCGAAAAGGAACTCTTTTTTGGGGGTAAAAACCAAATAAGAAAAAAGGAAAATCAACTTACAGATTATAATAAAATTGATGAAACACAGCTTGATTCAAGCAGGGGGTTTCGCAGAATTTACGCGAAAGAATGACCGACCAGACCAAACAAGGCCTTTTCTGTATGGATTTTAGAAGGAAAAAGTTACCCAATGGCCTTTTAATCATGGTTTTGAGTGTATTTGAAGGCAAGGATATACATATATATATATATATATTTTTTTTTCATATTAAATGGTCCAGCCTCAAAGATTATCTATGCGGCAGACATTACTTGACAATCACATGGGGATTCATGGCGATCAGCGCGTGTAGCTACGACAAATACACTACTCAGAAAACAAAAATATACAACTGTTATATGCTCTTGCTTTGATTCTATATACATTTAATCTAACATTATTAAAGGTATTTTAGGTATCTGTAATTATTCTGAGTACATAACGTTCATAGATTAAATGTGAATTCAAAGTTACTACAGTTACGGTCATAAAATCTCAAGATTTATTGGTGTAATTAAAATATTATTAGCAGGGTTTATTTTATTATTCAAGATAAACAATTAATAGCCTAACCAGGACTAATTATCGTGGCACGCACAATTTAGACTCTTAATTATGTGATTTTTTTTATGGGTTATTATAACTTAAAAATAGTGGTAATATATGCATATAAAATTACGTTGCTTGCTTTATAGAAATAAACTTAGAATAAATAAACAGATGGATGGCAAAGTCACATTTGCCGACAATATATATCTTATCGGTTTTTTATTTGATTTCATTTTATTTTACCAATTTTACCAATTATGTTTTGGGCCTAGCTATACCTAACGAATACACTGGAGTCTGGAGTATATAAATTATTCAGTAATTTAGGCCTAAAAGTGCTCTGACTACTGGATAATAATATTTCATATCAGGCCCATGAAACTATGCTTCATACAGAGTGAGAATTGTTAAGGGCGATCTGGCCCAATTAAATTAAGACAGGCCCATTAGTTGATTTGTGTAGGCCCATTTGGCCAAAATGTAGAAATAGCCCAACTGTACTTGCTCCTCAAATTGATCACGTGTATTTTTGGTGCATTTTTGGTCATTTGTTTGCTAACGTGAAGCAATCGAATATTCAATAATCTGACATTATGTAAAAATTTACCTAACTTTTTGGAAAAAATGGGATAATGTCCATTTTCAACATTTTCAGTCCACAAGAAGCAAGTGTTAGTCCAACGAAAAAAAGGTTTCGTGCCAAAATTGGGTCCAAAATCATAAAATTTTGCGTTCAAATCTCACCCACGCATGTTAGTCGTCGTAATACTAATTGTTACAAGGCCGCTTATTCTTGTAATTGCTAATAGTACACGCAATAAGATTCACTTTAAAGAAAACGACGATTTGTAGCAAAGGCTTCAAAACACTTGAGATATTATATACGTTCAAATTTCCTATAATGAATATAAGTTTTTTCATACCGAAACTCCAAATTTACATCAAAGTGGTACACACACCAAATGTTATTATGGTTAGTGAATATTGATATATAATTAGTGATTATAGTATGATTAATTATATTTGAAGTAATAATCATACTGAAAGGAATAAGAAAAGTTATTCAAAAAAACTTAGTGGATGACTGTAAGTTGTTACGTATAAAAAGTTGAAAACTCTTCGTCAATAGCCTCAACAGTCATAATCTGGAAACTTCGATGAGAAATTCAAACACTGATCACTAATTTACCTGATTGATTACAAAGTTTGCCGAATAAGCAAGTCTAATTAGTGGATGAGCGAAAGGTAGGTCTATGACTTTGTTGGTTAGGATTAAATTGTAAGGAAATCCACTAATTAAAAATTAATTGACTCATAAGATGATTAATAAATTAGACATATCCATAGTGACATAATTATGAAAAATAAATGTTAGTTGGAACGAAAGAGACTATGGTCGATTTAGCAAGAGATTTGTGGATGCAAAATACTTGAGAGGTGGAAATTAAGATTATATATTATTGAGTTTTAGTATATTGTAGTTTGAAACATTTGCTGTGTATTATTTTTTGAATTACTATTTACTATAATATATATATACACATAATTGACTATATACTTTATTATGCATTGATTTGAATGTAAATATATTGAAATTACAAACAAAAAAAAACATATATGAGAGCAAATAATTGAAGGCAGCCAACTTGCTTGGACAATAGTTGGCATCTTATTACAAGCAATTTGTGAATCGACTAATGAGTTCCAGTACATGTGGGGAAAGCGAAGACTCATCTTAAACAATAAAAAGGACATAAAAACTTTCATCGTTTTCATCTGACTTAAATTTTGATGTCTCTCCAAAAGTTTAGGGCCTTTTTCTGTCTGTGAATTTTACAGCAACTTGCAGAGGTAGGACAGTCAATTAAGTGAACAACTTGTGGTGGGTGTTAAATATATTTTTTATTATTCTTTTATATATATATATCTTTGTTTCCTTGTTTATATATATATATATATATATATATAATAGGTTTAATTTGATCTAGGGTTTCTTGGTACAAAACTCTTATTGTTGTATATACTTAAACCTAGCTAGCTAATATTAGGGTTTTCATGTCAATTATTCAGGCAACCTTAACATGCATGAGGTTTTTGCATGAAACCATTGTAAGAGTAATTAAATGTTCTTTTCTAATTATACTGCATGGTTGAATTATTGAACATCGACCATTTATTAATCTCACAAGCCATGTGCACCAATTTATTACGAAATATTATGAGCTTTTAGGGTAATCGAAAGGATAGTTGCGTAATAAGCACATTGATTAAGACAACCAGCGATATATATATATATATATATATCAGACAAGTTATATTTTGTACGTAGAGAATTCAGAAAGTTAGAACATACAACACCAACAAGCAATGCAAGAATCTCCTATAGATTTGTGTTGACTTGGGTATCTCTGGTCGCAAATTAAAGAAGCATCTTAATGAAATTAATCTTAATTAGTGGGAATATTCGTCAATCCAAAAGGCAAAATTTCTCTAATTTATGTGCAACGTACGCGGACATGAGATACATTGCCAGCTTCTTGTCTTGAAAATAACAAATCGATCGAACAAGAAAACATGCATGATGTTAAAATGGAATAAAAAAAGTGCATATATCATATATATATTATTATTATATATGGGATTCTTAGAGACGTATGTACTGAAATCAGCACTTTAGAAATTAGTTAGAATCTTCGATGTAATTAATGGTGTAAAAAAAAGTCACCAAAAATATTCTCTAGACTTGGAAAATGGAGTGAAAAATGACAAATTGAAATCCCACATCCACATAATGTTGATTTTTAGGTAAAAGTTTCCACATAATTAATGTTCAGCATTGCAATTTAAGGGCAGGTTCCTCTTATGCTTTTTTGACTATGGTCTTAATAATTTCTTTAGCTTTCCTAAAGTAAAACTCTCTTTTTACCTAATATAAATTGAATTTGTAATCACGTTTGGAGTACATTCTAGATTGGATTGACTTTGCATATTATAAAGTCATTAAAACTAAATTAGTTAATTAAGTTCTATAAATTTAGCAAATATTAATTTGCTATAAGATTCCATATATGTTTCCTCCAATAAAAATCTCAAAAAGAACATATTGTTTTTTATTAAAATTCTTTACAGACAAATCCAAAACCTCATTATTTATATATATGTACGAGAAATGATTTGTTTGAAAAATATATAAATTAATTATAACAAGCGGACCACATGATATGCGTCCAAAGTATGATGCCATTAATAATGGTTGCTTTTAACTTGACAAGTATCGAATACCTAATCATAGATTTTCGTAATCTTAATTACCAACTGATCAGCCAATCAAAACGATCTTTTAATGATAATATTCCCCCAGGAATCGTATATTTTGTTCTATGTTATTAATTAATGGTACCTTCCAATTCTCTTTCGCTTTTCTATGTTCACCTAATAAAAAATTAAATTTTGATTAGCAATTTTGTTAAAATATATTATGATATTTCCATTGGCTTTAAACAAGATCTTTCTCTATATATTATGTTTTTTTATATTTATATTTTTCCAACTTGATAACCAGGGTTTACTTATTTACAAAATACATATATCTTTGTAAATATATAATTAATAATATAAATCGCCAACACAATTTTCTCTAATTTAACAAACTTAATAGTACACAGAAGCAAGAGATATTTAGAAGGGATAATCTGTGATCTGAAGATAAAATACAAGTGGTTGTGCACATGAAAATACGTGTCAACGTGGACAAAAATATTTTGGTGGCTTTATTTCAATGAATTTGGCGTTAAACATGCTACAAATTGGAGCCATTGACTCATATCTGAATAATATCTTTGATTATTTTGTTCTTTCTTCCATCAAATGATCAGAATTAATTAGATCTTTTGTTTCATATTGAAATTGATGGTAGATTTTTGTCCCACTTGATCATTTAATTTCCCCATCTCCCAAATGGGTGTTAGTTGGTGATGAAGATCTTTTCTTTAGCTAAAACTTATTGCATCAACTAAAGGATGCATGAAAAGTGTATGATCCTAATCATTACTCGTGTAATGATTCATCTGCCAAGATTAATATATATATATATATATATATATATATTGATTCGAATATAATCAAAGTTCAACCATAACAAATTATTCCTCAATTAATGATCAGCCATCACATGTACATTTTCAGATAATAAAGTAGATTATGAACGGCTAAGCATGTGCTACGTTACATTAATTTCTCTCCCACAATTTGCAATAATATTAATTACATGCAATTTGCAATAATATTAGTTAATTAGTTACATGCTAGATTAATGAAATTTCTCTTGTTTCATGTATAAAAATGATTTTCTGAATCTCTCGTCGTCAAATAGCACCAAGCTCACTCATTCTGTTACAACTGCTTTTAGCATTAATTTATAATTTAATCACACTATAATTGGAAAGTTTGATTAGTTTTTAATACAAAGTGCTTGATATTTTTAAGTTCGTGCATTCCATGTGCCAACTAGTGCCGAATGCCAACAACTACAAAGTGATCGATTATTCGATTGATTGCTTAAAAAGTGCATCATTTTGTAATTCTTCATAATATATCTGCAATTAATGGAGATTACACCAAGTTTTTATGATGATAATTGCTGCCCTAATTTAAAAAGTGCTCATTAGATGTTGATATATAACTGGAAGTTTGAAACCCTAGTCGTACTTTTACTGTATCTCATATCATATATATAGGCTAAATTATACTATCGCATGCATATAATTGGCTACTTTTCGTGCATTATTTGTTACAATATAATGATCAGCCACATGGGTGTGCATATTTTCCAAAGAGATAGCACTTGTTCTACCAAAAAAAAATGTAAATTAATGCAGATTAATCAGAGCCCTTGTTGTACAAGTGGAATTAATGGGAAACAATTAGAGCCCTTGCTTTGTTTAATTAGCAAGAGAATTATTTACAGAAAAGATTGAAAAATAAGGAAAAATTTGCAATTTTTTCTTACATATCCTGTTGGTACTATGTTGTGCAAGTTGCAGTCTGTCGTTTCACGTCACTGATGGTGAATGCATTAAAGTTGTTGTCTTTGAGACTCCAATTATTTGAGCACTGAATGGTAATCCGTGAGTATTGGGAGTTAGGCTCCTCAGATATTGATCCACACCATTCTTCATGTTGATATATATATATATACACACACACATTTAAGGGCATCATGATTCATGAGTCTAACCCTCTGAATTTATCAAGTATCAAATATATATATATATATATATATATATTAAACACACACCGAGCCTTACAAAATGGTAATTTATAATATATATTAATGGCGATTGGATGCACTAAGAAAAAGTAAACCCTACTCATGAAATCTTGCCTTATTATTAGTAATATTATTTTCTTTAATAGTATTGGTGTTGGCTTCAAGGAAAAACTCTCTGTTTCATTAGATAAATTTATATATATTATTGGATTCAAATATACAGAAATAGATACATGGGACTGAAATAGAGCATTCATAACCACCTGGGAATCAAAATAAGAAGACCTGTGATGTGCATATTCCTCCTGCAAGAAGCCTCACTATTGATGACAAAAGGCAAAAACATAAACATTGAAAACAAATAGTAAAATCTAATTTCCGCAAAATTTAAAAAAAAATATATTTTTTGCAAAAGGGCTTTTGAGTGGAGAAAATTAAGCACTTTTTAGTAAATGGGCACATGAAATATAGCTGGGAAGTCAGCTCTGAATATTCAAAATGGAATATCTAAACAATATATCACTTAATTCCAGACTTGACATACGATAATGAAAGGAAAACAATAATACACCCCCCCACCCCACTATCTTCTTTTAATCTTAGTGTCATTTATTATTTAAAAAGGTTTAATTAAGCTAAAATCTACATTTATATATCACTTGCAAACAATGGGTTGGATTAAAATTACACACACAAAATAAAAAAGTGATGCATATATAAGTGTGTAAATTTCTATCACTATTTCTTCAAGTTGACTATTGCATGCGACACATATATCAATTTCAGTCTACTTTCTGTCTTTTCCATCATTTTTTAATCGACGTTAAATTGTGGGGGCCGGAGCACTTATAAAAGAGAAGTATTGCTCTGAGATATTTGCAGCTATATAGTAACATCAATAATTACTTAAATATTTATTTGCTCTTCCGAAAGATGACAATGAGCAAAAACGTGTACGAACCAATACAATTTATTAAAATTCTATATACTAAAATGAAAGGATAATTCGTCATAATATTCCAACAGATAAGTTTTGACCCCCACAATCGAAAAATAGGACAATCTATAGTCTTTCTAGGCTATAAACTTTTCTAAAACTGGAATTGTTTTAGACTTTTAAGGTACATTTAATATAATGGACAAAGATATTTTCTGATTAGAATTAAAGAAACAAGAAATCAGTTAATTACAACAATTCATTTCTTAGTCAGATACTTTCACACGCTTTTCCTTGTTAAAATGAAAAATATTAAAAAAAATTAGTTTTAATAAGGGCAAGAATGGTAATTAGTGGGACTTTAAGATTATTTCCCCCATAAGCTTAATTTTGGAACCGAGTATATATGTTTTGGCCTTCACTGAAATGACTATATTACCCTCCATTGGTTTGAATGCTACTTGAAACGGTTCACAAAATGGGGACCTTCGACAGTTGGAATGAATAAGGGGCGGCCGGAAAATGTATATGGCTCACATATATATATATATATGGTCCTATGGTCCTCATGACCATTTATGAATAATGATATATATTACATATCAACTCACATCTAAGTCTGCAATATATTATATATTTGATATTCAATCAGGTATGATATTCCAAATAACATATTCATGAAATTATATCAATTGAGAAAAGAAGAGAAAAAGAGCATTAAATTAGGATATTGCCGTAATGGGAAGGTATATTGTGGCTCTTGGCGAAGAACAAAGGGCGAGTTTGCAATTACTGATTACAAGGCTATATGAATCCATAATACAAATAATAAACAAAAGTAAGTCATGTGTTACGAACAAGGTTTTAAGGAGAGAAATCATGAATAAAAATCAGATATTTTGTTCGATTAGAATTAGTGACGTTTTCGTCAATCTAATTTTCTCCAACTCAATTCGATAACTATTGAAAAAAAAAATTCCGAAAAACTAAAATAAAATATCTATAAATGAATGAATCGCATTTATACGTAGTTATTAGACGTTCTTAATTTGGCCACGTATTTGAAAAGGTTTAGTCACATATATCAATTACTTGTACTAATTACATGAGGATTATGACTTACTAATCAACATTTATCAATCATTACAAATTATAGCAACTAACAACTATAACAAAATAGATAACGATTTGTACAATTTAAATTCTTTTTTAATATTTAGGGTCTCAATTCAATTTTTTTGCGTGTAAAATTAGGCTTGATCGTACTAAATATATCAGTGGTTAAAAGAGTGGTGTTATTTGAAAGTTGAGGTGTAGTTTTGGGCTCTACCAATTAAAGTGACACTGATTTGATTATGTATTTATATAAATATGCTCTCTGACTCTAATGCAGATTCCTATTGGTCATTAATCTAAACCATTCCTCCAATTATATGCGTCCCTGAGAACTCTCTTGGCCAACCCCACTATTTAAATTTCTATTATTATTATTATTACTATTATTATTATTATTATTATTATGTCACACTAACATGCATAGCATACAGATACAGGGTCTTCCCACAAATCTAACACGTGGTCTTCTACATCATGTTTTAAGGTGGACCAAATTTTACACTAAATATTTCTCTATTTAAACCCTCTTTCCATCTTCTTCTTTGTCCCCCAAAACTCACTCTTCACCTTTCTTCCAACACACACATACATACATAAAAAAACTTCTCTTTTTCTCTCTACTAAATCAAATTTTAGTCCCATTTTTCAAGATTGATTGATAAAATCACATACAAATGGCACAAACAAATTCTACTTCATGGGCTTCAGCCCAATTTTCTCATCAATTTTCATCAACTTCACTTGTTGAACTGGGTTTCCCATCTAAATCAATTTCAATGAGAAAGCCCACTAGAAGGGCTAAAATCCACTGCGGCGGCGTTCTTACGTTCCCTAAATGCCCCGCCCAATCCCCCGCCGTTGGTAAAACTCTAGCGCCACCTCCGCCGTCCAATTGGAACTTACTACAAAGAGCAGCTGCCAAAACTATTGACGCGGTCGAGAGCGCGTTGGTCTCACGCGAACGCCAACACCCTTTTCCTAAAACCTCCGATCCACGTGTCCAAATTGCCGGTAATTTCGCCCCTGTACCCGAACAGCCGGTAAAGCATAACCTTCACGTCACCGGCACAATCCCGGAATGCGTTAACGGCGTTTATGTTAGAAACGGAGCTAACCCTTTACACGAGCCGCTCGCTGGTCACCACCTCTTTGACGGTGACGGCATGATCCACGCCGTCAGTTTTAACGGCGAAAACTCAGCTAGCTACTCTTGCCGCTTCACCGAGACACAAAGGCTGGTCCAAGAACGCGATTTGGGCCGACCCGTTTTTCCTAAAGCCATAGGTGAGCTCCACGGGCATTCTGGTATAGCCCGGCTGATGCTATTCTACGCCAGGGGGTTATGCGGATTACTGGATCATAGCCAAGGGACAGGTGTCGCAAACGCGGGGCTAGTATACTTCAATCAGAGGCTTTTAGCCATGTCGGAAGATGATTTGCCTTATCAAGTGAAGATAAATCAATCAGGCGATTTAGAAACAATCGGGAGATATGATTTTGGTGAGCAATTGAGAAATACTATGATTGCTCACCCGAAAATTGACCCTGTTTCAAAGGAGCTTTTTGCTCTGAGCTACGACGTCGTTCAGAAGCCATATCTCAAGTACTTCAAATTTTCGAGCACCGGAGAAAAATCGCCTGATGTCGAAATCCCCTTAGACGTGCCCACAATGATGCACGATTTTGCGATCACAGAAAATTTTGTTGTGATCCCTGATCAGCAAGTGGTGTTCAAGCTTCAAGAAATGGTGAAAGGGGGCTCACCTGTGATATTCGACAAGAACAAGAAATCGAGGTTTGGGATTTTATCAAAAAATGCTGAAAATGCTAGTGATATTATATGGGTCGATTGTCCAGATACGTTTTGCTTCCATTTATGGAACGCCTGGGAAGAGCCGGAGACTGATGAAGTCGTTGTCATCGGTTCATGCATGACACCACCCGATTCGATTTTCAACGAGTGCGATGAAAATTTAAAATCAGTTTTATCTGAAATCCGGCTAAATCTAAAAACCGGCGAGTCAAAACGGCGGCAAATTATCCAATCATCGGAGCAAATAAATCTAGAAGCAGGTATGGTTAACCGGAACATGCTGGGCCGGAAAACCAGGTATGCTTACCTGGCAGTTGCAGAGCCGTGGCCAAAAGTATCAGGTTTCGCAAAAGTAGACCTGGTCACTGGAGAAGTCGAGACATTTATCTACGGCGACCGGAGGTACGGCGGCGAGCCGTTTTTCGTGCCGAGGGACGTGAATTCCGATGGAGAAGATGATGGGTATATTATCGCATTCGTACATGACGAAAAAACGTGCAAATCAGAGCTGCAGATCGTCAATGCCATGACAATGAAAATGGAAGCAACGGTAAAGCTGCCGTCGAGAGTGCCGTACGGATTTCATGGGACGTTTATAAGCTCAAAGGAATTGGAAAATCAGGCCTGATAAAATATATTACTGTAGTATATTTGCGTGTATACATTGATGTAGAAGAAAGTGGTGTATTTACGGTGGGGGGTATTACCAGAGGGATTGGTAGATTTAGATTGACGTCCCCGGAATATCCTCTGCCGTAGATTTTAACGGTGGGTAATTTTTTTTTAGCTTTTTCACTGTTTTGGTTAACGGGGCCAAGCTTGAAGCTTGTGTAGGTATTATTAATGGAGCTCAGCTGGTTTCTGTTTCTTTTTGTATTCTTCTGCCTCTTTATTATATATACTTTCACTCTTCTCTATCATTTTCCTTCACGTTTATTTTATTTTTATTTTTTTGTACTTTTTGTGTATTAAATTTAAATAAATTTAAGTCGGATTTATTAATTAAGTACTCCTCGAAAAATAATTGAAATACATCTTATAAATTGAAGATACACTGAATCAAAATATGTAACTTTTTTCATGTGTCCTTGTTAAGAGTTAATGGACACAAAATGTTCAAATTTTGTAAGGTGGATCAAAATATGTAATTATTTTCATGTCCTTGTAAAGAGCTAATATTTTAGTTGTGAATTAATTATCTAATGATGAATAGTAAAAAAATCGAAGAAGAAATGCCAATTAAAAAAAAGTTGCATTTCTTTGAGAATCTTTTAACGGATAATTTGTGTAGAATTTTTGAAATTTATTTAAGAGGTAAAGCAAACTATTTTTAACACTTTATTATGTCCAAATTTCTTATATAAATCAGTTATTCAATGTCAAAACGAATCAAATCAAGTCGTAAAGTTGTAACTTACACTTCCAATCTACCTACTTTCTATCTTTTTCCTTCTCATTTCTCTAAAACTTTAGAACTTTTACCACCAACCATCGCCACACATTTCACATTATGTACCATTTTTCTTTACTTTTTTCAACATCTCTTTTTCACTTGTCACCAATAATATAGCTTTCTACAGGATTTGTACTTAAAAAAAAGAAAGTGATGTGTGACAAATTATTAAAATTAAATGTGAATCATCCAATTTAATGCAATATTTAAGTACTCTACAATCCATGAGACGACATATATTATGCCATTGAAAATCAGCAATATTTATATTATAGAAATTTAGGATCGAATTCCAGAATCAGCATTGGACCTTGTAATAAATTGACAATTTCTGACATCACCGCCCTTACTACCAGTCGCTTGGAGGAAAAAGATGTAAACTTAACGAATATAGATACGAAAATAAAAGATTGCAGCCTGTCAGGTCGGCTGAACGGTATATGAATTATTTTATAATTTAGAATAATAATAATATTAAGTTTAAATCTGATTGAATGTTGGTCTTATATTATATTTAATTAATATATTCGATAAGATTTCTATATCTTTTTCAAATAGGCAGTGTATATTGCTATCTTAAAAAGATATTCAATTTGGTTAAATAATTAACCCAATTCTTCACGTTTATGATGAATAATCAATTGCATTAATTTCCATGATACAAAGTGAATAAAATTCGTTAAAATCAGAGAAAAACGAAATGGGTTTGTGTGGATGGTATCGAGTTGGCGGGTTATCTGTTTAATTGTTGATTAGAGAAATTTGATTGGCATAAACATATTTTCCACAAAGAAATATGTCCCAATCGCACCTTTTCGGAAATATATTAGAAAGAGAAATATTAGATTACATTGGAAATTCAGTATTTATTTACGATATTAATTTGCCGGAGATTGAATATAAGCCATAACTTTTGGAAAAGATGTTTCTATTGCCAGCGACAGTCATATACATATACATACATACATATATATATAGTCACGAGATAAATAAATCAAAAAAAGTGAATAATGGAATTCGTCTTTCCTTTAATGGAACAACACTTTTCACATATAACAAATACAAGATATTTTTATGTCGGGTGGGTTTCATTTCGTTGAAACCTAATTAAATCTAAGCTGCTTAGGGTCTCAAAATTTATATTTAACTATTTTAAATTTTAAATAGTCTCAGAAAAATATATATGAGACGTGAGATTCGATTTGACTTGTGGAAAATTAAAGGTTTTTTAAATTATAGATTACAATTCATTGAATCAAACTGTGTTTGTACATATTTTAATAAAATTGAATCAATTCGGGATTCTGAAAGATCATGGGTTGATAACAGTCACTCATTTAGATACACATAAATCATTTTAGACTTATCATGCAAGTATTCACTATAGAGTATAGAGTATTTAAAATATTAGAAATTTAGCATAAATTTTTAAATAATAATCGAATTTTTATACCGTTTCATTACCATGTACAGAGAAGTCTACATTTTACTTCGGATTTTGATGGTTCCTCTTACCGTAGACTTATTATTTGACCTTCTAATTGCAAACATGAAACATGCTTTGATATTTACTTTGTCAATTACAATTGTGCCACTTAAACATTAATTTTGGGGGGGTTGCAGGTTAAAAATATTAATAATTGGTCTTTATCATATAAAAAATGAATCAATTAACTATTATAAAAGTATTTAAAATTAATACTTTACTGGGATTAATTTTTCTCTAAAATAAAATTATTCTCTTCATCATCATTTTTGTCTTTTGGGTAACCTTAATTTAGACAGAAGAAAACAGATATATACGCTGTTATGAAGATGCCAATCCAAATTATCCCAGATTTTTAGGATTTGGTACAGAATACAAAGCTGAATATCAAAGCAAATCCAATTAATTTAAGAGGTAAGTAACTAAAAATAAACTTTGACCTCATGAAGTCCACGTGAATTCCACGTGGAAGCATGGGCCTAGCTCCATAACAATGAGAAAATTCAAAATCTTTAATAATTTTTTTTAAAAATCAAATCATACAACATTTTGAAAGTTGAGTTCGAAAATTACCCATAAATCATAATTCTTTGGGATTAATCATAGTCTAACATTGTGATGGGTCCCCAAAATATGACCAGGGGCATTACGGTAATTTAATAAATAATGGAAATAAAAGCATTATTAATATGTTGTCTTTGTGGGCCTCCAACCGAGCCCAATACAAGCGAGCCCATGGCCCAACTAGAATCTCTATAAATACCATAATGATCAGCTAAACTGATTATTATCTGGTTTACACTCCAAAAACTAGAACTATTAAATACTTTCCAAATCCACGAGATTGAGGAGTATAATATCTGAGAACTACGAAGAGGCTTGATCCTATCAAAGTAGGTACGTAGGCAGCTCGAAGTTACTGAGCGCAGCCCCAATAGCTAAAAACACCTAATCTGGTCTGTCGTGAGTCGGATCGGATCCCTTCCCCACGTGACTTTCACATGACAACTATTTGATCCCGCATCACATTGTCTTCTGTCAAGGCGTAGCTAGGCTACATATATATAAGACTACGTCTTCAAAAAATTAAATAAAATACTAATATTGAATTCAACAATTACTTTTAAGTTTTAATTTTTTGAATGATTGAATATTTTTTATCAAAGGGTTGTATTTTAGAGTGAAAAAATGGTAAAAATCATATATTTAGAGTGCAATTTGGTTACGCCTTGTGCTAGGGCTGAACATACAAAAAAAAATTTAATATATTTTTTAACTACACGTCGAAGTTATATATTTAAATATATATTATATATTTTTTGAAATTTTTGTATAACAACAATATTTAAAATAGACTCAAAATCCAATAGAATCCAAAAAAGTGAAAAGAGTCTACAAATAATAATAAAAATATAAATATGATAATTAGCTTAGTAGTATGACTCCGACAGTGGCCGCCTTATGTTTGGGCAGCTGTTCATTTTACCTTACTCGCTGCCGAAATCTCAGGAATTCTCATAACGGCGCACACTTACCCTCATATGCATACATTTAATTACATATATATATATTATATATATATGTTATATGTCGACCAACCTGAAACTAACTCTGTATCATTTAATTTAATGGGAATTTAAATTAAATTCGTATATCATTAATTTTTTCTATAATTTACATGCATTAGAGAAGAATAACTAAGAGCTAATAAATAAAGTATGAATTAGCGGAGTCTAAATAGAACATTTCGAATTAGTATATGTTTATATGCCTATTAGAAAGAAATACCATGTGCCAATAACTTGGATCATTTGTTCAATTTTGTATTTTTTGTAGGCTAAGTATAATCAATAGTCGTATATCACAATGTGATCTTAAAAAAATAGAAAGTACGAAATTATATTATATGGTTTATATTAAATTTCATTAAGTGTCAATTACTAAGAGTGATTGATTAAATAAATTACTATAATAATTAACAAAATTGAAAGACTAAATTAAAACAAGATATGATGAAGTCCTGAGCCTAAACCAAATTATTATTATATTTTAAGTATACTCCAGGTGGCTAAAACAATTAAATCCCATATAAAGATTAAAACCGAACTATTTAGAAGATATCATTGGTTGGTAAATGTGTGTCATGGATAACGCGTACTAACACTACACTATATAATATAATAATGTAGGGTTTAATATTAATTGATATATATTAATGTATAAATAGACAGTTTAAAGTTGGATTTACATTAATCAGATTGCATCATTTTGTTCGTCACACTCCATATATAGACTATTTGGGAGCAAGCCATTTTATATTATCATTTTAATTATGCTCTTCCACACTCACATTTACTAGTGGAACAAAGAAAAATAATAATTATCCAATCAAAAGCTATATATATCAAGAAAAAATTATATTTAAATTAATTATTCCATAATTTGAAATTTGAATTGAAGGGTTGAGAAATGAATCCAAATTATTTAACTCTGATTCGAACATTATACTCATTCTAAGCTCCTTTCGAAAACCATTCGACCTAATCTTAAACCCTCAAATTGCACTATATTTTAGTGTGTAAGGAGTAATGATATAACTTAATGTGTTCTTAACGTCACGCATGCGAGTTCTATTCATTAATTACAGATAATGTTATCCTTAAAAGAATGTATTTATTTAATATGGGATTATCCTAATGATATAGACTTACTATTATTTATAACAAATAAAGATAATAATCACAATACTTTATAAAATCACTCATTTATTAAACATGATTTGTGGCTAGAAACATGATGAAAGAGAGAGAAGAAATGGAGAGTGGGGCACAACACTTTTTCCACCTTAATTGGATAATAAATCGTGTCTTTTTGATTGGGATATGTAAAATTAAGTGAACAAGAAACCTAGTCCATCTGTATTATTTTTAAGGGTTTAGTGGGAATTTAAAAATGGCCAAATAAATAAATAAAATACATAATAAAAGTTATAAAAGTTGGTTAAAAGTGTAGCATAGCCATGGTCGGTCAAATACTATTATAATATGAGATAAGACATATATTAGCATTACATATAGTCCCCTACACTAGCTAATGAATTGAAGTTTTTATTTTTTTTTATTTAAAGATGTTTACTTATATAATATTAAATTGAGTCTATGTAGCCATAATTGGATAAATCTCATTTTCTTATAATTGATTATTCCTTTTTCCTTTTTTTTTTTTTTTTTTTTCTATTTCCCCCCCTCAAAATATAAACATGGTAACTGGAGACTCCACTAGTTATTTGGTTAAAGGTCAACTGCGATATATGCTTTATAGTATAATTTAAATTGTATTATTTCATTTGGTCACATGGTGGAGAAAGCACAAAATGTTTCAAAAATTGATAGTGACTTAGGTTTGAGAATTGAGTTGAAATAATAGTGTGGTGGTGGTGAAATTAGGAAATACTAATAGTGCTGCCATATGCAATGACATCATATATATAGACATATACATATATATTAAGTGAGTGGTTAAAATATTAACACTGGTCTAATGTCTTATAATGAATATATAATCATACATTTCTTTTTGGTGTTAGTTTATCTTTGAATAAAATATGAGAAATATTTTAAAAGGCCATTTTTTAAGAACAACTTTTTCTTATTTTATTGTGAAGTTTGATTATGGACATCGTCTTATATGTGTGTGTCTATATTTGTTTACAATGAAAATTCCAAGGAAGCATTACTATTCCATGGATTGGGCTTAATAAGCTGGTCTTTGAACAAATTAAGGTGTAAAATTGAATTTTAATTTCATATACGTGTTTGTGTATATATTGTATATTTTCTTAAGTTATTTATTTAATGCAGAAGTATGGAACATTTGATTGCATTTGGCTATTTGATGCAATGATACCTTAATTACTAAATAAATGGTGGATATACAGCTTCTCAAGAAATATGTTAATTTCTAAAAAAAATTGTACCAAAATCTATTGTACATGAGAAATATACTACTAGCTAATTGTCACTTAAAATTCTTAATAATTTAAAATAATTAGGCTTTGTTTGTTTATGTTTTCAAATCTCATTTTCAAGTTTTAAATCGCAAAATTCAAAATAAACTTAACACACCAAATTTTTTATTCAAATTTACACTTTTCTCAACTCTACCTTTTCAATTCACTATATAATTACCTATTATCGATCATATATACATCAGTTCACACATTCACCAATAAAATCATTCATTATAATCATTATTTCTATTTCTCTTTCATATTTTATATTTTTTTATTTATATTTCTTTATTTTTAATTCACATAATCATATATAAACAACTAAAATAATCATTCTACGTATCATTCATCAACCTATCAATATTGATTTGACACATTTCACAAGTTTCAACCTATTTCTGAAAAAATAAACAAACAACTACAATTCTCACACGAATTTTAATAGTACGCAATTCCAAACAAAATTTTAATCAAAAACATATACAAACAAAGCCTTTTAACATCTATATGATAAACATTCTTAAAAAGGAAGGAAAAATAAATAAATTGTACCCATCATCATCATCATATTAGACTGGATTGATCGTCAGCTTTCTAGAGAATACATAACCACCACCTTGTCTTCAGGGATTTGAATTTTGCCCACAGAGAATTTCCTACCACCTTGGAATTAAAACAATGATTTGTTAAGGTTGCATGAAAACTCACAACTGTGGCTTCATATTCTGTCTCCACGTATCTCCCTCTAAAAACTGTCAAATAAATATTATTCCTATTCCACAGATTCAGGATTTTCCTTCTGATTATTTTCATGATTTTATGGCCCCCATCAGGTTCCCGGAGGTCAATTTTCAGATCCTCTTTATGTCATGCTGTAATCTTACATATATACACATATACGTATAAATTATTTCATGTGTATTTGGTCATTATACATGCCTAAGTTTCTCTATTTTTGTTAGACTATATACATCGTATATTGCATCTCATTTGGACCATATTCATTGTACCTAAAACATATGTTTTTCAGATAATGATTTTAAAGAAATATAGGAATAGGAGACAGAAAATCATATTTCTAAGATTTGTAATCACAACTCTCGTCATCAAGTATATGTAATGTTATATGCTGTTTTGTGTGGTGTAGATTAACCATGTGATGTTCATGAATTACTTACTTTATTTTATGTTGGACCAGATGAATTTCTTCTCTATATATTGTATTATTCATTTTATTTTATTTTAAATTTACCTATCTGTGTGTATTTAAGATAATTTTTTATACTCATTAGAACGTGGGTTTTCCAAGTTATTTATTATGCATGGACAAACTGATTTATGCATGTGAATTTCATATGAATTTCACCTGTTCAACATGCACCACCCGAACAAGTTTACTAGGGTCTAGAAACATATATAATTAATTAATTAATTAATTTCTACCTAATTAAAGTCAGAGACTGAAAAAGAGTCCAATTAATTATAAAGTGGCAAAAGGGCAACATAATATTGGGTGGGGGCCAAAATGGCAGTTTTGTTACTTTAGAAGAAACAGTTGGGCCAAGCATAATGAAAAACAATCTTTGACCGCCAAACTTTTGGTGATTCTCGAAATTCAAAATTCGACTAAATTTCTATTATCATATGCATTATATGATGATAGACCCATATATATATATATATACATATATGGGATGTAGATTATCGGGGATTTAGTTCCCTAGATCTTTTCAAGTATTATCAGTCGAACCTCAATACAAAACAATCTCACTAGGCTCTTTAATGGCCACGTTATATTTCTTCTAGACAAAGTTAATTCCTTATATTCCTGTGCTGACGCATGAAAAAGATTTTCACGTGTAATGATTCAAACTCTGTAAATTTTTCTGTTTTGGGGTTAAATTTAAGGAAAATTTCAAGTCCCAATTGTTTTTTATTACGTCTTAAATGATGTGCAATTTGTTGTAATTGGCTGCAATTTTTATCAAACTCAGTGCAATAATCCTCTTGGAAAAGTAAAATTTCCAGTGTTTTAGAGCCATTTTTCTTGCAAGAAAAATCAATCTTCCCTTTCACACTAACAAAACAGGAATGGTTCAAGTACTTTGATTCTTTCTGTGTGCCATGTACTAATCTGTTGGCCAGTCTGTAAATCCAATGAATCTCAAGAGCCAATCAAATCAAACGGATAGTTAGGCATCTCGAAAGTTCGAGATTCTTCTCATTTTTATTCATTTGTAATGTTAATATCATGAATATTAAGAAGAAAAATAGTGTCTGTTAATCCAAGTAATTGATTAGGTAAATTATTCCGTGGAATCCATTTATTATATATGAACCATTCGAATAAATATGATAAATCACATTCAGTTTTAAGTTTTAACGTTGTATATAGGGTTTATGTATGTTAATCTTATATATACATGCATATATGTGTATATATATATATATGTTCAAATGCAACATGAAATGAAACAGCAAAACCCATGATCGTGATCGGTCTGGTGTTCAATACAAATCAGTAGACAAAACCTGTATTTATTGTCGATTTGATCGATGTTGATAGGTGAACAAGAACCAGGAAACGACTGGCCACAAAAATTAATAAAGGGAAAACAGAATTTAACTTTATGAATCATTAGTTATGATCAGTTGCTGTAATAATTAGTTAGTTAGTTAATCCATATTCGACAATTCAACAATCCTGGATCACGATATATGACCCATTTAGATAATGTTTGTGAATCATTAGATTAAGTACAAATGTCCAATAAAGAAAGAAGATTGAAATATAATGGCCCAGTCTGGATATATAGGCTTAATTGCTTAAAAGCCCTTACGTTTTGGGATTTCCTTTGGCCCATCTAAGCAATTTTATGGTGTGAAGGGCATTCTATTTGCCATTTCAGATAGGAAACAAATTGTAAAAATAGATATGAAGTTGCAATATTGTGACAAATATTGCTATAAAATTATTAATAGAAGCCAAATAAATATAGTATTACCAGAATTTTGATATGGCATTTTCACATGATATTTTGAACAATGTAACTGCCTTAGGATACAAGTGATACAACTTACTGAAACGACAAATACAGATTCTTAAGATTAAAACACCATCAACTCACAAAATTTGACATCAACATCATAGACAAAGCTAAAAACCACAACATTAATGCACACAAACATATGATGGCATTGTTAATACTTTCACTTAGGGGTGGCAAAATGGATCCGGAACCACGGTTCCAACCCAATTTGGGTTGAATTGGTTCCTAAGAAAATTTTATTTGGTTCCAAGTTCGGTCCAACTAATTTCAACTTAGGCCCAAATTATTTGTTTGTCAATACTCTAAAATTAAATAACAAAATATATGGTATTGAGTCGGGTTGGGCTTGGTTCCCTTTCAGGTTGATTTTGGTTCCCTTTTGGGTTGAGTTGGTTCCTTCTTAAAAACCATTTAAGAACCCAACTTATTTTAGAACGAAACCGTTGGAACCGACCCAAACCCAACCCAACCCGCCCATTTGCCACCCCTACTTTCACTCATCGACAAAGCTGCTCAACTGCAGCAACAATCTGCGGGGGCTGAACGACAGTCCATTCCTCCAGCACACCAGCATACGGCGTAGGCACATCCTGTGACGACAAGCACACAATCGGAGCATCCAAATAATCATGAAAATGTTCGTTTATACAAGCCGTCAAGCTAGCACCAATCCCGCCAGTTCTCATACATTCCTCCACAATAACCACACGATGAGTCTTTTTAACCGAATTCCCAATGGTATAAAGATCAAACGGTTTCAATGATCTAATGTCAATAACCTCGGGATCGTACCCTTTGTTCACAAGAGTCTTTGCAGCCTGCATAACATGGTACCTCATTCTCGAGTAAGTTAGAATCGTAACATGCTCACCTGGTCTCACCATTTCAGCTTCCTCGAGATTCAATACATATTCTTCATCTGGTATTCTCTCTTTTAGATTATAGAGCAAAACGTGCTCGAAAAGAATAACGGGATTATCACTTCTAATAGCAGCCTTCATTAGACCCTTAGCATTGTAAGGCGTCGAGCAAGCTACCATTTGAATCCCGGGAATTGATTGAAAATACGATTCGAGCCGTTGTGAGTGCTCTGCCCCGAGCTGTCGACCGACCCCACCGGGCCCACGGATGACGATTGGGATCTTAAGCTGACCGCCAGATGTGTAGTGGAGCATGCCACAGTTGTTGGAGATTTGATTGAAGGCTAGAAGAAGAAAGCCCATGTTCATTCCCTCGACAATGGGGCGAAGGCCCGTCATGGCAGCTCCAATGGCCATGCCAGTGAATGAGTTTTCAGCAATTGGGGTGTCGAGGACCCTAAGATCGCCGTATTTAGGGGCTAAGCCTTTGGTGACTTTGTATGAACCTCCGTAATGGCCCACATCTTCGCCCATTACACAAACGCGTGGATCTCTTTCCATCTCTTCCTCTAGGCCTTCACGGAGAGCTTCGAAAAGCAAAAGCTCGTGCCTGAAAAAGGAGATTGGATTAATAATTGATCCCATGATTTAAGGAGAAGAGAGACGTGTTAGAATGATAATCTCCAGTATCGTCGATATTAAATCTATCATGAAAAGATTAAACAACGATGTGATGGAAGTTCAAGAGAGCACGTACATGTAAATAAGTAAAACACTGACAGGCTCGTCATCAGAATCTCCTTAGGCAGATATTTCAGTGGTTTTGTATGTAAGTTTTTTCTTCTTTTTTTTTTTTATTCCACATGGATTATGACAAGAATTCGACCCTTGTTCATGCAGTGCAAAAGATAATGAATAATTGATGTTAATGAATTATTCACACTGCAAGACTGATTGAACCATAAAATCTAAAATCAGAGGATAATGAGAAGCAAATTAGGAATGAATGAATGATACAAAACGCACTAACTCATTCCAATTTCTAATCTTATGGCCAAACTCAGTAACTAACTACAGTGTGTTCTAAAGAAAATGGAGAATGAGGAATAATACTCAAAAATTAAAGTGAGAACAAGCTCACAATAGAGAAGACAATGTAGAAATACCCTGGCTTGGATGCAGTAGAAGCTGTCTTGTCTTCCTTGGTCTACAACCAAAAACAAACAACACCAAATTATATCCAAAGAACTTCAAATAGCTACAGATCAATGCAAAAGAAGCATGAGAGACAGATAAACTTACTGCGACTGCATTTGCATATAAACGCTGATTCCTACTATTGCGGAGGTTGAAACCAGATGTTGAACTTCCATCACAACGAATAATAAAGAAAGCTTGCATTACTATCTGAAACAAATTGCAAAATTGAAGGATGTATTAGAATGCTAGTACCACAACAACTTGTGGTACACAGTTATTCAATACAAGAGACCTCTGTAACACTGCTAGTTATGGCAAATTAAAAATTGGTAAAAGGAGGTTTGCATGTGTACAAATTAGTCTCAGCCCATTTCGAACTAAGGCGAAAAATTGTTAAGTCGAATGATAACAAGAACACAGATTTCAATAAAGAAAAGAGAACTGATCAAACTCAAAATTCAAAGAAACAGCTACCATAAAGATATTCATAAATCGAAAAAAATCGAAAAAATTTTGAAACCTGGAAGCGATCTACGAGAAGAGAAGCAAGATTTCTTGCAATTAGCTGATGAAAGAGCTGTTGTGGACCCAATTCCTTGTGTAATCACAGCCGCCATTGGAGAAAAAAAAATTGAAATTCCAAAACAACAAGATGCAAACTTCTTGGTAATTTTACAACAAAATACAATGTAATAACTTATTAAATTTATACAAAAACAGACACAAAATCTAGAAAGGAGGGTTTAACAGAGAGAAAATTGTGGTGGCCCCGGTGTCGTTCGATTCGATTTGATTGAATTTAAGCCGGGAAGAGATGAATGAAAGTAGACAAGAATTGAGAACCACATGTTTCAGTGTCTGGTTCCCTATGTGGGGTCTTCTGCACCAATAATAGTCATTTATTACATAACCCAATAGGGCTTTGTTTTATCCAGCCCAATTCTACAAAAACTTATGGGCCAACCAGGATGAAGAAAAGCCCAATAAAGTTTTACTATTAACTTAAAGAATAGAAAACCCAATAAATTAAGCAATTTAAAGCTTCTAATAAATGCTTCTATTCGATCTCTTCATAGTTTATCGATTAAGCACTGTTTCACATATCTTATCATGGAACATGCCACAATGGTTTATCCTCAAAGCAGCACATTTAAGAAAGGCCTAAATTTATGATCTAAGATCTTAGATCGACATTATTGATACGTATTTTTCATTTATTTTGTTGACATTTTTCGATGATTAATTATGAAATTGTGTGAATATTTCAACTTATGACGTCTTATATTAAAGCATCTTCGGACTTTGATACTTCACCGTATTGTACGAATTTGAAGTACAATGAATTAGTACTAGCATACTATATAAGATACACTATAATTCAACACAAATTAACTAATGCAATAAATTTAACATTTATGATTGAAACTATGCTTTTATAGGTGGTTTCACTTATGATGCTAGACTTTAGGAATAACTAAATTGGTAGTGTTATTCAACATAATTTTAAGACATTAGGTTGTAATAAAGGCCAATTACGTTGGAACTCATGAATGAGATGTATATATGGTAATTTTTTTGTGGATGTAAAGATTCGATTTTAGAAAATTAACCACACAAAATATATTAACACATGTGGGATCAACTAAATACATATGTATAATATTTATATTTATTATTATTATTCTTGAGTTAAATTACCGAAAATCATAAAAAAAAAATCACCGTATATTTTATGTAGTGGCACATGCATATAATGTATCGCAAATTATGATCAACAATCACTAAAAGTTAGAAGAGAATGACCAACAAATAGATATAAAATATTCTAATGAGATTTTAGATATTCTTTCTTCACCTACCGTCTATCTGAAACTAAAAAATGGAACCATAAAATGTAGGTGTGTTTTATTCCTCCAATGCCGTGACACAAACATAATTTATTGTTAATATGTTTATGTATTAAAATTTTAATTCCATAACTTTATTCACCATCACCCATCTAAATTTGTTGATAAAAATAGTATAGAAATTTGAATTATTTTTTCCACATATATAACGTGCAGCCGTAACATTAAAATTAAAATTAGTGGGCTCGTGGTACTACAGTTCTTTTACAAGACAAAAAATATTAACAACGTGGTTTCCACCAGTTCTAAATAATATTGATTAGTCACATTAATATTTAATTACGTACATTAATTAGAAATCAAATGTTGAATAATTGCGATTGTTTTTCAATTATCCTGCAGCAGTTGGTTAAATTCACTGCAAAAGGAGTGAATTATTGTATTTATCTAACAATCATAACAACATTTGTAATATAATTATATTAGATTCTATCAAGTTAGATTTAGATAATAATTTATGGTCCCATTAGATATTTTCGTTGATCGCAATAATTTTCAAAGAAATAAATCACAAGAGTTTTTTTCAAAGAAATCACAATTTTGTGAATTGTGATAGCAATTACAATTTGCAAGCACCTTTCAATTGCAAATGTCACCCTCAATTTGAAAAAGTACGAGGAAATAGTTAATAATAACAACTTCAATTGCAAATGTCACCCTCAATTTGAAAAAGTACGAGGAAATAGTTAATAATAACAACGAAACAATGGATCACTTTGAATTGGGAAATTTGTCATTGTCATCAACTAGAAATTTTGGCTATGTTTGTTTATGTTTTTTGGATGAAATTTTATATTTTTTTCGAGAATGGCGTATTATAGAAATTCGTGTAAAAATGGTAGGTATTTGTTTATGTTTTTAAAATTAGGTTGAAAGTTGTAAGAGATGTTAAATCAATAGTGATAGGTTGATGGATGATGTGTAAAATAATTATGTTAGTGGTGTATATAATGATTATGTAAATTAAAAATAAAAAAAATATGGATAAAAAATTGTAAAGTATGAAAGAGAAAGTGAAAAAATGATTTGTAATAAATGATTTGATTGGTAAATGTGTGAAGTGATGTGTATATGAATGATAGTTAGTTAGGCTATGTACAGCAGCTTGTCAAATTTTCACCTTCTCTTCCGTGTGCCACATCAGATTCCCTACCACATTCCCTATCACATTCCTTTCAACTCCACAACAGCTAGTCAATTAAATTTTTTTTACTTTCTCTTTCATCCACATCACTAATTTTAATAATTAATTTTATCGTTACAATTAATTTTAATAAAAATTAATTTTATAATTTTTATATTTATTAATTAAATATTTAAAATATTTATTTTTTAATAAAATATTAATTTTGAAATTATTGAAAATGTTCAAGAAAATATTAATAAAATGATAAACAAAGTAAATTATTGAACAAATAATAAACCGAACACTCAGAAATTATTGAAAACGTACAAGAAAAACACAACAAACATCGATAAACTTAGAAAATTTGAAATTTGATCAACAAACATCGATAAACTTGAAGGTTAAACTTAAATTGAAAATTGAAATGAAAATATGGAGTAAAACCCTCTAAAAAAATTTGGTGTCCAAATGACACAAACTTAGGCTCTATTTATAGAGCTTGAAAAAAGAAAAATAATGGTGATTTTTTTTTTATTTTGCATAATTAATACTAAAAAAACGATTTACAAAAGAGTAGAAAAAAAAAATAAAGATGGGGACAAGTGGCAACGTCCCATTGGTCGCCTTTTTTGTTTTGTTTTTTTTATAATTTAATTGGGCCCCACAATCCAAATTCTCTTCCAATTCCTTGAAGTCAAATTTTCCCTACCAAAAAATTTCCCTACCAAATTCCCCTACTAATAAATCACTCAATTTCATTTCCCCTCCATTTCCCCCCAAATTCACCCACTGATGTACATAGCCTTATATAGGAGATTAAAAAAGTAGAGTTGAAAAAAGGGGAATTGAGATAAAAATTTGGTGGGTTAAGTTTATTTTGAATTTTGTGATTTAAAATCATGAAAATGGATTTTGAAAACATAAACAAACAAGGGCTTTATCTTTACAAACTATAGATACATAATTTATTTTACGGTAGATTTATATTTTCTTCATTTATTTTTCAAGATAATCTAAAGCATCATGTATTATAAAAAATTAATCATTACCATGTATCATGAAATTGAGTCATGACTACTTAAAATTATAATACAAATTAAAATTAAAATTATCATGTTTCCTCGAATAAATTTCTATTTTGCACATTTTATTATGAGTTATGGCCAACTAAACTGATTTAATTATCTTGTATAATTTACAAATTATCATACTAAAATGAGAATTATCCAATATACATTTTAAAATTTAAAGCGACAAATTTATATGCACGTCCCAAAAAAGGAAAAAATTCACCTTCCAACTTCAAATCCTTGTAGACCAAGCAACCTTCTATATATTGTTCAAAAGAAAAAGATAAGTTTGAATATTAGACAAAAAAAATAGCAATAAAAATTAGTGGCCGACTGATACACGTGTGTAATTAATAATGAATATGAGGATACATACAAAAAGACAGTCTATTAAAAAGCATATAAATTCTATAACAAAGTTGGAACATGCCACAATGGTTTATCCTCAAAGCAGCACATTTAAGGCCTAAATTTATGATCTAAGATCTTAGATCGACATTATTGATAAGTATTTTTCATTTATTTTGTTGACATTTTTCGATGATTAATTATGAAATTGTGTGAATATTTCAACTTATGACGTCTTATATTAAAGCATCTTCGGACTTTGATACTTCACCGTATTGTACGAATTTGAAGTACAATGAATTAGTACTAGCATACTATATAAGATACACTATAATTCAACACAAATTAACTAATGCAATAAATTTAACATTTATGATTGAAACTATGCTTTTATAGGTGGTTTCACTTATGATGCCAGACTTTAGGAATAATTAAATAGTGTTATTCAACATAATTTTAAGACATTAGGTTGTAATAAAGGCCAATTACGTTGGAACTCATGAATGAGATGTATATATGGTAATTTTTTTTGTGGATGTAAAGATTCGATTTTAGAAAATTAACCACACAAAATATATTAACACATGTGGGATCAACTAAATACATATGTATAATATTTATATTTATTATTATTCTTGAGTTAAATTACCGAAAAGCATAAAAGAAATCACCGTATATTTTATGTAGTGGCACATGCATATAATGTATCGCAAATTATGATCAACAATCACTAAAAGTTAGAAGAGAATGACCAACAAATAGATATAAAATATTCTAATGAGATTTTAGATATTCTTTCTTCACCTACCGTCTATCTGAAACTAAAAAATGGAACCATAAAATGTAGGTGTGTTTTATTCCTCCAATGCCGTGACACAAACATAATTTATTGTTAATATGTTTACGTATTAAAATTTTAATTCCATAACTTTATTCACCATCACCCATCTAAATTTGTTGATAAAAATAGTATATAAATTTGATTTTTTTTTTATGACAGGGGAACCTGCAGCCGCTACCGTTAGGTGCGCAAACCAGCCTAGGTTGCCCATAGCTGACAGACTCATAGTAGAGAAGGCAAATAGGCATTCCCTCATCAGGATTCGAACCCGTGACCAAGGCCACAACATTCACATGCCCTTACCAACTCTACCGGGGTTGCCCCCAATTTGAATTATTTTTTCCACATATGTAACGTGCAGCCGTAACATTAAAATTAGTGGGCTCGTGGTCCTATAGTTCTTTTACAAGACAAAAAATATTAACAACGCGGTTTCCACCAGTTCTAAATAATATTGATTAGTCACATTAATATTTAATTACGTACATTAATTAGAATCAAATGTTGAATAACTACGATTGTTTTTCAATTATCCTGCAGCAGTTGGTTAAATTCACTGCAAAGGAGTGAATTATTGTATTTATCTAACAATCATAACAACATCTGTGATGTATTATATTCGATTCTATCAAGTTAGATTTAGATAATTGATGGGCCTCAATTGAGCCCGGCCCAGTATCCTAGTATTAGGAGATCACGGCCCACTATGGACCCTGCTCCGTGGGCTAGGGTTTCAATATGGCAGGTCCATATCTCGCGAGTCCGGCCCATTTAACCAATCTGACAGTTATAAATACCCCCTCATTTAATTCATTAACCTCTCATTTTAATTCATTAACCACGTTCTGATCATTTGGAGAATTATCCTTATCTCTCTGAATATCCCTTAGCTCTCATTATTAGAGACACTCATTACATCGAACTACGAAGAGGCTTGATCCTATCTGCTAGGTACGTAGGCAGCTTGAATCGCTCAAGTGCAGCCCACAATCCGAAGTACCCTATCTGGTTTGTCGTGAGACGGGTCGGATCTCATCTCCACGTGTCTCTCACGTGACTTAACTATTTGATCCCGCATCATTTTTGGCGCCGTCTGTGGGAACACGACCCAATCACTGAAAATGCAGATTAGGTCTCAAGCACGTACCAATGGTGATAGGATGTGCAACAACCCTTCCGCTGGAGGCGTCGGGAGCAGGGACTTTGCCCCGGCGACTCATCCAAACCCCACTGCTGGGGAAGCTCTGAACCAGCTTCCCCCACCTTCGGCCCCGACGGTAGTCCCTCCCTCAGAGAGGGTATTCGAGATCACTCAGGAGGCGCCCATGGCTCTGGTAGAGGAAGCCTCTGTCAGAGCGACTGCCTAGGCAGTCCAGCAGTATGCATTGAGGCACCCCTCAAGGGGAGACTCAGCCTACGCCCAGGGCGACCAACTCCCCACTGAGAGTAGGCCTCAGGACACGCGCCGCGCGATCATCCCTCGGGGACCTTCCCCCCGGAGAAGCGAAGTCCAACGATCGCGCGCAATACCTGGGCGTGACAACCGTGAGAGCGTCCCAAGGCGCCAGGCCCCCTTATCCCCGCGCCAAGGTCGGAGGTCCCTGACTCCCGTGGAGGTGGCGTCTGGACACTCGGGTGTTCCAAGCAAGGAGAGATCTTGCGGGCAACCCGAGGCCAGTGTCGACTCTCCTCAAGAGCGTCCCCCACGTGGCCGCGACAGAGAGGGTGCCTCTCAAGGGTCCCCTCGCCGAGGTCAGGGAACTCTGACCCCCGAGAGGGTCCAATCCCTACGAGTGTCAAGCAGGTCTCCTCGCCTAAGTCGGAGGTCCCCAACCCGTGGCGAGTTACGCTCCAGACACAAGCCCAGAAGGTCTCCTCACCAAACTCGGAGATCTCACTTTTCAGACGAGACTCACTCCAAGCAGGAGTCCAGTGGGTCCCCTCGTAGAGGTCAGAAATTCCCGACCCCCGAGAAGAACCGCTCTAGACGAGCCTACAGTCGGCCGCCTATCGCACAAGGAGATGCAGCCTTACCGCCAGGACCATATGAGGAATTGCGCCTTGCGCCCTTAGCAGTGGCGCCACCGAGACGAAGCCCATTCTATCCCGCCATCCTGGCTGAGGCAATCCCACAGGGGATGAAGATCCCTCACCTCAGTGAGTATGATGGCACGGGGGATCCCCAAGAACATCTGGACAAGTTCAGCGCGAAGGCGGACATGTATGACCTTAGCGACGCGGCCTATTGCAAGATCTTCAGAACGACCATTTCAAGTGTAGCTATATCGTGGTTCAACCAGTTGCCCTTCATTACTATCACCAGATTGCAACTGACACAACGATTTTTGCAACACTTCTCCATGAACAAGAAGTACCCTAAGACAGCGTCATACTTGTTCACGATCAAGCAGCGCGAGGGAGAGTCGCTCCGAGAGTATGGTAGACGCTTCGCGGCGGCGGTGGCAGAAGTACCCCACGTTAATCACGAGATGCTCTCAAGTATCATGCAACAGAACCTCCGCCCGGGTAGGTTCATGGAGTAGATCGCTGGCAAGCCTCCAGCCACTACGGATGAATTGCTGGCCCGCGCCGAGAAGTATATCCGGATCGAAGAAGCAATCGGCCCTGCCAGAGTTGAGGCGAGCGCCAACAAGAGGAAGGCCCGGGAAGAGGACCAGCTCCCGGAGCCCAAGGAGCGCAAGTCAATGCCTTCCCAGGGATTTGCTAAGTATACCCCGCTCACCTTGTCGCATGAGCAGGTGCTCGCCATAGCGGAGCAGCAGGGGTTGGTCCGTTGGCCTAAAAAACTAAAGGAAAATCCAAGCCGCCTTAAGTCGAACAAGTACTGTCGTTTTCATCGCGACAAGGGACATACCACGGAGGAGTGTGACCACCTCCAAAACGAGATAGAAAAGCTGATACAGCGGGGTCACCTGCAGGAGGTGGTCTCGCACCCCACTGGAACTGGGCGAGAGACCGAAACCTCGCAAGGGCGTCGCGACGGAGGCCCCGCGAGAGATGATAATAGGAAAGACAATGGCGATCAGGCGCCCCAAATAGAAAGGGATTCAGACAACCTTCCTCTCAACGGGATCATCGGTGTAATCTCAGGGGGCCCAGCAGGAGGGGATTCAAGTAACTCGAGGAAAAACCTGCTCCGAGCCGCCTCGGGATCACACGCTCTCAGCCCATTGCTAGATGGACGGGTGTTCCAAGTGACTCAGGGGACCCCCTCGATCGGCTTTGGAGATGAGGATTTACACACATAAGTCCCGAACCACAATGACGCGCTGGTAATCTCCGCCACCATATCGAACTTTTGGGTGAAGAAGATACTAGTGGATAGCGGGAGCTCGACAGACATCATCTTCTACAATGCTTTTTCTCAACTCAGCGTTGGTAGCGCACAGCTCGACAAGGTGAATACACCTCTCACCGGGTTCGCAGGCGAAGTAGTAGAAGCATTGGGGGAGACCACACTTCCCTTGTCGTTGGGTTCGCACCTGGCGAGGATCACTAAGATGACCAAGTTTCTGATGGTGAAGCCCCCTCCTCATATAACGTGATATTGGGGAGGCCGAGTCTGAACCTTTTTAAGGCCATTGTCTCCACCTACCACTTGAAGTTGAAGTTTCCAGCCCCAAGCGGAATAGGCGAGGCAGTCGGCGATATTAGAACCGCCCGAGAGTGCTACGCTAACACCCTGAAAAAACCCACTAAGGGGAAGTGTGCGAGCCATAGAGACAAAGGTAAAAGAGAAATGATTAGCACCATCCCCCAGCCCATGGGGGGCACCAAGCGTAAGGGGCTGAAGCTCGCCAAGGACCCCCACGGGGGGACCCGCACCGAGACGATCAAAGAGCTAAGGAAGGTAGAGCTGGTGTCCGAGGAGCCCGATAATGTTGCTAAGGATGGAGGTACCTCGCACATGGAACATTGCCAACCTCGACCGCGAGTACCAGTAGTAGGCGGCAGTGTCATTTTTACTTAGTCAATTTTCGATTATACTTATTATGCTTGCTTAAGAGTTATTTTTTTTCCCTTTGAGATCGAGTTGGCCTACGAGCCAAGCGTTGAGTATTCTTTGATAGTCATTTTTTTCCTTTGTTCAATTGCGATCGAGTTGGCCCCGAGCCAAGCGTTTAATAAAAGGCTCAGTGAAGCACACTTATGTTTCAGTTATTAATCCTTCTCGCACCCTTCTCGTCATTTAATAATTAGAGGTTGAGGCTCAATGCCCCCCAACACTTCATAACTAGAGGTTGAGGCTCAATGCCCCCCAGAGGACGAGGCTCATCGCCCCTCCCCCACTATTTATTCCCTAGAGGCTGAGGCTCATCGCCCCCCTAGCGGATGAGGCTCATCGCCCCATTACTACTTAATCCCTAGCGGCTGAGGCTCATCGCCCCCCTAGAGGATGAGGCTAATCGCCTCCCACTACTTATTCGCTAGAGGCTGAGGCTCACCGCCCTCTCTAGCGGATGAGGCTCATCGCCCCAACACTACTTAATCCCTCGTGGCTGAGGCTCACCGCCCCTAGAGGATAGGCTCAACGCCTCGCCACTACTGGGTCACTAGGACCGGGGCTCCTCGCCCTTACACCACCCTTCCTTAAGCGCCAGCCTTTATGCGACGGTATTCCTAGGTGTCAAACCCATCACGCTCCCTTCAATTCTTCTTATCCCGGTGGCTTCGACAGGGGGGCATAGGGGCAAGGGACATGGCATACTCGAACACAATTAAAGCACAACACAAGACCAACAAAATCGAGACAACTACAAGTCGAAATAACACGTAGTGCCCAAGAGCAAGTCAGTCATGAACTAAACTTAGACTCTGGGTTGAGGTCACCCCTGGGTAACCCCTCTCAAGTACATATGAGGTTGGATGTTCCCCAAAGTCGAAAGTCCCACCATAAATAAATCTTAAAACCGCGCTAAGTGTCGGACCCGCCGTGCCTCAACAGTCTTTGACAGAGGGGCATATAGGACGGGCACGCCTCAAGAGGGTGCGTATCGCTTAAGGTTAGAAGCTTCTCCGAGTCAAAGTGTGAGAAGCTCACCAATATAGGACGGGTGCCGCAGAGCAGGCACGCCCCGAGAAGGCCCACATCGCTTAGGGTTAAAAGCTTCTCCAACTCAAAAGTGAGAAGCTCACCATGCCTTGACAACAGCGTTCATGCCTAAGGCCTTAGACACGGGGGGCGTAGAACGAAGTTACTACATCAAGGAATCGAAGAAAGAGGGCGCCTAGATGCCTACCACTTGAGGTTTGAGGCTCCCAAGTGTGAGAGCCCCACTCACCAAAACCCCAGGTCGAGCTTACATCCCTAGAGGCGCTCGAGGTCTGAGGCCCCCAATGCCTTCGACAGGGGGGCACATAGGGCGGGAAAACGCCCGAAACTTAACAATAACCGAGATAGAAAGACGCCGGCGCACCTCGCGCGGGTACCATTGAGCGGACACGCCCCAAGAGGACGCACATTACTTGAGGTTAGAGGCCTTGAGCTCCTCCCTTCAACAAAATTTAGACTCTAGGTCAGGGTTACCCCGACCTAGAATAAGAGCTCTCCAAGAATGAGCTTAGAGGTTCCCAAGTATGGAAGCCCTACTCCAAGTGTGGAAGCCCTACCAAATGGAAATCCGAGGCTCCCAAGGGGGCACGACCCCAAGAGGGTGTCCGCACGAGCAACAGCGACCCCTCTGACGCGCGACCTCAAGACGGCCAATACTTGACTATTTCGAATCGCCCCAGTCCGAGAACGCTCCAATGACGCGCGCCCTGGGAGGCACGCGCCCGGGCTCGCAGCCCGGGCTGGCGCACAGCTTGGGCGCGCAGCCCAGGCGCGCCCGCCAGGAACGCAGCCCAGGCGCGCCCGCCTTGGCGTGCCCGCCAGGAACGCAGCCCAGGCACGCCCACCAGGCGCGCAGCCTTGGCGCGCAGCCCAGCCCAAGCGCGCGCCAAAAAAAAAAAAAAAAAAAAAAAAGGAAGAACTTCCCTAAGCTCGTCATGAAGGAGACTTTTCCTTAGAAGTGTGAAGCTATCATGGGCCCATGTGCTTTGACATGGGCTATTATTGAGACTAGACTTTTCATGAGCCAAGTTAGAGCGAGCCTTCAAGATTGAGACTCTTAGAAGCTTGGATCTTTACAGTAATAACTCTCGATCTCCCCACCACGAGGAGGATTCCGAGAGTTAGGGGGGCATATGATGGGCCTCAATTGAGCCCGGCCTAGTATCCTAGTATTAGGAGATCACGGCCCACTATGGACCCTGCTCCGTGGGCCAGGGTTTCAATATGGCAGGTCCATATCTCGCGAGTCCGGCCCATTTAACCAATCTGACAGTTATAAATACCCCCTCATTTAATTCATTAACCCCTCATTTTAATTCATTAACCACGTTCTGGTCATTTGGAGAATTATCCTAATCTCTCTGAATATCCCTTAGCTCTCATTATTATAGACACTCATTACATCGAACTACGAAGAGGCTTGATCCTATCTGCTAGGTACGTAGGCAGCTTGAATCGCTCAAGTGCAGCCCACAATCCGAAGTACCCTATCTGGTCTGTCGTGAGACGGGTCGGATCTCATCTCTATGTGTCTCTCACGTGACTTAACTATTTGATCCCGCATCAATAATAATTTATTGTTCCATTTAGATAATAATTTATGGTCCCATTAGATATTGTGGTTGAAATAAACTGTTGCGATAATTTCAAAGAAAATAATTCACAACTTTGTGAATTGTGATAACTATTACAATTTACAAGCACCTTTCAATTGCAAATGTCTCCCTCAATCTGAAAAAGTAACACGAGGAACTAGTTAATAATAACAACGAAATAATGGACCAATTTGAAGTGGGAAGTTTGTCATTGTCAGCAACTAAATATTTTATCTTCACAAGTTATAAATACATGAATTATTTTACGGTAGATTTCTATTTTTAAGTTCATTTCTCGTAATAATCTAAAGCATCGTGTATTATAATAAAATTTAATCATGATCATGTATAATGAAATTGAGTTATGTCGAATTAAAATTATAATACAAAATAATTAAAATTATCATGTTTCCTGGAATGAATTTTTATTTTGCACTTTCTATTGTGAGTTATGGCCAACTAAATTGATTTAATTCTTTTGTATAATTTACAAATTATTATAAAAAATAAAATTTATGTCCTTGTACCAAAAAAGAAAAATTTCACCTTCCAAATTCAAATCCTTGTAAACCAAGCAACCTTCTATATATTGTTCAAAAGAAAAAGATAAGTTTGAATATTAGACAAAAAAATAAGCAATAAAAATTAGTGGCCGACTGATCACGTGTGTAATTAATAATGAATATGAGGATATATACAAAAGACAGTCTATTAAAAAGCATATAAATTCTATAAGTAAAGTGGCGGATTTAAAGGGTGCCTAAATCTCATTTAACACGTGACAAAATATTATTTCCTTCACATTTTTTCCAATGTTTTTTTTTTCTGTGGGCAAGGTGTGTGTTTCGTGTTTCTATTATATAACAGTACTTATAATAATTACCTTAGAAAAAACTAATGCTTTCCCTTTAAAACCCTATTATAAATACATTCTTTGGTATCAGTTTGATCATCAAATTTTATTTTTTTCCTTAGTTCTTTCTTATATTATTTATCTGCAAATATACAAATCAAAATCGGATATTGCAGTTATATATTATATATCAATAAAGGAGAAAAAAGATGAAAAGAAACTGTAATTTGGAGCTCAGGCTTGTAACGCCTTCTGTTATTTCACATTCATCTTCATATTATTATGGGCAATATAAATCAAATGCAGATGAGAAGCAGAAGCTCACTATTTTCTACAATGGAAAAATTGCTGTTTGTGATGTCACAGAGCTTCAGGTATTGTATCTCTTTACAAACAAAAAATTATTATTGAAAATCAGTTGTTTTAAAATTTAAAAACAATTTATTTTCTTGACAAATTAAATTAAAGGGTCTCCTTTTGAATTAGTAACAAGAATACATTGTCTTATAATAGCCTTCAATATGTAAAACTTTGTAAACAAAATTGTTATATATATATATGTGTGTGTATATGTATGTATGTGTTTATATGTAGATTGTAGATAGCAAGATGGAAAATTGATTATATTTTATACCATTCTTATAAGTAACTAAAGTATTAATTAAGCATATCAGAATATTGAAAAATTGAAATCTTATTGTTGTGTAAATTTGTGCAGGCACGAGCTATCATATCGCTTGCAAGCCAAGAAATCGAAGAAAAATCGAAGAACTCGACCCGACCCGACCCGCCTTCTCAAATGGTAAATACACCACTGTATAGTACAACAGCTGGATTATCCATGAAGAGATCACTGCAGAGGTTTCTTCAGAAGAGAAAGACTAGAGCACAAGCAACAAAACCTTACCCTATTAATTTTGGACATTCTAATTAATTAGAATTATTAGTATATAATTAATAATTTTGGTGGTGGATTTGTTTTGTTTTGTTATTTCGATGGGGATAATAATATGGCTTCTAGCATTATTGATTTAATTTTAATCCATGTTGTTAACTAGAATGAGAGTTGTAAAGCATAATATTGGTGAATATATGAACAAAATTTCATATTCCATTTTCTTTTCATATTAATATTGTTTAGAAATTTGTTATTGTTTCTACTGTCTAATTTTAGTTATTATCGTTTATGCTTTAGTCATTAAAATAGTTAGGATTCTATAGAAAAAATTGATTGATAAATTATTAATTTAATGAATGAAAGGATAATTAGTTCAAAAATTATTTATTCTAACTTTTGGATTTAGTTTGTAGAATGGATTATTGAGATTAAAAATATATTTTTTATGCACTATTTGGATACTAAATTTTATTCTAGGGGGTTTTAGGTAATTTTCCCTAATAATATAATATTTTGATAGAATTCTTTTTCATTTCTTTAAGCTTTTGAATTTTATTTTAAAAAATTAATCTCTCGGTCCAAATTCATGTGTCCAAAATCAATAAAGTTGGCCCAGAAAATAATTCAAATACCAATTTACGGATCACCTTAATATTTTGTCTTGGGCCAATCATAGCGGACTTCTGCTTATACCCAATGGTCCATTAGGCCCATAATCTACAGAAGCATTTGAAATTTGGGCCAAGTATTAATGATATGCAATTTATATTTGGCCCAAACTGAATCCAAAGTCGAGATCTGTATTAAAGTGACTTGGGCTAAATACAAAATGTTCCCTCTAACTATAATGCACGTGTTTTTCTATAATTTTAATTTTTATATTATTCAATTATCGGATGATTTTCCTTTATTTGTTTTTTCCTTTCTCAGCCGTGGAGTATCCAGCGCAGCATAGCATCAGTCTTTCCGCCACTTAAATATTCCTTCCTTCCATTTATCTCTATCTTGACCTATACATACAGTATCACGCTCATATACTTGCCCTAGAATTCAATTGGGTAGTGGAATTTACTTCCATCAGGTACAATTTTTTGTTTGTTTGTTTAGGGTTTGCGCCGTTCTCATTATTTTGCCCCCTTTCATAAGAACATCTTTTGATTTTTGGCGTTGATTGATTCCCCGTTTCTGTTTGTTTTGTGTTTCATTCATATGCTCTGAATCTTCTCTGCTGTTTAATTCTGAGTCCTTTATTTCTCTCAATTGTTTATAATGAGGAGGTGAAATATAAAATTAGGGTTGTGGTTCTCTGAATTCTTGCTTTTTAAGTAGTCATTGAGTTTTTCTGTTACAAGATAGGGTTTTAGATGCAAGATTACATTTTTGGTAATTGTTTATGACTTAGTTTTTTTATTTTTATTTTTAATATGTAAATACTCGGTTTTGAATGGTTGTAGAAATCCGGAGGGAGAAAAAGGTAAGGCCATGTGTTAAGTGTTGATCTTGTTATAGATTATGTGTGAATAGTTCCACGTGTTTTTGTCGGTTGTTTGTGTTTTAATTTTGATTCGATTAGTTTTATTTTTAATATATAAATACTCGGTTTTGATTGGTTGTGGAAACCTGGAGGGAGAAAAAGGTAAGGCCACGTGTAAAGTGTTGATCCTGTTATAGATAATGTGTGAATAGTTCCACGCGCTTTTGTCGGTTGTTTGTGTTTAATTTTGATTCGATTAGTTTTTATGAATTCAGGGGGAGAGCTGTTTTGTGGTGCAATGTATGAAGGTGGGAAACGTTCTCGTTCACGTAGGGATGACGCGCAAAGCAGGAACCAGAGAAGGAGGACCGACAGGGAAAGGGACAGAGACAGAGATGAAAAGGGAAATGATGACCTAGTTGTGTATAGGATTCTGTGCCCGGATAGTGTTATTGGGAGTGTGATTGGAAAGAGTGGAAAAGTAATAAATTCCATTCGACAAGAGTCAAGAGCGAAAGTCAAGGTGGTGGACCCGTTTCCGGGTGCTAAAGATAGAGTTATTACTATTTATTGTTATGTTAAGGAGAAGGAAGATCTCGACATTGATGGGGAATTTAATGATATCGAACCCCTTTGTCCTGCACAAGATGCGCTCCTCAAGGTGCATGCAGCAATTGCTAATGCCGTTGCAGTGCTTGGAGAATCTGACAGAAAGAAGAAAGAAAAAGAAAGAGAGGAATGCCAGCTCCTTGTTCCATCTAGCCAGTCTGCCAACATTATTGGGAAATCTGGTGTAACCATTAAGAAAATAAGAAACAGAACAAGAACAAACATAAAGGTTATAGCCAAGGATGGCGGTGATCCAGCTCATTCTTGTGCTTTGGAGTTTGACAATTTTGTCATGGTTAGTTGTCTTTCGAACGTTAGAAACAGTATATCCCACGCTTAACTCATACTTGAATAGTAAAATGATTCTAAAGCTACAAAAATTATATCTTGAAGTACTTAATTGTTTTCTTAAACCATTTTTTGTTTCATTGTTGATATTTAGTTATTGTAATCGGCACTGAAATGGTGACTATGCTGGTATTTGATGACTGCTTTACTTTTTAGATATCTGGCGAGTCAGAGGCAGTGAAGAAAGCGCTTTTTGCCATTTCTGCAATTTTGTACAAGTTCACACCAAAGGAAAACATTCCTCTTGACACTTCCATCCAAGAGGCACCGCCAAGCATCATCATCCCATCAGATGTTCCCATATATGCTGCCTCTGGGCTTTATCCAAGTGTAGATGCTATGAATCCTGGTAGATCAATGCCTTCCATTTTAGGTCCCAGTCACGCGCCAGATATTCGTGGTTATGCTGACTCTGGGACCACATGGCCGATTTATTCGTCTTCTATGCCTGTGGTGTCTGGTTATAGTGGTGTATCTCGATCTGAGGAGTTAATAGTAAAAGTTTTGTGCCCATCTAATATGATAGGCCGTGTTATTGGCAAAGCTGGAAGTTCCATTAAAGGTATAAGGCAGGATAGTGGTGCCCGTGTTGAGGTTGACGACCCCAAGACCAATTATAAGGAGTGTGTCATCACTGTGATCTCCACGGAGGTACGTCCGTATATCTTTTAGATGTGTTATCATGAGAATAATACTCTCTTAGATCCTGTTTGTTGGTTTATCCATAACTTGCAATTTATAGTATGTGTATAGCTGGTGATCTTTATGCTATTCTGCTCCATTTCTATGCACTGCATTGGGCATGATTATCGGTTCTGTGGCATATTAATGTTGAGGAAACGAATGCTAGGGGAACTTCATTGCACATTTCTCATTCAACAATTAGTTTGTAGGTGAGAACTATCTATATGGTTCACCCACTTTCTTTAGTTCACGAAATTCTACAAAAAAGATCGTGGGTTTCTAGATCGACTCCTCCATTATGTTGTTGCACGCAAATACTTTTTGGATGATAAAAATCATCGCCGGATCAGATCTGGACCCTTGTTCCTGATTGACATTGAAATCGACACATTCTGCAGATGTGTCACTTTGTTGGGTCATTACTAGTTTTAAAGGATTTGCATTTCCAGTATGTGAGTCTACTTTCCATTTGTATTAACCAAGTCCAGCGTTTGTTCTGCGCAGTCACCAGATGATTTGAAGTCCAAGGCAGTTGAAGCAGTTCTGTTGTTGCAAGGAAAGATAAACAATGAAGATGACAATGTTGTAACTATGAGGCTCCTTGTTCCTTCAAGGGTTATTGGTTGTATAATTGGAAAAAGTGGTTCTATCATCAATGAAATTCGAAAGAGAACTAGAGCAGACATACGGATTTCCAAAGGCGAGAAGCCCAAATGTGCTGATGAAATTGATGAACTAGTTGAGGTGTCTACAATTCGTTTTTGTTATTATTTTCATTTGACGACAATTCATATTTGATTTCTTAATGATTTGTGTGTGATGTTACATACTTAGATATTTGGAGAAGTTGGTAGTGTAAGAGATGCACTTATCCAGATTGTTTTGAGGCTTCGAGATGATGTCTTAAAAGATAGGGATGAAGGTCTTAATTCTTCTGCTGGTGCTGAGTCACAATATGCTGGTGGCTCATCTCTTCCAGTTCCGTCAGTTTTGCGCAGTATGTCTTCTGGTAGTGCATTGGGATATGAACAAAGGGTTGATAATGCGAGTGGACTGGGATTGCTTTCTTCTAGTGGATATGGATATGGGTCCTTATCGGTATGCTTCTAATTTGCGTATCCTAATTGCTATATTCTTTATGGACCCACTTAATTGAGAAATAGAAAAGAGAACAAAGAAGACATACATTTCTTGCATTGTCTCTTGATTGTTATTTCCTATCTGGTGTGGTTAACCTGCAACAACTAATGCTAGTTAGTCATTTGTCTAGTTATCCCTGGTTTTTCAAGTGCGATTTTAATACATATACGCACCAACATCAGAGAATTTGGACATTTGTTTGTTGATTACTGATATCAATGATAAAATATAAATAAAAGAGACAGAATTACTGGTATGCTTACAAGAGAATTACTTGTATGGTATGTATATTCTGTGCTGTGAAGGGTCATTTATTTCGATAATAGAAGAAATCAAATTTTATGCCTTTTTCAGCCACTCAGGCCGTTGAAGATAATTAAGAATATATGGTGGTGATGTTATCTATATTTGAGTTTCGCTTTTATCTTCTTAAAACCATAATTTGTGTTTACCTTATTATCTTTCTGTAAAGATGGGAGACAATGGATATGGATCGTTTTCTTCACATCCATCATCAATTTACTCAGGGTCAGTCTCTCATACCTTTAATTTTTCTTTATAAGTTATTTTCTGAGTCCTAAAGTTACACTTATGATTGTGATCTTGTCTTTAAATCAGATTGCCACCACCATCTACCTTGGAAATGGTCATCCCTGCACATGCAGTTGGAAAAGTCATGGGAAAAGGTGGCTCAAACATTGAGAACATCCGCAAGGTATATATTTTGGCATTTGATGCAAGAAAAGAAAAAACTTGAAACATTTATTTTTCTTTTTAAAACAGCATGCCTGGTGACTGCTCTTGTCACATGAGGCTGTCCTTTTTGAGGAGGAACTATTACTCATAATTCATTAACTTAGCTTGAAAACTGTTGGACTCTGCTTTGAGTGAACCCACCACTTATCTCTAAACGTAGATGAATTTTTTGATTTTTTTTTTCTCTTGTGTATTCATTCTCTTCAGATATCTGGAGCAGCAGTCGAGATTACGGATTCCAAATTCTCCCGAGGTGATCGTGTAGCTTTAATTGCTGGCACCACTGAGCAAAAGCGTTCTGCTGAAAACTTGATCCAGGCGTTCATTATGGCCACTTAAGTTTCGAGGATAGTTCCTTCCCATCTGAAGTCAAATCTGGTCCAGAATCTGATGTTCAACTTAATGCTATCTCTCTCCTGTTCCTTTAGGTTCCCTTTGTGGAGTTTGATTTAGTTCTTGAACTCTCGCCTCCTCTGTAGGAAAACTTATGAAGATGCTTCTGAAAGTTTGATACCAGACTCGGTTTCCTAGAGCTATCATCTCTAATTGAGCTGCATGATAAAGATGTATTCATCTTCAGCAGCTTCATAGGTTGATAGGAGTTTTCTTTCCCTGCTACAATTATCAGATTCTCTTCTGCAAATCTTATTTCCAACATTGCTTTGCTCATTGTTTGAAGTTAAGTTGATTCTCTAAATCATGATTCATGAATCCTCTATGTTTTGGTTCCTAATTGTTCTCTGCCATGTCTGTGTCTTACTGATGTGCCTTTAGTCAATATCTCTCTTCACGGGCCTTTCTGATGCTCTGGATAATAAGTCCAGAGCAACCCCTCTCCTGATAAAATGCAGGTGCTACTGACAATGTTCTTACTTGGTAACTGAATACTATTAAAATCTCAGTCATTAAACTGCGATTTCTTAAATGCCCATTTGGTCCATATCTTGTATGGATTTCCTTGTGTCTGCTAATTAATTTAACATAATGCCCGTTATTATCAATTTCTTGCTCTTCTCCAAAATCATTCTACAAAGCTCATTACAATATGTGCATTCAGCATTCTGCCTTAGGGGTGGGCTATCGAGTCAAGCTGGCTCGCAAGCCTGACAAGCGAGCTCGAGCCAGTTAGACCTTTTCAGGATATCGCATTATTTATATGTATATATATGCATATATGATACTTATTATGATTGTATTTAATAATATATATTCAGACAAACTAAACACTATATAATATAATAAAAAATCAAAATAATTATTTTATTCTTTTTCTGACTCGAGCTTGCTTTGGCTCAGCTCGGCTCCACTCAACCCAGGCTTGAGCTAAAACAAGCTCATTCACTCAAGGGTCGTCGAGTTCGAGCCCAGCAATGTGGTCTGCTTGGCTCAAGTTGGCCTCATGTTCGGCTCGTGTACACCCCTATTATGTCTCATAGGAGTTAGCACAGATGAAAATTTGGTTCCCATTTATGACAATTCACAATCAACTTTCCATAGTCTTGGAATTGTCAGTCTTTTCACCACACTCCGACCCTCAAACAAGTAATACTTGAGTCTATATAACGTCAGCTATGCTCAGTGCTACTCCAAATTCCTGCTGTTTCTTATAGATTACTGATTTCTTAAAAGCTTCTAAATGAACACAAATGTCGGTTCACTCACTCAATGCATTTTGTGGTAGACAATTACTTCTAGTCTACAGCCAATTAAAGGAGTTCATACTCGTGCATTGAGTAGTTGATGAAAGTAATTCTATTCTATTACTGTATGAAAACGAATTCCATAGTCCTAACAAATCTTCAATATTATTGAGTAATTATTGATCCACTTATTTATATCATCTCCTTCCAAGATATATTACCCATCTTTTTTTTCCTTTAATCAACTATCTATATGATTCATCACCAATGAGAAGCTGAGCATGACTATGTTTCAGCTTAAAGCAAGAAAAAATCACCTTCTACCTGTTAGTTTCCCCGTAGAATAATAACAAACGATACAACATTGCTGTTTAATAGAGACTTTGGCCTGTCAGGCCTTGATATAGGTTTCCCATACATTTTGATTCTCAAGCTCACTTCTCCTTTCTGTTCATTTTGTGAAACTGTTCTGCTCAGTTTTAAATCCTTAAATGCATAGCAACAGTTGATACTGCTTTGAAGTACAAAGCATCTCTGTGGTATTGAATCATAACAAGATCTTGAATCTTCCTATCCTTTTAGTTCAGAGGTTAAATGTTGTAATGATCCTTGCGTAGTTGGTACAACTGATTCTTTGTCTTCTTGAATTTACACCTTTTGTTTTCTCAAGTCTCTTCTCCTCATGTCTAATTTGTCTTCTTTTTGTTGGGTGGGGGTGGGGGTGGGGGTGGGTTCTTGAAGGGTGTCAAATGGTCTTGCTTTTGATAGCATGCAGATTCGCGTAGATTCTCTTTATCTGTGGTACATATTCAGTCATCAAGAATGTCTGGTTTTTGTTACAGGATTGTTTGATTTAGCACTAGAGGTAATCTGATTTTTAAGTATTTATTCTTATGGGATTATATCGGGATTAGTATATTTCAGAGACCACATCTTGTAGTTGTGCTTTACAACTCTGTTAATAGGTCTCGGGATTAATGTTGTTTTACTGTGTTTTTTCTCATCCCAAAATTAAGTTTCAGCATGATCATTTACACGATTCTGCTTACCGCCCTCCGTATCGTGATTTTGTTAAACTTCAAATCCCGAGAATGTTAGTGCTGCTTGTTGAATATCTGGATATTGTTAGATAAGAAGAGAGACCGAGGGGAGATCTTTAGAATGTCGAGTATGTGTCTTTAATGTCTTGTATGTTGAACATGTGTGTGTAAGTTCGAGTTTTAGGACCTGAGTTTTGGTAGATAAATCTGTGGATTTCGGGGGTTTTGTTAGTTTTATTATGTTTGAGGTGTATATATTGGGCTCTTATCTTCAATTTTTCGTCTGTTAGTTTATAGAATGTTTCACTTTATTGTATATTTGTGCTTGTTTACTAATAAAATAGTTCATAGCTGTATTTGGGTCTATAATAAGTTATTTATCATGTACTAGTTTTGTTGAGCGTTTGCACTGTGCAACTGCTGAAATAAACATAAGCAAAAGAAGAGTATTCATCTGATTACACACATATATTTGTAATTGAAATAATAGTATTTAACCAGGTTATAATAATACTGGGAAATAGTGTTTTTTTCAATTTTGTGCTTACGGCTATTCATTTTAATATTCATTTTGTACGGAAGGGTATCATAGATTTTTCCTGTTCTGATTACAAAAAGTAACCTTAATTTACGCTCTACCGAAAAGAATGAGTGGCAGATTGTAATTAGGCCCAATCAATTATGGCCCATAAAATGGGTTTACGTATTATAACCGATGGGCCTGGCCCATTACCGAACAAAGATCTATAACCTAACGCAGATAAAGACAAGTCTATAAGCTTACAAATAGCAGGGCCCAATAGTAATTTCACATGAGAGAAGTATTATTACAGTCCCGCGGGTAATGCGTGCTGTCCGTTGCGTGTATTTTTTTCCCTCTCTTGATAATGTGATAATCACAAGAACTGTTATCTGACGCCACCTTTCGCTCCTCTCCATTACACATTCTCTCCAATTGCATTCAATATATCTCTAGATGATTGACACATCATATTAGTCTTGATCCAATGGTGTATATTTTCTTTCCTTAACCACACTCTAAACCCAAGTTAAATAAGATAATTAAGTCATAATAATTAGCAAATAAGGAAAGCATGTAATTAACAGATACCTAAAATTTTGGAAACAGTTTCCTGCCACTAATTCTTCTTTCATGTTATAAACTAACGAATGCATATGAATCCAAAACCATGAACATATCAAAACCATGAAGTTTTAGAATGAGTATAAATTTCTCATGTATGTGTATATATACAAATTCATATATATTATTACAAAAATATAAAAAGCATCCATATTGTTGTTTTGAGGTTGAATTGAAACATAAAATGAAAGTGAATTTATAATATATATATATATATATCATATATATAAAATTTATATATGAATATGTCGAAAGATATTTATTGTATATATATATATCATATATATAAAATTTATATATAAAAATGTATATGCATTCATTCCGTTGTTTTGTTATTGATTGAATGACATATTTCAATTGAAAACAAAAGTGAACTGGACGTGGGTTTTTGTTTCTGCTAATTTTTATTTTTAAGTTTCAGCAATAGATTTAATTTTGTTACCAAGCATGTTAATCAATAGGAAATATGGATCAATGGAAGAAGAATCGTGGGTAATTAATTTCATGAACTGAAAAGATTTTTGAGGAATTTTAGGAGTTTGTTATCAGCCCTTATTAATTGCTACAACTAACTATTTAATAAAGATTAACTTGAGTTAAAATTATGGTTTAGGAAAGAAAATATACACCATTAGATGAAGTCCAATATGATGTGTCAACCATCTAGAGGTATATTGGATGTAATTGGAGAGAATATGTAATGGAGAGGAGCTGATCCACCTTTCACCTCACACACACACCTTTCACCTCACACACACAACACTCAAAACCCACTTTCCTAAAACATCAATTCGATTCAATTATTATCCCAAATCATCATCAAATTCAAGATACTGCAGAAATAAATTACCATCCAGCAGTACGAGGAAAGCCCACAATAGATACAAGAAAGTTTGGTTTATCTTTGATCCTAGAATAATTCATCTATCTATGGCGTCCAAAAAACCTTTACAGTGTTTCTTGACCGGAATTTCGAGGGCAAGAAACGTAAGGAGGTTTAGCGCGTTACCAGAAGAAAGGGTTTCTTCAAAATCTTCCCAACATCTCATTGATCTGGAATATCAGTGCAGTGCCCACAAGTATATACTACGCTCTTCCTCTTTTGTATGTCTGTTTGCGGCTATGTGTTCACTATTTTTATAATCATCTGTTCTGCGTGTTACTTTGTTTTCTTGGTTTTGGTGTGTGATATCAGACGCATTAAGATCTGATAGTTTGACGAGAAGGATCGGATTACATGGGGGTTTTAATTAAAAAGGGACTGGAGATACTTTAGATTACCTGCTGCTGTTGTTAGTATGTTATTTAGTGTAATTTAATTTCCAGTTGAAAAGATATTGTTATTGATTTGCATGTCTTGGATTATTCTCATAAATTCTCATAATTTGCATGTTTGCTGAATGTGTTTTTATGAATTCTATGGCAGAATTGAAAGTTTGAACTCATATTAGATGATTAGTAATGGCTGAGATCCAAGAACGTGATATTGGTGATGGCAACACTAAAATGCTTTATACTTGGATAGTATAAATTCTCCTTTATTTTTAATGTGAGATTCAGTTACATCTTTGGTTTTGATGCAGCTATCACCCTATTCCCATTGTTTTTTCTCAAGCCAAAGGATCTTCCATCTGGGATCCAGAAGGCAAGAAATATATAGACTTCCTCTCGGCTTATTCTGCTGTTAATCAGGTATAAAAAAGAATAAACATCTTTTGCTCTGTTTATTTAGAGAATATAAAAGATTGTTTGTCTTATTTCACTGCTCCATAGTTCAATAGTAGTTCATTATGTTCTCTGTTGATCATGTTTAGCAAACATTAGATAGTTTAACTTCTTGACTAAACATTATTGGTGTAGGGGCACTGTCATCCCAAGATAATGAAAGCATTGGTGGAACAGTCTGAAAAGCTTACTCTCAGTTCAAGAGCCTTCTATAATGACAAATTTCCAGTATTTGCTGAACGTCTGACCAGCATGTTTGGATATGACATGGTGCTACCAATGAACACAGGTGCTGAAGGTGTAGAAACAGCTTTGAAGTTGGCAAGGAAATGGGGTTATCTGAAGAAAAATATTCCAAAAGATGAGGTACTGAATTCTAGTCATCATGGTATTGCTTCCTCGCACTATATGTAATTTTAAATGAAGTATTTGAGAATAATAAGAATATATTTGGTTGGAATACTTTCTTAAGCATAAAAATAAGGTTAATCAGTGTAAATAAGAAAGAATTTTCAGTTATATACTTTTAATCGAGATTGTAACTTGAGTTTCTAGACTTATGTATTATGTTATTTAACAACCATTTGGTCATGTCAGGCCATAATAGTTTCATGCTGTGGCTGTTTTCATGGTCGCACATTAGCTGCTATTTCTATGAGCTGTGACAATGAGGCGACCCGTGGTTTTTGGCCCTTGTTGCCAGGCCATCTCAAAGTTGATTTTGGTGATGCTGATGCGCTTGAGAAAATATTTAAAGGTTCGAAGACCTTTAAGCACTCAATATCTAAGAGAAAAAGTCTCATCTATCCACTCATTAGAAAAACTATAAACATTGAACTATAGTTGTTTTGAACTATTTTTTTTTTGTTGTTCTTGTTTTGGTGACCAGAGAAAGGAGATCGAATTGCTGGTTTTCTGTTTGAACCCATTCAGGGAGAGGCAGGGGTAAGTATCTTTCAGTATGAATTTGGTTTGTACTTGATTTTTTCGACCAAAATCATATTTCAGTTGAAAGAATTTGAGGTTTTGTGATGTTTTACTCCTTTTGTAGGTTATTATTCCTCCAGATGGCTATCTACAAGCTGTTAGAGATCTTTGCACAAAATATAATGTTCTAATGATTGACGATGAAATACAAAGTGGTTTAGCTCGTTCTGGTAGAGTTCTTGCTTGTGATTGGGAAAATGTCCGCCCAGATGTTGTGGTAAGGACATTTTCTATATTCTTGATTTTTTTAAGGATACACCTAAAATTTTGCATATTTTTTGTCTTCTTTAGTTAAAAAACCTGATTTTATCTAGGATACATTTTCATGATTCTGAATGACATCTCTGATTGTTTGATTGTTAGATACTAGGAAAAGCATTGGGTGGTGGAGTGTTGCCAGTAAGTGCAGTTCTTGCAGATAAAGATGTTATGCTCTGCATTCAGCCCGGAGAGCACGGAAGGTTAGTAATTTTCAAGCCTATTTTAAGATCACATTTTACTTAATTTGATTATTTTTTCTCCTACATATATATTTTAGTATTTGAAATTTTGAACATGTTACTCCTTGAAAATTGTCAAAATATTGTAATTCGACGTTAATAACTTGTCATTGAGACATTCTGCAGCACGTTTGGAGGAAACCCTTTGGCCAGTGCAGTTGCCGTTGCATCACTTGATGTGATAAGAGAAGAAAAATTGGCTGAAAGGTATCATACTATCATCTAATTCCTCTTATTCAACATAGGGTTGCACAATTTTTTTTATTATGCTCTGAAATTTCTCATATTAGTTAGGCATTGCGTAAATCATATATTCATTTATTCATTAGTAGTTTCATTCGTTCTCAAATATACCCATCTAAAACTATCTATTGAGTTTTCTGTTTTTGAGGATGTTTTATAAATATGATCCTTTTGATAGATCTGATCAACTGGGAAACGAGCTTAGGCAACAACTTGTGAAAATTCAGCAGCAATTTCCCGATCTTATAAAAGAAGTAAGAGGAAAAGGGTTGTTCAATGCTGTGGAGCTTAACAGTAAAGCCTTATTGCCCGTTACTGCATATGATATATGCCTAAAGCTTAAAGAGAGAGGGATCCTCGCAAAGCCTACCCATGATTCTATTATTCGATTAACTCCTCCTCTATCTATAAGGTATAAAACTATATAACTAGTAATTTTCTGTAATAATCTTATTTGATAAAATACGAAAATGTTTTTCTTACAAGATAACTAATGTTGCATTTGTTTCGTTTTTGTCAGTCTTGATGAGCTGCAAGAAGGTTCAAAAGCTCTAAAGGATGTCTTAGAATTTGATTTATCAGAGATGCAGAACGAGAAGCCGAATACTACAACCTCTTCTCATACAGCCTCTGATGTCTGTGATCGATGTGGCCGCAACTTGTATGCTTCTTCATAATCTTCATCTTTTACATTTACTTGTTTGAATAAATGGTGTTTGGTTCTACTGCATGATTTAAATTAGTATAACTATATTGGAGTTTTCTTTTCTACTATATGTCTGGTACCCATATAATTATTTGTGTTCTGTGTGATATATAGTATACATTAGTACAGTTTTATGAAATGTGTGGGCATCTATGAACATTATAGGGACACAAAATGGGGATATAATGATGCCTGATATTTAGGTAGTTAAGAGAATTTTTTAAATCTTCCCTTTGTGTATTATAAAGAATGATATGGATCTTCTTAACCTATGTATGATAATGATACATAAAAGAATGAAATGGGACCTGGTTTTGGTATAATTTAATAAACCTAGATTGCCAACTTTTCTAAGATTATTAATTTAAACATTTTTTAAGCTTAATTTGGGTTAAGATAAGATTAAATTTCATTTTTTATACTCAAAACTTGAGTCGTCGAATGCGGGCGGATAAGGATTAGTAGGCTGACTGGATTACAGGATAAACTATACTACAAAAAGAAAGTGTCCTATTCTTGAACTAAACAAGAATAACATTTTATGTAATAAATAATAACTGATTGAAATTACTAAATAGAGTGAAATATTAGTGAATGAAAGTGACATGCCAATTGTTCTGTCTTAATCATTTTAGGATATGTGTTTGGTGGCCATGTTGAATTATTGTGACTTAAGTTAGGCCAATTCTTGGACTTAAAATGCTTTGCTTAACTTCATCCCATCACAACCCATGATTTGTATCAAACTTATCATGCAAAATGTAGAATATATATATATATATACATGATATATATATATATATATATTGATGAGTTGATAATTTTCATGCAAAATGTAGATTCTATTAAATAGTACGGATTGCACGGGACCGTATGATCCAATCTTACTCTTGAAAACTTCAAAGTTTTGGACCTTCATAAACAATGAAAACCCAAGACTAAGTAAGAAAAAATCATAAACAAACATGAACACATGTCGTAACATGTGGTGGGTTCTATATTTTGACAACAAAATAATCCTAGATCTGAGCTTTCCACATGCTAATTGATACCTAAATCGGACACAATTTCATTATTACACACATCTTTATAATCCTACGATCTAGCGATTGATTTTTTTAAGAAATCATATCGTAATTTAATTAAAATTAATATATGTGTACTTTTTATATGTAAAGCATGTGGTGTGATCCAAAATTATTGAATTTTTTTAATTATCCAGCTTCCAGTTGTGTACGCGTTAATGTTCATGCTCATATATGATTATGATTTTGTGCACGTTAATTATTAATTATCTTCATTAGTTTCCACGAAGCAACTTTGCAGATCACGAAAACAAAAATATGTTAATTAAACAGTTGATTCTGATTCTGATTTCTGACAACTAGTAATGCATAATTCATTTAATTATGGGCTTTAATTCAATTATACGACTGATCTGTCCTAACATAAAGTATTCATGATTAGTTAGTAATTTTTGTACGTAATGATCATATAATTTATATTTAGAATTGTGAAGAAAATATTATATATCATTTTTTCTACCTTCATCTAATTAAAAAAATGTATATATTAAATTCATCGAAATCGATTAGTAAATAAATTAGTAAAATATATTCTATGAAATCGTTAACTTTTGTCATTGGGAATTTTTCACAAGTTTTAAATTGCATGTAAGTTAGTTACTTAGATAAGACTAAAACAACCTGTTTTGATTAGCTCTAATCTCTAAGTCTAAAAACCTAACAATAATTACTTAAATAATACTGAAACACAAGAGTGAAATCGAAGCAACATGAGATTTACAAATCGTAGAATCTTTTGTACTTCTATTCCCTTTTTATGATGTCAAAATATTCTCTTATTTGACTTCTATTTCCTTTTTTCTTTTTTGATTTAATTCCTCAATCATTTACACAAAAACAACTACAATATAAATAATATTTGAGATGTTAGTGATATTAATTTGAAAAGTGGTGGTATACTTGAATTTTGTCCTTTATTGGGATATATACTATATAATAATTAATATTTATATATATATATAATATATTCCATATCAACAACCATTCATTTTTTTTCACTAGAAGGGTATAATTATTGTACCTAATGGGCAACTTTCTCTTTACCCCATATTTGTCTTTCAACGAAAAAAAAAGATCCCAAAAAAGGAGGAAAATAAAAACTATAATAGCTTTAATACATTTCAATAATAATTAATAGATAATATTTGACTATTATGGAGATTATAATTAATATTGGGTAATTAATACTAATTTTCTCAATACTCCACAATAAATGATAATAATTATATGATATCAGATATTGAAATTTGAACGTGTGATGTGTATATATATATATTTATTATCGATATATATCACACTAAAAATCAGGTACACAATATTTAGTTTACAAACACAAACCGTGTGTCTTTCCACCACAACCACCATTTCCATTTCCTCTCCAATCCATTATCATTATCATCATGCTTTTCTTTTTCAGATCCAAACTCTGTTAAATTCTCTCTTTCAGATCTTGTTCTCAATTCAATAATCCACTTGCTCAATCGATCCGTTCTTGCAGAAAATGAGTTTAATTAGGTCAGATCTGAGCACCAGAATCCACCCGCAACCTATCGATCACTTGGACCGCCTACCGGACTCGATTATCCTCCTGATTTTCAACAAAATCGGCGATGTTAAAGCCCTAGGTCGATGCTGCGTTGTTTCCAGAAGGTTCCATTCTATCGTTCCTCAAGTCGACAACGTCGTCGTTCGCGTTGACTGCGTTATCTCCCATGACGATCCTTCCGCCGCCGTCGCCGTTTCGTCGGCCTCTGATAAGTCTCGCCACCCTATCTCGTCTCTGTTCCGTCTCTTGTTCTCTGGACTGTTTAAACCCTTGCAATCCCTATCACAGCTCGTAACTCCTTCCCAACGTCGCCTCACTTCGCTTTCTGATGATTTTGATGGTGATGAAAATAGTGTTACTCATCATTCGCCTACTCAGGTATTGAAGAATTTTAATGAACTTAAGCTTCTTAGGATTGAGCTTCCGAGTGGGGAGTTAGGGATTGATGAGGGGGTTTTGCTTAAGTGGAAGGCGAGTTTTGGATCCACGCTTGATAATTGTGTTATTCTTGGTGCTTCTAGTGTCATTCAGAATACAAATAGTGACTATGATTGTTCTGGTGTTTGTACTGAGAATGGTAATAATAGTAATAATGGGGTGGAGAATGATAATGGGAGCATACCTGAGTCGTTTTACACCAACGGTGGCTTGAAGTTGCGCGTTGTGTGGACGATTAGCTCGTTGATCGCAGCCTCAGCTAGGCATTATCTGCTGCAGCCTATTATAGCGGAGCATAAGACGCTGGAGAGTTTGGTATTGACGGATTTGGATGGACAGGGAGTGTTGTCAATGAATAAAGAGCAGTTGGAGGAGCTGAGGGTGAAGCCTTTGTCGGCTTCATCTGCCTCGAAGAGGACTCTCGTTCCAGCTCTGAATATGAGATTGTGGTATGCGCCTCATTTGGAATTGCCCGATGGGACGGTGTTGAAAGGGGCTACTTTGGTTGCAATAAGGCCCAGTGAGCAGCCGAAGAAGGAGGTGGTTGGTTCGGAGGGGAATTGGGTTGGATCGGCATTTGAGGAGCCGTTTGGGACTGCTGCAAGGATGTTGGTGAAGAGAAGGACTTATTGTCTTGAAATGAACTCATTTTAAGATGGAGTTTGATGAGGACCGACGAATAGATGGTTGAGGTAATTTAATTTAAATTTTTTTTCGTGGGGATCCTTGCTCAAGCTTTTTACTTTTTTTGAGGTCTGTTGTTGTATGTTAGATGGTGTTGGAGACCAAACTTGTTATGTTTCATTATTTTCTTTGTGGCACCAAACTTGTTGTGTTCATATGTTTCCTGAGATGAAGTCCACTTTCCTTTATTTTATCAAATTCACTATCAATCTTCTTCGATGCCTATGAATATGCTCTTTGAATTATATGGTTAGTCTTTTGTTCTTTTATCATGTGGTTGAGTGGCAGTTCTGATCCCCATGAAAGCTAGATGGGGAATTGATATCTCAGCTCTCTATCTATTACCTGGCATAGTGTGAAACAATTCTTTTGATTGTGATCATTGCAAGCTATTGTGAAATATGTATTGACCAGAAATAAAACTGCTGGAGTCCCCCTTACTGGATGTTCTCATCTTTCTCAATATACTCCTCACACACTCGTTGCAGAATATGTGATCTTTCATTATATTATATCTCTCTAATATGCCATGCCTGACCCATTTTTTTCTGATGACTTAACTTCTATCCTGATTTATTTGTAAGACTAATTTCATTCTTTGATACCATTACATTTTCCAGGGAAAATTGCAGGCATGGGTTTTTCAGAGAGGAGGATACTCCAATCCAGGACAGAGTTCAGAGTTTTGACCTGAGCATTGAGAATACAAGTTACTAGCCAGCAAAGTTAACTTTTGCTTCCAGTTGCAACTCCATTTTTGACCCATGGTTGATTATCAGCCTTAAACTGCCCGCTTTCAACAGTCAAACTCAAAGGATGATAAGTTCTGCTTTTATTTTGATCTCAATCAAACATATGATTTTGATAGAGCATACTATGCATGTGAGGCCTTGACTTTTCCGCTCATCTGCCTATGGTAGTTATATGTCTGTGAATATTGTAGGTAAGACGATTATATGCTTATGTGCTGTCCTTTCAAAAGTTCACTGGAACTGTATTCGTGACTTTCAGTTGCATATTATACTAACCAATAATAAATGTGAATGGACGGGCCTTTATATTCGATGAACTTTATCCTCGTCTTCTAATTGTTGTGGATGGATTGCCATATGTTCATGTGCATCACTTAAGGCATTGAATCTGAATTAGCATATGAGCATGTTTTAATGTCTATAGGTGGAGATGATGCATGAAATCTACTACAAAATCAATATCCATTCAAGAAAATAAGAAAAGTGGCAGGTTCTATAACATACGCTTACGTGTATGCTTCTTGAAAATGTTTGTAAACTTGAGAACTACATAATGTTGAGAATGTGAAACTGTGTGAATATGTTGTATTGAAAGAAGTTTTTTTTTTTTTCTCTTCCAACTTTTAAATAGTAGACAGAAGAAAATAACAAGTTTTATGTTAAAATCTTTTTATTCCAAAAGTTTATCAATTTTATTTTTTCAAACCGTAAAATGGCTCATTTCAAGTTTTAGTAAACCCAATATCCCCTCCAACCAATACACAATCAAATCTACATAAACTGAAATGGGCCATTTTGCGATTAAAACTAATTGTGAGAGCCCCCAACTATAATTCCAAACAATTACACGTGACTTTTCACTATCTATTTGCAGTCTTATAAAGTCTGTGTAACCCATAATTTGCCGGAGTTTGTTGGTAGTTCAGGTAAGAAATAACATAAACCTTACTGAATGATCTAGAAAATAGAAATATTACTCTTAGTAAAACCACGCATAGTCATCAACTTCATTGAAATTCTTGAATCATTTTACTCACAAAACGAAATAATAATGAAGCATTAATAAAAGAAACCTGCAGAAATCCGAATGACCATCCAATTGATACAAAACGTTGTCTCTTCAAACAATTATATGGACAATTGTTAAGAGCCAGAAATATCTCTCATCAAACACACAAAACCAGGAACCATGTTTTCGTAATAAGCCAGCATGAGAGATTGCTAGTCAAATTACTTGAAAATGGATAAACTGATAATAGGACATCTAGACACGAAATCAAAGTAACATAATGTTTGAGACAGGAAAAGTAATAGATTTGCTCAGGATTGACGACAACTTCTTGTCTTTGAATTACCTGCTACAAAGAGTATAATTGAAACATTAATTTATAATTTATTTAAACAGAAAACATTAGAATTGCATAATATTTTGTTCATTCAAAGAATACTGTAGGACTTTGTGTGTTTAATTCATAAAACATGATAAAGTAAAAGAAAAAAATTATATATATTCGAGAGCCAGAGAAATTGACACACGAAAGAGGGCAAATAGATAGAAGAAATCAAGAGACAAAGCATGTTGAACAAATATGAAAAAAAGTAGAAGATAGTTATAGGAAAGAGAAAGAAGGGGGTGTTAACCACAAACACCTTTGGACATTTGTCAATTTTTTTTAGATTTTCGTGGAAAAATAATAAGCTAATTCGGTTCCAATGATCCTAAATCCTAATGCAACTTGAATCATTGAAATACATGGGGTGCGCAACATACATTTTAATGGTTCTAAATGCACTAGAATCATTGGAACCAAATTGACATAGTCAAAAGCAGGACAAATTTCTTTTTTAAGACTCTATTTATAAATAGTATATATATATATATATATATATATATTTGTCCATGTCTTATATAAACCCCTCTATTGGTTAATGTCTAAGCTACAATTCACAATCTTGAGCCAAATTGAATGTGGGAATATTCTTCAATTTATCTGATAATATTATACCTAGCAAGCAAAAGGGGATTGTATTCTTACATACCTAGGTATAACCGCTCAAACCCTAATAGTTGTTAATTAAAAACACTTTAAACAACTAGAGACAGGACAAGTGTTGAGCTCCAGAGATTTAATTTCTTGTCACTGCCCAATGGTGATGGGGCAGCCTCAATAAAAGGAGACATAAAATCTTGTGTAATAAAATAAAGAGAGGAAAAAAAAGAATCGTTTCTATCCTACACGGCTACACCACGGTTGCACCACTCCAAGGTCCAAGCCTCTAGCAGATGCTAAAGTGCGCACCTTTCATTCGAAGAGCAACACTTGGCTCCGCCATAGACATGTTAGAAAGAAGGGAACCAAACAAACAGACAACCAGCCGATCCCTATTCGCAGCTATCAATGCTAGTATCATGAAAAAGATAATAGAATGGAGAAACCTAATGCTAAATATATTATTATATCCACTGTAGATCATGCCTTTTTGTGAAACCAAGAAAATGAAAAACTGTTCATAGACTGCAATTTGTGAAATCCGAAATGCACCCCCAATGGAAGAGCAAGATAAAATGTTTAAAAAAGTATTTGGCTGGAATTCAAAATTAGCACAAAAAATAATCAAAAAAATATGCAGTACATGTACGAAAAAAGATAAACAAATAGGATAAATAACTTAACAAGAAACTGAGAAAAATTACCAGGAATGAAGAAGTGATTAACAGGAAGAAGCTCTTGTATGAACTTTAGTTCTTTCCTTTTCCTTTCTGGCCAGAATGCTTGTTAGAATAACCGTCGCCATAGCATAGTTGCAAGCGTGAGTCATATCCTGATATGTGATGGTTGTTCTCCACATGAGGCGCTGCAGTGGTGCCGATAAAGAAAGTACCTTGAGAACTAGAACTGTCTATGGGCGCATGAAACCTCTGGAGGTGGTGGTGAGGCAATGGAGACGGGGAAGAAGAATTGGACTGAAGGGTCCCCCTGTTGTAACCAGCAAGGCCGGGTGAAGAAGATATTGTGAAGTTTAGGTTGTACTCACTGCCGCCATTGTTGTGGTTGTTATTATTATTGTTGCTGCTGTTTACAACTGAGACCATGTGGTCTGGGACAAAGGATAAGTGCTGGAGTTCCGGTTGGTGGTCGGTACCGGAAAAACTAAACAGCGCCGGATTTGCAAAGTTCATTTGCATCGGACGTGTCGCTGCCGGTGGCCCTAAAAGTCCGGTGGTGAAGTAATCCATCGGAGTTGTTGAGGACCAATGCCTGCTCGGAGATTTTTGGAAGTATATAGACTCATTTGTAGCAGCACCGCCGCCGCCACTAGGGTTCCGGTGAATCGAACCATTAGGGCTGTTAATTCCTGCACTCAAGAGCTCAGTGAAAGAAGTGGTTTGTGAAATAGGGTTCAAATTGGCAACATGAGAAGGTTCATTATCTTTCTCCTTCTCTTTCTCAGCTACTCTCTCCTTGGCTCGCTCTCGTGCTTTGATACGGCTTTCAGATCTGGAGAGAGAAAGGCCTGAGCCTTTACTCGTCTCAGAATTGCTGCTACAGGCGGAGGGATTTGTGACCTGGTGCTGATTATAGTTAGGATCGCCGCCGCCGCCGCCGCCGTCCATATCCACCTCAACTGAGTCAAATCCGAGCTGGTCACTTGTGCTCGATCTCTTCTCATCGCTCACCTGCCTCGGTGTGTCTGGAAATGGAGTGTTAATCGGCGGTAGCTCATCGATAGAACTCGCAGCCGCCTTCAGCAGCCACTCCACCGCCTTGCTCGGCTGATCGTACCCTAATCGATCTTGCAAATCGTAGAATTGAATCGCGGTGTTGACCGAAAGCCTTACGCGCCTGTCCCTCAGCCCCTTCGATGTGAGAACTTTGCTGTGCCTATCTTTCCCACCAGAAGCTCGTGAAACCCTAACAATTCGCGACGACGGCCAACCGTAGAACCTACTCATACCACCGCTTAAATCGACGCCTCCGCCGCCGGCGGCGGCGGAGCCTCTTTTGTTCTCTCCTTCCTCTTCGTCCTCTTGATTGTACTGTTCATCCATTTTCTGACCATTGCGTATTAACCTTGGGAACTTACATTGAACATCATCAACCTCCATTTTACAACTTTCATGCCTTTTCGAACCACCTTTAGCTTCTCAGTTCTCCAATATTCTTAGAGAGAGAAAGTAGTACAAATTAAAGTAGAAAAAAATCTGAAATTATGAAATTAGGGTTTGAAAACAAAGGGTATGATTAGTCCTTTGCATCGATGATGATTATACAGTGTACTTTGGCTTGTATAGTCGCATATAGATACAAGATAGATACATATACTCGAAGGAGAGAGAAAGACGATAAATCACGATCAACAACAGAGAAAGGGGGGCCGGTGGGCTACAGTATATATCGCCTGTTTAAGCTTTTTACAGTGCTTTCATAACCAAAAACCAAAGCCTCTGTACTTTATCTTCATTCACCTCTGCAACAACAAAATATATTAATAATTAAACAGTTTTAACCACAAATATCAATCCAACAAATATCCAAAAAAAAAATAAAAAAAGTAGAATCAGATGCTAACAAAAGAGAATAATGTATGCTGCTTTTAATTTTCACTAGCTAGGATCACAAATTATTTAAAATTACGTTAAGAAATTGATTTGCTTCTTACATGTAACAACAGCAAATCAGAAGATAAACTAGGATTTAGTTGTTTGTTAAGATTTGGGTTTTTTTCAGGCAGATAGAAAGAGACATGTAATAGAAAGAGAGAGAGTAATTAAAGCTTGCTGACCCTAGAAATTGCAGACATTATTGCTATATGCTTAAAGACAATTAGAGTTCAAAAACTAAATAGTATTAAGCACAAGTAGACAAAAAAATCAAACTCTTAGATATTTTTCTGAATCTATATTCAATTCATTATTACAATAAATACAAATCACAGACAGCTGGATCTGTATCACTTTCAGCCATCTCAATTAAGAAGATCACATTATCATTACATACTGTAAATTGCAAATAAGATCGCAAGAATGTTCGCTGGGACGAAACAAAAAACTCGACCTGTATTAAAACAGATAATCTTGAAATTCAGACAAGCATTTATCATGTAATAATCATCACTAGATTTATAATAGTACTCAAACCTGGGCTGCATATACATGAATCGGAAGAAAATATATATATGAAGAATTTAAACAAGGCAATTAAAAAAAATTAAAATTGAAAAGTTAAATTAGAGTGAGTAATAAATATTATAGCTTAAAACCCTTTACCTGAAGAATTATAAGGAAAAATGTAAACACGAAAATGAAGGGATAAGAGAGAAAATGAGAGTGGATGTATATATGTAGAGGCAAATGACCCGACTTTGAAATTTGGTAACGGGTTTACCCGATAATCCAGTGGATTTGCTTCAAAGCCATATATATATATTATCATTGATTAAGACATATTATAATGATTATTTCTGTATAACTCAAAATTTAGTATTATTATTTCTCTCAATAATAATTCGATTATTCCTCCTAAAATCTAGTACTATATTTTCTTTATCAAATTAAACTTTCTTTTCCCTCTTAAACTGGTTTAATTCCCTGATGAAACTGGCTTGCTGGAATGTTGACTTCATAATTTTTGATGAGATAAATGAAATTTTAAATTGACTTATAAGATTTTCTGTAAAATTCTGTTAAGACCAATGCAATGCTTGGGGAATCATATGAGCTATCATCTTAATCCTAATAATAAGATTTTATTCCTTTTTGTCCAAATCCAAGATCACAATCAAACAATAATTTATCATATTATTCATAAAATATAGATATATTGTCGTATATATATATATATATATCTGATGATGGATGACTGCTGTAGGACAATTTGCAACCAATCAAGTTTTAAATATTGCGGCCATATTTTCTACACCACTCAAATCGATTTAATTAATTTTTCGATTATGCAAAGACTTAAAAATTACTAAATTATAATTACTAAATTAATTATGGATCTCTATTCAATTAGTTGAGAACTTTGCTCACTGATTTCCCCCAAAAACCCACACTAAATTATTTTAAAAATATGACTTGGGTTCCACATATTAGTTTACCACCAATCCTCCTACAAAAAGGGCTTTAAGGATAACAAAATTAATTTAATTATTTAATTAACAAGTTTGTCCGTACAATTAATGCAATGTGTCTCATTGTCTTTTCCCATAATTTCACCACATAAAATAATACTTGATCATGGGCCACTTGCAGCAACTAGAACCAGACCATCATTCATCTCTCTTTCACTTATTTTATTTTATTATTTTCCGTATTTGTTTTTCTTAATTTTATTGAGATTTCAGAATGTTCGAAGAAGTTAAAACAAAATTCAATTATCTTTCAAACAACTTGAATTTATTTACTAAATAATATTAAAATTAGTTGTCGTTGTCACTTATTTACTACTAAATCTTATGTTTTTATGTTCTTACTTATGTGTAACTAATTGGGCTAATTATTTCTATTTTTAGAATATAATTTGTACGTATGAGATTAAATAAATCCACAAAATTCACCTGAGGATGAGAAATTAAATAAATTTGCATCAGACATTAATATCCCAGATGAACATCAGTTTGTTTTCAGGATGAAAGATTTTCATATTGGACCACTATATTTGTCTCTCTGCAGACAAAATTTGATATCCTTATTATACAAATTAATTAATAATTAATATGAGTTTATTTAATTAATTCATTTATTAGGTTCCCCCACTTCCCACATTTAGATTTTCACTAGGGCAGTTTTGTCTGATTTGTCCAGCACAAATTACCATTATACAAATTTATCACATAATTTTGTGCAAAGGTGTAATTATAATAGGTTTATTTAAAAAAAAAAAAAAGGGGAAATAATAAGAGAGATTGATAAAAAGGAAAGATGGGAAAAGCTGTTAAAGAGGCATTAATAAATATGGAGAAAGTGACAGCCAAGTGGGCTGGCTGGCTGTGTGCTTAAAGGACACAAATCTAATATTAATACAACAATCTTTGGCTAACTTTTCACTAAAAATATATTTTTTTTGACAAAATTCTATTATAAATTATATTTGACATTTACTTTATTTGTTAATTTGAATGTATTTATTTTCAAAAAGTTAATTTTTCCAACACATCAACTACGGAAAATATCTTTAATATTTATTCATCGTTTTAACCAGTTTGACAGGACGGAGCGAAAATCATCCCTCGAATTGAAAAAAAAATGAGAATTTAGAAAATAAAAGAATATTTGTCATTATTTCTTAATTCCTTTTAAATAGTTTAAAATCAACTAATTTAATTTATTTATTTATTCATTTTTGCTATGAATTTTAATTTGTAAGCACTTTAGTGGCATTGGGATTTAGAAGTTACAACCTAATAAGCCAAAAAACAATAATTAGTTTTTAATCTTTAACAAAAGTTACAAACTAAGGCACGTGTCCATGTCTAAGAGGACAGTGGGGAAGATTTCAATGCTTTGGCAGCTGACTTCTCGATGACCAGACACTGCACGTGTCGCGGTCTCCATTATTATTAATTATTATTATTATTATTAGCCTTACCATTCTTGTATTATTTTCTACTTTTTTTTTTTCCTCTTTTTATTCAATTTCCTCAATTTTCTTTTCAATTGTTTGAGACCCCATAACTAGTTAGTATGATATAGTCCTATTTAGAAGATTCTAAAGTTTTTTACAAAATTATTAAGTTTAGCAAGAATAAAATCCAACACAAATTAGAATCCAAAGGGTTCTATTTTATGCCATTTAAAAGTAAGAGACAATAGAGAAATTACAAATAAATTACTATACCAAAATAAAGCAATGTACTACGAAATATCTATATAGATATGGAAAGGGAAAAAAAAAGATATAGAATTGATATAAGTGAGGAGACAATGATTGTGTATCTATATATCTATCAATTTCATCGATCTTTTGGGGGGTATGCTGTTCTGATTCTTCACTCAATATCCACTAAGCTTTCATTATCATTATCATCATCCTATTAGCAAGTCAAAAAAGTGTATAATTTAATTCACATCCAGTGATTTCTACTGGTCAAAGATTATGTGTAAGTTAGGAAATATTTTCTTTTTATTGAAGTCAAAAACTTCAAAGATTATGTTATTTTTTACTTTTTAATGTCAAAATTCTATCAAATCTAACATGATAACCATACAAGAACATCCACACCAAATTAACCAAATGATTTTGGCCTAACTTTGCACGAAAGTCGTCTTATGAATATAAGTATCACTTATTGTCGTTTAAGTTTTGATTAATAATTTTTATTGCCGTTTAATTTCACATCAATCTCTAATAATGTGAGTAAAGCTATCTAAAATTCTAAATAAAGAAACCAAACAGCAAATTTTGGGAAATTCCGTGGCGGGCCGGAATTTAAACTAATGGGCTTACAAGCCCAGTTAAAGTGGTCATGCCCAAATAAAATTGGTCCAATGGTTTTATTGGACCTATTGGTAATGATAATATTTATAGTATTTGAGGCCCAAAAGAATTTGGTCCAGTACATTTTCTGTTTTGCTTCACAGGTTTTTCCCCTCCCTAAACCCCCATTCCCAGCCCCAAATAACTCACGCCTACAGAAGAATTTGAGCTCGTATACTAATATTGCTACCTATTTTGAGTGTTTTGTAGCAGGTCTCTTGTTTGATTTCTGCATTTTTGTTGAAATTAGGTCATCGGAGATTGTGATAAATGGCTGCTTCGAATTCTTCTAAACTGTTTCGTGGTATGTCTTTGTTGTTCATTTCAATTTGATTAAATTTTCTCTTGTATTTGTGTTAGTCAATGAGCAGGTGGCAGTGTTTAGGTTTCTTGTGAAAAATATGCTGTTGCATTGGATTGCATTTTGGGTTTATTTGTATTTGTGCATCACTCACTGATGTCATATATGTCCGTCAGAACTGGTGTAGCCTTGTTGTGTGTTGTGATATTGTTGGACCGGAAAAGGGTTTAAGTTTCTTTTTATATTTATAAATTGGTTAACAGGAGCAAAGCGTTTAGCATGATTAAGAAATAAAATCAATTTTGATTTGTGCTTGTCAAGTTGAATTAGTCTCTTTCAAAGTTCTGCCAGGCTTTGCATACAATATATTTGTGAAAATTCCTTAACCATCTTTATCCATGTACTGGCTGTCACGAGGCCATTAATTTAGTTGATATGAGATAACAAGTTCTCTATATATCAAAGCAATAGACAGCTATCTTCCTTTCTCATTATGTTCTGAATAGATATTATTTTCTTGATAACAGTATACAGTCTTTTGGCACCTTTAGAACATCAATCACAAGCAATTATTTGCATGATATCACATAGCTGTGTCTATAGTAGATGATGATCTTTGCATCATCCAATATCTGATATCCTCATTGCATTGTGGGTTGGAATGGCAGTTGGGCGCTCAATTCTAGGTGGAATCAGCAACAATGCTATTGGGGCAAGCAGGTCATCTGCCGAGCTGACGCATATGGATTTCTTAACTCAAGTTAGTATTGTTTTTGTTAATGCTTTAGAGTATGGCCTTTAGTCATTGTGCTTTCAGTTTATATTCTGTCAATCACCTATGTGCTAGGTGTAAGTCCTCGAATATAATTCCCTCAATGATTTAGGTGTTATCATGATTTAGTTAGTAATTTTGCGTTGAAAAGTGCCGTTTACCTTTCCCATACTATTAAAGTATCCACACCTGTGACAAGCACAATTGTTATTGATTTCCTATTACTCAGTGTATGCACTCAGTGAAAGTAGATTTGACACATTAAAGTAGATGTCTTTAATCATATGTTGTCTGCTTGAGAAAACTGTTTATCCCTGTAATTATTCTACCCTTGTAAGGTAGCCTCTTTGGTATTTGACGTTCGATGGATCATACTTCAACATGATTGATTACACAATAACTTTTACTTCTGAAATCACACAATGCAATCATGGATATACATGGGTTATTCGTTTTATCGAAATTGCTTACATATCTGACTTTGGACATGTGTTCCTCCAGCAACAAAGGACATTCATACAAATGAGGACCAATCTGAAAGTGGTGGATAATTCCGGGGCTAAAAGGGTGATGTGCATACAAGCATTAAAAGGAAGAAAAGGTGCACGTTTGGGGGACACAATAGTTGCATCAGTGAAGGAAGCACATATGGGCGGGAAAGTGAAGAAAGGGGACGTTCATTATGCTGTTGTGGTTCGTGCTGCAATGCAGAAGGGTCGTTGTGATGGGAGTGAAGTCAAGTTCGACGATAATGCTGTGGTGCTTGTTAACAAGCAAGGTGAGCCAATCGGGACAAGAGTCTTTGGCCCCGTTCCTCATGAATTGAGGAAAAAGAAGCATCTTAAGATTCTCAGCCTTGCAGAGAATATTGCCTAGGTATTTACATATCTTATAGGTCAATTAAGACTTTCATCAGTAGCTAGCTTTCTGTGGTTTTGTTGTCCATTAAATAATTGACTTTCGAGTTTCGGCCATTTTCAGACAGTTACCTAAGATCTCGAAGAAACATGTATCTGTATTTGGAATACACAGAGAATGTGTTTTACTGATGTTCCACATATATTTATTAGCAGAAATTGGCGAAAGCTCTACAAATATCTAGGGTTTCTTGTCCTGAAAACAAGCCTATCTCTTCATACTTCCTGGATTTTCTTCGATTTGATTACAACTTGTTCAAGCATGAGTTTAACATGAAATCAAACTGACACAGATCAGTGAAAATTCAAACATGAATATAATTTGTATAAATCAGATGAATTTATTAAATAATTTCTAATATAAGGATATTGATAAATTCTAATAAAGAAGATGACTTTGACATGAATTTGTAGATATGATACAGAAATTATTAAGGAGAGAAAAAAGGTGGAAGAATATCTGATGGATTTGTAATAGAAAAAGGTGGATAATAGGAGACGGCGTCAGTGTCAGCAATGTCGTGGTGGTGGTACTTAACTCTGTCCATCCATTCTGATCGTCAAACGACGGCGTTGTTTGTCGGAGTTTTGTTAACTATTTACGGCCATAGCATAACAGCTGATCCCCGTGAATCATTCACCTACCTCTGACCATACTCAAAATGTGGATTAATTGAATTTGTCTCATCAGAAAAAAAGTATTATATAATCCGTACAATGGATGATGCGGTATGTGCCACGTAGTGAAGCAGCTGCTTCTCGGTTTAGGCGTTGGCCCCACCATCATAGAGCTCGACCACCATGGTTCAGGCAGAGACATCTACTCCCTCCTCCGCCGTCTTTCCGGCAACCGTCAGACGGTGGTTCCGGCGGTGTTCGTTGGCGGGAGATTCTTGGCCTGCCACATTAGTGGGACTCTTGTTCCTCTCCTCAAGAATGCCGGAGGCCTCTGGCTTTGATCTACAGCTCCGTTGATATGATACCACTAAGGCACTAACTTCACCTCAGTAATATGGCAACAATACATACATATATTGCATAATAGCTCATGTATACATAAGCTATATCTTTGATCGGAGCATACATAAAGAAAAGAAACATACAATGCTGTGGATTTGAAATGTTCTTTGACTACCTTATTTTCCAGATTTTATATAAACAGTGTCAATTATTCCTTCAAGAAAAGCACAAGGGCAGTTTTTCAGGCTGTTTTTAATGAACTAGCCTCAAATTGTCAAGTTTTCATAGTAAGAATATATATTACAACCATAATGCTTCCAATTCCATCCTGGTACAAGTGATCATACAAACAATTAGTACTAAATGTAAGAGACGATTTGGGATATTACTCGTCTATGCTTTGCGTTGTATACGGCTGCATGTCCAAGTTCCAGCATAAGCATATTCTTCAAACATAAACTTTAAATGCAAATATGAACCATTCATTCCAGTAAGGGATCGACTCTATGTATGCAGTATGCACCCTGCCAAGTATGAACCGAAATTAGGACATTTGAAAAGGTGTTAAATTCATACATACTTACAAAATCCAAATGGTATTGTAAATTCAAGAGTCGAATGTTATATTACCTAACGTGACTTTTTCGAGCGTTTAGAAGGTCTCAGCATGTCTCTCCTCGGCTCATCTGGAGTTTTTATGTCTGTAAATGGTTGCTGCAAATATTTCACAACATGATAAATCACCTCATCAAAGTCAAGTGAGGTGAATCGAGTTGATTTCAAACACATAAACCCTGCCATAGCCTTTACAAATTTCTAGAACCCATAGCCTGAACATAAACTTGGTATTTGTATTTTTCTATTATAGAAGCTACCATTTCCTTAATATCATGTGTCCATATAGATCAGATTATTCAGTTCAACAAACACAGAAAAGTCCAACGCCATATGGCTATTTCAAACAATGAAATCAGGGACACATTCTATATACCCCTTATGTGAGAACCTGGTTCAAAATTACATGCATCTAATCAGTTTGGAAGAAAAATAGACAAAAGGACACACAACTAAATAAGAAGTATGTAAGACCAGAAACCACTCAACAAAACTTTCCTGTCCCTGTTATTTAGATGCAGAATAATCAAATTGTCCAACTTGAACCACATAAAATGTGAAGCATGTAGTTAAAAACAAGCATCAAATGTAAGAAAAAAGTATGAGATAGTTAAATGTGATGTAATATTGCTTGCCTCGTCTATTTTTTTCTGAAGTTCCAAGAGTTCTTGGCAATACGTGAGGCACTCTGCATGATATACAGCCGCTAAGTCTTTGATCAAGGCCTTCCTTCTGATGATACCAATCACTTCAACAGACACAAAAAAAGGTATACATGTAAGATACACAAATAGTTTTACTTGTTTATTTGTCCCATTCCAATGAATCTTCCTTGAACTTGTATAATCCAAAGCCCAAGTTTTCCTTTAAACAAAAAGAATTTTCAAATTAAATTCATACAACAATGTGAAAAAGAAAAATCATTATCCCGTAGAAAATTAAAATTAAAACATACAACAGAAAGGAATCATTGAACAGAAGAATTTTGAAATTGAAATTTTCATCTTTAGATAAATTCCCAAGTGTAAAATCAGAGAACAAGAAACCAGATCACACAAATTGGCAAAGAAAAGATAAGGGCATCCCACAACAATAGAAAGGTTCGTTGCATCTCAGAATAACACAAGAATTTCAGAAAATCATACTTCGGCTGGGATCGAAAGGAGGTGGTGGTGGCTGAGGAAGGTCGTCGGCCGATGAAGATGGTGGCGGACCAGGGTCCTCCCGTGATGGAAGAGGGGGCAGCGGCGGCGGTGGGAGCGAGAACGGCTTCTGGATTTCCTGCTCCCCCATTCCAAATTAGAGATAGTAACACAATGAAGATGAAGAAGAAATAGAGGGGGAAGTCTTGAATTAGAGAATTGTGAATGTAATTGCTGTTTGTCTGTAATAATATATATTATATATATATATATATATATATATATATATATATATATATGCGCGGGGCTTGAGCTTGCAAATTAATAATAATGGAGTCCTGAATTTTTGGCCAGCGGTACTTCATATTACGAAATTGCCCTCAACAAAGTTCCCATGTCTTAAACCCTATTTTCTTCTTCGCCAACAAAAAACTAGGGTTTATAGAAAAGATGTCTCTGGTGGCAGGATCATACGAGAAGTTCATTTGGGGCTACAAGCTTAAATCACGAAAATACTCCCAAAACCTAACCTTAACCCCTCTTTTCTCCTACCCTTCCCACCTCTCCACCATCAAAACCGTCGCTGTCTCCGGCTCCGCCGCAGTTTCCGGCGGCAACGATGACACCATCAAAATCTACGATCTTTCCACCTCCGCCGAGATTGGTTCTCTCCACCACTCATCCTCCATCACCTCACTCTCATTCTTCTCCCCTCCCTCGCTATCATCCTTCCCTCGTAACCTAATCGCCGCCGACGCCGAAGGCTCAATCTCTATCTACGACGCTGATCCGTTTGTTCATCTCAAATCCGTGAAAGTTCATAAAAAATCTGTGAACTGTCTCTCCGTGCACCCGTCGGGGAAGTTGGCGCTGGCTGTAGGCCACGATGAGTGCTTGTCGATGGTTAATTTGGTGAGAGGAAGGAGGAGTTTTTACTGCAGGTTGAATAAAGAGGCGTCGATCGTGCAATTTAACGAGACTGGTGAGAAATTCTGCATGGTGGTTGATGAGAAAATCAGTTTTCATGAATCCGAAGATGCGAAATTGATTTTAGAGTTGGATAGTAAAAAGAAAGTCTTATGTGCTTCCCCTGGCGCTGTGAGTTCTCTCTCATTCTTTCTTCAATTTGATAACTGGTTCAATTTTATGATTATATAGACAAAGTTCACATCTTTAGTTATTCATGTGAGCTCCATGTACAATGTCAAATATTTATAATAACTAAATCGAACGTTTGTTTAAGAAATCAATTAGTTTCAAATTTGATCGCTTATAACGGGTATCTGAATGTTCATTTATGTATTTGTCTACCATTTTTGTTTTGCAGAATGGGATTTTATTTACAGGTGGAGAGGATAAGAACGTTACAGCATGGGATACAGCCAGTGGGAAAGTGGCATACAGTATTGAAGATGCTCATTCGGCTCGAGTCAAAGGAATTGTTGTTTTATCCAAGAGCAGTAATGATTCAGGTGATGAAGATCCTTATATAGTGGCATCTGCATCATCTGATGGGGTAATACGCGTTTGGGATGTGCGGATGGTTACTAAAGGGAAGCCGAATCCATTAGCCGAGGCCAATACCAGATCCAGGCTGACTTGCCTTGCTGGATCATCCATCAAATGTGAGTATGGGCTTTATTTTCACAGTTATTTTCCTCGATTTTGATATTAATAGTAGAGTGTTGGATTTGCACTGCTTTCTGACCATAAATAGAGTCATGGTGATAAGTTTGTTTGATAGGTTAATGATGTCCTTTTTGCCTTTTTCAGCGTTTAAACATCCACAGTTAGAGAACCTGAATCCAGATGGGAAAATGGATGTAGCAGCTGAAGAATCATGAGTTCCTTTAAATTTCGACCAGCCCTTTCTGGATGAACTTGAAGAGTTACGAATGTAATTTGCGTCATTTATTTATAATGTCAACTGGGCAGTTATCAAGAAGAAACGAACATCAGGTTTGACATTTGAAGACTTGAAGTAGGATATATGTATATGAATCACCTGATTTTCCGGAGACCGTTGTGTTTTATATCAATGAAAGTTGTCTTACTTTAGAACACATCTCACATCTGTTACATTTTCTGTAATCAAGATTTATAGAATTCAGAAGAATGTGCTTGGGTTGATGAACTAATCTCAATGTAACAATGTATTCTTCATTAACTGCTGATGCATCTCATTTCCTACCAAAACTTATATAACTAAAAGAGAAAACACAAAAATTGAAAAGGTATCATATTTACCTGAAAAAATAATAAGGGAAAAAACTACAACACAACAGTTTGTCTGACTATTCTATATCTTGTCAGGAGGGCAATGTATACGTACATGAATGTATCTATATATTAATCTTATTTAAGCTCCTGTTTTGCCTTTCACCCCACCTCTCATGAAAAATTGCAGGACTTGAAGATAGATTAATTAATCGCCATTTTCCTGCATCATATACATGCACATGTGTTATTCTTTCGTTCCACAATGTTCTTGATATTCCTGGATATTATTCATCTCTGTTTGAACAGCCATTGTAATGATATTTTCTCCAGATTGGATTGCTTTTGCAGCATAGATGATGAAAATTCTTTCGAGACCTTTTTTATCAAACAGCACTAAATCTGTATATCAACATGTAGGATGCAAATGAAAGGATAACAGGAAAGAGGTATAGGATTTTCCTGTTACCAAATTCCATCTTTTCGGGCCCTTCTTCGGCTATGGTCTCGAGCTTTGGAGCATTGGAGGCCTTGTTTGGAGAAATCAAAGGGGAAGGTGCAACCTCAACCCAGTAATGCATGTTTCTCATCATTATTATGACAGAGATTTCTCAATGTTTGTGATGATCAAACAGAGCTTTAATTTGTGCAGATTGGAATATAATGTGAAAGATTTAGAAGAGGGTTTTATAAGTATTTGAAACGTGAGAAAGGGGAGGAAATTGAAAGGGGTGATCAATGGCAGAGCGAAAAGGCAGGTGTTTAACAGGTCAAGAAGAAGGTGGTTTCCACGAATTTCACGCAGGTTTGAGAATTAGTCAATTTTCTCGAAGATTTATAATTATTAAATATTGCGTTTTAATTAAATAAAATATTGAGCTTTAGAAATTTCTCTTGTGACAACACAACAGCCCAATCCAGAGCTTTCTTGATTAGAATAAGAAAGCATGCCTGCATAAATTAAAATAAAAAATAATTGAGAAATGGGATTATCATATAAAAGTCTTCTACAAGTTGCAAATTAACCAAATTCAAGATTTCATAAGAATAAAGACGAAATATTAATATATATTTCCCGATTAAATAATAAGTTTAAAAAATGCGAAATACATGAAATTAGAGGTGAAGAAGAATTTGGGCCTGTTCCATAAGTTCTGTTGGGTTGGGTTCTAAATTAAGGTCTCAGTATATTAAAGCCCATTACTATCAAGATCCAAATAACTCATATTAAAGCCCATCGGCCCAGTTTCACTCCACATTCTGTATTAGACATTTAAACAACGGCATTTAATTTTGAGTATTGAAAATTGGATGATACATTTGACTTTATATCTTCATTTATTTTCTATTGACTACTATTACTATTATTTATTAGAAATGAACTGAATTATATTATAGTGTTATGGATAAAATAAATAAAATAAAATAAAGATTTGGTAAGTTATTGCACTTTGCCAGTTTGACATGTGGTGCATTAATGGAGATAAGATTTCATTTCATAAATGAAAGTTGACCACTGTACATGAGCTATCCCAATTGACATGTGGTGCATTAATGCATGAGCTATCAATTGACTTCAATATGCCTTATTTTTTTTTGAAAATATTCTATTTTAAGATAATAGAGATATGAAGATGATACATGACTCATTTTTTTTCTCTTAAATTAAATGTTAGAATTATATTATATAAAGAAGTAATTATATATGAATTTCTCTGTAAAATTTTAGCCACAAAAGGTGATTTAGAATTTATATGGAAAGATGATGTTTGACTTTTAAGTTTTAACTAATATTGGTAACTGTGGAAAACAAGACGCGATCAGTGAGTTAACAACTACCCATGTGCGAATTACAGTCAAACAGGTAAAATCTTGTCCAAACCGAGTAAAATTTCTACTCTACCTAAGACTCGTTATAAATAGGAAAATTCAACTTTTAATCCCTTGACTTAATTCAAACACAATTTTAATTATATTTATTATAAACTTTTCATATTTAACAATATAATTTTCAAATATCTCATATTTTGTTACATTATAAAAAGTTTAAAAGTCAACTCTCTTAGTCAACATTTTAAACTTATTTTTTTAGAAGATTATGTGTATAAAAGAACATGATATTGTGTATAAATATATAAAATTGTATAAATTCGATGTGTCCATTAATTCACTCACATGAATTTAAAAAAAAAATTAATTAAATTATTGACCAACAAAATTAACACTATATTTTAAATAGCAGGACTAAATTAAATACGAGCAAGTTACAAAATAAAAATTATATATTTTTTCGAATTATATAACACAAACAAAGTAACATGACGAAAATTGCAATTTTCTCCAATTATATAATGGGTGGAAAGCACCTCCCTCAGTTGTCCACTCTTCCTCGTATTATATCGAAAATCCCACGTTACCCCTGAATTCTTTTTTAGTGTATGTTTATCTTAATTAAAAATTTGATTAATTTAAGCATTAACCCTAATATATAATAACTCAGCAATTCATATTTTAGCCTATTTATCATCCTTTCTTTGCGCATAATCCTAAACCCGATCACATTAAACCTTCATAATCCCGAAACATCTCAGCCCTCCAAAAACAATATGTAGATCGTGTTACAATTATCAAAAATCCCGTTTCCTTCAATGATTCAAATCAATCGAATCTTTTCCATTCTTAATCAATATCTTTTCCTTTAATTAAACAGCTATTAATGGCCTTTGCGTTATTTTTCTTCCGTTTCGATAGTTTTTTCTTCTCTAGAGGTGAAAATCAAGACAAGTTCTGATAATCCGATCCCTTGTTTCCATAGATACATCCTTTTTCTTTTTCGAGGAAAAATAATTCAACAAGATGAGTGTTTCAAAGTCTCAGGTTTGGCAACCTTGCAAGAAGAAGAGGCTTTAGTGTTTTAGGATTCAATAACATTCAAGAAAAGGGATTTTTTTTCATTGAAAAAATGGATGGGATTTGTATTGGGAAATTAGGGTAGGTAAACGAAATTTTTTGGTTAGATCGGTGCATATACATATAGATACAGATATCAGGGTCTTAGGACATGGTAATGGCATCAAGATCGAGTGGTGCTGGAGGTAACGGAAGTGGGACTAGTGCTGGGAGGACACGTGTCGGGAGGTATGAATTGGGGAGGACTTTAGGAGAAGGGACTTTTGCTAAAGTGAAATTTGCAAGGAATGTTGAAACAGGTGAAAATGTTGCCATCAAGATTCTGGACAAAGAGAAGGTCCTCAAGCACAAGATGATTGGCCAGGTGTTGTTTAATTTGCTATTTTTCCATTTTTTTGGGTTTTTTCTTTATATATATATATATATATATATACTTTGATTTCAGTGATATGTGGTCCTTGATTTTGATGGATGAGCATAGATACTGTCTAGGCCTGATATGTTTATGATGTTGTTTGTGTTTTAGACTTTTAGTATGCAGAAGAATATGGCTTGACTTTTCAATTTTTTGTATGAAATGTCTTTTTCACCTTACTAAACTTGATTTATACCTATACTTTTCTGGGATTGAGATCCAGATGCATTCGAGTTTACTAGCGACGTTAAGATGAGATATAGAAAAAAGAAAAAAGATTGGTCTGCAAGTTCGTTTGATGTTAATTGACGATCAGTTGTTCATCAAACGATTTTACTCAAGCTGAAATATTTTGATGTGTTGTTAAAATGTTAATTTGTCTTACATTCAGAGTCAAAAGGTTTTAGATCGATTGTATAAAACTGCAAATAGGGTTCGTAATTTCTTAATTGTTGCTGACAATGATTGCGTAAGATTCAATGGTTCTTATTTATATTTCGTTTAGTATCCTGGAATTATTCCCTGGTTTCGAAACACTAGTTTTCGTTATCACATTTTATTTCCTTTCGTTCACCATGCAGATTAAGCGCGAAATTTCAACCATGAAATTAATAAGGCATCCTAATGTCATTCGCATGTTCGAGGTTATGGCCAGCAAGACAAAGATTTATATCGTTATGGAATTTGTTACCGGTGGTGAACTCTTTGACAAAATTGCTACTAGAGGGAGATTGAAAGAAGATGAAGCAAGGAAATATTTTCAACAGCTCGTAAATGCTGTTGATTATTGCCATAGTAGAGGTGTTTACCATAGGGACCTTAAGGTGAGTCTATTGTGTCTTTTCTTTGTCTCTCTTTTAATCTCATAATTAATCATTCAAAATGTTGGAGATTGTGAAAAGTTTTGATTTTGGTTACTTTTTTAATTTATTTATAGCCGGAAAATCTGTTGCTTGATGCCAATGGAGTACTCAAAGTCTCAGACTTTGGGTTGAGTGCCCTACCCCAGCAAGTTCGGGTAATATTTTCCCTTTTTATTCATTAAAACATTTCAAAAAATTAATTTTAGTTCAGGTCTCTTGTCGGGTCTTTGATCTTTTTACGATCTTTATCTGGCCTTTGTTTATGTAATAAGATTTACATGTATGAATATGAATAAGATGATTCAAGTTCAATTTCTTAATCGTGTTAATAGGAAGATGGATTACTTCACACAACATGTGGAACACCGAACTATGTGGCTCCAGAGGTATGTAATCTTCTTTTGGCACAACCTCATATAATTTTCTTTTCTGAAAAATAATTCCTTTTCTTATATTCCTTTTTGGCTCTAACTTTCCAGGTGATCAATAATAAGGGTTATGATGGAGCCAAGGCGGATCTTTGGTCATGTGGTGTCATTCTTTTTGTCCTTATGGCTGGCTATTTGCCTTTCGAAGAATCGAACCTTGTGGCATTATACAAAAAGGTGATTTTTCATTTTTTATTATGATACTAATTATGAAGGTATCATCTTACTTATACTTCTCTTTTTCTGAAATATTAGGCATACTTTCCACGATAAATGCAGTATTTAAATACTTTACATGGTCATTATATCAAAGATTTATTCCCATATTAATCTTATTTGACTTGATTGCAGATACATAAGGCCGACTTTTCTTGCCCAGCATGGTTTTCCTCCAATGCAAAGAAATTAATCAACAGAATTTTGGATCCCAATCCATCGACAGTATGTTCACTATTTTCACGCCTATTTCGCAAGGCCCTACATAAATATCGAAAATTTTAGATCTTTTAGTCAACAAAATGTTGGCAATTTAATTCATTTGTGACTTAATCCATGCATGATTTTGTCACGTGAAACAGCGTATCACGACTGCTGAGGTCCTCGAGAACGAGTGGTTCAAAAAAGGATACAAATCACCTGTATATGAGCACGAGGAAGTTACTCTTGATGATGTTAACTCAATTTTTAATGAATTAACGGTTAGTATTTGTACATCACTCTCTTTGAAGTGATATATTTAGTGATATAATTTCACTAACTTATTGATTTTATTTGCATTTAGGACTCTCCAAACCTTGTTGTGGAGAGGCGAGAGGAACGACCTCCTACAGCACCAGTTACCATGAATGCTTTTGAGCTTATCTCTACCTCACAGGGTCTCAATCTTAGTTCCCTATTTGAAAAGCAAATGGTAATTTTAACTTAACCCTTCATTTGGTCCTTAATTAAGGAAAATATCAAATAAAATTATATTCTGCACATCAAGTGATATGGGTTCTATTTTTCAATTTTTCATTTTATCTCTTGTCTTTCTCACTAAACATTTTCTCGACTGCAGGGGCTTGTGAAGCGAGAAACAAGATTTACATCTAAATGTCCTGCTAATGAAATCATCTCGAAGATTGAGAAAGCTGCTGGACCTATGGGGTTTGATGTGAAGAAAAACAACTATAAGGTGATTCGTGTATTTTCGAACATTCAATTGTTCCTTGTCTTTTTTATAAAGCATACTTTTTCTGAACTCTTGCATACACATTTTTTTTTTTAATTCTAGAAAACATTTCATTTTTATTTCATGAAATTCTTTTCTCTTCGCTTTTTGGTGGTCAGATGAAACTTCATGGGGAGAAATCTGGACGCAAGGGCCCTTTATCGATTGCAACAGAGGTATGTTATCTGGAAAACCAGGAAGCCCGTTATGTGTAGACGTTTAGTAGTTAATGCACCATTTTTTTCCACCATGCGTTGGGTTTATCTCGTAGTTATTACAGTATTATTCAGCACTACTCTGTATTTTACATAAACATAAATTCACAATCATCTGTTAATATATGTTCTGATTGATTTCTGTACTTGTCTTCTGTTGCAGATATTTGAAGTGGCGCCTTCACTTCACATGGTCGAGCTTCGTAAGGCCGGAGGGGATACATTAGAATTTCACAAGGTAATCATTGAAACACATTTCTTTACCTAGAAACGTATATTCTGAGATGTCAAAGCTTTCTAATCTCGTCCTGTTAATTGGGTTGTTTTATTTATTGTTTTCTGTTTGATTTGCAGTTTTACAAGAACCTGTCAACTGGGTTGAAAGACATTGTGTGGAAAACAGGGGATGAAGCAAAAGATGAAGTGAATAATGGTAATATACCAGTATATTTTCATAGAAAGTTTGCAATCGCCATTAAAAGGGTCTTGAAAAACATTTATCGATTTATATCTTTCTGCAGGCACAGGCACAGGCACGGGCACCTTGACGAGTTGATTAGGATCTCTGTTTCAATATTATATGCGTGGATTTGGAGCTTGCTTATTGTTATTCGTCTTTAATTTGTGTTATCCATTGTCAAACCTGTATTATCGTATAAAATCACATTCATAATCACCCCCCATCCCCCTGTTTCCTTGAATTATTTGTCATGTGAAACTTAATATAAGTAGTAGATATCATTTTATGAAACTTTTGTGAGCTACAGAAGGATGAATATTGTATTATAATACTTTAAAAAATTGTATTTTTCTCTGTAATTCATGGGGAGTTCATTGTAGTGGGCCCAAACATTCACCACAAATTTTGCGTAATGGGCTTTAATTTCAGTAAGTTGCTAACGATAGACAACTTTTAATCTCGGCCTGTTTGATATTGGGCCCAATCTGAAACCCTTTCTTGAACCATAAGAAAAGCCCGTTCTTATCCGGGTCGGATCGGTTCGGTCACCCCACCCGTATTGCGCCCGCATCCCATCCCAAAGCACTTCTGACTTGACAACATGGACACTGCCAAACCACATGACCTGGTGGCAGAAATTCTGTTAAACACGGATCTTGGTATTATCATTCAATTCAATGCAATTTTACTCTTAACAAATGGCATTGATATGGCGATTAATCATATCGTTTCCCATCACCGATATATAACTAATAATCTCTTGGAGTCCAGGGTTTCGCGTTGCTTTTACCATCAACTGGATTTTTATCTGTACAAGAATATATTGCAAAGGTGATCGTATAGGAGATGCCTTTAGCGAGTAGACTGACCCGGTTATCAATAACGGGTTACAACCGGTGTCGATGGGTCTATTCTTCGTTGGGCAGCAATACAAGGCCGCCATTGTTAGGACACTCTACTCACTTCCTTTCCCCAGTTCAATCTTCTCAAGAGGTGAAAAATTGTTTTTATGCATTATTGTTCTTTTACCGATTTGTGGTGGCTTAGTTTTGATGTGCTTTGGACTTTGATCTGTTCTCATGAATGAAATTTGTGTCTTTTTGGTGTATATGTACACGTTATTTTTTTAATGGGCATTTGATCGAACAGCTGATGTGTGTTTAGTGGATCGTGGGGCCAATCATTATTGGCTTCTGTAAGTTTTATTCGAGGAAAACGAACTTGTTCCTTTTTTTATGACTAGTCGCGGTTTTGTTATGATGCTTTTCAAGGTCTGAGACCAATATCATGAGATGGATTTAGCTTAAATACACATTGTCATATGTAATAGAAGATTCTATTCAGGCTAAAGTAAGTAAAAAGACTGAAATAGGAAGTATTGCATTAAATTCTAATGCACATCTTGTAAAGCCACAAGTTTCTTAGTTCGATGAGATTGATACCAATTTCTTGGTTATTAGTCATTCACTGCTGCCAGTGTTTGGCTTTGTGCTGTTCATTAGGTGTTATTGTCTAGCGATATTGATCTGGCACTCTCACTTCAATTCAATACATATTTTTGTAATGTGTCTTTTGCAAATCGTGTTATCCATTTATCTTATTGCCGTAATTATTTTTCCTGGCTTCATGATAACCATCATGTTATCTGTGACTTGCTAACATGTTTGTCCCTATTAATAACCTTTTCATTCTTCATACTGTTTTTTCATTGTTGCTGGTGATTAGTAGGTTTTGGGTTGCCGAGTTATTTATTCTTGGGTTTCAAATACCCTGAGTAGCCTTGGACAAGCAGCTCAACTTCAGAGCAGCTCTGTAGTTGAGGTTAGTGGATTTCACTATCTTCTTGCTTATTTTTCATGCAGGAATCATTTGGTATTTTGCACACTTACCTCAACATACTGATTGTCAAACGAAATTGTCATGTATTATTCCATTCTTCTAAATTGTTGTCAGTTAGTTTTGATATGGTTATTGGCTAGCAAAAAACACGCTTATATATAAAATCACCTCACTCTTCTGTTCTCTGTCAGGAGAAACTAGATCCATTTTCTCTCGTCGCCGATGAGTTGTCAGTTCTGGCAAATCGTTTAAGGTCGATGGTAGTTGCAGAGGTATTTGACTATACTTTTATTTCATTTGCCAACGGATAAATATGTACTTGTAATTCCTTCATTTCCTATAGGTTCCTAAGCTTGCCTCAGCTGCAGAGTATTTTTTCAAAATGGGAGTTGAAGGAAAAAGATTTCGTCCCACTGTAAGATGTTCATTTCCATCTGCTTCACTCAGTTCTTTATGGATTATGTTTAATGACTCGAATTGAACCTTTGAGAAAGTATCGAGTGAACAATGATGTCATATGCTGTAAAAAGTAAAGTTTGCATTTGACTGTTAAGGTTTGAAATTGCCATGGTGGCATATGCTTTGGAATTTCTCCGCAATAGCAATGCTAGTTCAGTATTTTTTTGTTGGTGCATTTTGGTGAATATTATAGGATATCTTACTTCGGTGATACCTTACTGTCTAAACAATACCTTGCAGGTTTTGTTGTTGATGGCAACAGCTTTAAATGTACAGATGCCCAGACAACCTCCTGATGCCGCAGTAGATACCTTGTCTAGGGAGTTGCGTTTAAGGCAACAGTGTATCGCTGAGATCACAGAGATGATCCACGTACATTACTTGCTCCTTGTCAAATTATATGTATTGACTTATTTGTGAATTTATGTGACACACACACATACACACACACACACAAACATTCTTCAATGTATGTTAAAAATACGAAAAACTCATGCGATTTCTGATAATAGGTTGCTAGCCTCCTCCACGATGACGTGTTGGATGATGCTGATACAAGACGGGGGATAGGTTCATTGAATTTTGTGATGGGAAATAAGGTACTTCATATTTCTTCCTCTTCCTTTGAACCCCAACCTACCCCCATGAATAGGATAATACCATGAAGCCAATATGTAATAGATAGTAACGAGAAAAATGAGGTAAAGAGTTTGATTTTCTGATAATTGCAATTTGACTTAAATTACAACACAATCAAGGCTCTTTACTTTCTCTACCATGTACATGTAATAGCTTTACTGTGAGTTATATTATGTATCTGCTCATTTGTGCCTTCACTGTTAAATTGCAGTTAGCTGTATTGGCCGGAGATTTCCTGCTATCTAGAGCTTGTGTGGCGCTTGCCTCTCTAAAAAACACGGAGGTGCACTATATAATGTTCTTGTACCATATAATGTTCTTTTGCTATGCTGAATATGGTTTTTAAAATAAGAAAATATGATAAGAATGGAACTAACAACTGATACTGAATCACCTTCAAAATAGGGACTAATAGGTTGACATATGCGGACCCTGAAATGACCTTCTTTTGACCCCTAAACCACTATGTTTATGCAGGTTGTGTCCCTCTTGGCTAAAGTTGTGGAGCATCTAGTTACTGGCGAGACCATGCAAATGACAACTTCATCTGATCAACGTTGCAAGTATGCTGCTTAATTGGTTTGTTTTGATTAAATTCAATTTCATTGCTCGTTTATTCTAGTTGTCATGATTACTTGTGCCTGAATCATAGTTTCGCCTTACACATGAACTCGTTTTTACTGAAATCATGCTCTTTTGTGACAGCATGGAATACTATATGCAGAAAACATACTACAAAACTGCCTCACTGATTTCAAACAGCTGCAAAGCTATTGCCCTTCTTGCTGGACAAACAGCAGAAGTTTCAATTTTGGCTTATGAATATGGCAAAAATTTGGTTGGTACATTTGTTTTCTATACCTCTCTTGTTTTATTCCCGATTAAATTCGTATGAATTCTCATTTTGTGTGCATGTTTCAGGGTTTGGCTTTTCAGTTGATTGATGATGTACTTGATTTTACCGGCACATCAACTCACCTCGGGAAAGGCTCTTTATCTGACATTCGCCATGTAATCTTCTTGACCTTTTTGCTTTTATGTGTTATTTTGCATATATCAACCTTTATAACAACATGGTCCAAATGGTTGAATTTTGATTTGTCCAGGGTATTATTACTGCTCCTATACTGTTCGCTATGGAGGAGTTTCCTGAGATGCGTACAGTTATCGATCAAGGATTTGAGAGCTCTGCAAATGTTGATCGTGTAAGTTTTCTCGTGAAACTCAATCATATTCCAACAGTGATTTGATTTTATCCCTTTTGAAGTTTTTTTTTTTTACCGTTATTTTCAAATCTTAATTGTACGATAAATGGATTCACGTTTTAAACATATCCCATTTTGATCTCTGAAACTACAGGCCCTAGAATATGTTGGAAAGAGTCGAGGAATAGAGAGAACAAGGGAGCTGGCAAAAAAACATGCTGACCTGGCATCAGATGCAGTTAGTGCATTTCCAGACAACGATGACGAGGATGTCCAAAAATCGAGAAGGGCTCTTATAGAACTAACACACAGAGTCATCTCCAGGACAAAGTGATCAATAAACTCAGGTTACAGATAAAACACCTAATTATAGGCAAATTTTGGCTTTTATTTTTCTATTTTGAAATTGGTTTATCATTATTCTCAATAATGGTTCTTCCAAGTAAAACCTTCCTTTGAGGGAGTCAACTGTAAAGTATGTAAGATTTTGCACTGTAAGTTAAAGAGTTTGTTGCTGGATTTTGGGGAATTTGATTTACCATATTATGTGTGCTGCAAGAATTAAATATGTTAATGTTATTGCTATTTTCATATTGATTATTTTATTAATGAAGATTAATTGGTTACATCATTATTCTCATTGTGCAGTAGTATATTTTGTCATTTGAATTAAAGATACCCAATTAATGATACAACATGATTGCAAAAATAATTCTTAGAAAGGCAAATCTGTGAAAGAAAAAGAAAAAAAAAAAAATATAGTTACATACATATGGCAATTGACGAGGAGAGGCCCTGTTATAAGAAAGAGGCACTTGCCCCACCACTATAAATTGGAATTTCATTTTCAATAAAGAATTACAGGAAATTTATATATTTTTTGTCTTCTTCAATAAATATTCTTTAATTTGCCCATTAAATTTTAGTTATCAACTGAGGCCTAAAGTATCCCTTCTTTTATTTCTTATATGGTAAGTATCGTTTTCATTTATTTTGTTTCCAATATTTGATTTCAAAGGCTAAAAAATTGAAGTTAATGTTTGTTTAGACCATATTTTCTAGGCTTTTTATATTTTTTCGTTTGATGCAGTAAAGGAAAACCTTAATCCAAGATCCAAACATATCCTTGGGATTTTATTCTTCAATATTTATTTGTTTGTCTTTGGAGCTCAATTTCGAAAACCTTGATAGATATTTTCCAGTTATAATGCTAAAATCAATAATGTTAATCTTATTGTCGTTTTCATATTGATTGTTTTTCACAATAAAGAAAGTTCGTTGCAACAGCATTCTCACTGTGCAAAAACAGTATTTTTCTATAAATAGAAGATTTTCCATCAATAATTATAATACAATGAGGAAAATGATTGCCAAAATAAATAGTTCCTAAAAGGGCAAGTTCGTAAAAACCAAAAACAGTTACGTACGTCCTAAGGTAATCGAATAAGGTCCAAAAATAGTTTACATTCGTAGGAATAAGGTCAAGAACATGCAGGTATAGTCCCATCATGCATTAAAAAGGTCATAACCTCGTGAAGTCATAATCATGCACAAAGTCTTCAATACAATCACATATTCATTCATTATTAAGATCTTTAATTACACTGTTCTCATATTCATTTAACACAACTTAAAACCATTGCAATCATGGAAATTTCACCCCGAAATACATACTCCATGAAATAACCCTCCAATATCGGATGATCAAAAGATTATTTCAGGAAAAAAAAAACACGATTTTACAATACTCCCGAATACCATATTAGGAACACCCATGGATTCATTAGCAATTTTTCAACACGTCTCGAGAGATAAATGTATCCCAAGCATCCTATTAAGCATAAAAATCACACAATTAAACTCGAATCACGGATTAATCAGAATATATATATAGATATATCGAAATGGCTAAACTGACCTGAAGAACAGCAAAAGCTTTCTCAGCAACATATTTTTGTGGGATTGTAGCACCCCTTTGTTGCAGTTTGTCAGGATGAAGGCACAAACACGCTTTCTGATAAGCTTTTCTTACTCGTGGGATTTCGATTATATTCCACAGAGGTATAACAGACCAGCCACTATTAGGCCATAGAATCTGAAACAAAGCCAAAAAGACAGTGCCATTAGTATATATGTTTTGCAATAATAAGAAGTGAAAATTACTAATAGCAAATTAATCTCACATTATGTAGAGTGGTTAACAGTAAGCGAATATCGCCTTCTTTCCCAGTTGACCACAATGTTATCTTTTCATCAAGTATTTGTATCTCTGTTGGTACCTTGGTTTCGATTTGCTGTGATTCTTGTTCTAAATCACTTGAATTTTTCGCGTTTTTCTCTTTCTCACATTCTTGCATACTCTCCAAATTGTGGGCTTGGAATTTCTCTTTCGCCCATGCGATCGCTTCATCCACACCGTTCGATTCGCATGCTGTTTCCTTATAATCAGAATTGATCTCAATAACATAGGAGGAGCTCATGGCATCATCATCATCATCATCGTATCTTGAAATCTCGCCATTAATTTCTCGATCCAACGGCTGACAAACTGAAGAATCGTGTTGTGGTGACGGTGAGTTGAGTTCTAAATCATCTACAGAAACTTGAAGGCTGTTGTTTGACATAGGCTCCATACTGATAGTCTCGGGGGATGTATTTCTTCCAGTATTTAATCCAAAAGGGTATTTCTCCATGTTATCAAAGCTCTCTTTTTCAGCGTTGTAAATGGGCTCTGCGCCTGAAGATGGTGGCGTATTTTGTTGTCTTTGGTAGTCTTCATGTTTCGTCCTTCTTGAGAACCAACCTGAATTGACATTTATTGGCCTGGAATGGATTCAAATCAGAGAATATACTTCAAGAAATTGATAGTTGGGAAAAAAATATGAAGGAATTTGCAAAAAATATCAAGAATCACAGTCACTAACCTGAGCTTGGAAGCAAAAAAAACATGTTCATGGTCGTCGCCGGAGATTTCATGGCGGAGAGGACTGAGGTCCGCCGGGCTGAGAACAGATTTTGACGAACTGGTCTTAGACGACCTTGACCTCGACCCCGCCACCCTCTCATCATGATCACACCCAAAAACATCAGCATAAAAACCATCACTTTCACGTTTGTGCCGCTGATCATGATGATAATCAGTACTCCTCCTCGATTGACCAGGGATCCTAAACTCCGGCAAGCTCCTACCACCTCTTCCGACAAACGGCGCCGTCTTCCCCGACGCCCGGAAAATATCTTCGTAGGAGAAATTCTGGGAGGAAAACGGTGATCTTGAGAAGCCGGTACTGGATAATTTGCGGGATAGGATAGTCCTCGGGGGGCCACCAAAAACGTCATTAAAGTCTTCTGGTCTTAGATTGTCATCGGAAATGTCGCCGGAGATGGGTTTACGGGCGCGGTGAGAGTTGAGGTCCCCTGTGGATCGGGGAGGATAGTTTGGTAGCGTCTTGTGGTGTGTAGGTGGCGCAGTGGGTATTCCCATTCTACTTCTCCATGACTCCTCCATTTGTTTTCCGGCGAGATTGAGAGAACGCGGCGGTGCTAGTGTGTGAGACTGAGAGTAATTAGAACTACGATGATATGCAAATTGCAATTGCCGCTTACTGCCTATTTATAAGTTGAGCAAATAGCAATTTAGTCCCTGTGTAATCCAAAAATATCAAAAAGGCCCCAATGAAAAAATAAGGGCTATTTTTGTCTTTTTATTGTAGGTTAAATATGGGGTCTGTCTATCATGGACCGGGACCATATACACCACATGTTTATGGGGCTAGACCATTGCCCACTGCGCACAAGAAACCCCCTTCACTTTGAGAGTTTGCTCCCACACTGCCGCTGGCGGGACTCGATCATTGGTCACTTGTTCCAAATTTCACCCATGCGACTAGAGGTGGCAAAATGGATCCAGAACCCGGTTCCAACGGTTCCAACTCAATTTGGGTTGAATTGATTCCTAAGAAAATTTTATTTGGTTCCAACTTGGATCCAAGTTGGGTCCAATTAATTTCAACCTAAGTCCAAATTGTTTGCTTGTCAATACTCTTAAATTAAATAACAAAATATAAGGTATTGAGTCGGTTGGGCTTGGTTCCCTTTCGGGTTGATTTTGGTTCACTTTTGGGTTGAGTTGGTTCATTTTTAAAAACTATTTAAGAACCCAACTCATTTTAGACCGAAACCGTTGGAACCGACCCAAACCCAACCCAACCATTTGCCACCCCTACCTGTGACCAACTAAACTGCCCATGCGGGCCCGTGATCTTCTTTCTTTATTTTATAAAGAGGTAAATTGCTTATTATATTTTTATAAGAACTTTTTTGCTATTTCAAATTTTACATGGGGAAATTACTATTTGCTCTTTATAAATTTAATAACAGCAAATCTTCTAAAACATCTTAATAAAATACTTCTCTTATTCTAACTGTTTACATGCATATGCATGCATAATTATTCAAATATTAAACTTAAATAAATGCAGTGATCAAAGCAAAAGAAATAGAACCACAACCTGAATCTAACCAAATATAGACATTTTTCATCCATAAATTACAAATTGTCGTATACCTAAATATCTATCTTATGGAAAAAAACCTTTTTACCACCTTTATATCATGTTCTTTTATTTTTGGTTGTTGATTTTATTTTTGTTACTATGTTATTGTCCCATTGAATGAAAGCAAGAAGCATGAATATTAAAACCCAAATATTATTATTATTATTTCCACTTTCACAACATAATTTTACTTTAACTTTTCATTAAATTTTAGTGCATAATTAAAAACTTATAGGAGTTAATGAAGGTGAAGAGGTGGCTGGACTGACGGCCAACGTCGGCTCATGGCTTTCTGGGGAACCTTCTTCTTGTCGCCTTATATTTCGGGTGAAAAATAGAGAACAATAAATGATATGTGACAAATCACAAAAGAGTCATTTTCAGGACTCATAAATTCAAAATTTTCAGAATAATTATATTTCATAATTTACTTATATTTTGGTACTTATAATTCGATACCCAAATAATTTATGATTAATCGGTGTAATAATTATGATTCATTCTTTACGCGCTATCGAAATTCAGAATACCAATGAGTTCCCTGCATTATAAATAGTACAGTAAGATTGCATATACAAAATTAACTATCTACAAATGAACTTGGTCTTGAGACAAATCTTCTAACTATCAATTCTCATTTTTCCCACTTGGGCAGCTAATTATCCACTCATTTCACAAGCAACCAAACAGACAGTTGAACATTATTTTTTTGATAATTGATAGCAAAATAAGAGAAAAATTCTAGATATTTGTTAGTATACTTCTAAATGATTAAAGAATATTCATTATATTCGACCTCTGAGTTTTGAATAAAAACAGAGCCGGAAGATTTTGGAAGAGGCAGGTGAAGGAAAGGATGATTGGCATCTCTTAAGAAGATAATGCATGATGTATTTCTTGAGTGCATAATACTATTAACCTTTATGAAATGAAATATCTTTTTCTCTCAAAAGCAAATATCATTATATACAATAAGTGGTTTCCCTTTTGCCCACCTGGGTCCAAAAGGATATGTGGTTCGGGTTCAGGAGGGCTAAATATCTGGTCGAAAATCAGATATTTGTTTCACAAATTTCACATATCCAATCACGTTTCTTAGTTCATTTTATGAATGTATCGGTTTGGGTAAAAACTCTAATCTCAGGTGCATATGAATGTAAGTATGTAACTATATATATGAATGTGGCCTTTTTCACTACACATTCTCTAAGTTTCAGACATGTACCTAGTACCTAGGTTTTGAACCCATAATAATGTTTAACCACCCTTACTAATATGGACTCCATTATATCATCTATCAAGCTTATCATCAATGGAGGTTATGTCCCTAAGTCATAGGGATTCTAAGTTGTATGGTGTTGGTGAATTAATAATTCACCAGGCACATGCCTATATCAAATAGGTAAGAAAAGATGAACTTATATTATTTGAATGAAAAACATTGATGAATAAAATTATTCCACATACCAATTACTTGCGTTCCAATAAGTCCAACGAACTTTGGTCCATTTTGCATGATATGAATTGACAGCAAGGCAAATAAAAATGTCACTGAACAAAAAGCTGCACATTATACCCCATCAGTGATTAACCTGGAGATGAAAATAAGAAAAGGTGAGAATGTTAATTTCACCAACAGAAACTCATTTCCGTTTTATTTTCCGACGTCTTATGATCAAACCCTTTCGGTACATAAATATTCCATTACAAGACCACATTATATGGAAAGAGAACAAAGGTTTTCATAGGTTAGCTATGAGATGGACACATTCAAATGCTACCTAGATATCTTGTTTCTGTATCACAAGCAAAGATGATCGAAAACCTTAAAAGTTCTTCTTGTACAGACATGGTATAGAATAATACCACATCAACATATATGTGAAATAACTCAACCTTTTGGTGTTCTCTAACAGACAACAATAGTACGCCGCCGATCTATGGTCAGGGAAGTATCGTATTTTTCAATCAATTATTCTTCACTTTTGCTAACAATATTTCATTTGATTCAACATCATATCGACCCTCTAAATCTCCTTCCAGCTGTATCATTCCCATCACCATTATATGATAACAGATAATCATGTGAAACACATTTGTTAAATCAATCTGAAAGATATGGAGAGAAAATTAATGAAAGATATGGATATGAAAATTAATCAATCTCCTTCTGTGCATATTGAAATTTGTAAGCTTATAAAATAACACTGACTGACTTCTTTAGTTTAACAAACAAAGAAAAAGGAGCGCCTCAAAATCACCTTGTAAGTTGCAAGTTTGCGAAGAAATACAGGACGCGATTGCTATGTATATGTAAATTCATGATATGGTCACAGAATATATACATTATATTTAGCTGGAATACAAGATGAAATTATAACCCAATCAGGATAATAATGAATAGGTAAGTCCAACTCCAAAAAACAATTCCATAGAATCAGTGAGATTTTCATAAATTGGCTACAAACTAAAAGCAGAGTTTCCTTTTCCTTTTATTTTTCAACGTAACTAGAAAGAGGGATGTAGGAACTTACTTACATGTGAAATAACCCGTGCTATTTACAGTAGAAAACGTTCACTGTGTTTGGGATAGTTAGCTATGGAATTAGAGAATCATTGATCGAAAATGGAATACGAATTGCACGATCGTCTTAAGCAGTCATCGGGAACACGAAATGGAACAGGAATATTTTGCAGAAAACAATGGAAACCGGAGGTGAAGAAAATTGAGTTTGATTAAGGAGGTTGATGAGCTACTTTGGGCTGATGCTTTTAATTGGGCCTACTTCAAATCCAATGGGCCTAATCTAATCACTTTCCTTACAGACTTTTATGACTTCCACTTGGGCCACAAAAATATGTTTTTCAAAAATATTTTAATACATCTTTATCCAAAAAAAAAATTGGGATCGACTTATTTAACTAAAATAATATGTAAATTTAAAATTTTATTTTTTAATATAAACTATATTTTTTAAATATCAAATAAATTTATAGAGCCTAAAAAAATTAGCCAAACGCCCTCTTTAAAATTGTTTATTCACGCCAATTCGATCACACTTTTTTTTAATTTTTTTTTTAATTTAAGTAATGGTAATAGAATACTTTGAAGCAAAAAATACAATAACAACAAACAATTAAATTAAACTAGTAGCGTTTTCGAAATTATTATAGCGTGTTTAGAATGTTAGCTAACCAAACAGGACATAACCGTGCCAATGTACTCTATAATCTATATATAGTCCACATTGTACGTATTTTCGGACATTATATCTCTCACAAGTCACAACGGAACTCGTAATCAAAATTCATTCACGGAGACACAGTTCGCCGGAAAGATGTCAGCCGCCGCCACCGCCGCTGAGGTGGCCGAGAACGGAAATGTAGAGATACCTAAATCGGCTCTAATATTTCTTGGCACCGGTTGTTCGAGCGCGGTACCCAATGCGTTGTGCTTGATCCAGCCATCCGATCCTCCTTGTCTCGTCTGCTCACAATCTCTATCCCTACCTCCAAATCAAAACCCTAATTACAGGTTTTGTTAATTTACTGTCGTTTTTTTCACTTTCTTTAGTAGCGTGGAAAGTAATGATTTTGAGGGGGGAGTGGAATCAATTGATCATTATATTCATCATAGTAATGATTTTGCGTTTCGTCTCTAGTTATCAAAGATTGAATCTTTCTCTCTGTAGATTCTGGTTCTTGGAATAACTTATATGTTTGTTCAGTGACTGGATCTTGCTATGGCATTGTTGTTTCTTGGATTTTTGAAGTTTTTGGGATACTTTTACTAATTATCATTGTAGTTGATGATCAATTTTTTCCTTGGCATCTTTTGGTAATTGTATTTTATTGTGTGAAGTGATATTATTCTTTCTTGGACTGATGACACAAGTTTTCTTCCATTTCCGATGGTATTGTAGGTGCAACACGTCCCTCCTAATTGATTATTGCGGTAATGAGGGTGAACATAAATATATTCTGATAGATGTTGGGAAGACATTTAGGGAGCAAGTTCTCCGATGGTTCACTTTTCACAAAATCCCGCAAGTTGATTCTGTGAGCTGGCTATCTCTCCTATTTGTTGGGGTTCTTTCCGTATATTACTTGGCATGTTAGTTTATTTTAATGAAAGTCAATTTTATGCTTACATTTGATATTGAATCATAGCCACTAAAAACTGACTTTCATCAGCTCATTCTATGGAGTCAAATGCTCGAGCTATATGATGTGCTAAATACTTTCTTGCTAAATATTGTAAACCTCGAGATTGTATTTTGAGTTTGTTTATTTCTACTCAAATTTGCTTTCCCTCTATATATTTTATTTGAAATTGGATTCTGCCTTTATAAAATAAATATAAATCCTATAGTGTATACCTTGATGAATAAAAACAAGCAAAGACATTAAATATATTGATTGTGCAAAAGGTCTACTTGATTTAAACTGATTACATTCTTAAGAATGTAAAAACTTTTCTTTTGGAATATATAACACCTCTCTGAATAATGAGTGATTTATGACTTTTCCAGGTTATATTAACTCATGAACATGCTGATGCGGTTCTTGGTTTGGATGATATACGCATTGTGCAACCTTTTAGTCCTACAAATGACATTGATCCAACTCCGATCTACCTCACAGAACATGCAATGGAGAGGTACTTCAACTTTTTTGGTGTAGTAATTAACTATGACTAAGGGGTAACTGTAAAATTTCTGGTTTTTATTCTATGCAAACTTTTTCTGCACATGGCTGCTTTTGTGTGTATTCTCGTTCCTTTTCCTTGAAAACAGAAGATATGGAGTTGTTTACTGGAATTTCATCACTAAAGATAGCTTCAAAATGGGAACTGAATAGTTGAGATATCCTTTGGTAGGAAAATGGTGTAGTACATGAAGTTTACTATAGGCCCATAACCTATGAACTAATCCCTCGGGTTAAGAACACATATTTATGTTAGATTTGATTGGTAATATGTTCTAATTGATATTGATTCCTCTGGAACAGCATTGCAGTGAAATTTCCTTACCTGATGAAGAAGAAACTCAGTCCAGGGCAGGAAGTTAGACGTGTAGCACAGCTTGACTGGACAATTATAGAGAATGATTGTACAAAGCCATTTGTGGCTTCTGGGCTGCAATTTTTCCCTTTACCAGTTAGTTTCCTCATCTTCCGTTTAAATTAGCATGGTAGAAACCTCTTATAATCTATTAATTTATTTTGTTCTTAGAAGCCTCATACACTTTGTATATTTCCTTGTTTTTTGTGTTCTTACTAGGTGATGCATGGTGAAGACTATGTATGCTTAGGTTTTCTCTTTGGTGAGAGATTTAAAGTAGCATATATATCAGATGTTTCGCGCTTTCTTCCACCCACAGAATACCGTAAGTAATTTTCTTCTTTACGTATTTGATCTTATCTCTTTGTACTCTCGTGTCGTGCAAACCCTTTTGTCGTTTTATCACATGTTTCTCAATATTAGAAAAAAAATGTGCGAAATAAGCATCAAGAATGATAATTGAAATTTGGAACATCTATTTCCTAATCTTATTAAAGGAACAAATAGCATTTTGTGCTTTATATTGTAACTGCAAATCTGAAGCCAATGATAGCTTTGCTTTTGTAGATATTTCAAAAGATGGTGCCGGGCAGTTGGATCTCCTTATTTTGGACACACTGTATAAGGTAGCTACTATACTTCTAATTATATGTGCTTAAGATCTCATTCTTTCAACCTTTTTCTTCATGACTTTCCGAAAGGTATTTTCATGGCGTTTATGGCAAGCCACTTTGCAGTCACATTACTTATTAAATTTTTCATTCACTTTTCACCCTCCTCTTTGGCTATATCCTTTTAGACAAACTAAATTCATATATATATTTGTGCTCATTTCATCCATGATGTTGCAGAAAGGATCCCACAACACGCACTTCTGCTTCCCTCAGGTCTCACTTTCGTGATTTGTTCTTGTAGATGTTAATGTGTCCAATGCCTAGTTGTGTTAGATTGCTGAGTATTGTCATCTTCAGACCCTTGATGCTGTGAAAAGGCTTTGCCCAAAGAGAGCGTTGCTTATTGGAATGACCCACGAGTTTGATCACCATAAAGACAATGAATTTCTTAAGGACTGGTCTAAAAGGTATTGTTGCTTTCATGTCCCCATAGAGAGTTTAAAAAAATTTGGATTTTTTAACCCGTTTCCATTTGTATTCAGAGAAGGGATACCAGTTCAGCTTGCTTATGATGGACTACGCATATCTATAGACCTTTGATGAGGTAAGGTTTCAATGAATCGAAAACATATCTCCCTTGACCTGTGAAAACGAAACTTTTACAATCTTTTATGATAAAAACGTCTTAGGAAATTTTAGAATTTTATCGAAATTATCTTTCAAACAGTATATGATGTGGGTTTCATCCATCAAACTCAAAGTATGTTTCCAAAGTACCATTGAATAAGTTTGTGAAATTTATATCTTTTGAATGGTGTCTGCAGGTGAAAAAAATATGATCTATTTAGTGTTTATTCCCCATATTTATTGAAATTTGAAGGGAATAATACATTTATGATTTGCCCCTACTTTCTGCACCTGACTCAATAGAACAGAAGGTGCAACTCAGAAGGTGCAACTCAGAAAAAGAAAATAATTTGAAAGAGAGATAGCTCGTGTTCTTCATGATTTTATGTTGATTGGCTTTACTATTATATAATTTGTATATCATTTCATAAATAAATCTCAAGTGCACATAATTTATAATTTTTATAATTAAATAAATAAATAGTTGGACATAAATATCATAATCTCTTCTTTGACATTTGCCCCCTTAAAAAAGAAATTGAATCCACGTACGGCCCACCAAGTGAATAACTGTGAGATCTTTGAATTCAATTTTTTTTTCCAATTGTCCCTTTAATATAATGGGGGAAAATTATTTCATTTGCCAAAGCTTCAAAAGGTTGGTAGAAAAATGACAAATTCGAAGGACCCGTGTTAGAAATCAGATAGAAAAATTGTCATTCTAGTCAAAACATGTGAACTATCATTATAAACATGTGATACTATTTAGTATTTAAATAATTACTTAAATCATGAGTCTCATCACAAAACTAAAAAAATCACATACTAATAAAATAGAACTTAAAATTTCTCACCCTTATAATCAATTGATGTTTAATGCATGGCTATTATTGGTACAACTATTTAAGTATGGTACAGTGGAAAGAAATATGAATAGGTACCAAATCAAATACATTTAGATATAACCAAGATATGACATTTCTTGCAACAATAATAGCAATCCACATCATAAAGTACTGTTACTTATCTGCATTCTGTACTTCTCTATTGGATTATGGGAAAATCAACTTCTGGAGTTATTCTATTACCCCCTCTAAATATTTTTTTTTTATCACATTAGTCCTCAATTAAATTTTGTCTTTTTTCAAGATAGAATAATTTAAATTTACTATTTTTCCTTGAATAATATAAATTGAATTAAATATACCCACAAATGCAAAAAATGTGCGAGAGATTGTAGTCAAAGATGTACATTATTTTGACTACATAAATATCATCATCATCATCATAATTTAATAAAAAATAAGGTGATATTTGGTCAAACATTGGCCAAGGACTATGGGCCAGTGACAATATAAACACTCCATGTGAATGTATTTCCTAAATCATAGTCCAAAATCTACAAACTATGGCCTACATATGTAAAGAATGTTTTGGACTTATTCTTCGTGCCCTTATTATATCTCTTACTAATTTAATAAAAATGCTTATAGAATAAGACTTTTATAGTCCAAAATTCATGAATAATTATACTTCTTCTATATATTAAAATTCAATTCAAAAGTACCTTGATTATCCTAGGCTTTTGAGCCCAATTATGGAATATATTTAAGTTATTGTTATTAATTTGTTGGATGATGGAGTCACGGAGTATAGTCTAGGCTTTGGTGCACTACAAATAAAAATATTTTCGAGGTACAATATTTAATGATACTATTTAAATAATAACTTGCAAAAATTACCCAAAAAAACTTATTAACTTAATTAAATGATGCAAAAAGATTGAAATCCTTAATATCACATGACTATGCACGTGCTATGGCCTTGGTTTATTGAAATCAAGAAGTTTAAGTAGGCAATTCTTGTCTGGGATAATGTGATCACATGGGCATAACCTTAGGTTAATATCAATCATGGCATAAAAAGTATAAATGTCACTTTAATTAATTAATTAATATATAGCATTAATAGCGCTATATATAGCATTAAAAAATGGAACGAGGAATTAAAATCGTATTATGTTTAGAAATATTGATGCTTAAAAATAAAACATATACATTTTAAAATATCAAATAAAATTAAATAAAAAAAAAATATCGAATTTGTTAAATCTGATTTAGTATAGAATTTTTCGTAATTTTAGTATGTCTTTCTTAATCTCCTTAAAGGCTTAAACTTTGTGCTAAGCAAATTAAAATTAAAATTTTTAAGTAAAACATAGTCACTAACTTACATGTATAGTTTTTAGGGTATAAATTATATTTTTCTTCAAATTATAGATAGGGTAGAATGGTCACATTATAGAATTCAGTATCCTATTTCCTAATTTTACTGACAATTCATTCAATAAAGAAGGGCATTGGTGGAAGTGTAGATTTAAGTATGTTTGACTGTTTCCTTTTCCTTTCTCAACTATAACAAAAATTATTTAATTTAATTTGCAGAAAAGTACTCAAATTTAATGTATTAAATTATAAACATAAGCCCAAAAAATACAATAAAATGTCTTCATTTAAAGCATTTATCTCCAAAATCAACCGGCGAGATTGTTGGGAGTATTCAATTTTATCAGATTGTCTGAAAGCAACATATGATAAGAAATAAATAAAAAAAAAGTACAGAAAATAATTTCATGTTACATATTTTGAATAGAAATATATGTACATCAATATTTAAATGCACATTCATGAAAAAAACTATCCAACTAATATAAATCATATATGTAATTTTAAAAAATAATTATAATTTACCAAGCGAGTACCCTCTTTTCATAATATGAATCATACGAATTTCTCGATTTTGTAATTTTTTATTTTATTAGTGTGGTGTTTTCTAGCCGGTTATATTAAGAAATTATAGTTATGAAGCACTTAATACTTTCTTTGAAAATCACAAATTTAAAATTTTTATTTCCCAAAAATCACTTGGACCCATGGTTTACCGAAATTCTATAAAAACGGTTGAGCTGCTTTGAGCCTCTTTTTTCAAAATAAAATTTAATGTTTCTATACATAACAATGTAATAATTGACATAATTTTTTTAATTAAATTGTCACCTAATAATATGACACAAGACAAAAGGTGATGTGAATAAAACATAAGAAAGTATGTTATATTTTCTTTTTTTTTATGACAAGGGAACCCGCAGCCGCTATCGTTAGGTGCGCACTGGGTAAACCAGCCTAGGTTGCCCATAGCTGACAGGCTCACAGTAGAGAAGGCAAATAGACATTCCCACAGTGGGATTCGAACCCGTGTCCTAGGCCACAAGTTCAAATGTCTTTACCAACTCTACCAGGGGTTGCCCCGAGTATGTTATATTTTCTTGGCTAACATTAAAGTGATTTTTCATATAATGTCCACTTTAATTTGCCCTTTTTTATAGCAAATTGGTTAATGAAAAAGCTTTTTCAAGTTAAAATTTCTAAAAAGTAGGATTGATATTTGGTACAATTAAGTCCCAATGAGGACCACTTTAATTAAAGAGGGAATGGTCAAACATTAAAGTCATAATTACAAATTTACAGCTAAGTTGGTGATAATTATTAAAGACAAAAACAACCAAAAATGGCCATTAAAAGGGAGATAAATTGATTGGACTCATTAACTGTAACCAATATATTTGTGATTTTTTCCTGATTGATTGAATTGTGACAGAGTTTTAGCTTGACGCAATGAATCTACTATTGAATAATTTTAAAATCATTATGTTATATGGATTTTTTTTTTCAATAAATCCAATTTTTTTTTTTTAAATATATACACTATCTCCCTCAAATAATTATATAGGCAAATTGTTTTATCCAGACAAAATTATCCACTTTTTAAAAATATTCACAATATATATATTTTTTAATTATATTTTTTTATTTACATTTATTTCCATTTGCCAATTAGCAAAGTTCAAATTGAAAAGTAGTCTAAAGAATCTTAGACCACCTATGACTAATAAAGTAGTTCTTTTTACTGTAGCACAAGACAAAATGAACTAAACGAGGGAGATCATTTAAGCTGTTTAATTCCATTTTTAGTCCATATATTTTGACCCAAGTATCAAACTACTCTTCTTAATATTTTATGAAGAAGATTTAGTCCATTATAAATTTCATTTGCTTATTATTACATTCACTTTTACGAAACTCTTTGACGTTGATATTGAAGTTGGATTAACATAATAAGTAGGGGTAAAGAGTGATATTTTTTTATTTAGGGGGTGAAAGTTTAAATAATTAATAATTAATTATTAGGGCAAACAATGATTTTGTGTTTGATTAGAAAGAAGTTTGGCCAAATATTTATCTGAAAGACTGTATTGAAAACACTAATTTATTTATAGGGTCAAATTTTGGGGAATATAATGGACTGTACGCATTTTGGTAGGGACTTGATTGTACAAACCAAAATTTGGTTGGGCAAAAAAAGAAGAGAAAAAAGTTAAACGAAAATATCGGCGAGTAGCGGGTCAATATATCGGTAAAAGATCGGCAATCTCATTACTTTTACTTCACCAACTTATCTTTACTCTCTTCTCTCTCTCTCTCTCTATCTCTCTCATAAGGCAATCAGATCAGCAGAGGTGTGTCCTTTAAGAGCTTTGGCTTCTTCTTAGATATACATCTCTTTCTCTCTCTAGACTTCTGTTCAGGATTCTGTTGTGTGTTTGTGTGTGAGAAATATTGAAGAGAGGGAGGAGGATCTTATGGAGTACGAGAGGATACACAAAGTTCAGGTATATATTAAAATGGTTTATATATATTTTATGTACATGCATTTGTCTTTTTCGTTCCGCAGAGCTTTCAAATGATTTTTGAATAAATTACTTGTAAGTTTTGTTCTGTCTTGGAACCCCATTGTTCTCTGATCTGAGTTCATTTATCATCTGAGCATTGGCTTTTAATTTTTCTTACAATTAATAAGATTTATGAGATGGGTTCCTCTTTTGTTGATTGATTTATGGGTAAATAGAAATTGAATATTTGTGACATTTGCTTATTTGGGCTGTGGAAGATTTTGTTTATTTGGGTCTGAAAATTAATGCTCCCCATTGAAGTTTTTTTTTTTCTTTTCTATTTGCTGTTAATGCAGACTGGTATGATATCTCCAAGTAAGTTGAGGATGAAGCTTAAAGGGTCACTCCATCAGAAGAAAAAGGATGGATCAAATACTAATTCTTCAAGAACATCTCCTTCTAGGCTTGACGATTCAGAGTTTGTTAATAACAGCCTGTTAGCAGCAGAAAGTGTAGATTTTGGGGATGAAGGTTTGATAATTTTCCCCCATCTCCAATTTTTTCTCTATTTTTAAGTAATTTTAAAGTGTCATTTTGGAGCTTGAACCTGTGCTTTTCACGGCCTTTATTATCTTAGAAGTAATTTTTGATATTTTCTGAAATGATTATGAAGAAAGCTTCTTCTTTTCGCAACAATAATCAGCAGTAATAATTTGCAAATTTTAGATTTTTCTTTGGGATTATAAATCTTGACTAATTTAGGCCCTTAATCATGTTTTTGCAGCTACCAGTATAGAAATCCCACCAACTAAATCTGATAGTTCTACATCAGATGCTGCAACCCCAGGTGATGAAAATTCATTACAATCAAAAGAACCCATACCAAAGGAAAATGGCGAAACGGGTCGATTTAGAATGCAGCTAGTTTCAAAGGGCGATAGCAGTAATTCTAGCTCAGTACACCCTGTTAGATCATACGAAGATGAAAATCTCGATTATGACAGCACTTCGAGCTTCGAATTTCACAAAGGTGAGAGATCATTACACCATTCCGTCTCACGACCCTTTTCTCGACCCGTTCCTTCGAAATGGAACGATGCAGAGAAGTGGATTATGAACAAGCAAAATGTGCATTCAAAGAAGAGTAATCTACAAAACCAGTCGAATAGGCCATTGGCCTCGAATGTGACGAGAGTTTTGTTGGAGGCTACAAGTTCTGAGAATAAGACATCTGTGAAGAGGGTCGATTTTTGTCAACCTGCATCACAAACGGTGCCCCCGAGGCTCGGTTTTGCGTCTGTTTCGGGCCAAGTAAATGGAGTTAATGTGTTGATTGATTTGTGCCCTGAGAGTAAGGATTTAAGTGAGGTAGATGATTCGGGTTTGGCTTGCACAAAGAGTGTGACAGAAGAAAACACAGGTGATTTAATGCTTTCAACTTGAATGGTTTTGTTTGGAGATACACTTACATTTTTTTCCTGCAATTAGGCTCCTATGTTTTGCTGATTAACAAGAAATGGGAATTAGCACCATCTATTTCAGTTTCTTAAAGCACCCTTTTTGATTAATTATCCTAGGGTGTGTTTGGATTGAGTAATTTGGATTTGGGGTGGAGATTTGAAGAAAGTATTTGAAATGACACATAAAATGAAGTCATTTGAAATCCACCGTAGTTATGGAGAAAATAGCTCAAAGTGAATGTCAATGATTTGAAATCCATTATAACTTGGATACATCCAAACGAACTTCAAATCCAACACTTTTTTCGAAAAGGGATGGACTTTGCCTCCCGTGCTGAAGGAATTCAGTATTTATTCACTAGTCATACATGGATTTGTTAGATGAATTTGAAATCCATAGATTTCAAATCCTTCAATCCAAACACACCCTTAAACAAAACAATAATGATTGATTTCAAATTGACGAGTTAAGTTTAAACCATGCAGGAACCCCTGGGATAAGATCAGTTTCAATGAGGGATATGGGAACAGAAATGACGCCTATCCCGAGTCAAGAGCCATCGAGAAGTGTTACTCCCGTGAGTTCAACGACCCCAATCAGAAGCCCAACTTCTTCTATACCCTCGACACCTCGAAGAGCAGACCCGGGCCCCACACCAACAGAACTCCCCATAACAAGTCCAACTGAACATGGTAGAAAAGATTTGTCTGAACAAGAAATGAAGCTCAAAACCAGAAGAGAAATAGTGGCCTTAGGTGTTCAGCTTGGTAAGATGAATATTGCTGCTTGGGCTAGCAAGGACGAGAAACAAAAGGGTATTTCTGGAAACGAAGGTATTGACAGAGACGAGATTGAGTATGCAAAACGTGCAGCTGCATGGGAAGAAGCTGAGAAGTCTAAACATGCTGCTGGGTAATTTCTTTTAGCTAAGTAGTAATTTTTAAGCATTTTGTTATTGTTTGTGATTTTTCGACTGAATTGAATGTGATGACAGGTTTAAACGAGAAGAAATAAGAATTCAAGCATGGGAGAGTCAGCAGAAAGCAAAACTTGAAGCAGAAATGAGAAAAATAGAGGTATACTTACATTTCATCTCTATTGTCCAGTTCAATATATAATAATACTTTGTCAACAAATAGATGTGAGTGAGATTTATGTTTCAGGCCCAAATCGAGCAAATGAAAGCACAAGCTCAGGCGAAGATGGTGAAGAAGATAGCAATGGCGAGGCAAAAATCAGAGGAAAAACGGGCCGCAGCAGAAGCTAGGAAAAACAAACAGGCTGAAAAAACTGCTGTACAGGCAGAGTACATTCGCCAAACAGGGCGTATTTCATCGTCCCCATTTGTTTGCTGTGGTTGGTCGTAATTGAAATGCTGTCCTGTATCTATTCAAAATCAAGAATTTCAAGAATTGGGATGGGTCTGCAATTATACATGCTGTCATTTGAAAATCCTGTATAGTTGGGTGAAAAAATGACTTCTTTTTGTTTTACATATCTGGTGCATAGAACTTTGTTCAATGCTGAGTTGAATCGTGAAATCATTTTGTAGCTTCGATAATCGTAGTCTGCAGAAACTTCCATGAGGATTTGAAAGCTATTAATTATCCTCAAATGCTAAAGATTAAGAATCTTAATCCTACTTAGACTGCCCCACAAGGGTCTGCATGTTTAAATTATACATTCTATACAGTTGGGAAATGATTAAAACTTATTCTCAATTTTCTCCATCTCATTGATCAGTGTGCTATTCATTCTCTCATGTCTGTACAGTACATAAAATCTAAAAAAAGCTCGACTGAATTAGGCTGATGCAGAAAACACCAAAACACACAAACAAATTTGGCCTAATTACATAAGGCAATGAATTGTTTTCAGACACTGGGCTACATACTGGGCCTACTTCTACCCTTTTGAGCGTATACAAATTTGGTGGCCTAAATAAATATGTAACATATGACAAAATTAAGACAAATTCTGAGTTCAAACCAGTTTTTTCAAATGCAATATGTAGTTCAAACCTGGCTGTAATTCTCAGAAATTAGTCATCTTCTTCAAAGTCCAAAAGGAAGTCTGTTAAGTTTTCTGAATCATCCACAGCTTCGTCCAGGGACATGCTGCTCTTTTCCTTCTTTTTGGGTTTCGCCTCAGACTAACCAAGTAGTAAAAACATGTCTCACGTTATCAATATATATCTCTAACAATAGATATATATGTATTATATGTATATGATGTATCAATGTTCTCGTTAATATCAGTTAAAATTACCTTGGATTTGCGCAGTTCTGGATTGCTTTTCAGAATACTCCAATTCCTAGTAATTTTCTCGTCCTCCTCTTCAGCTTCAACACCATCAACTTCACTCTCCTCTGCTTCATCCTGTTGTAACATCTCATACAATTACGTAACCAATTTCCACTAGAAGGTCTCAACTCTTCAAGATACAGATGAATTTAAGATTTAAAACAATTCAAGAGAAGTGAAAGTATGATGCTAGAAACTCACATCATTTTCTCCAATGTCAACAGCCCGTGCCATAGCATCATCCATGTCAGTCATCTGTTGTTCAAGAGAAGAAAAAAAAAAGTGAAATTCATTGAAAACTGAGATAAACTACATAATTATAACCGTAATAGAAAATGAACAATAAACGTCCCAGACCTCGAGCTCTTCTGTCTTCTCTTTAGTCAGCAGCTTCTCCAGCTCGTCTCTTGATATTATTTTTCCATGCTGATAAGAAATTCCCCACATATTGTTAATATCTTCTCCAAATTCCATGTCAGATACAATGGTAACTAAAACTACTGAGTAGCAGTTTTTTTTCAAGTAAAAAACAGAATTTACCAAGTGTTCAACGGGTTTAAATAACTAAATAACCAATTCTGTCAAACCTCTTTAAGATAATCAAGCATGTTTGGAGTTGGTTCGTGAAACTCTGCCCCCCTGTAATCAATCACCTCATCTGGATCCTGAATATAGTTGATAGTTGGGTAAACAGGATCTCCACCCCATACTGAAAAAAGATCAGCGAAAAGCATTCACATAACATTCTAAATGATTAAGAGCAAGGTGAAGAAAATAAGTTAAAGCTATATATATACTTTGCTTTATTTGATCCTCCCGCAGTTTCATCGCTAGGGGGTCCCGACGAATGCGGTTATCAGTGCCCATCATGATGCGATATTCTCGATCAGTTTGATGCATGAACATCTCAATTAGTTGGGTGTTCTCATCTTCACCAGTCTCTTCAAAATGCTTTTGCACTGCTTCTCGAGAAGTGTCTTTTTTCCATGCCGAAACCCACTCGGAGTAATACGCAATAGGCCCTATTCTTTCCAGTTTTTCATTTTCAGCCTGAATCCTACAAATCATTCCAAAGTTCAAGACCACAAACACCGCATTCATGGGAAAGAAGACTTCTAACTAGCTTCTGAGTTAGAGTAAGCAAATAGATGAGGAAGCTACATAGAAGACAAGTTTCTCCTTTTCCACCAACAAAGTAGGCATTCTAAATTGAGCAATGCATGGGAGTTGGACTTTCAAGCATTCTTTGCTTTCTAAGAAAAGTGAGTGACTTAGAAGAAACGTAGAGGTGAATATATGTGAACAATTAGTTAATCAATTGTGCATAATAAAGGCTTGCTTTATCTGAAACGAAGTAATACTACACCTCTCTTCTTTATAAAGATGTCGTCTAGCTCTATAGAGAGAACATTCGGTAAGTGTCGGGTGGTCTCCATAAAGCTTTACTTGCCCAGTCTCTGCCATCGCTTTAAGAAACACCTGCATAATCGATGACAAATTTGGTGTAACACAACATGATGAACATTAGAAAATACATTGCCAGATCAAAGAAGAAAAGTAAATCATTGTGCAAAAATCTTTGAAGACAGTCGAAGAATAAACTTACAAACATATCAAATCAAGTGCAATGTTAATTTCATAGAGGCGCATAATTGAAAGGGATGGTTACACTAACCTCCTATCTAGAATAGGTAACTTACCCCCATCCTTCCTAATTACTAGGGGTGGCAAAATGGATCCGGAACCACGGTTCCAACGGTTCCAACCAATTTGGGTTGAATTGGTTCCTAAGAAAATTTTATTTGGTTCCTAATTGGTTCCAACTTGGTTCCAAGTTGGGTCCAACTAAATTTCAAGTTAGGCCCAAATTGTTTGCCAATAATCTAAATTATAATGAACAAAATGTAAGATATTGAGGCGGGTTGGGCTTGGTTCCCTTTTGGATTGATTTTGGTTCCATTTTGTGTTGAATTTGGTTCCAACTTGAAACCATTTAAGAACCAAACTCATTTAACAACCAACTCATTGGAACCGACCCAAAACCAACCCAACCCGCCCAATTGCCACCCCTACTAAATACCAACAACTCTCCAAGTTTTTTATTGTCAAGAGGTTTCACTTATATTGTTCTGTGACTGTAGATACTTGAATTCATACGCAAGAACAAAAAGTGGGAAGGCACATACCGTCTCGACATCTGGTCGTCTCCTCTGCCATCTAGACCATTGTTCCTTCTCCGGCTTTCTCCAGTTCCACCACAGTTCTTCACTTGTAAGTGGCTGTTCAATTGGTTTCTTCGCTTTTGGATCGATAAACGGGTGAGGATTCCCAGACCTCTTGTCCATCTCATAGTCACTCAACTCTTTTTCCTCAGATCCCGTCTGATAAACAACATACTCAGATATTTTATCTTTAGCTTCATCCAATGAATCCTCTTTCGACTCAGCTTCCAAAGGCTCATTTACAACCCCAGTCATCTCTGAAGCAGAAGCAGAAGCAGAAGCAGAAGCAGAAGGCTTGTGCTTCTTTCTCCTACTTCCAGGATTTTTTCCAAAAGACGGTTTACCAGTAGACACACCAGTAGGTTCAGGGGCCCTTGCAGCCCTAACACGACTGGACGTACCTTCAGGCCAGTACTCTTCACTTGGAATAGCTGCACGAGCACCAGAAGCTGGCTCAAGCTGACCAGAAGTGGAGTCCATGTAGCTGTGGTATGGCGCACGCTCAACCGTTACATCCTTGAAAGAGCTTTCTTCTTTATCGGTTTTCTCACACTTTATACATGGAAGTAAAGGGGTCTTTTTTAGTGGAGTGGTGGTGCTAACGTTGAACTTCCATACTGATGCAGGAATAGGACCTGCAAATGATATCTGCAGACCAAAGGATACATGTTAACAAGAAAAGTTGTGAACAGACTAAGAGATATGGTAGCATTTATTGTCCTTCAGAAGCTTGTAATTCATTTAATAAATGCCTTGCATCAATTTTTCCATTGCCTCCTCAAAGGAGGATTCCCTAATTAACAGTTCGTACAAAATGCATGCTCTCAAGCACAGAGGCAAATGAAAAAACTGAAGAAAAAATTCCAACTGTAACTCCGATAATTCATCATCAAGGAACAATTTCTACTCACTTGCCAAGAAAAGGAAGATGATTCGTGAATTCAATAAAACCATTAAAATTACAAATCAATAAAATAGAAGATAATTCTAAATTTTTTAAAAAAAAACTATAATTCATCAAGCTATAGTTCCATGCCACAACACAACCGTCAAAAAAGTTGCACATAATAAGAACAATCGCGGGAAACCCAGCCAACCAACCTTAGAATTAATAAAAAACTTGTTTGCAATAACCGCATCTACAGAAACCATCCTTCTTAATCCTCTATCTGATACAAAAAAAAAGAGTCAGAATTATTGGAAATAAATGCCCAAAACCATAAGAAAGCAAATACACACAAATTATATAACCTTGACAAAACCAAGAAGGTGAGAACAACGCCATTCTTGAACAAAACAAGCTTCACATTAGACACTAGAACCACCGCAATCGAAGAAGGACGATTTCCCTTTTTGCTTCACTGTGGAACTTTTCTTGGGTTTAACAGGAAGATTTTAGAGGATAAAGTGATTGCCGGGTCGGGTTCAAATTTATCGTCAGAATAAAATTTAACCGTTGTACTTAAAGCGCTGTTTGGTAATACCGACTTCTATTGTTCGTAACTTTTACGCTTATTTGCTATTCTTTCCTTATGTGACTTTTATTTTCCTTTGTTAAAGCTGTCGTAAGTCGTAACAATGTGGTCAATTAATAGCATTATATATGTTACCCATCCAACCTTTGTCCTTCTTAATTAATTTTTTATTAACTAAATAATCGATAACAAAATATATTAAATTTACGTCAGACAAAGTTCAAAATTTTCGTATACCACATTACACGTTAATTCAGATTCAAACCGTTGGTGTTAAACTTTTTTAAAACAAGTTAATTATCATGAGTGATGTTATATATCACCTTTTATATATCACTTATATTTCACTTCTTACGTGGCTATTCTAATTATGTTCTAACTCAAATCCTACTCATCTTCCAACTCAATATTTACATTATTTTTTTTATTATATTCCTAATCTTTTTGATTTGGTTCCTAAAATATCTCCTACTTTCTTGCCATATCCACTATCCACGTGCATTGATTTTGGAATTAAATTTTCTCCAAAATCAAACTCTTTCTTTTGCTTTGAAATAATTAACATCAAAGTTTTCTTCTATATATTTTTACTTTGTTTCAACATAGAACTCTTTCTTCATTTTCTCTCATTCTTTTTTATTTTATTTTGCAATCAATGGTTCAAGAGGAAAATACACAAACTCTTGATGACAATAATTTGGATGGCGGTAGAAAATGGATTGCAATAACTTGGATAACAATTGACAATATGGAAAACACAATTTACAAAAAAATGGATTGGCGGCAATGAATAACAAGAAAGAAATCAACACTATTCATTTAATTAGGTAAATTAGGTCTGATGAGCGGGAATTAAGAAAATGAGAGAATAGAATTAAAGAAATAAGAGAATGATTAGGAATAAAATGTTAAAGAAAATAAATATAAAAAGAAAGATAATAATTCAATTTTAAATTGAATGGTGACTTGGATGATGATTTGGATTGCCACATAGGAAGTGAAAATTAAGTGACATAATTTTAGGTGGTATATAGCATTTTCCAATTATCATATCCTAGGTTAAAAATTAACTAACTAGTACAAAAATGATTATAAAAAAAGATACACAAATTGGGGAAAGTGGAATCAAAACTTCCAATATCTCGCATCCTCAATCTAAGTATAATTAGATCAATATGGACAACTTTTTAATTGACAAGTTCACGATTTCGAATGTCACCCAAGGTATGTTTGTCCGTGGAAAGTCCTGAATTGAATCTCAATTTGTCACAATTATGTCAGAATTAGAAATATCAAATGTCACATAATTAATACGAAAAACACATCTTTCAAAATATACACCTAAATCTCATACATATTTGATTAGAGCTAGAAAGTAAGATCCCAAGGGTCATATTTGGTTTCATCAGTAAGATCAGAGGGTCAAATGACTTAAATCTGAAATTCAAATGGAACAATGGCATTCTGCAATGTTGTAAATATGATGCGTTCATAGCCGTTTCGACCATATTCTCTATCCAGTATACAGATGAATAAGGAACGTCATAGCTCAGTGTGAAGGGAGCCTCCAGTAGTTTCTGATTCTGATTGTTCTCTGTAAAACCAAATATACTTGCAAACAAGTGTTTTAACTCTTACATGTGACAATCAACTCAGCTGAAACAAACCAACACAAGACATGGAGGCAATATCATAGCCTTGAGACAGTCCAAAACTAACAGGAAAGAAACAGAAGTATGTGCTCACAATATGAACATTGCGTGCTATACATTTGCTCTCTTAAGCTAGCTTCAACCGAAAGTTTGCTTCCAGTAATAAAGGCCCGTTCTCAGAAATAATGCAACTAGATATGAAAAATGCAGTACATGGACCCAAGATCGTGGTACATGTACTAGAATATGAAAAAGAAACCAAAACAAGCAAGACAGATGAAAAAGAGTCCAACGGAATATGTTACACTTATCCTTGTATTAACTTTTCACTCAAGATTGTAGCACTAGCATAATGTAATCATATTGTGATCACATTCTGTTTTAAACGACTACAGCCATCATAGCCCTTGAAAAAAAAATCACACGACCAATACTCTGGCCCACAAGTCCCAGAAAATCTATCAGCTGGTAGATGGCAAAGCATAATCGTTTAAAAGAAAGAGTAATTTCCAGGTCCAAGAACTCTGGTTATTCAAGTATTCAAAGATATTTTACTATTTTGCTTCAAATCAACACATAACTGATGAAAATGGAAACCATTGGCAGAACAAACAGTACATACTCTTTAAGAAAAGTTGCAGTGAAGATAAAAGTTTCGGGATAATGTAGTTACCCATACTTGCTGCATAAATTATGCATATTATGAAGCCAATCAGAACATCTATTGAAATACGCTTGCTGTTCAAAAGCATCTTTAAAAGGCCAAATCATATTTCACACAGTAAAAAGTGAAGAACGCAGGTAACTTACAGCATGGATGTTGCATGCACTCACTAACTGCTCTTGCACTGCTTAATCAACAGCACACTTTTTCAACATGCTGAGGCTGAACCATCTCAAATATCCACCACATTGAGTCTTGGAGGCAAACCATCATTCATCCTGACAAAAATTGCCTGTTATCTTGTTGTCAGGCCCACAAGCAGGCTTGACAGGTGGCAAAACTGATGCTAAATAGTAAATACCACTTCATTATATGATGCACTTGAGAATTAATGACAAATCCGAATTCACGGCTGTAGTTGATCTCTTACATTTGGTCATCTTTTGTGAATAAGGAACTAAAAAGGAAAATCCATTGCTTATAAGTTTTGCATTCGCAGTGTACTATTTGTGTTTATCCAGCAAAGCAGAACCTCTCACATCACTCTGCCTAACTCGGCTTGCATTTTGAAGTCGTGGGCTTGACTGGTGTAAGGACTGATGCAAACTATCACAACCTTGAAGATAGCTATTTATGAGTATGCTTTTAAAATTGAGTATGGGGTTACTGGTATTCCAGGCTGTGATGTACATGTTATCCTTTTAAACAATGACCTTCTTGGTCACTTTCCAATCAAACAAACAGCAAAAAGAAAATGCGCACCGCGACATAAGTAAAATTGGCCATTGGACAAATATTACCAAAAGCAATCAAGACATTTGAAACTAAAGTGCAACTTATCTTGACAACGGCAAAATCAGCAAATAAGGTAATCATCATCATTTAAAAAATGAGAATCATGGAATAAGCAGTTACTAATTTTCTCTAATTAACCAAGCAAAAAATTCTACAGTTCAAACATTAAACAAACAGAACAATTCCAAGTTTGGATAAAATAAATCTAGTTCAACACGTCAAACTGCGACTGCAGCAGATGGTCAGTAAATGACAACTAATTCACAAACGAGAACCATCTTATCATCTACTCATACCCTCAGAATCTGCAGCTTGTTCGAGAAAGCAATGGCGACCCAATCAGGCTGTGACGAAGACCACTGCAGCTGCTCAATCTCCGCCCCAGCAGTGTACGCCAGAATCGGATCCAACCCCCCTTCCACAGGCTGCCCCATAGACGATAAATCCCAAATCAAAGCTTGTGAATCATCCCCAGCCGTGCAAATGTGGCAAGAACTATGTGGTGCCCACGCAATCGCATTCACACTCGCTTGATGCCTCTGCAATTCAACAACAGGCAGCGTCGGAAAGCGTATATCCAACACCACCACCTTGCTGCTATCCATAATAATAGTAGCCATGTATCTAGGGTCTTGCTTATTCCACCCTAGCCTCACTAAAGGCGTATCCGGCTCCGAACTCTCGTAAATAATAGTAGAATGCTCCTTATCTCGCAAATCGAAAACCCTAACCGAACCATCAGCGGATACGGACGCAAATACCCCAACCCCGCCCCAAGCGATATCATAAACCTCCTTATCGTGCGCAATTAGCTGCGTATCCACCACCTCCTTCTCAATATCCCAAATCGTACACGTGGTATCAATGCTCGAAGTCCCAATCCTCCTCGGCTCCGCTTCGTTCCAGTCAAACGAAGTCAACGGTCCTGAAAACTCGCTGGTACGGTTGTTATTCAGCAAGGCTTTGAGCTCCACTCGTCGCGAGCCATCATCGGATATCTGCCATAGACGGAGTAGATCAGAAGACGTAGCTAATAAATCAGGTTTCTGGCATTCCTTATCGGGGATGAAAATGAGTTTGGTAGCGGGATAGGGGTGGTCGAAGGATAAGGCAGGGTCGGATCGAATCTCGCCGGTAGAGTCATCTAATTGAACGATTTCGACGCGATTAGGGTACTGTTCGAGGAGGCTAGCGATGGCGAGACGGTACTTCTTGTCCTTACGAACGCTCCAGTTCATGGCGTAGATGTGCCATGGAGCTTCGTAGGTGTAGATCTCCGACCGGCGTTGCTGCTCGTCGGAGCCGTCTTGATTAGGGTCACTGATAACGCCCATTTCTTTGTCTCTGGTACTCTGAGAAAGTTCCAATATAAGAATCAAATATAAAGGGTTGTTTAGTGGTCAATTTATATAATATATTATAAAGTAGTGTAAAAGTTGAAACACATGATTAAATGGGGGATGATGATGTTAAGTAAAATGCCTTTGAAAAAATATAATTTCGGAAAATCACAATTTTCTTACCATGGCTTAATCCTAAATTTAATTTTAATCTCATATTTATTTATATAATTAAAAAGTCTCATATTCAATCTCAAAAAAAAAAATTATCCAAAATTTAATGTTCAACTTCATTAATCTACATTTTTAACAAGATATCTAGGAAAAATTTAGTGCATAAATGACATATTGACATGTAGTATTGAGTAGAAACGTTATGATAATAAATATAAGACATGTTTGAGCGCGTCAAAACTCAATATGCTGATTAATGGAGTTGACCGTTTAATGTTTGAAGAAAATTTCAATTGTAACTAAATCTGATATTATTGATCATTATGAGAGCAAGCGTGATAAATTGGTAATGAATGTGACCAAAAATCGAAGTCGGGCTTACCTAATGGTTATGTTTACCATTCAGACCCGTATTTTTTATTGATTGTGTTTATATCATATGTGCAAGATTCTAGTTATTCTCGACGGATCCAACAAATTATATTGCGTCAAGTAGAAAACGATTTCTTAAATAAAAAAGTAAGGTGCTAATTAGATAACATCTCATTTCCTATTTCTAAATTTTTTTTAAAAAAAGATCAAAAATGTATTTAGTTGATTTTTCTAGAAAATTCTCAAAAGATTATTACTCAATACTCTTCTGAAAAACATCATAATTCTTTAATGTTGATCTATTATTGCATTTATGCGTTAGCGTTAATATCTTAACATATGCATAAAACTACTTACACATTATACTTGATAATTATATTTTTTTTCTATAAAAAAATCATCCAAACACATTATCAACATCACATTTATTTTTCTCTAAATATAAAATATAGTGCTTTCTTTATGAACATGAGAAAATGAAACAAGCACTGATCCAATAGGTTCCTAAGTCATTTTATTTTATTTATTTTCCTTTTAAAAAATAATTAAAATTATTTAAGTGAATAAGGATATGATAAATGAGGTGTGTTTTGATTTCTTATTTTATTAAAATGAAGTGTAATGATTAGAATTTTTTTTGGAATTATTTTTTGAGAAATTGATATGAACGAGTTTTTATTTATAAATAAATTTAACTTATTATCAAGACATGCAAAAATATACAAAATATATTATATTTCGTAGCTTACATTATTTTCATGATAATATTGAGCTCTTTAGCCACGCCACATAAATTTCTCTTTAATGTAATTAGAGTGGGAAGAGTCTGGAGTTGTTGTTTAAAGGCATAGGCCTTGATTATTAATGTTTTAAATGTAATTAGTCAATGGTAAGTGTTTATTTATATTTTTAAAATTATTGAAATTTATAACATATATTAAATTAATGATGATTAATTGATGTATGATAAGTTTAATAATTAAATTAGTAATTTTTACTGATTATTTAAATAAAAAATAGTAAAATATAAATTCAAAATTATAAAATACAACAGAGAAAGAGAAAGAGGATAATGATCAAAATAAATAATTTTAATTGGTGAATATATGAAATAATTAATAGATTTTCATGAATGAAATTAAAAAAAGTAGAGTTGAAATTTTTTAAACTTAAATAAAAATAAATTAAATTAAGTTGTTTAGAATTTTATAATTTAAAAGTTTGAAAATGAGATTTAAATAAGTAAACAAACCAACCATACATTCTCCACTAACTTTTTCATTTTAGTTTTTTTTTTATAATTACGGCCCAAATATTTTCTATTAGGGCCTCTTTAAATTTTATAGCTCTTAGATTCTTCACGGGGCATTATACGTCAAATTCCTCTATTTTATTTTTGTGATTTATAATATTAATCATTTTATTTCTTGGCGCTTCATTTTCATCTTTTCATCAATCAGCATTTAGCTACCATTTTCTTGTTTACAACACTGTCGATCACATTCAGCGTCGATCTGCAACTTTTTCTGGATTTTCCGGAATCCTTTTTTGCCAATGTTTCGGTTGGTATGTCTGATTTGCACTTCTGATTGGAAAAATTAGTGAGTATTATCGGCTAACAGTTTTTTTGAACTGAATTAGTGTGACGTGGAGAACGAACGGTCTTCGTCAACGGATTGGCATCTGTATGTTGTGTTTATGCGTCTGGTTCAGATTGTCTTATATTTTAGTAGGGCCCTGAATTAGAGTGCTTAATCTAGTACTACTCGTGCATATATAGGTAGTAGGCGTATGTGTAAGTGTGGGTGCTAGTGTTTATGCTTGAATATTATTGGTGAATTTCTTTGTATTTTTGCAGTTGTTTTTCTGGAGGTTGGAATTTGTAAGATATGTGTGCAGATTTGTAGTTTTTCCTCGGTTAGTGTATTGTTGGATTCTTATTATGTTTATGAGGCATATGGCTGGAATAAGATTTAGCCTGTGCTAAGGAGTTCATTTGAATTACTGGAATTATAAGAATGAAGAAGTTGAAAGGTGAGCCTGCAAGTGTAAAGAGGTTCAGATTATCATACCTGTTGTTAGGTGCAGCTGCATTATATTTGATTCTTATTCTCGTCAAGTTCCCCGAGTTTTTGGAGAGTGCAGCGGTCTTAAGTGGGGGTGATATCAACCACTTTGATGGATTCTCACTTGGAGATGATGAGAATGCAGATGTAACTAAAGCACATCACAACGATGTTAATTCAGACGGGCTTCACAGAATATTACAAAATAATGAAAATCGAGATGATACTCTAAAGCCTCAAGAAGAAGGTTTACAAGAGAAGAGAAAAGGTCGTCCATCAATAAAGCCATTGCAACAGCAATATGGTCGAATAACTTCTGAAACTTTGAGGAGAATGAATAGGACCAATAACTTGTCTGTGCTGGAACGAATGGCAAATGAGGCTTGGGCATTGGGGCTGAAGGCATGGGAAGAAGTAAATAAATATGATCAAAAGGAGATAAATATGACTGTCGTACTCGAAGGGAAGCCTGAGTTATGTCCTTCATGGGTTTCAATGAATGGAGAAGAATTGTCCAAGAGAGATCTCGTCATGTTTCTTCCATGTGGCCTTGCTGCAGGTTCTTCCATCACAGTGATTGGAACTCCACACGTTGCTCACCAAGAGTATGTACCACAGCTTGCTAGAGTAAGGCCTGAAAATGCATTAGTTATGGTATCACAATTTATGGTTGAACTGCAAGGATTAAAGTCTGTGGATGGGGAGGACCCACCTAAGATTTTGCATTTGAATCCTCGATTAAGAGGTGATTGGAGCCATCAACAGGTAATTGAGCACAATACATGTTATAGGATGCAGTGGGGAACGGCTCAAAGGTGTGATGGTTTACCATCAAAAGGTGACGATGATATGCGGGGTAAGATTCTGTCGAGTTATTGGTTTGCTTCATATAATCGTTAAGTATATTAACTGCAATGAGATAGTCAGACTTGTTATGAGTGATTTATATGTTAGGATTATACCCTAGAAAATCATTAGCCCATGCATAAGAAAAGGATGAATGCGGAATAAGTAGCTTTATTGACTTTATAATTCATTAATACTTTTGTTTGATAGCTGTATTGTTTAATTAATGAAATGACACTTGCGTAGAGTGTTCTACATTTTTTCCTTGGACATTTAATCTGCTTGCTAGCCTGGTTGATTATTTGAAGAGTCTGAAATTGTTATCCTTGGCAGTTGATGGTTATATACGGTGTGAAAAGTGGATGCGAAATGGTAACACTATAGACACAAAAGAGTCCAAGATATTTTCGTGGTTTCAACGATTCACTGGACGCGCAAAAAAACCACAAGTGACCTGGCCATTTCCCTTTCGTGAGGGCCGAATGTTTGTTCTCACTATACATGCTGGTGTTGATGGATATCATATTAACGTTGGGGGTCGTCATGTGACCTCTTTTCCTTACAGAATGGTGTGTTACTTTCGATCTTGACTGTGTTGTGCTTTCTTAAATGAAAAAAGCAACATTTTTCCTGATTCTATCATTATATATTTCTACAGGGCTTTACTCTCGAAGATGCAACGGGATTGGCAATCAAAGGTGACGTGGATGTTCATTCAGTACATGCGACCTCTCTCCCAACGTCTCATCCAAGTTTCTCACCCCAGAAAGTATTAGATTTCTCTGAGGAATGGAAATCTCGTCCCATACCTAAGCATCATATTCAACTCTTTATTGGGGTTCTTTCTGCGTCGAATCACTTTGCAGAGCGCATGGCTGTAAGAAAAACATGGATGCAATCTTTACCAATCAAGTCGTCTAAAGTAGCTGTTCGATTCTTTGTTGCATTGGTAAGAAATAATATACTTTCTGTTGCATCCTCTTCCTTGAGTAGACATTTCTTAGTTCATCAATCTATTGATAGGATCATGGGAAAACTAGATATTTTGTGATTTAATGACATAAAATGAAATTTAATTTCTGTGACCTTATGTTTACAAAAGGTCATTTTAAGAGTATTTGATATCCATGTCTCCACTCAAGAACTTTATGAGTGGATTGAATGTACACCTGAATTGAACCATTTCACATAATTTTTGCATATCTTTGAATTCTTCTGAATTAGACGTGTGATTTAATCGCAAACTTAGTGTATAGGTAATGAATAAGTGAGGAGAACCATTTAGGACAATGTTTTTATAACATAAAAAAGAACAGAGAAGAAGAGAGTTGTGTTGCCTGGATGCCAATAATCATCAAATTTGGATTTACATATGGACAATGTATTTATAACATAAGAATTTGAGAATCAATAGGCACTGCCTTGTATAGTCATCCAAATTAAGATGAAAAGAAAGTGAAACTCATATACTTTGATAGATAAATGGTATGGCATTTTGAAATATGTTTTCTTTACTGTTTCCAACTTTTCGATGACCATTTTCTAGTTCTCTTGTAGAATCAAAGGAGTGAGGTCAATGCAGTTTTAAAGAAAGAGGCTGCTTACTTTGGTGATATAGAAATTTTGCCATTTATGGATCGGTATGAGCTAGTAGTTCTGAAAACTGTTGCCATTTGTGAGTATGGGGTATGTTGAGCTTTATTCTTAAATCTTACTCCTATTCAATGCTTCATTTATTCTCTTCAGTTGGAATATTTTTCTCCTCTTACATGCTTTTACATTTTGGTTGTAGGTCCGAAATGTAACAGCTTCATACATTATGAAATGCGATGATGACACTTTTATTAGACTCGAGACCGTCTTAAAAAAAATTGAAGCAACATCACCTCAAAGGTCTTTGTATATGGGCAATCTAAACCTCTTGCACAGGCCTCTTAGAACTGGGAAATGGGCCGTTTCTTATGAGGTAACAGAGGTTCCATGCTTTAATCATACTTGAAAATTGATTTAAATTTGTACAATCTATAAATTTAATATATATTGGTTTGTTCTAAAGGGTGGTTTTCTTGTCTGCAGGAATGGCCTGAGGAAATTTATCCCCCTTATGCCAATGGGCCGGGATATATAATATCAAGTGATATTGCTGAGTACATTGTCTCTCAACGTGCAAATCATAGCATACGGGTTTGTGATATATGTACTTTTTATTTTCGGAACATTCTAGCCTGGTCCAAATATGATCACACTTAACTAATATGAGCAATCACACTTGTTGGATTATATCGATCCATGCATGATCCGGGCTTTAATTCCATAGAAATCACAAACTTTTGTTTCGATTTTTACAGCTATTCAAAATGGAGGACGTTAGCATGGGAATGTGGGTCGAGCAGTTCAATAGCACCGTAAATGTTCATTATTCCCACAACTGGAAATTCTGTCAATATGGGTGCATGCAGGATTATTACACAGCACATTACCAATCCCCGAGACAGATGATATGTCTGTGGGACAATCTTATGAAAGGCCGAGCTAATTGCTGTAATGTTTGAGCCAAGACACAAAGTTGCAGTCCCATGTTGTCAAATTTTGGCCATCACTAAGGTATGAGCTTGTATAGAATAGTAAATGATTCATGTTATTAGGGACTGTAATGGAGCAGCACTCTTTGAGATCCTCATACAAGTTTCTTTGAGCATATTTTGGTCAATTAATATTTTATCTTGATTTTATGCAACATTAAGATCTTCAAATCTTGCCCATAGAATCATAATTAATGAGATATTGAAATAAGAAAGTAGTTGAAATTGTATCCTCAAGTTATTGGTTGGTCTGGTTTTGCTTGCCCTCGACGTGAAGCCAATGACATTTTGTTGGATATTTTTCTATACCATCTATCAATTTTAATTATTTTCTAAACAAATAAATAAATATGGTAGCTAGAAAATGAAAAATATGGATAATAAAAGGAAAGGGGAAGTGTAACTATCAGTATCACAGTCACAGATTTTAGGTAAATGACGAAAGTTATTGTAAGGTTGACATCGAACAAGGGTCCAACACAAGTGACCCATTAGGATCCGGACAAACCATATGTATCAACCCGTTGAATCAGACCCGAATTATGGTGGGTTGCCGACACTTAACCCGGTTAGTAGGCCCGTATTCTTGAAGATAATTAATAGGGTCTTTTGGGGGCCCACAGAAATTAGATAAGGTCTTGAAGTACTTTCAATAGTGCCAGCGAATGCCACGTTAAGATTCAAAACCTTGTGTCGGCAGAGTACTACTGGCTTTAACTCTTTTCTTAAATTCTTAAAATTTGTGGACAATTTACACTCCACGCCTCACCCGCAAGTCCTCAAGATAAGTATTGATCCTTTTGTTGTTCATACACAAAGGCAAGCACAATTTTTGTTTCTATGTATCAAATGAAAACTCAGGAACTATTTAGTGTTTTTAATTTTTAGAATGTAAATCAAATTATGAAATGATTATTGATTAAGAGGTATTTATAATATATTTGTTGGGTCATGAGTTTGGCTTATTGGGCAAGTCTCCTTACATGAATCATGATCATCATATATTAATATTGCAATATATAAATTATTTTATTAAATCATGGAAATAGTTCACCCCATCACTTACCAAAGAGTTAATTGTGTAAATATATGTTCTCTTATGTATTGTTTTAACTTTTAAATTATCATGTAATTTTTAATAAATATGGAAGGATGGAGTGGTAAATGTTTAATTAATGTTAATTACACGTACTTAGCTACGGTGGTGAACATTGAAAGGAACTCACACCGAAAAAACATGTGAATTACACCAAAAAGGTTATAAAGTGCGAATTAAATGAAAATTATTCAATTTCCAATATACTCCTTGACGATGGCGATATCTTTATCTTTTCATATTCCAACTTGTATGCATGCAACTTGGTAATATAGAAATCCAAAAAATAAACATACTCAAATCAAATTTCACAAATTAAAAGGTTAATTGTCTATACAAATTAGAATTTTTACTTTGTCCTTATTTTTTAAAGACCCAAAAATAGTTAGATAAGTATTATGTACGCAATCTTAATAAAGTTATAAAATATTACGTAGTAAAAAACCAAATTTCATGTTAAATTCTAATAATAGAAAGCCTACTTTATTAGTAATTAAATGCCACCATCTTTCCTTAATTTCCTCTAATCCGGCTTACTTCACTAATCACTCTTTTCTGCATAAAAAGCAGAGTGAAAGCACATAAATAAAGCAAAGAAAACAAAAAAGCAATTTAATAATTACAACTAGACCCCATAAAAGAAAGATAATTATTAAAAGAGGGACCCCACTTTCTATAAATAAAAATATATCTAACAAACCAGAAAGATATTTTTATTTTTCAGCTATAAATTCAATATTGCACTGTCCATATTTTTCCTGTCCTTTTCGGTTTCTTCTCAACGGTTACTTTCCTTCTTTTAATGTCTCTTAACGGCTAGTAAAACTTCTTAATTTCCCCCAACGCTCACTTTTATTACTATTATCAACAATCAATCAGCAAACCCTAGAAAACCAAACTCAAGCGCTGCAAAATTCGCGGATAACTGAAGAGCAGAGGAAAGGACAATGGATTTCAGTTCGTTCTTGACGTCGTTAGGGACGTCGTTTGTGATATTCTTTATTTTGATGTGTCTCTTCACGTGGCTCTCGCGGAAACCTGGAAACCACGTCGTTTACTATCCGAACCGGATCTTGAGAGGTTTGGAGCCGTACGAGGGGATCCGGGTGAGTCGTAACCCGTTCGCTTGGATCCGAGAAGCCCTAGCCTCGACGGAGGCTGACGTCATCAGTATGTCCGGTGTTGATACTGCTGTCTACTTTGTGTTCCTTACTACTGGTATTCTTCTCTTTTGCGCTTTTGTGCAATTTAGTATGTTATTGTGATCTGTTCTTTTTATAGTGTTTCTTTTTCCATCTTCATAGTTGGATTAAATATTTTATTTTAATATTTCTGTTTCTTTGACAGGGCTGACTGAGATAGTTTAATGATGCCATGATATTGATTTTCTGAGTTCAGTCTTCTATAATGGAATTAGATGTAGAAGAAAACAAAATTGATTTTTATTTTTCTCCTGAATTAATTGATACTCATATGTATTGATGAAAACAATATTCCAAATTTGTCCTGTTCATGAAAATTGTTCATCCACCTTTTGAACAATGCTTTACCGATGCATATTAGTATCCCCCCTTATGAAAATAATTATAGCTGCTATAGAAGCATCAGAAATATGCTGTATGTTGTAGAAAACGCATCTTTGGTAAAAGTTGTTGTTTGACTTAACTTGAGATCTGAAGATGTAGATTTTATTGCGGCTTGTTTACAATTGTTGATCATCTCAAACAGTCTGTAATCTGTATCCTTTGTTCTAGATGACGTTTCTCTTGTATTCCATTTCAATGTGCTAGTCTTATTCAGGAAATCTACTATGGCAGCCAACTTTTAACTAAAGAAAGCATAATTATTTACTGATTGTTAAACATTATTGCTTATGCAGTTTTGGGAATATTTGTCTTGTCCGGCCTTTACCTCCTGCCGGTACTTCTACCAGTTGCTGCTACTGGACATGCCGTGATGAAGGCCAATAACAGTACTAGTCAAGGAAGTTTTAATGACCTTGACAAGCTATCTATGGGGCATATAGAAGTCAGTACTGGCATTTCATCTTTTCTCAATTCTTAATTGATACTTTAATAACACTGTCAATTACCGACATTCGTTTCAAACTATGAAAACAACCACTGAATTTATTCGCTGAACTTCGGTTTCATTTTGTTTGTGCATTACAGCAAAAAAGTCCGCGGTTGTGGGCGTTTGTAATAGGCACCTATTGGGTTTCTTTTGTTACGTACTGGCTCTTATGGAAAGCATACAAACATGTCTCTGATTTGAGAGCTACAGCGCTTATGTCGCCTGAGGTGAGAAATGAACAGTTTGCTGTGCTGGTGCGAGACATACCTCCCGTCCCCGAGGGTCAAACTAGAAAGGATCAAGTGGACTCATATTTTAAGGCTATTTATCCAGATACCTTTTATAGGTCACTGGTCGTAACAGACAACGCAAAGGTATTTGTAATATTGATATTCCTGTGTCCCATTATGATTTGTTTACATCATTATTAGTCGAGTTGTTCGATTTTACTTTCAATGTTCTTTTATTGTTCGATTTGTTCTTAACATAATGTTTGGTGGCATTATAACTCGGTTCTAACTTCACGTGTTTTGATTACACCAGGTCAACAAAATTTATGAAGAGTTGGAAGGCTACAAAAAGAAGCTTACACGATCAGAAGCCATATACGCTGCTAATCCCCAAGGACCAAGACCAACTACAAAAACCGGATTTCTAGGTCTTATGGGTGAAAAAGTTGACGCTATAGAATACTATGATAAAAAGATAAAAGAGTTAACCCTGAAGTTAGAAGCTGAGCAAAAAGTCACTCTGAAAGACAAACAGCAAGGTGCAGCTGTTATCTTTCTTAACAACAGGCTTACTGCAGCAGCTGCTTCACAAAGTCTACATGATACAATGGTTGATACATGGACAGTCATGGATGCTCCTGAGCCCCGCCAGTTAATTTGGTCAAATCTGCCCAAAACATTCTACGCGAGACAGATACGAAAATACGTTGTTTACTTCATTGTGTTTTTAGCCATTTTCTTCTACATGATACCAATTGGGATAATTTCTGCATTTACTACTCTCGAGAACTTAAAGAAACTTCTCCCATTTTTAAAACCGGTTTTGGATATAGCTAGTGTAAGGACAGTGCTCGGTGCATACTTGCCTCAGCTCGCGCTTATAATATTCCTTGCAATGTTGCCAAAGTTTCTGTTGTTTCTATCTAAGCTTGAGGGCATCCCTTCTCAGAGCCATGCAGAAAGAGCTGCCTCGGGAAAGTATTTCTACTTCAACGTCCTGAATGTATTTATCGGTGTTACATTGGGTTCAACACTTTTCAGTACATTTAAGGACATCCAGAATGATCCCGACTCTCTTGTCCCGTTACTAGCACAGAGTCTCCCTGGAAGCGCGACTTTCTTCTTGACCTTCGTGGCTTTGAAGTAAGATTGTTTTTTTCCTTTTCCCTTTTTGTTTGTTGTGCCAATTGCTCTTTTTTTGTTAACTTTGAGGAGAAATTGGCTCAATTCTTTATTTTTTTGGTAAAATAAATTGGCTCAATTCAGTAAGACTACTACTGAAATATGTCGTTCATTTGATGTCTTCAGGTTCTTTGTGGGCTACGGGCTTGAGTTAGCACGAATCGTTCCTTTAATAGTATATCACCTAAAGAAGAAATATCTCTGCAAGACTGAAGCTGATTTAAAAGAAGCTTGGGCTCCTGGAGATCTTGGATATGCAACTAGAATTCCTGGTGATATGCTTGTTGTTACAATTGTTCTTTGCTATTCTTGCATAGCACCTCTAATCATTCCATTTGGAGTCGCGTACTTTGGCTTGGGATGGGTATTGCACAGAAATCAGGTAAACATTCCTCGAAATTTTATGGCATTTGTGTAAATTCTTTATAATGCAACTATTTTCTTGAACTGTTTGCCATTGAATTTGATGATCAATTAGGTACTAAAAGTTTACGTTCCTAAATATGAGAGCTATGGGAGGATGTGGCCACACATGTATACGCGCATAATCGCCTCGTTGATCCTGTATCAACTTACTATGATGGGTTACTTTAGTGCAAAACAATTCATCTTTACTCCTATTTTGATCCCACTTCCTATTTTGTCCTTAATCTTCGTCTACGTTTGCAATAAGAAATTCTATAGATTTTTCCAATCGACTGCACTTGATGTTGCTAGACGGGAATTAAAAGAAACTCCTAATATGGACGTTGTGTTCAAGTCATTTCTTCCACACAGTTTGACCTATGAGAAGGGCACCGGTGATGACGATGATTTTGAAGATGCTTTATCTCATGTTTCAAGAACAAATTCTAGGGTTTGATTTTTGTACATTCTGTGAATTGTGTTAGAATGTATTTATTTACATGACTGTTAGAACCATATAGTTTCCACTTGGTTTGGTTGTGTGCTTGTAGTAAATTTAGTTGTCTTAGGAAGTGTGATGAAATTGTTATTTGTTCTTGTTTACTACTGCCAGAATTGGTGTGTATTTGAGATTTGTCTTAAATTAAATCTCATTCAGATATGGGATTATTGGGTCTTTATTTGATGTTTGTAACTTCTCATTTATGAATTGTACTCTTTTCTCCGTTAATTCTTTGAAATAAAATATGATCCACAATTCCACATTATGAGCCAATGAAAAATTATTGGATATCATTCAATGGATTAAGAAAAGCACGTGAATTATATAAATAGTGGCAGATTTTATATAGAGATTTGACCAACTTCATGTGGAGATTGAAGATAAACACTGATCAAACAACACGTGGGAGGCTCAGATCTGTAAATCTGAATTGATTACATTTAATAAAACAAACAATTTCTTCGTATTGATGGGTAATGCAATTAAATATATTGTGATGATGAGTGAGTTGATAAACTCCTGAAAAATAAATTCAAGAAACTTATGTGCAAACAATTAAATATTTTGATAATTCCTATGGTACAAAATTAGGCTACATTAGTTAACTTACAGACTATTCCTAAAAGCCCAACGGACAACTTGCTATGAAAGCTGTCTGTAATGAATGATCCACACGACTTTTCTTAGTGATTAGTCCATAGAAAAACAAAATATGGACCCAGTTTATCTAATTTTCTCATACGCTTGTTCCAACAACATCATGTACTATATAATATGTAAAATTTAGCGATAAATATAAATTATAATAAAAATGACTTATTATGAATTATGACATGAATTTATGATATTCTTTCTACTATATTGCATAACTGAAAGCAAAATCCATATTCAAAACTGTTATCATCGAAAATTCTTCAATTGCACCTTCTATCATACTACTGGTTATCTCTAACAAACTCTGAACAGTAACAGCTGCATGACCTACTATGAGAACCATATAAATAATGCACTTATTAATTCATTTTATGAAAAAATAATATATTACATATACTTAGAAAATCGGACAAATAATTGAAATAGACAATAGAAATTAATATATGCACATGTAATCGCAACGAACTTGCCACATATTTGTTTTTCCCTCGGGAAATTTCCAAGTTGGAGTTAAATGACCAAGGATGGCACATGGTTTTTTTTCTTCTTTTTTTCAATTCACTATTTGTAAATACATTTTATCCATTTTTTCAATCTATATACATAGAATGTAGTGTGGTGAAAAATATACATCTCACCAAAAATTATAATATATATCAAAACGAGTATTTTAAAATCCATATAATATAGAATCTCCCCGATATTCTTGCTAATTATTTTTTCACCATTGGGGGGCCAAAAGCCCAAAACCCATCCATTGCCCATTTCAAAGGAAATGGTACTCCAACACTCTACTACACTTCCACGTATATTCCCTTCTCTAATTAAATAAATCACATTTCAGATTACGTATGCTGCCTTAAAACCGTGTGTGAAGACTAATCAATTGAATTCAAAAAATAAAAACAATAAATAAACTAAGAAAAAAGATTAGGAAAAGGAACGTGACTAAAGCTCACCAACAACCTCCTATAGTCTAAAATAAAACCCCAACTTGCTCATCTACCACCCTCCTCAATTTCTCCTCTTTGTCACCACTCACCCACTATATATACATTATGTCCATCATATACTTTTTTCAAACCCATTAAACCCCCAAAAAAGAATACCAAGTTTGCTATATTTTCTCTTCCAATCTACCAAGTGAAAGTTCTCTTTCACTAGTAGCAAAATTTGGAAATCTTATACTAACAAATTCATCGAATCCCGTCTATATTCACATCCATGGGCAGCCTTCAGAACCAAAAACCCGAAAACGGGTTTGCCGGTACCATTAAGCCTCTAGACCCCGAAGAGTTTAGAAGGCAAGGTCATTTGGTCATCGATTTTCTTGCCGATTACTACAAGAATGTCGAGAAATACCCGGTTCGTAGCCAAGTCGAACCGGGCTATCTCAAAAAACGACTACCCGACACCGCTCCTTACGATGCGGAGCCCATTGAAAATATCCTCCGGGATGTCCAAAACGACATCGTCCCGGGGATTACACACTGGCAAAGCCCTAACTACTATGCTTACTTTCCGTCCAGTGGAAGCATTGCCGGATTTCTAGGAGAAATGCTGAGCACTGGATTCAACATAGTCGGGTTTAATTGGATGTCGTCTCCAGCTGCGACTGAGCTGGAAAGTATCGTCATGGATTGGCTCGGGCAAATGCTGAAGCTTCCATCGGAGTTCTTGTTCTCCGGCGGCGGCGGCGGCGTCTTGCAGGGGACCACATGTGAGGCCATACTGTGCACCATGGTGGCAGCTAGGGATCAGATGCTGAAGAAAATTGGCAGAGAGAATATAAACAAGTTGGTGGTATATGGATCTGATCAAACTCACTCTGCTTTGCAGAAAGCAGTTCAGGTTGCAGGTCTGAACCCTAAGAATTTCCGTGCCGTCGCAACGACAAAGGCGAACGCCTTCGGACTGACGGCTGAGGATCTTAGGGCACAAATTGAAACAGATGTTGAATCCGGATTGGTTCCCCTGTTTCTCTGCCCTACGATCGGTACGACGTCGTCGACAGCCGTAGATCTGCTAACGCCTTTATGCGCGGTGGCGAAAGAGTTCGGAATTTGGGTCCACGTGGACGCCGCTTACGCCGGAAGCGCGTGTATTTGCCCCGAGTACCGTCATTTCCTCGACGGAATCGAGAACGCAGATTCATTTAGCTTCAACGCACACAAATGGTTCTTAACAACGCTCGATTGTTGCTGCCTGTGGGTGAAAAGCCCTACCGCTTTGGTGCAAGCTCTATCAACGTATCCAGAGTATCTCAGAAACAAAGCGTCAGATGCGAAATCAGTCGTCGATTACAAAGACTGGCAGATCACTCTCAGCCGTCGATTCAGATCTCTGAAACTCTGGCTTGTCCTCCGCAGCTACGGCGTCGCGAATCTGAGAAAATTCCTACGAAGTCACATAAAAATGGCCAAAAATTTCGAAGGTCTGATCGGAATGGACAAGCGATTCGAAGTTGTTGTACCAAGGAACTTCGCCACCGTCTGCTTCCGCATTTCTCCGATCGAGATCGGAGGAAATCATCAGATTGTGTCCAAAAGTGAAGCAGCAAACAATTTCAACGCCAAATTACTGGAAACCATAAACGAATCAGGCCAGATCTACATGACACACGCAGTGATCGGCGGCGATTACGTCATGCGATTTGCCGTCGGATCGACATTGACAGAGAACAGACATGTTATATTTGCATGGAAGGTGGTGCAAGAACATGCAAATGCTCTGTTAACCATGTCGTAATTATGTCAATTGTGAAGGGTAATTTCGGAATACTATTTTTTTTGTTGGGGGCAAATGTCCAATTAAAAGAACTTTGGCATTGCCTGCCTGTTTTTAGTTTGTGAAATTCAAATAATTAATATATTTTCTTGTTAATGTAATGTTGTTTGATTTGTACTTTCTGCTGTATAGATGTCCTTTTTGTGTCATAATCCGATCAATGGAAATAAATTAAAATTCCTATTTATTAAATTTTACTATTAATGACCAAACATTTTCTTTTGAAGAAATATGATGGGGATATACTTATTACCAATTTTTCGGGTTATCGTGTTTTTTTAGTTTCTTCGTTTAATGATGTTTGTACATTTTCGATAAATTATTCATTATTATAACGAAGATAACAACTCCAATATATAAAGCAAAATATGAAATGAAGAATTTATGAGATGTATAATCTCATATCAGCCTACACATATTGTTATTAATTTAAATTGAATTTGATGAAATTTAAACAAATCATTTAGAGAGAAATTATATTTATTAATTGATGAATTAATATACGTTTTATTATTTGGACTCCAACAAATTTACAAAATATTTTCATCTTATCTGAATTTCTCATAATTTAGATAGGCATGAGGTTAGCATGACGCACTTCAAATAATCATGGCTTATTATTTATTAATGAGTAATGACTAATAGATTGCGATATTGGTAGGTGCATTCTAAGCAAATAAGTTATTAATGAAACTGATTGTTGAATTCTATATCTCAATTAATTGGTTGAATGATAAATTAATTTAATAGATATTTAATTTGAATTCGATTGTTTAAAGTTCGTTAATTTATCAAAGTAAAGTTGATTTTCTCATCATATGAAAATATAAAAATTCCAAGAATTAGTCAAAGTGTATTAAAGTTTCTTGAGCATTGTCAATTATCTGTTAAATTGACATTACTAAGATCGTGATTTCCACCCATACTTTTTATAAATACAATACAAGTTCTTTATCTGTAAACTATACCACAATTAGGACCTGAATTAGTTGACAAATTATTATTATTTTGATGAAATTTGCATTTAAACAAACAAAGAATCTTGACATTTTCTAAATGGGATGCATCAATTTATAACAATCATTTATTTTACTTCTTTCCTATTTATTTTAAATTGAAAACTTAAAAAGGAGTGGATAGCAACTACAAACCTTCTTACCAATTATTACATAACTTTTTATATATAATTGAATATCTGAATTAATGTATTAAATAATTTTATTTGGATCCACCAATGGTGAATGTCTTTATAAATAAATGCCAATTAAATTTCTTCAACAAACATAAGTGACAGGTTATGATCTTAGAGTATAATCCGTATTTAATATGCAATTTAATACAAACTTTTATTGGGTCATTAGTACAATTAAAATATGTAGTAGTAGTAGTTGATATGATAAGACCTACACCATAATTTAATCTCAATATTAAATTATGGGAATCATTAGATGATGCTTTTAAGAAAACAATAATCATATTATCTCTTCTGAATTTGTGCCTACCTACCCTTCTCATTTGTTTACGGTTAACAATTCATTTTCTTGACAATCTTATCGTGATTTTTCCTTTTTGTTAAGGATATCTTATTCTATTGATTAATTGTTGAGCACTTCAAATCCACAATTTGTTACATCAATTAATATTTGTGAACTGGCAACATATTCGTTGACAATATTTGATGTCCTCTGATGGTTACATGCTTTGACAAACTTTATTATTTAAAGCTTTTCTTCTTCCTAATTTTTTTCCTCAGTTTTAGACATTAAAATATCTTAATTATATCATATCAACTGTTATATAACACTAATAAGATATAATTTGCACATTTTGTATATTCGATAAAAGAATTTTTTTCTCCTCTTTATTTTTAATTAAAATTTTGTTGCAATTGCCACGACTCAAGTTTTTGTGACTTAGCACAATTCTTGTCCGAATTCAATTGCAACAATGAATTATTAGTATTAAAGTTCCAAAACTTGTTTTGTGATTTTAACTCCCACTTTATTATATATCAATTATATAATAAATATTTTATTCATTTTAACGTTCAATATATATTATTTGAACAAAAATACTCAATTTGACTGTGAAAAATGAGTTATGCACCTACCAATATGGATCACAAAAGATAGACATTTGGAAGACATGGTTAATTTTCAAGTAAATTAGGGAGAGCTGCATATGTGATTTGCAATCATACGCGACTGTCACTAACTCCTATATAATATTTTTAAAATATATTATACTAAAATACCAAATTTAAATATAATTCAAAAGTCAATATAAGCGCAAATGATTGACCCAACTACTTCATTCAAATCAAGAATGATATGAGAAATTTCACCAACCCAAGATTTAGGTGAAGAGTGCAAGCCTAGCAAAAATGAGTCCAAATAAATTATAATAAATAAATCTTAAAATATGTTTTATTGGTTTTGACCCCGACAATGGTGAACTTGGCTGTTCATACATAAATAATTGAGATACTTAAATCATTATATACATTTTGATTTAAAAAAGTCTTCCTTCTTTAGCTAAAAGTCTTTAACATGACTTCTCTCAATTTCTTTATTTTGGTTCACAACATATAATAGTCTTCTAATCAGATACTTTCTCTCATTTGTTCATTTTTCTGTTTGTGAAATAATGATTACTACAACAAAGTCATACTGTGTTTGTCCTAAGTCCATAAATGCTCGAAAATTATAAATGAGTTATATGTCAAATGATATCTTATATTAGAATAAAAAAATCAAAATTATATTCTCATTTTTGTAGATTAAGACCGTGCAGACCACACCAAACAGCTTCAAACATTGCTTTAGACAATATCCCAAATATAAAAAGCTTTTTAAAACCGAAAGTCTCTAGAGTTGTATATTGAATTAGTCCAGGCAGAATAGCTCAACTAACTCATAAAGATCGTATTAAAAACGAATGAAACAAAAAAAAAAAAAATGCTTTCAATTTCAAACCAATTATCTAACAACTCAAAAGGTGTTGCTACACTAAACATCGTGCGATATCCTTGAAATCATATTCTTAATTTCATACCACTTATAAGACGTATCAACCTTGAATTATTAATTGGTTTCTATTGGATTAAATTCTTCAAAATTACTCAAGGAGATAATGAATTAGCATACCTTTTGCCAATTCATCTCAATTCCAAGTAATGAGATATTACTAGGGGTGGCAAATTGGTTCCGGAACCGTGGGTCCAACCCGACCCAATTAGTTTTGGGTTTGGATGGATCTTAAAAAAAAGAATTATGGTTCCAATTGGTTTTGTATTTATTGAATTTTCAAGATTTTGGTTTCTTATGGTTTTTGATTGGGTCCAAATTGGTTCCAATAATGAGCCTATTTTGGTTCCTAAATGGATCCAATTAAAAAAAAAGAGAAATGAAGAAGGGGGAGAGAGAGTTAATTGAATAGTTAGATATGTTACATGTATCTAGGTACAATCTTACTATATTGTTACAGATAATTTAGGATTGAATTTTGTTTGTTTTCCTATGACTTTAATTTAATAAATTCCGTAACATAAATACATGAACTGGATTGAACCCATCCGTATTATTGAGTCCACATGAAATTTACTAATGAAGGTAAAAAAAATAACAATTTCTATGCTAAGGCTTTTTTATCAGGTCTATTTATTTTTTATTCACTTTCGAAACAAACGTTATAAATATTAAATTGAGATATGAAACTGTTTTTATCATTTTGTATAATCTGTACCAAAAATATTTTTTAGTGAGTTATGAACTAAATTTTTTATTTTTTTACAAAGCCATAAACTTGTTAATTTGTACAACGTAGCAAAGCAAAAAATTCTACCAGAATAAGATAATTTTTCACAATAAGATAATTTAGGGGCTCACAATAAGAACTTTTATAATATTGAATTATGATAATTCATTATCCTGAATTATTATATAAATTTGAAAGGTGTTGGAAATTGGTGGACATATTTTTTGAATTCAAATTATAAAAAATTACATGGAAAAGTCAATATAAAAAATAAAAATAGCTATCAAAAATTTAAATCATCCTTAAATATAAAAAAATAATGTATTAATACTAATTAAAAACTACATATAAAAATAAGGAGATTTGTGATTAGTATAACAAGTATTTGCATTGTATTGGATCCATAAGTCACCAACCTCCTATTTTGGATCCTTTATGGTTCTTTAATGGTTCTTTGTACAAGAACCATTTGGAACCAATCAAAACCAATAAAGACCCAATTTATATTGAGAACACATTTTGGTTTCTTATTGGTTCCAAACTATCTTCTTTTCAAATCCAATTGGACCCAACCCAAATCCGATCCGACCCACCCATTTGCCACCCCTAGATATTACTATGAAAATAATAGGGGAAAATTTATTTCAAATTTGATAATACTCGATCAATTGCCAATTCCTATCTCAACCCGACTACTCACACAAATCCTAATTATTTCATAGTGTATCAACTACAATAATCAGAAATTATTTAATGTCTGAAATCATGACCCCTAATTAAACAATTACTACTTATCAGATGCGCATGGACCAAAGTCGCAAAGAGCCACAAGCCAACTAGATCATTCACTAGTGCAATAGACAAATAAATAAAATAAACTATCTTATAGCGATTTCGCCACATGTTAAACGTAAATAAGCACACAATAATTTTACCCAATATTTTTCTCTTCACCCTTTTAACATATATATATATATATATATATATATATATATATATATATATATATATATATATATATATATATTCAAGTCAAAAAAGAGGGTGGCTTTGCTAACATCCTGTAAATTTTCCCATCTGACTCAAGTTTATTAGAATATTGTATGTATATATTTCTCAAAATCAGATGTTAGTATTATTTATGTCACCAAAAATAAAAAACTGTAACTTGATATAGATTTAATATTAAATATTTATATATATATAAATCTGAATCTATGAATAAATATACAATCAGCCAGGATATAATATATATATAGACACATACTTGATACTTTAAAATCAGATTTCAATATTTATGTCACAAAAATTTAATATATAACTTTAAAAAATTGAATCTATAAATAGATACAAAATTCCTCAAACATATAGTGTGCGTATATATTTTATATATATAGATAGATCTGTATAGATAATTCAGATTATGTACAAAATTTTGAGAAAAGAAGAGGAAAGGTAAAGGTGGCGGCTGAGGGAGTTAAACTTACTAAAATAAATGAAAAACTCTTGGAACTATGCCACTTAATAGGGAAAAATCCTTTTAAACCAAAAAAGAATTGAAAAAATATATATATATCTAAAGAGTGAACATGAATGACAAACAACTAATCTTGATTCCACAAGCTACACATTACTAATGCACTCATATAACAGTATTAATATGTTAAAATCAATTATACAAGAATTATAATTAATAATTTAATATATAACAACTTGAAATCTCATGATTATCAATATTCTATAAAAGGAAAAAAAACACACAAAAAAATAATCAGCAGGAAGTGAAAGTCTACTTTGAAATCACCAAACAGTCAAAATTGAATGTTAAGTGCGTCTACACAACGCACGTGCGGTACTAATTATATATAAGACCAAGATAAATCCTTTTTTAATGCAGCTGTTCCAGTCCAGACGGCCATCAGGTCAGGTCAACAAATCTGTTTCTTATTTAATTAATTAAATGATGACTGCTTTTACTACGTGTACAATTTTTTCCTTTTTTTTTTATATAAATTTATTTTTTTAAAATATTAGGACACGATCCTACCAAATTTTATATACAGTTGTACAAGTAACTATTGGTTTGAAACATAGAAATAATTATACATCATAAATTGTAAAATGTTAACATTAACCAATCTCCACAAATAATTATTCAATTTCGTAATATAAATAAAAATCTAACCTTAATATGAGCTTCTTCAAGGCTGACCCAAAAGACGTGCACATCACATGGCTTATGGCTATCAAGGAAAGCAAGGAGGCAAACTATAAACAAATCTTTTATTGGAGAAACATCAGACTACATAAAGATAGATATCTATACATAGTACATACCTTATATCAAATACAGATTAAGATTTCATCAGCAGTTGAATTTGCCAGACAATGCAAATATTCAATTATTCCATAATTGTATACGATGCATTTAATCATGGACCCAAGATAACATATATCACCATAACCGTAAGAATGGTCATATGATGCAGTTAAAGTTCTCATATTCTAACATAAAAGATGAAACTACATAATTCTTCATGTCCATTATCATAGTTGGTAAAAGATGAGTGAGCCAGACATACTTTTGCAACAAGTTATTGAACAAACTGTTTAGTTGAGTACTCTGAATCAGTCAAGTAGAATCGTTCTATATGAGTATGGCATATAATATGCAAGAGTGTTGGAAAAGTAACATGCATCACACAAGAGTTTAAGGGTGTGTTTGGATCGAGTGATTTAAAATCCATGGATTTCAAATTCATCGACAAATCCATTTAAGTTCGTTTGGATGATGATGGATTTCAAATCCCTCGCTATTCATTTTAAGCTCTTTTCTCCACAACTACGGTGGATTTCAAATAACACCATTTTAGATGTCATTTGAAATCCTTCCTCCAAATCCACTCCTCAAATCCAAATCCATCGATCCAAACGCACCGTAATGGTTTTGCTAGCGACTGGCCCATATGTAGCTTAGTTTAAATTATTTTTGTCCCAGTGAAATCTGATAACAATTACAAGAAAAAGACATGCTACCTTTAACTAGGTCAGACTAGAGGAAGGCAAGGATATTGTTGTATCTTTTTGTTGGTTGGGAGGGTGGGTGGTTATTACTGAAGTCCTGTTGCTGAAATAATAAATCAGAAATGTCATTGTAGATCTTTAGGTCAATAGACAGCAAATTAAAATTAAACCATATAATTTAAACAACACGAAATGAGTAACAAAGTAAGCTTCAAACTGAACACACGGATTAGCTAGTCTAGTCTTTCACTTATGTTTCACACGGATAGCAGCTCTCTTATGTGTAATACCATAATATGATTTATGAGCAGCTAAATGTTGATTCTAAGCAAATTATTTCAGCAACATATGCATCTCTGAGTCTGAAGAAGCAATAATTAAGACATTCCAATAGTTTATACTAGACGGAAGGTCATTTTATACCTTATGTTGCTAATCCAGAACATGAGCTTCCCGATTCTCTTTACCATGTTGTCTTTCTCCTTCAGAAGACATCTGTGAATACAGTCATTTCCCCTCTCCATCACGATCATTCACTTTTTCAGCCTTTTCACACAATTATGTTTGTTAGTCAACTAATGAGGGCCTTAACTGCCTCTAGATGGAATAAGAAGTCATTAACAAAGTATAATCAGCCAAGCATCTTAGGGCATAACAAACAATGATCATTTCACATAAGAAAGTGAATAGCACATTAATAACATGCATGATTGAGGGTAAGAAGTCTAATATTTAATGCTTACACGTGATTAAACTATACACATTGAACTTCAATCGTCTGAAAACTCCATTCATTTTAAGGCAAAATTAAGGAGTTGATCCAATTCAAAACCTTCTGCTTGTTTAGTTTCAGTATTTTCCAACATAGTACAGGTATTAGAAGTGCTAGATCTCAATTGTAGTAACTTCTTGCACAAAGTTCCTGGAGGGAAAATATACTCAACAAAATGATGAACCAGAAATTCCATCAGAAAAACTTACTTGACCAATTGTTTCTCATAATCATCCAGTGTCGACTCTGAAAATCCTCTTTTTACTATCCACTCTATCAAGAGTCATCAATTGAGCTAAATAACAATCAAATGCTCCATTACTTACCAGTACCACATTCTGTCTGTGTTAGGTCAATTTAGCACAGACGCCAAAATGACAAAGAAGGCCGTATTATTCATACAGGAAAAGCATGTAAACTTCTCAAAAAGAACTCCTAATGTCACCACAACTATCAGAATCGGTGAGACTGAACTTGGGCCTGGGCCTGAGCCTGCTAATAGGGTTCGAGCTCTTCAGCATCTGGCCCAATTTAGGTTTCTTATAAGCCTGCTTATGTACTAGGGGGAATTATTTTGGGGGGGAAAATTATGTCAATAAAGTTTTATGGAAAAAAAGACATTCTCAAAAATTCACAATAAAACTTTTCATTCAAAAAAAACTCAATAAAATCATTATTTAGACTAAATTATCCTTCATTTTTAAGTAACGAATTGGTTAATTTGGTTTTGTATTTGATTTTTTCCCTTCAAAATTTTCAAATTGATATATTGTATAATAAAAAAATCTTCCCTTAAATATTGTAATTCCCCAAAATATCATATTAAAACATACTCTACTATAGTATTTTATGTATACATTTTCTCACTATAATCCTCCTTTATACCGTGCTTGTTTTGATTATTTCATATTAAATAAAAAATGAAAAATGAAAAAAAAAACATCCCAGTATTTTCTGAATTTAGGGATCAAGATGATACATATTTATACTTTGGGAATAAATTGCAATTCAAAACCAATATCTTGTTATAAATCACCGAGAATGACTAATTTGAGATGAAAATCTTACTAGGGACAAAATCTTAACAAAATTAAGTTTACAGTACGCGATGCAAATGTACTATTTTTATGGACTATAAGTGATATTTTCTCTAAATCTTAACATCAACTTCCTATGTGTAAATATATATATTTAAAGTACATCTTTTATCCCTTATTGATGGAAATAATTTAGCTTTATGGCCCCGAATCTTCGAACTCAATGATAATCACGCAGAAAACGATAAACCGAAAGCGTACCTGAATCCATAGCAATGGATTTGGCTTTGGTTATGTCTTCCAGTTGATCGTACCCTGATGAAACCTTTCTTCAGATGATGGGATTCCAGAGAGAAAGGAGAGAAATTTTCGTCGTACGTCAACTGGGGACCATAACCTCTATTTATAGCTGAATTAGGACTTATTTGCAAATTAGCCCATCATAAATTGCAGTTCAGTCCTCAAGGTCTCTACACATATAAAATATAACCCCATACCAAAATAGATGACTTGGGCCTATAAAACTTAACTTTGATCTAAGGCCCATACCTTATTTAATATATGATATACAAATTAAACTGCAATGCACACACGTCTGCGTGCCCGAATGCTTATAGTTATGACATGCACATAATATAAGTCCACAAAAATATTCCAACAATCTCACACTTGGACTATATATGTGCATATACACAACACCTTATGATTGTATATCACACATTATAACTTTATAGCTCAAGCAAGCTTCTTTATTCAGTCATCTAAACCAGTCCCGTCCATAGCCATATTAACACAAGGATCAAGGAGGCTGTCGCCACAATTCATAGTGTAGCTAAGCCCAACAATGGTCACGTGTATCAATACAACTAACGACATGGCCTGAGAATATGGGATGTGTAGCATGGAAATTACATGTAATGTGATCAGACATGCCTATTTCCAACTGGTCCAACCTTAAGCCTTATTGAGATCAAAACTTTAACATTCAGAGTGAAAACTGAATAACTTTATGCCAAAAGGCCTGAAATGTCATGACATAGCCAAAATATTGAGCAAGTACCTTATACAGACTCCCACTGAAACTAGACATAGTCTAGATGTATGACACCCATCCAAGCATTATGCTCGTGAAACTAGACATAGTCTAGATGTATGACACCCATCCGAGCATTATGCTCGTGAAAGACCTTCGGTGTCACACCCTTAGTAAGCGGATCCGCAATCATGGAGTCTGTCCCAATATGCTCAATACATAATTGACCATTCTGAATCCTTTCTTTAACAACCAAGAACTTAATGTCTATATGTTTAGACTTAGAAGAGCTCCTATTGTTGTTCGAGTACATGACTGCGGACTTATTGTCACAAAACAACTTTAGTGGTCTTTCAATACCATCTACCATACGCAGCCTAGTGACGAAATTCCGCAGCCAAACTCCCTGATTTGATGCCTCATAAGTTGCTACAAATTCTGCTTCCATGGTGGATGACGCTATGAGTGTCTGCTTAGCACTCTTCCACGAAATTGCTCCACCAGCAAGCAAATAAATGTAGCCCGAAGTAGATTTGCGGCTATCTTGGCATCCAGCAAAGTCGGAATCACAATACCTAATGATCTCAAGATGATCCGACTTCGTATACGTGAGCATATATTCTTTTGTTCTCTGTAAAAAACCGCAAAACCCTTTTGGCTGCTTTCCAATGGTCCATACCCGGATTACTTAAGTATCTGCCCAACATCCCAACAATGAATGCAAGGTCTGGACGAGTACAGACTTGCGCATACATCAAGCTCCCTACCGCCGATGCATAAGGGATATCTTTAATTTCTTTAGATTCCAGATTATTTTTGGGGCATTGATTGAGACTAAACTTGTCTCCCTTAGTCACTGGGGTATTCCCTGGTTTGCAGTCTTGCATGCCAAATTTCTTAAGTACTTTATCGATATAGCCTTTTTGAGATAATCCAAGAATACCCCGAGAGTGATCTCGATGTATCTGGATTCCTAATACAAAAGATGCTTCACCAAGATCTTTCATCTCAAATTTTGTTGATAGAAATTTCTTGGTTTCACATAACAGGCCTATATCATTTGTGGCAAGTAAGATGTCATCCACATACAAAACCAGAAAAATAGCCTTACTCCCACTAAACTTATGGTATACACAGTTATCAACAACGTTTATCTCAAAACCAAATGATAAAACAATTTGATGGAACTTATGATACCATTGACGGGAAGCAGTCTTTCGAAGAAACCAGAGAGAAAGTCTTTTTATAGTCGATGCCCTCCTTTTGAGTGAATCCCTTAGCGACAAGACGAGCCTTATATCTTTCCACATTGCCTTGTGAATCCCTTTTGGTTTTAAAAAACCCATTTACAACCAATCGGTTTCACACCTTCTGGCAAAGGGACAAGATCCCAAACATCATTGTCTTTCATTGATCTAATTTCTTCACTCATGGCATCAATCAACTTTTGAGAGTTAGAACCATCAATGGCTTGACGAAAAGTGATTGGATCATCTTCCATCGAGCCGATGTCTACCTCATGTTCATTGAGAAATACGACATAATTATCCAAAATCGCACTTCTCCTCTCTCTAGTGGATCTCCTTATAGGCATTGGTTCTTGAGGTTGTTGAGTTTGTTCCTCGGGGAGACTTTCAACATTGTCTTTTTATCCCGAATGTTGTTGTTGAACCGTGTCAGAAATAAAATCTTGATCATGGTCAATAACAACTGTAGGAAGAGGGATAGTTACCAAATTCTCTTCAAAGACAAAGTCTCTAACCTTATATTCCCCCCCAAACTCAATATCCTCAAAGAACCGAGCGTTTCCCGTCTCAAAGAAAGTTCTGGATGTGGGATCATAAAATTTATACCCCCGTGATTTTTTCTGAATTTCCAACAAAATAGCTACTGATCGTTCTTAAGTCCAATTTTCTCTCGCTTGGCCTGTAAGGCCTCGCCTCAGCTGGACAACCCCAAATGTGTAAATGCTTTAACACAGGTTCTTACCTGTCCATAGTTCATAAGGGGTTTTAATCGTAGCCTTTGTTAGAACTTTATTTAGTAAATAAACTGCGGTCTTAAGTGCTTCTCCCCAGATTCCTCTAGGAATTTAGCAAAAGGTCTTGGACGTTGTTCACCTTATCCGCCATGTCTACCGTAGTATTCACCACCACGATCAGACGTGACGCCTTAACTGTTTTGCCTAGTTAGTTTTCAACTTCGGCCTTAAATGATTTGAACACGTCCAAGGCTTGAGATTTCTCATGTATCAAGTACAGGTAACCGTAACGAGAGTAATCGTCCATGAACGTTATACTATATTGTTGACCATTCCACAATGGTGTAGAAAATGGTCCACAAATATCCGTATGTATAAGTTCTAAGACATCCTTAGCTCTCTTAGCTCCCAATTTTCTCTTGTCTGTTTGCTTGCCTTTAATGCACTCAACACATATTTCTGTATCCGTATCGTCAAGTGCATCAAGAATTCCATCTGACACAAGCCTTTGAATTCTTTGTTTAGAAATGTGACCCAAGCGCTTGTGCCATAACGAATAAGAATTCTCATTACTTAATTTTCGTTTAGTGCCACGTGAATCCACATGCAGAGTTTCATTAAATGAAGCAACAGTATCCAACAAATATAGGTTATCCATGCCAGATAAAGAACCAGTTCCAACCAAATATGAATTCTGAAAGAGACTAAACTTATTATTTCCGAATGAACAAGAAAAACCGAATTTGTCCAAAACAGAAATAGAAACCAAATTCCGTCTAAAAGACAGTACACCATAAGTCTATTTCAAATCCAAAAAACAAAGCAGTTCTTAATAATAACCTAAAAGTGCCTATTGCTTCAACCGTAATTGATTTGCCATCGCCCATATAGATGAATCTTTCAGCATCACTTGGCTTTCGGCAATTCAAACAACCCTGCATAGACACACTTATCTGGGTAGGAGCACCAGAATCTAACCATCAAGTGTGTCTGTGCACTAAAACCAAATTAACCTTAGAACAGACAAGACCAAGACATGTACCTTTCCTAATACGCCAAGCGTGATATTTGGTACAGTCTCCTTTGACATGAGAAGGGTCCTTACAGAAAAAGCATAAATTAACCTTATTGGGTCCAGTGGACCCCCTTAGCTGCTTCTTCTTTGAGTCTGACACCGCAGTTTCTTTACCCTTTCTTTACTTATTAATGCCTGAGGAGGAAACCAAATGAGCACTTTATACCCTGTCATGTCTCAGCCTTTCTTCCTCTTGCACACAATGCGAAATGAGCTCATTAAGAGTTCATTTCTCCTTTTGGCAGTTATAACTGACCACAAATTGACTGAATTGTGCAGGAAGAGAGATCAAAACCAAATGCACGAGCAAGTCATCCGACAGTTCTACCTTATGTGCCTTTAGTTTCAACGCCAAATGAGACATCTCCAAGATGTACTCCCTTATGTTACTTTTGTTTCTGTACCTTATGGAAACAAGACTGCGAAGAATGGAGCTTGTCTCCGATTTTTCGTTCTTGACAAAGCGTTTTTCAAGCTCTGCCAGAAACGCCTTAGCATTAGTCTCCTCAGACATTGTGCCCCTGAATGTTTCTGGAACTGCACGCTTCATGATCATAAGACTCATGCAATTTGAGCGGTCCCACCTTTCGATTTCCCTCTTATGATCAGAGGTACTTTCATCTGGATGATCAGCGGGACGTGGCTCCCTTAGTGCAAAGTCTAGATCCATGCAACCGAGAACTATCATTACGCTATCTTTCTAGTCCTTAAAGTTTGTGTCGTTAAGCACATGGATTGAGTTGATGTTGGCAGTAACAGATGCAGCGGAATAATAAACCGAATAGAGAACAAAAGAAAATCGAATAGCTCACGTATATTAACCTTAAGCAGAACGAATAGATTCATAATGAAATTCCCATCACAAGAAAATCGGTGCAACATTAATCCTAGTCTTTGGACAGAGAATTAACTTGCAAGTGACTCTCTTGGTGTAGTGATCAAACATTAACAATAAAATCCTGTCAAGTATTAAGCCTTTCTTTGGACCGACTTAATACCCACATGGACACCTCATAATCATCACATGTTTACCACCACATGTGTGTCTAATCTTCTGCCAAACAATGAACCTTCCTTTGGGCCGGTCATTTATCCGCATGAAAATCATACACACAAACATCATCGTAATAAATGATCGAAAAATCTAGACAGGAGAGGTTACTTTGGTAACATACTGCTTCAATTAATCGACATAAATTACTTGACATGCTCAATATAAACAACCTTAGATCATTATGAATCAAAGCATAATTCTCCAAAAAAAAAAAAAAAAAATTTGGTCAACCGGTCAAAGTCAAGGTCAACTGGTCAAAGTCAATAGTCAACCAGTCAAAGTCAACGGTCCCGGTCAACGGTCTGGATCGGGCTTGACCACCACTACCCGGATCCTAATTCCAAACCGTTATGAAATTGGGCTCATAAACTTTAATCAATTGGGCTCAAAATATTTCAATTCTTTTAGCCCAATACCCTTTTATTCATAAATTGGGCTTTGTTTCCTTAAAAAAAAAATAAGAAGAGCCCAACTAACCCAAAAACCAAATAGTGGGCTTACATTAAAATCATTTTAGCCCACGAAAGAAAAGAAAGCTTGATATAGTTGACCAACTTTAATTTGCCTCCAATATCTTAACCATGAAGCAAATCCTTTCTTCTTTATCCTTTTAACAGGTGGAAAGTTTAATGCAATATGCATTTCATGCAAAACACACGTGTATCATGCAAGCCACCTTCAATACATGAATTTTATCCTAAGCTTTACCATGCTGGTTGAATGATTTAGCATATATTCATCAATAAACATATGCACAAGCTAACAGCTCAAAACCTCAAACCATAAATTCACATATTCATTCAACCGAAACATAAACAAGTAGCTTAAAACAAATATCGCCATACATATTTTGAGTCCATGAATTGTAATCCAAAACATAAATTTCATGGAATCGACTGGAGAATTAAAACTTAATGGGAAAATCATGAGTTCTTAATCAGGGCTCTGATACCACTTGATGGAAATAATTTAGCTTTATGGCCCCGAATCTTCGAACTCAATGATAATCACGCAGAAAACGATAAACCGAAAGCGTACCTGAATCCATAGCAATGGATTTGGCTTTGGTTATGTCTTCCAGTTGATCGTACCCTGATGAAACCTTTCTTCAGATGATGGGATTCCAGAGAGAAAGGAGAGAAATTTTCGTCGTACGTCAACTGGGGACCATAACCTCTATTTATAGCTGAATTAGGACTTATTTGCAAATTAGCCCATTATAAATTGCAGTTCAGTCATCAAGGTCTCTACACATATAAAATATAACCCCATACCAAAATAGATGACCTGGGCCTATAAAACTTAACTTTGATCACTTAATTAAGGCCCATACCTTATTTAATATATGATATACAAATTAAACTGCAATGCACACACGTCTGCGTGCCCGAATGCTTATAGTTATGACATGCACATAATATAAGTCCACAAAAATATTCCAACACTTATTGTATAATTTCCCCAGTATTTAATTAAACTTTAGCAAAAAATTTAAGAACTTCACATATATTTATTTATTTGATTTTAACTAGGAATACAAAGGGATGAAAAGAAAAATATGAAACAGTGTGGAAATTATACAATAAGGGATAAAAATAGGTAGTTTAAATATATATTTACACATAGGAAGTTGATTTTAAATTTTAGAGAAAACATTACTTATGGAATTATGGTCCATAAAATAGTACACTTGCCTCGCTTACTCCTGTAAACTTAATTTTATTACGCTATGTAACTATTTTATAGCTAATATATACAATGAATAAATTATTTTAAGTTGTTTTCATAACATGCAATGTGAAAAAAAAAACTAATTTGTTAGTATGTTAATTATTTTAGTTGTGACCAAAGATCAAAATACAAATTAATTATCAATGAAAATTTTCTTTTAGTCATTCTAATTGACATTATACGTTCGTTATATGCACTAATGTATATTACTTAAATAATAAAGATAAAAAATAAGGTAGTTTTTAAAATTATTAAGAATATATAATTTTTTGGTACTTTTGGATTTAAGGATGAAATATTACACATTTGATACTTCGGGTACTAAAATATAATTCAAAATTAACAGTTCTAGTCACTAGTAAGTAGTGATTGGAAATGACTAAACTGAGACGAAAATAGTACACTAAGGACATTAGCGTAACAACTTTAAGTTCATAAACGTGAGCCAGACAAACGTAATAATTTAAGAATTATATAAATGATATTATCCTAAATTTAAATACATAGGATAGGCCTTTGCACACAATACAATAGCTGAGGGAGTTGGATGCAATAATCTTAAACTAATGCATCATTCATTTATTAAACAGTGTGTTGGGCCGAGGCCCAATATCAACAGATCCGCTCCGCGTGTTCCAAATATAAACAGCGCTTTTTGTTTCCTTAAAAGAGCGACTTTAGTTGCGGCAGGAGCGAAGGAGAGGATGAGGCGCCAATGTGAAATTCTAAATAGACGGTGAAAAATTGTAAGATAGTTTCAGCGGGAAATTCAATTAAATGAAATATTTCCCGGCGGTACACCAAATATTTCAAGAAGTACAACCATCAGGAGCAACCTTTTTCTATCACAAACACTATTCCTCGCTGGGGGGTAGATAGATAGAGAGATAGAGAGAGAGAGAGATAGAGAGACAGAGAGAGAGAGAGAGAGAGAGAGCTCGAAGAGAAAAATGGCAGACGAATCGCATCTAGAAAGAATGGGAAGGGAGCTAAAGTGCCCTATATGGTAACTATTTTCAGATAGTTTCTTCGATTTTCAATGTTATTGAAGTTTAATCTGTTTTGTGCATTTTAGATACGAAACTATGTACTCATTAAAGTTTAATCTGTTTTGCGAATTTTACATACGAAACTATGTACCTGATGATTTTTCTTGTTTATTGCTTTCAATAGCTTGAGTCTCTTGAGTTCTGCCGTTTCACTCACCTGCAATCATGTGTTTTGCAAGTAAGATTACTTTTACTCTATTTCTTATCATCAATCCGTGTAGCTGCTCCTGTGTTTAACGTGTTCCCTTTTCGGCGCAGCTCATGTATCCAGAAATCCATGAAAGCAGCATCGAATTGTCCGGTTTGTAAAGTTCCATTCAGGCGTCGAGGTAATTATGGTCTACTTAAGAACCGAAACTATTATTTAGAACAATAGGATGCGATATTTCTTACTTTTTATTTTGGTTTAATACAGCTGAAAATGACAATGAACAACAGTATAATAGAACCAACTTTGCTCCTTTTTGTATAAGTTAGTATCATTCAAATGGTTATATTAAGTATCATAGTTGGACGATTGAAGAGACTTTCAATAACTTTCTCATAATGAATTTGACTATTATAATGAATTAAAACACTTACCTTCAGATAACAGTTCTGGGTTCTTTTGGATTCTCATTAGTATCCGTGATGGATGATTGGATGTAAAATGAGATAAATAAAGGGATCATTTCGTTTGGTTATTTTCCATACAATTCATTTTTGCAATTCATCGGCTGGTGTACATTGATTATTTTTTGTTTAGCAGAAATTAGGGCTGCTCCTCATATGAACAACTTAGTCAGTGTTTATAAGAGCATGGAAGTGGCATCCGGGGCCAATATATTTGTCACTCAAACTGCAGCCTCAACCAAAGTGTCCGGCGATAATTTTGTACACCTATCATGTAACGGTTAGCACCCGAACTTCTCTATAAGAAAGTTCTTATTGAAACAAATAATGGGATGAAAATGAGATGCAAGGCTGAGCAAAATATCAGTAGATTTACTTGCTGAAACATGTTTGCAATGCAATAATATATCCCTAGATTTATTTGTCAAATTGGGTACAATTGCGGGGGTGAGGGAAAGTAGACTTTTAAGTGAAATTAGTTTTGAGCAACTAAAATAAGTGCTACTTGCTTTCTTGATTTGGTTTATATATAGCTCATAGCAAATGAAGTTTCAAATGCATTGAGGCATTCTTGAGAAATGAATGCATTTATAACAGTCCATGTACTGCTTGATTATTAACTGGCTTTCATATTTTTGGTAAATCTTTCAAATCATTTGGAAATCCCTCTTATCTATCATAATGCAGCGCATGCAATTTTCCAATTTCCTATCCAATTTTAAAGTGTCAATTCAGGCAGAGATATTTCAGTTTCACACGTTCCTCTTATTCTTTACCTGCTGATTTATTTGTCCTGTCATTGTTTGTTATTTGTGTGTAGGTGAAGATAAACAAGCCGTTGCAAATATTGGTGAGTCACAAGATAATGGTAAAAATCAGTTGGAGTCTTTAGACTGTGAAAACGTAAAGAAATATCAAAGAAAAGGATCCAAAACGGCATCAATGACAACCCAAAGTAATTTTGGTCCAAACATAGTTAAATCTTCATTCCCTACGAAGAAAAGGGTTCAGTTACCAATGTGTCACACTTCAGAGAACCGATTGCAACATGAAAATCTGGGCAGCGAATTTGGTGAAACCGGCAGAAACAGTCCCCAAAGAAGTCATGCTCCACAAGAAGACATGCCTTCTGTATGTGAAAATGGGGAAGCGATTTTTCCACCATTTTTCTGGCTGAGAGAGGAAGAGGATGAGAAGTCAAGTCTGCAAACTGATGATGATCAGCTCATGTATACACCACCAGATGCTCCTTGCTTCAGTGACATCAAGGAATCTGACGATGAGGGTTGTCGTAAACTGAGTCCAGAGGTAAGTTTCTAGTGTTGGTTATGACAAGTCATTTTCACTGAACCTTAATTTTTTCTTTCACTTTTGCTGTTTATCTAAGTTTGTTCAAGATGATTTAATTTTTAACAGTATTGCCATTTGTTACTTTTTCAATCATTTCTCCTCGGCAAATTTGTTACTATTATATTCCTTGGTCATTCTGTACAGAGAGGAACCTGTACCTTACCAAGCAATGCTGATTTCATTGATAGTGAGATGTTTGATTGGACACAGAGGCCTTGTTCTCCTGAACTTTTTTCAAGCCCCTTGACAATGCAGGTATTTTGTTTGTGAAATGCTCACATCAAAATATTGCCATCTTCCACTGATCCCTTTCTTGACTAAGCTTTATGCCAAATTGCCAACTATGTTGATGTAGATTGAAGATACTTTTGAAGATGCTGCTGAAGATAATGGAGCTCAAGCAAATGCCGATGCTACCTTGACAAACACAATAACAGGTCTAAAGGTCAATCCCAAGGGCAGAAAAGTCACGGGTAACAAAAGGAGGGCTGTCAAAATCTCTGATAAGAAAGATAATGTTCAAAGTGGGAGCAGACAGAGCAAGAGAGCCAAGAAAACATGTCACATAACTTCTCTTGATACTGAGTCAGACAAGGTAACTGATCAAGATGTGCAAGATGGCAATAAAGACAAGCTTATGAAATTGAAGGGGAAATCTAGACAAGACAAACAGGTTCGCTCTACAGCTAGTGTTCAGGAGACAGCATCGGAAAATGTTCTGGATATATCTTACGGGACAGAGACTATGACCATCACCAATAAAACTGCATTTCCTCAATTTTCAGCTTCTGAAGATCTTAAGAAAAGCAGTAAAAGAAGTAGCAAGGTGAAGACAAATGGTAAAAACTGCAAAAGCACCACAAACACATCTGTTCAGTCAGAGAAATTCGGCAGTAAAAAAAATTCTGGAAAGTCTAAAACTGATGAAGTCCAAATAAACACAGATGGAAACAATGAGGTTTTAATTTCTAAGTCCCAAACTAATTTGTCGCCATTAGGCAAATATAAGAAAGTTTCAGCGAGGGGCAGAACAAGACCTTATGAAGAGAACATTAGACAAAGTACAAATTCTCGAAAGAAGGTAACATTCTGTGAGGAAGGCATGTCTAGGGACAATTGTGACAGTAACCCTCTAACTACTATGGATGAGGAGGCAGTGACAGATAAAAACTTACAAGAAATACATGGTGCTACAGATCAAGGGATGAAAGTTCAAGCAAAAGTGGATAAGACAATGTCAAATATGAAGGAGAAAGTTTTGGTTAAATGCAAGACATTTCCAAGTAAAAGCCGCTGTGCTTTCTGTCTATCTTCTGAAGAGTCTGAGGTGTGCCTGTCTTTTGTTTGAAACAGTTTCCTTTATATTACCCTCCCTTGTTTCTTCTTCATGTTAGATTTTGCTTGATTATCTGAGTTAAGGCTATGCTGTTATGACTTGAAACAAACTTAGGCATCAGGGATCATGGTTCACTACCTAAAAGGGAAGCTAGTTGCAGACAATCAGAACACAAGAACAAACGCCATACATGTCCACAAAACTTGCACAGAATGGTATGGAATTCTAACACATTTATTTGTATATCTTGATTACTAATCTGTGCTAAAAACAAACTAATGGAAATATCCAATTAAGTTCCTGAGCTCGCTGCCTATAGGCTAATCATTTAGTTGTTCAAGCAAATTTCTCTCATATGAGGATGCCATTCATTTTCCATCAATATTTATCTTACCAATCTTAGTATTATTTCAGAGATAGTTTGAGATTTCTCCATGTTTCTCGTATGAAGCACGTCAATTCTAATCTGCATCAGTCTATCTTCAAATGAGCATAGTGATGAAGATAGGAAATCTTGCAGGGACGTGTTGTATGATGGATAAGGTCAATTTAGTTGACTTCATGTGTATGGTTTTGCAGGGCCCCTAATGTGTACTTTGATAATGATGACGTTTTCAACCTTGAAACTGAATTGTCTAGAAGTCGGAGGATTAAATGCTCTTGCTGTGGAATAAAAGGGGCTGCTCTTGGGTGTTATGAAAAAAGCTGTCGCAAAAGCTTTCATGTTCCATGTGCAAAGATGACTCCAGAATGCCGATGGGATTACGTAAGTGTTCAATTGACAAAGCTGATATTTGAAATCCTAACAAATCATATATCTAAATATCTTGTTATTTCCACGGGACAGGAAAACTATGTCATGCTATGCCCGCTTCATGCAACCTGTCAACTGCCAAATGAGATACCTCAATCTGAATCCAAGCACAAACGAAAATCTGCTGATGAAAGGTATGTTACTTTTCAGGAAATGGGAATTAGGATCTCTTTTCCCGGACGGATTTGATAAGAACAATCATTATTGATGTTTTTTTCATAATGATTTGTTTATTTACAGTAGATCTTGTCCCCATCAAGTAAAAACAATTGCTGAAAGTAAAACTAGTTCCATTTTGCAATGGAAGTCTCAGAAAAAGTTCAAGAACTTGGTTCTTTGTTGTTCAGCTCTCAGCAATATAGAGAAGGTAAATAAATTAGGTCCTTTATTATTTACTTTATAATTCACATAAACAAATACTCATTATCTCCCTCTTTGGGCCGCTAATTCAGGGAATTGTCTCAGAATATGAAAAGTTGTCTGGAGTTACAATACTGAAGAACTGGGACTCAAGTGTCACCCATGTGATAACATCTACAGATGAGAATGGGGCATGCAGACGAACCCTCAAATTTCTAATGGGTGTCTTAGAAGGAAAATGGATTTTAAATGTCCAATGTAAGAATATACGAGACGCAAATAGTTTTGGATTGACTCATTATTTTTTCAGAAAAGAATTTCAAGGAAAAATTCATAAATAAACTATGTCTGATGCACTTATAGTCTATTTTTCAATTGGTTTTTAGTTTAATATCTATCAAATGTTTGTGTTGATGCAGGGATTAAAGCTTGCATGGAAGCTGGTGAATTAGTTGACGAGCAGCAGTACGAGATTTCAGTTGACATTCATGGAACCAGGGATGGACCAAGGCTTGGAAGATTAAGACTTCTAAACAAGGTTAATCTTTGTGTTATCAATAATGAACTTTTAATTTCTCGATTACCAATTCCATTAGACGCATGAGTAACTTCCCTATAAAACTTGCAGCAACCAAAGCTTTTCAATGGATACACATTCTTTTTCACTGGTGATTTTGTGCCTTCATACAAACGATATCTTCATGATCTTGTGATTGCTGCTGGAGGAAAAGTTTTGAACAGGAAGCCTGTTGCTGGATGCTCACCCACAACTTTCATCATTTACAGTGTTGATCTTCCCGAGAAATGCAAGCCGTCAGATGGAAATTCGATCTTGAACCAAAGACGTATTGATGCAGAGGCTTTAGCCACTTCTGCTACAGCATCTGTAGCAAGCAATTCATGGATCCTGAACTCCATTTCAGGTTATAAATTGCAGAACCTTGCTGATTGATCTATGTTGCTTTTATTACTGTAGTTTTTCTCTGAAACTCTAAATTTGTTTATAAAGACAATCTATTTACAATAATTTAAAGCCATAATATTTTCCTCAATGTAATAAGTATTGCATTAACTAATGATTTTGTCAAAATGGAGAAAAACCAGAAAAAAGAGAACACATTCTTGTGCCTTCATCTAATTCTCATGCTAGAACTGAAGGATTATGAGCATTAACCTCTCCTTTTATCTGAATACAATCTCCTTGTTTCTGATCATGTTTTGCAACCATCATTTGGAAACTCTCAAACATATTCTCCAAAGCCAATATCTCCTCTTGAACGTCAACCGTTGGATCACTTCCCGACGATACACGCTCCTTAAAGCTTCGAACTTTCTCTAGGCTTTTCACAACTTTCACACCCATCTCATCCATTGTACTCCTCATCATCTCATTCTCTTCTTGTACTTCTTTGGCCTTCCTCTTCATCGAACGATACCCATCGATTGACTTCAAGAGCTGCTCTGAGAGCACCTTGTTTCGTTCATGGAGGGCTATGTTCCCCTGTACCTCACTTCCACCTACACCAGCAACACCATGTTTCTTGTCCGTGTGATTCGAAGCACATTTTCTTACTTTTTTAAGCAACATCTCGTTTTGTGACTTGAGAGCATTGATTAGTTCTTCCATCTCATTGAATTCGTGTACTTTTTTTGCGAGTTCACAAGCCATTATCTCTTTCTCTTTCCCTAAACTAGAGCACATAATCTCGAGGCTCTTTCGGGCAGCCAAACTTGCACTAAGCTGTCTTCTCAGCCTTTCTTCCTCATTGGCCACTGTTTCACCACCGCTATGCCGCTTATCCCTGGGAATAAGGTTAGACCTCAGGTCAGTGTTTGATCGCCTCAGGTCAGTTTCTGAATTTTTGTTGCCAAATGATTGACATTTCTTTATTCTGTCACGGACATTATCGAGAATGGCCATCATTGTGGCCACCCTTAGCATTCTCCGGCCATCGTTTTTCTCTTTATCACATGCATCTTTGTGATCTTGGATTAGTTTTAATAGTAATTTTACGTGTGCCGCCACCCCTGAATAACATCAACTCATTGATCAGTCATTAACATTTTAGGCCTATTCAAATTTCGATTTTGTTGGAAGGTTATTTGGATCAGATTTTCTCATCAGAATGCATGCTCTGAGAAACTTAATGATTTTATTTTGTGCAATTTGATGAATAGAAACATTGAAAAAGAAAATCAAGGATTGTTTATTTACCTTCTAAGGCGGAATCATCATACTCTTGTTCTGAATTAGCTTCTGCTGCAGCTAATTCAGGAGAAGAACGAACCCTGCTCATAATTTCCTCAAAATGTGCAAACCAAAAACAATCTAGAATTTCACAAAAGAGCAAATTTAAAAAAAAAAACTTATATAATTATTTTCAAGAAATCAATAGCAGAAATATATATAAGTAATTGGGGTAGGATTGAAAAATGGAAAGAGAGGTTGCCTTGCAGAACCTTCTGTTCTGTCTCTCTTTCATATATTTGCTTATTTAATTCATGATGAAGGGCTCGGAGGAAATGATTTGTGAATGACTGTTAATATTTGCGCAATTATTGGGGGAATGTAAGAGACAATAATATCACTGGCTGTAGTTTGATTGACTTTGATACATAATAGTTGGATCCATGTGCCCAACTCAACTGCTCATACATGTTAGTCTATGTAATTTGGAAGATATAGTTTGACAAAATATTTGTATAGTTTCCATCTCTTTACGTAATATTCATTATATCTTATAATTCTAAATAATACTCATTAATCATCCCCAATATTGAAAAAGAAATTATAAAAAGAGTATAGAAAAATGTGTTACAATATTTTTTATATGATTGAGATATGGACATACATACTGAGTTGCAAATAAAAGACAAATTTTTTTTTTTATGACAAGGGAACCCGCAACCGCTACCGTTAGGTGCGGTTCCGCTCTTGTGCAATAGCCTGCAAACTACACAAGAGAGGTAAACCAGCCTAGGTTGCCTATAGCTAATAGGCTCACATTAGAGAAGGCAAATATGCATTCCCTCATCAGGATTCGAACTCGTGACCTAGCCCACAACATTCACATACCCTTACCAACTCTATCAGGGTCGCCCCCAGATAAAAGACAAACTTCTTTCTCCTTTCCGCCGCTCATGCATGGGAGGAATTAATCACGGCCTATATCTCATCAATTTTTTTTTTTTTCAGAGAAATATGATAGTTTTTTAAAAAGTTGATGAGTCAATGGACCCTTTCACTTCACTATTTCATTAGAATTTAATGAAACTTTATCTAGTATGGTACTCAATTAGTTCGATTATGGGGTCGCTTATAGAAGAAATTAATACTGACTTATCTAAATTTCTTCTTCAACCTTATCTCACATAATATATCAGAAAAAATAAATTAATAAACGTAAGAATAACAGATCAGTTTGTTAAAACTTTTCGACTTCATATATTCAAGTTTTAAGGGAATATTTGCACGAACTCCCTTGCTTACTATGTTTACCCAAAAATATCCCTCAATGTTTTAAAATTACATTTACACCCCCTAAAATTATTAAAAATTATAATTGAGATATTTTTAATAATTTTAAAAAATTTTAATTTTTTTAATATTCTTAAAAATATTTTTAAAGATAAGTTTCGATTGAAATGCTCATTCTAGAATCGCAAATAAAAATATTACTTATGGGTTTAGTTTAAAATAATAATAGATCTATTATATAAAATGGAACCTATAGATTAACCACCTCGAATTGTCAAAAATTTGATAAACCCTCAAAATTAGTCAAAATGTCCCAAAAAATATTCTCTTTTTTTCTCTAACATTTTCCCTATTTACCTCATCCCTTATTTTTAAAATAGCTATATTTTTATTTTTATTTTTTAATTAATTTTTTTTATTAAATTAACTTCAACTATAATATTTTATTTAAAATTTAAGTAAATGGAAAAGGCAAGCAAATCTGTCACCTTAAATACGTGTTGAAATGACAATTTTCATTCATCACTTCACCACCGAAAATAGAGCCCTAACATCACCAATTCGCCATGGGAAGGAAGAAGAAACCAAGTTGGGCAACAAACACGAAGAAACTTTGGAGGGTGAAAGCACCGTCAACCTCAGCTGCACCTCCGCCGCCGCCACCGTGGGTCGACCTTCCGAGAGACGTGACGGCGAATATCCTGCAGAGGCTAAGGCTATGTTTGTTTATGTTTTTGAGTAAAATATTTGAAATTTTCTCGGGAATGGCGTACCACCGAAATTCGTGTGAAAATGGTAGATGTTTGTTTATGTTTTTAGAATTTGGTTGAAAATTGTAATGTGTCAAATCAATGATGATTGGTTGATGTTTAATAATGATTGAATTAGTTATTTTTGTAATGATTATTTAAATAAATAAATATATATGAGTGTGTAAAATAATGTATATATTAATTGTAATTGATGGATGTGTAGAATGATTGATGTGTTGATTGATAGGTAGTTAGTATTGGAGATTGAAAAAGTAGAGTTGAAAAAAGAAAATTGAGATAAAAATTTGGTGTGTTAAGTAGATTTAAGATTTTGTGATTTGAAATTTGAATATTGAATTTCAAAAACATAAACAAACATAGCCTAAGCTTTTCCGATATTCTGGATAGTGCACAGAATGTGTGTACAACCTGGTACAGAGTGTGCCAAGATCCTGATATGTGGCGAATAATTGATATAAAAAACGACGGCTACTACAGCGTAACGTTTAATCTCAAAGGCATGTGCTGTCACGCTGTGGATCGGAGCCAGGGACAGTTAATTGACATCACTCTTGAGTATTTTGGTGACGATGAACTGATAGACTACATCTGCGGACGGTGAATTTTCTTTTTCATTTTCTTTTTAAATTAATGCACCAAATTGGTACTTTGAATATATACAAACATTTAGATGTTTGTATTTGTGGTATTTCAGCGTGACATGATGTGTGATACTGTATAACATTTGAAAAGCAAGGCTACCTGTCTAGTTTTCTGACCTTGATTATTCTATTGTTCTTGAGTTGACTTGTTGGTTAGTAAAGCTTCTGGAAGTTTACTTCACAATAGTAATAGTAAATTAATTCAGGAAGGATGGCTCTATGAGCTTTCTTTTCAAAAAGAAATAAGAGCTTTCATTCGACAAACTGACAAATTGGTAGTTTTTTGCTAAAATGTAACAGAAGCGAGTCCAATTTAGTCACCAAATATAACTGAGTTGTGTTGATATCTGATTGTCCATCAGTACATAGAAGTTATGGTTCTTGTTAGTTTTGGTCACTTCCGGTAGGATATATTTAACCAGGTGGACTTATTTGAGGATGGATGATTGAGTTATCAGATAAAGATTTATAGTAAACTGAACATATTCTTGTTCTTAAGAATTCCTATCGAAGTTTGTGGATAAATGTGTGTCTGGATGATTTAATTTGGCAAGCCATGTTTGCTGCAGTAAAATACTCAAGTGCATTCTGAAGTTCTTTCGGCCTTCTATATTTATTCCGATTTCTCTTTGGGTTTTGTGCTTCTGCTGCACATCATCCTAATCTCTTGTATAATGTCACATTTTCAACAGATCAAGTCACCTGAAACGTCTTTTTCTTGCATATTGCAATGATATGACGAGCCAAGGTTTGAGCGAAGCAGTTAAAAAAATTCCGCAGTTGGAAGAGTTGCAGATCAATCGGATGGAATCAGTCTTTGCTCCAGAAATTGAAATTATTGGCACTTCTTGCCCTATGTTGAAGTCATTTACATTTACCCAACGGATAGACTATCCGTATTCAGATGAATCAGACGATAATGAGTATGTGCGTACGGATGGACAAGACCGAAATGCATTTGCTCTGGCAGTAGCGAAATCCATGCCCAATTTGCACCATCTTTCACTTTGTGGAGATGATATGACAAATGTGGGACTGAAAGCCATTCTTGATAATTGTCCTCACCTTGAATCACTCGATATCAGGGGATGTCATGGTGTTGATCTAGGAGGTGATTTGGGAAAAAGATTATCTCAAGGGATAAAATCTGTGAGACTCCCATGTAGCTCAACTGATGATTACCTGTGGGATTCTTGCGAATCATACGAAAACGACACATCTGAGAATTCGGACTATTATGACGACTATACTGACCCTTTCCGCAGTGAATACCTTTCTGATAGCGACGACTGGTAAATCAACTCTCCTCATATTTGGTTCTTTGACCATGACCAAGACCATTTCTGAGCTTTGAACAGGTTTGCTGTGATACTTTCTAGTTTAATCTCTGAATCCTATCTAATCACAATCATTTGTGGATCATAGATGGTAGTGATAATTCGTAGTCTGATTCGATAAATTGGTTTAAGATAATAACATTCATTCTTTTGCTTTTTTGTAGTTTAATGTTAGGTGGAAGGGGGTAGCAGTTTAGCAGCTGGTTTTATGAAGATTCGGTCGGTTTTTGCAGGCCTATTGGAGCTTCATTTTGGGCTTTAGGGAAGTAAGCTCATGTTTTGAAATATTATCCCATGAGGGCTTTTATTAAGTGACCCTTGTAACTATTTTGTGGATTTGCTGAATCTATCTCTCTATATACTCTTGGTGGTTGTGTTTTCGACTCTTGTGACAATCTGTTTTTTGCAATTCCAGTATGTAAATTACTGAATTAGGGGCCCTAGCTCCAAATTATCCTCTTCTTGATAAGCTTTGCTTTCATTCAATTGATAGGTTATTTATATTGGGCTATAGTTCTGAATAGGCCTGGATTGATTCTAATAAATGGTCCAAAAGCCCATTTAACCCTGCCCATTTCAAGCCCATAATGAAGTCTGGATTTACAGCCCATATGAGAATATTAAGAAATAGGAAATGACCAAGATACACCCTAGTTTCCATTCCCTTGGTCCGTACGTGATACGACTGGACCTACCCATAAGGCCATACTACTTGCTAGTAAAGAATTTATTGAAAAAATAATGAGAATACAGTGACAATACACGCTCCTTAAAGCTTCGAACTTTCTCTAGGCTTTTCACAACTTTCTCACCCATCTCATCCATTGTACTCCTCATCATCTCATTCTCTTCTTGTACTTCTTTGACCTTCCTCTTCATCGAACGATACCCATCGATTGACTTCAAGAGCTGCTCTGAGAGCACCTTGTTTGGTTCATGGAGGGCTATGTTCTCCTGTGCCTCACTTCCACCTACACCAGCACACCATGTTTCTTGTCCGTGTGATTCGAAGCACATTTTCTTACTTTTTTAAGCAACATTTCGTTTTGTGATTTGAGGGCATTTATTAGTTCTTCCATCTCATTAAATTCGTGTACTTTTTTTGCGAGTTCACAAGCCATTATCTCTTTCTCTTTTCCTAAACTAGAGCACATAATCTCGAGGCTTTTTCGGGCAGCCAAACTTGCACTGAGCTGTCTTCTCAGCCTTTCTTCGTCATTGGCCACTGGCTCACCACCGGCATGCCGCTTATCCCTGGGAGTAAGGTTAGCCCTTAGGTCAGTGTTGGTTCGTCTGAGGTCAGCTTCTGAATTTTTCTTGCCAAATGATTGACATTTCTTTATTCTGTCACGGACATTATCGAGAATTGCCATCATTGTGGCCACCCTTAGCATTCTCCGGCCATCATTTTTCTCTTTATCACATGCATCTTTGTGATCTTGGATTAGTTTTCATAGTAATTTTACGTGTGCCGCCACCCCTAAACAACATAAACTTATGAATTAGTCAAAACATGTTAGTCCTAATTGAATTTCGATTTTGTTATAAGTTTTTATGCCTCGTGTTGTTAGATTTTCTCATCAGAATGAATGCTCTGAGAAACTTAATGATCTTATTTTGTGCAATTTGATGACAGTAACATTGACAAGGAAAATCAAGGATTGTTTATTTACCTTCTAAGGCGGAATCATCATACTCTTGTTCTGAATTAGCTTCTGCTGCAGCTAATTCAGGAGAAGAACGAACCCTGCTCATAATTTCCTCAAAATGTGCAAACCAGAAACAATATAAAATTTCATAAAAGAGCAAATGAAAAAATAACTTATAGAATTATTTTCAAGAAATCAATAGCAGAAAATGAGATTTTTTTTTCTTTTTGTATATCATCTAATGTATATAAGAAATTGGGGTATGATTGAGAGATGGAAAGAAGAGAGGTTGCTTTGCAGAACCTTCTCTCTCTTTTTGTTCTTATTTCTTTTATATATTTGCTTATTTAATTCATGACGAAGGGCTCGGAGGAAATGATTTGTGAATGACTGTTAATATTTGCGCAATTATTGGGGGAATGTAAGACAATAATAATATCACTGGCTGTAGTTTGCTTTGACTTTGATTCATAATAGTTGGATCCATGTGCCCAGCTCAACTGCTCTTACCTGTTAATTTAGTCTATGTATTTGGAACATATATATAGTTCCACAAAATATTTGTATAGTTTTGATCTCTTTACTTAACATTTGCAATATATTATTGAAACCCACAAATACAACGGCTCGGCTGAACCAAATACATTATAAAAAAGAGTATAGAAAAATACGTTACCATATTTTTTATATGATTGAGATATGGACATACATACTGAGTTACAGATAAAAGACAAACTTCATTCTCCTTTCCGCGTCTCATGCATATGAAGAATTAATCACGGTCGCTCGCATGGGCAGCCCAGTTGATCACAGAAGGGTGAAGTTTGGAGAATGACCAAGGATCGAGTCCCACCAGCGGCAGTGTGGGAGCAACCTCTCCTTGTGCGCAGTGGGCACTGGTCTAGGCTGTTTAGCCCCTGTAATTGGTTGGGTTACCATGATTTATTCCTCCCATAGCTCTGTCGGGCCGAGGCATGGGGGGCCCTTGGGGTTGGGGATTCAACTTTTTGGACAATTAATCACGGTCAATATCTCATCAATTCTTTTTTTTTTTTTCCCAAAGAAATATAATTTTGAAATTTCTTTTTGACGAGTCAATGGACCCTTTCACTTCACTATTTCCTTAGAATTGAATGAAACTTTAGTCTACTTTGGAACTCAATTAGTGGGATTATGTGGTCGCTTGTAGAAGAAATTAATAAACGTAAGAATGACAAATCTTTTTGTAATAAAAAACTTTAATATTGTCTTATCTCAATTTCTTCTTCAACCTTATCTCAGATCATATATCAGGAAAAAAAAAATTAATAAACGTAAGAATAACACATCAGTTTGTTAGAACTTTTCAACTTCATATATTCAATTTTTAAGGGTATATTCGCATGGACTCCCTTGCTTACCATGTTTGCCCAAAATATCCCTCAATATTTTAAAATTACATTTACACCCCCTAAAATTATTAAAATTATAAATGCTGTCGAAATAAATATGTTACAGAAATTCTCATTTTTTCTAATCCTACGCCTATTTACTAACATTTGCAATATGTAATAAGACTACATTTTTAATACATGGCGGATGTGAGTAGGTTTCGTTCGAAATACTCATATTCTTAAATTGCAAATAAAAAATATTACTTATGAATTTAGTCCCAAATAATAATATATTTATTTATATAAAATGCAAGGGGTATAGATTAACCACCTCGAATTGTCAAAATTTGATAATAATCGTCAAAACTAGTCAAATGCCCCCAAATATTTTTTCTTTTTTCTCGAACATTTTTCTCTATCTGTATTATTCGTTAATTTCCCTAACATTATTTCTCAAACCATAATTCACGCGTTCAATTTCCCCATTTATTTCATCCCTTATTTTTAAAATAGCTATATTTTTATTAATTTTTAATTAAAATTAATAATTATTAAATTAATTCAACTATAATATTTTATTTAAAATTTAAGTAAATGGAAAAGGCAAGCAAATCGGTCACCTTAAATACGTGTTGAGAAATGAGACTTGATATGACAATTTTCATTCATCACTTCACCACCGCAAAATAGAGCCCTAAGGTCACCAATTCGCCATGGGAAGGAAGAAATCGAAAGCAAGAAGGGCAACAAACACGAAGAAAGTTTGGAGGGTGAAAGCACCGCCAACCTCAGCTGCTCCTCCGCCGCCGCCACCGTGGGTCGACCTTCCGAGAGACGTGACGGCGAATATACTGCAGAGGCTAAGCTTTTTCGATATTCTGGAAAGTGCACAGAATGTGTGTACAACCTGGTACAGCGTGTGCCAAGATCCTGATATGTGGCGACTAATTGATATCAAAAACGACGGCTACTACAGCGAAATGTATAATCTCAAAGCCATGTGCTGTGACGCTGTGGATCGGAGCCAGGGACAGTTAATTGACATTACTCTTGAGTATTTTGGTGACGATGACCTGATGTACTACATCTGCGGACGGTGAATTTTCTTTTTCATTTTCTTTTTTTCTTTTTAAATTAATGCACCAAATTGGTATTTTGAATATATGATTGTGAAATTGATGGTTGTTCATATTTTTATCTCTAAACTGAGAGGCGAAGTTGGTATATGAGTTTCAAATGTACAGTCTGCAATACAATTTCAGTCTTTTTGTGTAAGGTGTGAAATTAAGAATAATCTTAATATGCGCTGCATGTTACACAAGTAACATAAGGATTTTTTTGCCCCAAACTCATTTAGATGTTTGTATTTGTGGTATTTCAGCGTGACATGATGTGTGATAGTGATACTATATAACATTTTAAAAGCAAGGCTACCTGTATATTTTTCTGACCTTGATTATTCTATTGTTCTTGAGTTGACTTGTTGGTTGGTAAAGCTTCTGGAAGTTTACTTCACATCATTAATAGTAAATTAATTCTGGAAGGATGATGGCTCTATTAGCTTTCTTTTCAAAGAGAAATAAGAGCATTCATTTGACAAACTGACAAATTGGTAGTTTATGTTAAAATGTAACAGAAGTGAGTCCAATTTAGTCACCAAATATAACTGAGTTCTGTTGATATCTGATTGTCCATCAGTACATAGAAGTTATGATTCTTGTTAGTTTTGGTCACTTCTGGTAGGATATAGTTAAACAGGTGGACTTATTTGAGCATGGATGATTGAGTTATCAAATAAAGATTTATAGTAAACTGAACATATTATTGTTCTTAAGATTTCCTATCGAAGTTTGTGGATAAATGTGTGCCTGGATGATTAATTTGGCAAGCCATGTTTGCTGCAGTAAAATACTCAAGTGCATTCTGAAGTTCTTTCGGCCTTCTATATTTATTCCGATTTCTCTTTGGGTTTCTTGCTTCTGCTGCACATCATCCTAATCTCTTGTATAATGTCACATTTTCAACAGATCAAGTCACCTGAAACGTCTTTTTCTTGCATGTTGCAATGATGTGACGAGCCAAGGTTTGAGCGAAGCAGTTAAAAAAACTCCGCAGTTGGAAGAGTTGCACATCAATCTGATGCCATCAGTCTTTGCTCGAGAAATTGAAGTTATTGGCACTTCTTGCCCTATGTTGAAGTCATTTACATTTACCCAACGAATGACTATCTATCCGTATTCAGATCAATCAGACGATAATGAGGATCTGAGTATGGGTAGACAAGACCGAAATGCATTTGCTCTGGCAGTAGCAAAATCCATGCCTAATTTGCACCATCTTTCACTTTATGGAAATTATATGAGAAATGTGGGACTGAAAGCCATTCTTGATAATTGCCCTCACCTTGAATCACTTGATATCAGGGGATGTCATGGTGTTGATCTAGGAGGTGATCTGGGAAAAAGATTATCTCAACGGATAAAAACTCTGAGACTCCCATATAGCTCAACTGATGATTACCCGTGGGATTCTTGCGAATCATACGAAAACGACTACAATACTTACGAGGATTCGGACTCTTATGACGACTACTTTGACCCTTTCCGCAGTGAATACCTTTCTGAAAACGACGCCTGGTTAATCAACCCTCCTGATGCTTGGTTCTTTGACCCATGACCATTTCTGAGCTTTGAACAGGTTTGCTGTGATACTTTCTAGTTTAATGACTTTAATCACAGTTAGGGGTGGCAAATGGGCGGGTTGGGTTGGATTTGGGTCGGTTCCAACGGTTTCGTCCTAAAATAAGTTGGGATCTTAAATGGTTTTTAAGAAGGAACCAACTCAACCCAAAAGGGAACCAAAATAAACCCGAAAAGGAACCAAGCCCAACCCGACTTAAAACCTTACATTTTGTTCTTTAATTTTAGAGTATTAACAAGCAAGCGATTTGGGCCTAGTTGAAATTAGTTAGACCCAACTTGGAACCAAGTTGGAACCAATTAGGAACCAAATAAAAAAAAATTAGGAACCAATTCAACCCAAATTGGGTTGGAACCGTGGTTCCGGATCCATTTTGCCACCCCTAATCACAGTGATATCTGAATCCTATATAATCACAATCATTTGTGGATCATAGACCCATGTGGGGCTCATCTGATAAATTGGTTTAAGATAATAACCTTCATTCTTTTGCTTTTTGTAGTTTGCTGTTAGCTGGAAGGGGTTAGCAGTTTAGCAGCTGGTTTTTGTGAAGATTCAATTGGTTTTTGCAGGCCTATTGGAGCTTCATTTTGGGCTTTATGGAAGTAAGCTCACGGTTTGAAATATTATCCCAAGAGGGCTTTTATTAAGTGACCCTTATAACTATTTTGTGGATTTGCTAAATCTATCGCTCTATATACTCTTGCTGGTTGTGTTTTCTGACTCTTGTGACAATCTGTTTTGCAATTCCAGTATGTAAATTACTGACTTAGGGGCCCTAGCTCCAAATCACCCTTCTTGATAAACTTTGCTTTGGGTTTTAAAATTCTTTTTAGAATTTCCTTTCTAGAGAATGGGTTATCTCTATTGGGCTAGAGTTCTATATGGGCCTGGTTTGATTCTAATCAATGGTCCAAAAGCCCATCCATGATTAAATCTGGAATTATAGCTCATCTGAGAATACTAAGAAATAGGAAATGACCAAGATACCCCTAGTTTTCATTCCCTTGGTCCGCACGTGATATGACTGGACCTACCCATACTACTTTTGCTAGTAAAGAATTTATTGAAAAAATAATGAGATACAGTGAGAATAGACCACGTAAGAACTACGGGGCCTAGCCTATCTAGGCACAAGTTACCAAGCCTACAGTACCTCACGTGATAACGTCTTGTACTACTGGTAAAAACTGAAACAAAAATCAAATTCTACTAACAAACATTACCCCCTTTTTTGTCAAATTTTTGCTACTTTTATTAGAACTACATTACATATCTATGAAACTGTATAACTATTGCTTTATTTTGATAATTTTATGGCTAAAAATGTTGAAGGGTATTGGAATATTGGTTATTAGTTAATAGCATTGAAACTAATTCGTAAGATATATCCTATATTTTATTTTTACTAAAAAGACTGTAATAAACGAGAGAAAGTACGACGTCGTTAAAGAGGACGATTGGATGGTCATTAAGTGAAGGGGTGCAGAGAAGAGCAGCTTTTGACTTGGGGACACTCTGCAGTCATTGATTGTACCTTATTGCTGTACAACTTTTTAGGTTCAGGACCTCTACCATTAATTACATATATAGACCATACAGGATCTCCTAAATCTTCTTTTGTCTTTTGTTCTTAAAATAATATTCTTATATTATCAACTATTATTTACAGACCAACATTTATTTTCATAAATACCTAAGTCAAATTCAAATAATTTTTGCGTATATTACTAGATTATTGGAATTATCCACTTGATTTTTAATTTGTTTTGGTTATTAACTTTGAACATATTGAGTCGACAAAGTCATAGATTTCAAGTTCCAACTTCCAAGTAATTTGTAAAAAAATGTTTTATATTTGCTTAGGCGTTGTAATTTATAAGCAAAAGTCAATCTCTTATTTATAATTAGGAAAAAATCTAGTTGTCCCTCTTATTAATTAAGGAATAATCCACATCGGATGGGAAATTGGTGTCCTTACCTAAATTCTAATTATGTAAGAGATACAAGTCAACGGAAACTTGGTTTTAAGTTGGTAATGAAGCTTATATTTTGCTTCATTTTATTCTACAATGCACCTAATTGAATGTTTGAATATATTATATTATATGTTTGATGATATGATAATTGATTAGTATATTCATCTTATATACATCAAGAAAAAAAATCTTATGAAAGTGAAAGCTGATGTAAATAAATTAAAAAGTGTTTGTTTTATATTCTGTTGGATTTGATATATTTTAAAATTTTATAAATTGGTTTAATACTTACAGGAAGGGGACATTATTATGGAAGATCTGGTGATCACATGAACCATGTCCATGTGTTGTCAAATATCATACAACCCCATATATATACTAACTTCCATATGCATTTATTCATTTTGCATTTTCTATCCAATGAATGTCAATCTCACTTCACATCGATGTTTTTTTAAAGCATTTTTTGAATTATGGTACTTAGAAAAAGAAAAAAAAATACAACATTAATCTAAATCATTAAGAGGTCGACTACACAGAAATAATTGAAACAACAATATCATGGAAAAACAATGTGGGCTGTTACTTTGACATTTTAAAATAGAATCCAAAAGCTCCACATGATACTGTCTCCCACGGCGCATCTTAGAGGATTCTCCCTTTTCTTCTCTGTTAACTAGTTAATTATTTACAACAATTTACATTTTCAAGTGTTTTTTTCTTAAGTATTTGAGATTATAAGCCAGATGACTACAATTACACTTGATAAGTGATTAGAGCAAGGTTAAAATAGTAGTAAATTATGTCTCGTAATCATAGCATAGGAACCCACAACATTGTATATTCCTTTTACACCTTAGGCTATTGGGCTGTTGGACTTTTATGTCAACAAACCCTCAAAAGTCAATAATTAACACTAATCTCAACTCTATGTCTCTATTATCTAAAACATGTCATTCAATTATCATAAATACATTAATGTAAATAAAACTAATTCATAATCCCCGCATAATTTACGTCAACTTTATATACATTTTTCTTTTCCTTCCCCACCTAAACATAGGACTACACTTTCTATTATAAAATATTACATTTACCATATCAATCATAATCAAAATCTGCGACCAGGACTAATTCTCGGGGCTTTAGGAACTTGAGATCCCGGGATCTTCACATGTAGATTTATATATGGATTGTAACTTAACGGGATCTCGACATTTTAGGTTAAATTACCCTGTGGACCCCGCACATTGGAGAAAGAGCATCAATAGTTAAAGTCAACTTTTAGAATAGACCAAACGGCGTCACATGATGTCCTGACGACAACGTTTTGTGTCTCTCGATTCCGGCTACACTTGGTGGCGTCACTGATCGAATAAGTGCGAAATTCAACCCCTTGAAGAACGGGTGGGTTTTCACCTCAGCAGCACCACGCTTTGACCCGATCCGTTTACTTGGATCCTTATTCAACAACCCGGAAATCAAGTCCCGCGCGTGCATTTCACTCGACCCACATTGCGCGTCATAGGGAAACGCCAAGGGCTGTTTCATTATACCACGCAGTGTAGCTTCGTTATTTACACCAGCAAACGGCGTCCGTCCGTAGATCATCTCGTAAATAAAGATCCCAAAAGCCCACCAATCAACGGCGTTTCCGTGGGACCTACCAGATGCCACCTCAGGTGCCACGTACTCGTGGGTCCCAACAAAGGAACATGACCGGGCGGTGACCGGCTCAGCAACGAAAAGCCGGTTAGCGGCGAGTGTTTGGATTTTCTTCGACCTGAATAACCGGTTGGAGATGCAGGAGAATGGGGTAAGTGAACTTGACGATCTGTATCCTGGTTTGGGTGAGGATGGAGGGTCAGGATAAAAGTCAGGAGATTCAACGGCTGGGATTGCGTCAGAGCAGAGGGAGAGATCAAAATCGGTGAGCATAATGTGACCGTCGGATCTAACCAAAACGTTTTCGGGTTTTAAGTCTCTGTAGATTATGCCCAACATGTGCAGGTACTCAAGAGCAACCAAAACCTCAGCTGCATAAAACCTGAAAAAATATCCAGATCCAATTTGTAAATATATATTTTTTTAGAACAAAATTTGGATAATAAAGCTGCATTATTTATTTAATTTCTGAAATATCTCATGAAATGTCATTTTTTGCATAAGAAAACAACAGAGAATCATCGTAAAGGACAAGTCTTGGTTCATTTATCCCTTCCAAAAAAAATTATTTTTTTTTCAAAAAATAATTACAATATAGAACAAATTTAAATAAAATAAGTACCTAGCCGAGCTGAGAGAGAATCGCTTCTGCGGCTGTTTATGCCGGAGTGAATGCAAATCACCGCCGGAGCAATACTCCATTACAACGCAGGAAAAATGTGAAGCCTCAAATTCTGCATAAAGTGTTGGCAAAAATGGATGATCCAACAGCCGCATGATTTTCCTCTCAGTTTCAGCTCTCTGGGTCTTTTTCTTCAAAGCTAAAACATTACCATCCACCACTTTCATGGCGTAAAGCCTCTCCTTATCCGCCGTGCCACGTAGGCGGCAGAGATAAACTCTGCCGATGTCGCCGCTGCCGATCTGTCGAACCAGGCTGAAATCACGGAATGTGAGATTTTTTTTCAATCGAATGGCTTGGAATGAAAGGTCCGACGAGCGGTGAGGTTTGAGCGCCGCCTGCTGCTCCGGCGAACTCATCGGAAGCTCGAATGAGAGGCGGCTGAAGCTTGTGCAGTGGCTTGTCGTCGTATCGCTGCTCATTGAGCTTTTGCTTGAGTACAATCCTTCGGAAATCAGCTCTTCGTCTAACATTTTATGAATCTTTTCATGTACATGAAATCCAACTTTCAATTAGAAGAATCGATCGAATACGAAGAATGCGGAAAAGATGATAAGAATCAGCAAATAAAAGTCAAAAATTCACACGCAAAGAGAGAGACAAAGGCACAAGCTTGAAAAGATCAAATGGGGCTTTTCAGAAAGTAGAAGATAATAGAAAAACAGGCTTTTTATCTGGGTTTATATTAACACCGAATTAGGGTTTCCGTACACACAGAGAAAATAGCTATAGCTGGTAATGGCTATGGCTTCTGTTTAGAGCTCTCTGTATATTATATGGAGGGGCCGAGGGTTGGAAAATTGGTCGTTGGGGGGTATTTAACCAACGTTGTACGGATATGTGAATTTTAATTTAATAAGCACATAATAATTAATTGGTTTGACCAAATTAATTAACTGGTTTAAAATATTATAATGTAATTATTTTGAGATTTTTTATATATGATTACTAATTGTATGACAACAATAATTGTTCAAAGTCGGTGTATAGAGTAATTAATTATACAGTGATTTTATGGATCTAGAATATTTAATTCAATTTTCGAGAAATCACGAAAAATAATGGCCTAATTATATAATTTTCAAAGTAGAAATATTTGTATGTAATAAGTACATATTGCGAGTTTAATTAAGTGGAACATTTTATCGTGAAAATTTGAAATAGTAAATAAATATCATTTAGTTGTAAAATTGTTCTTAACTGTCAAGTAAAATTCATTAAAATAGAATGCATAAATTTTTGAGTAAGTTTACCGTTCAAAAATCACATAATATTTATTGGCAATTAGCAATATTTTAATTGTTTATCAAAAAATTATAGCATAATTAGGACGTACATTAATTAATTATCGAAGATAGTTGCATGTGACTCCCACAAAACCACATTAACTTGTATGAGCTTAAGCCCACATAGAATGTGACAAGCACGTGCTGATTTTTCATGCACTAATTATTGAAGTCCTATTTTCACAAAAATTGATACTCATACTAAAGAAAGTGACTAAGTACTAACTAATAAGAGAAATCAACTTGTCCTAGTGTGAATCTGTCAATTTAGGATTGTTTAATTTTTTTATATAATTTGTAAATTATTACACAATAATAAAATTGAATCGATATGTATTTAACATAGCATCTTTCACTAATAATAAAAAAATTACAAATTTCCAAATGGGGCTATAAATGCAGTTTGCCCATTATTTGGGGTGTAAATAAATAATTACGGCAAATTAGCCCTTTGTGTTTAGCACGTGCCAATTCTGTGCCATACGTGTCACTGCTGACGTAAGATACTCGCACGTGAGAAGGGTGATTAAGCTTATTTTACTGATGATGCCACTCTTTCAGACAGATTGTACAGTAGGCGTGGGTTGGATTTGGTGCTTGAAAGTAACCTTTTGAGCTGAAATGTCGAAAACACCCTTGAAATGATTTTGTGGTGGAGACTTCTGCGTGTCAAATTCGTGGGGCTGTTTTCGTCATTTCAAAATAGGTCAAAAGTCCTCAAAGTAAGGGCCATATCCACATAGCAAAAGTTGGGCCAGGGATTTGCAGATTTGCAATAATAATTACAAATGGCTTATGAGAATATTCCATCTATTATTTTGTATTTCAAATTATTAGCTTTATATGCGTTGTTGATAAATTGATTTTATTAATTCTTAACGATTATTAACATAAACATCTACTTTAAGGTCAAACACAATAATTTGTATTACTTATATGTTAGATTAAGGTCATACTTTTGAAATCAGTTTAACTAAATAATTTCCAACTACTACATGATCTTACTTAATTAAAGATTTGAAAATCTTTTCACAGTAACAAAATAATTTAGTTATTTATAGTTGATTAAGATAGTTGAGTATGATTTTGCCAATAGGTCCCATCATGCAAGTACAAGCAAATAAATGACATGGGAAAATGCGGGTAATTCTATCCCGGTCCCATACCAATGGGGCCGGTCAATATCCACCACACAATTGTGGTGGGGGTGGTGGTATTTTACCTCCACCACCCCATATAAATACCACCCACCCTACCACAATTGTGTGGTGAAGATTGACCGGCCCCATTGGTATGGGACCGGGATAAAATTTTCCGAAAAATGCAGGCCAAAAGGTAGATTAATTTTGAACTGTTTATAGTAACTTGAGAAATTGAAAAATTATTGTATAAAAGTTGGCCAACATCTATCTATATTTAAGATGCTTTTTTGTTTGTTTACTAGGTATATGCCAACGACTTTACTATCACCTCACATGAATTATAGTCCTTCGAATATAGACAAAATGATGCCCAAATTATTTATGGAATCTTAAATAGTTTACCATGGTACAAAGTACAAATAATAACTCAATTTACACATTTCAAAACCAATATATTAATTAATTAGAATAAGAAGTAAAACTCACTAAACGCATTCATTAATGAAGTACATAATTAGAATACAATTTTATTTATTAATCACAAAACATTTGGAAGAGAAAACAATGCAGCAATATTCTCGGTGTTTTACAGGGAGACAGAAGGACAAAATATGTTGTCACATCGACAAATCCTACTCACTCCTTACAAAATAATTTAATTGCAACTATATGTTTCAATTGTTAATTAGTTAGGTTAATAGAACTTTACATAATAACTAAATCAGAAAAGGACCCAAAATAGAAGAAAAAAATATATATGACGAGGAATCCAACAAAATATCTCAGTTTCTTGATATTAGGAAAATATAGAGAAATATATATAAATATTCCAAAACTGATTGCTTTGTTTCCATGTCTGCTTGGTATGATACATGAATAATAATAATCTATTGTTTTGTACAACTAGTTCATCAAATGTTTAGCTGTTTCTTTTAAATTATTATTAATAATACTATTATTTTAATATTTGAAAATTGATTCTTTTACAAGATTTTGCCAGAAATTTAATCTCTGTTTAGAGATGGCAAACTGGCATTAGACATTAGTAAGTCAATTCTACATTTAATTAAGTTTTCTGTCCCTTAAAACGTGATGATTTTATATTTAAATCTTACTTATATTTTGAAAAGAAAATTGATGATTTAAATAATTAAATCCCCTGCCCGATGAGAAACGGAGTTTGAGTATATCATAACATGAAATAAAGAGTCATAATTTTCAAATTTGATAATAAATATGAAACTACTGATTATTTCTGATACTCTCAATTGGTGTTCTCAAGTGTAATAGTATCAAATTGGGCCAAGTGTTAAGGCCCTTCGATTTAATATTGTTTGGGCCAGTTATGGGCCATAAGTTTAAAAAATGGGCCAAACGTATATCCATAAACATTGGGATTTATTAAATAAGCCTGTAATAATTGGAGTTACCCAAACTTTTTCCAGCTCCACATTTGAACTAACATATTTTGACTATGATTTGGGCAAAATTAAGCCCAGGCTTTATCTGGGCTCAACAGACTTTCGGCCCAACATGGTATAACCCGTATACTGGGTCAGGTCGGGTCGGGTCGATGACCCAATGATTCTTGTACATGCTAAGACGTTACATAGAGAGATTAGACTAGATTTGAAGAAAGAAAAATGAAAATGCAATTTTAAGTGAATATACATACATACATCAAACAACAAGATAGCTTAACTTGCCAACCACAATTAATTTCAGTATATATCTCATCATCTCAAGACAAAATTGTTAATTTAAACGAGTGGCGTTTTTATCGATAGCTCACCCCATCTCCGCTAATAACCTCACCAATACGATATACTGAACTCGTAGCATGATCTTCACCAAGAATTCGAAGAGCTGCTTCCTCCTTCACAACCAGCACCATTCCAATTCCCATATTGAAAGTCCTCAACATTTCAACATCATCTATCCTTCCAGCCTTAAAAATTCGAAAAAAGAAATGAAAAAATACGAAAAGAATCGAAAAAAGGGAATCATATAGAAGTGCATAAAACGATGCTCACCTCTTGAATCCACTTGAAAATGGGAGGGATAACCCAAGAGTCCTTGTATATGAGAGCTCCAAGTCCCTTTGGGAATACACGAGGTATATTGTCGGTAAAACCACCGCCAGTTATATGGGCGATCCCTTTCACACCACCTTTGCCCATGATGTCAAGAACCTGTATTGCCACAAAACCCATAATGTAATAATTGCATTATCAAAGTTATTTCAAAATGGTAAATAAAGCGCTAAGATGTTACCTGCTTCACATATATGACAGTGGGGGTCATTAGAGCTTCGCCTAGCGTAATTGATGAACCGGGAAGATTGTGTTTCAAAGAAAGGCCACTTCGTTCGAGTACCCTAGATAGAAAAAAAGGTAAAAAAGAGTGCAAAGTTTGGGGAAAAGGAACATCATTTTTTTTACTTCGATAAGGGCTAGTTCATAAAGGAGGAGTTAACCTTCGGACAAGAGAAAATCCATTGGAATGAACTCCACTGGATGGTAGGCCAATAAGGACATCCCCGACCTCAATGTTTTTGCCATCAATAACGGAGTCCTTTTTGACAATTCCCACGGCGAAACCACTTAGATCATACTCACCATCGGCATAGAAATCAGGCATCTCTGCAGTCTGATAGATACAAATACAATGAAGCAGTCCGTTAAATTCAAGCAAATATATCCAAGTACTACTTGTTTATGTCTTGATGCTCTAACAAACAGCACTGTTTCATTTGTACTTATATGTGCAATCGATCCAACATAACCCGATACAAAAACAAGCCACTCAGATTGACACGACATGCTAAAAGTATGCTTTTCAAAATATAAGCCAAGTTAAAATACATTCAAGATAGGAAACCACCTAACAATCATGAAATATCGTTTTATTTACTGTGGAAAATGTATATAATTAAAAAGTGGCTACATTTACCTCTCCCCCTAGAAGAGCACAATCAGACTGCTGGCAACCATCTACTATGCCTTTGATGACCTGCATAAGTACATAACATCTGATTGAACTTTGCCCTTAAACATGGCTTTCTGATAATAAAAGAAATTGGTACCAGATAAGAAGGTCATACCTTCTCAGCCAGATCAACATCTAGCCGGCTTGTGGCAAAGTAATCAAGGAAAAACAAAGGCTTTGCCCCAGAGGTGACTATGTCATTGACACTCATTGCAACCTGATTGAAACTGAAATTAGCACTAGCATTACTAACACTGATAATAAAGTACAAGCAAAGACCAACAATCTTTACCAAATCAATCCCAATAGTGTCATGAATTCCAGTCTCAAAAGCCAACTTAAGTTTGGTTCCTACTCCATCAGTACCAGCCACCAGGTAGGAGTCGCCTATAAAGCATTAAATATGATTGAATTATGATGTAAGCGATAAATACCACCAAAATTATCAGAAACAAGGAAGGCTGGTTAAGCATATGACTAAAGTGAACCTGTAAAGAGTGCCGAAAGACAAATTGTGATCAACAATCGAAACTCTTAGATCTTTTACAATAAAAAAAAGTCTTGAAACTATTTGAACACCTTCAATATGCATACTTTAAGAAATTCTATACTAGATTGTAGAGTACTACTACTACTACAAAATATAACTGTATACATCATAAAGTAGAGTGACCAATATTACAACCTACACTACTTTAGAATGCAATCAAAATGAAAGGAAAAAGTCACAAAGTATACCTAAAGGGAAAAGCCCTCCAAAACCTCCAATACCAGGAGCCATCTTGGCAATTCTCCTAACAAGTTCTGAACCAGCATCAATGTCAACACCGGCTTCCTTGTATGTAAGCGCCTCACTCTTGTCATTTGCGGCAGCTTCCACATGGGTTTTGGTACCGCTTTTCGACATCGAAAGTAAAAGACTGTCTCGCCTAATTCTACTTCTACCTCCCTTCTTGCAGTTATTGGACAAGAATGGCAAAAACCCTTTGTTCAAATCACTTCTATGAACCTTGGGCAAGTTCGAATTGAACAAATTCGTAATACATTGAGATAATTCTGTATTCGCTTTACACGACGACGTATTCATGTTTCCCTGAAGTAGTAAACAAATTAAAAATCCCTTCAAAAAAATATATATCTTGTTAAGTTGGTGAGTCGAGAAATATAAAACAAGAAACTTTCAGAAGTATTCTGTAGAGATACAAACTCTCATCGATGGAGAAAAAAAAAACCTTGAGGAAAGAAGTTAATCAATATATACTTTTCAGTTAAGAAATATATACTTTTCAGTTCATAGTGAATCTGAAAAGAACCCGTTTGATTATAGTTGATGGATTTTCAAGAAGTACCTGAAGAGTGAAGAAGTTGATGATATTGAGGGCTTTCGGCGGAGGCGTTTAGTGCAGCAAGCAAGGGTGCCTTTTTCTCTTTCTTATTTGGTGGATAGGTCAGATATATGGGTCGGGTTGCTTTGAACCGATTCAATCTTTACTGGGCCAAAATAAACAATAGGCAAAAGCCCCATATTTGGCCCATTGATTTAATTTGGATACTATATGCGGCCCAAAAGGTGCTCTTTTTTCGCTTTAGAAGTTGGATATCTTAGGGCCCAATCGGTTGGTCCAAGAAAAGTATTGCATAATTAAAAAATTATGAAAAAATAGTTTGTTTTACATCTTGCTCAAAATTTGTTACAAAAAAATCAAAATTCTAGATAGTTAGACTTATTACCACTTTTATTTTGCTAAAGTAATATAAATATTATGTTCTATGTTTTTTTGGATAAAAATGTTTTTTTAAGGAAAATGTTCTAAGTTAAATAAATATCAATAATAATAATAAAAAAAAAAAGTTCATATACATAGCCACCAATTGATTAAAATATTTGTGACATTTCCAAATCTTATCCAATTAAAATCGTCCAATGCAACACTGCCATCTCAGCAACGAGTATCTAAATATATCCAATGCTGTAATTCTGAGGCCACAAAATTCTTCATGTGGCTATTGCTCACAGCATATTTATTTCTTTTTGCAAAATTAAGCACCTCAACTATATAAAATAATCATTAGGACTATAGATTTATTGCATTTGATCAATCTCAATTTCAGTTAATTATTGGAAATGGCTTCTGCTGTTGTTACTTCCCTCCCACAGTTCACTGGGCTGAAGCCCCAAACACCATCAGTTTCTCCTATCAAAAACTTGGTTAGTTTATTATATTTATTTACATGTTTAATTAATTATATATATATATATATATATATATCGAAATATTAAAGCTCGATAAATCACGATATTAAATATATCCGTAATTTATATTATTATTCAGGTTGCGGTTCAACCCTCGAGGCGTAGAGGACAAGGAGCTTTAGGCGCTCGATGCGACTTTATTGGTTCATCGACTAATTTGGTATAATATATAATCACTATAAACATTTTTCGATTTTATAATAATATAAAGTTTAATAATCAACATTTTATTTGAATTACGTTTTTTTTTTACTAGATAATGATAACTTCGACAAGTTTAATGTTGTTTGCGGGTCGATTTGGATTGGCTCCATCTGCGAACCGGAAGGCAACCGCGGGGCTAAAGCTGGAGGCGAGAGATTCGGGTCTGCAAACGGGTGACCCGGCGGGTTTCACCCTGGCTGATACATTGGCTTGTGGGACTGTGGGTCACATTATTGGGGTTGGGGTTGTACTTGGACTCAAGAACATTGGTGCTATTTAATTTTCATGTTAATAATATAAATTGTTTATTGTGAATTATGATTGGAATTTTTTTGGCGATCTTTTGGGTTATATATATATATTGCGTAATAAACATATTGACTAACAAAAAAAGTAAGAAAAATGAATTAAATTTGAGAATTGATAAAATTAATAGTTCAAACGAAAATACGAGTTTGAAATTTGTTAGGATATTTATTGTTTGTAGAATTGATTAGGATGAGAAATATATTGTTGAAATTCCAAAATAATTTTGGATGAATAAGGTTTTTATTTTCATTGTGATGAAACAGTAAAACACTAAAAAATAATATATCTTTTTCTCTTAAACAAATATGTACATATGCCATTTAAAATATACATTATAAATAGAATTATCATATGAACTACTTTACAATACCCTAATGTGCGTTGTAACCAAAAAATAAAATAAAAAATTAATGAGTGTTTACATGCACAATTGATTAAAAAAATTAATGACAATTGTAAGTGATAAATATATTTTAAATATGTTTATCTTGTAAAGAGAGTCGAATTCTCTGTTATATTTTAAATATATTTTAAATATGTTTATCTTATAAATAAGTGATAAATATATTTTAAATATGTTTATCTTGTAAAGAGAGTCGAATTCTCTGTTATAAAAATATAATTTCAATATAAGTTTGAATATGAGTTGAATCATTGATAATTACTTTGCTAAAGATAATTATTGTTTATCCACATTATAAATTATTTTTAGACTAAAAATAAATGACCAATTTTCTTAAAAAAGTAAAAAAACAATACCAGGCTTAAAAATTAGATTAGTACCACGAAATGGGCTAGCACCATAATAACGAAAGCCCAATTAAATAGTAGTCTATTCCAGGCCCAAACAGGATATGTTACGGCCTCAATCAAATATAAAGCCCAACAAACAAACAAAATTCATATCGTATCGATTCGCCTGCACTTTTATCCCTCTCTCCACTCTCCGAGTGAACGCCACGACGTCGTTTTACTCAACACTCCCCTGTGTGCATAAATTGATAGGCTTCTAGCAGTTTTCTCTTTGTTCGATCAATTTCTGCTGAAGGCTTGACCTCTTTTACAACCCAAATAGATTCTAGGGTTTTTCGTTGCAGAGTGGGAATAAGTAGATATAGCTATATAGAGTAGATAAAGATGAGTGTATGGAATTATGTGGTGACGGCTCACAAGCCCACGAACGTTACTCATTCATGCGTCGGCAATTTCACCGCTCCTCAGGAGCTCAATCTCATTGTTGCGTATGTATTCTTCACTACTACTCTCGCTTTCTCTCTCCATATGCAGATTTTGATGTTCCATCTTCTGAATTAGATGATTGTTTAACATTCAGTGGTTTCTAGTTTTAATTGTTGTTCTGGGCCAGTTCATAGTAGATAAATTAGTTCATATTTTGTTTTTTCTGGGACATATTAATACTTTTTATTGATGCTAAAGAGAAATGGAAGCTCCTTTGTTTTTTACCAAAACAACTTGTTGGAATGCATTTACTATTCAGTGATTGCCATTTTCAGGAAATGCACCCGAATGGAGATCCATTTACTCACGCCTCAAGGTTTACAGGTACAAGAGTCGAGTTACATTAGACATTTATTTTGAAACTAGTTTGCGCGGCCTCTTCTAACTCGTTGATATACTATTAGAAAAGCCGTTTCATGTACTCCTTTATAATGTGTACGCTGAAAGACGTGCTTAGGAAAGGTTAGCAATCAAGACCAGCCAGTTAATTGTCCAAATGAATCACGACTTTGATATGGAGAGACCAAATGATAATCAAGTATTTTAGTTTAGCTTCCTCCATTTTGGATATACTGAGGCATGATTTGGCATGATTTCAAGACTGGTTATGTGAAAGACATTTCAACTGGAATCAAATTCTTCCTAGAATATGGTGTAATATTATTTTCCGCTGCCGATAGATGGTATGCAACACCTGAAAGAAGTTAAAAGAGAGAACCAGCTCCAGTATTTGACTAACTGAACAACCTCTCCACAGTGATGTCTAGGTGCTAGTGGGGTATTGAAAGTGATGGATGATGGTATAGGTCTTTGAAGGTTTGAGGGTGGGGATGGTGGGAAGGAGTAATGGATATTACAGGATTGAGGGAGAAGGGGTATCCTTATTCTACTTTTATTTCACTGCAAGTAAATAGTGAGGCGATACATGCTATCCCAGCCTTCAGATTTACTAAATTTCCACATAGAAACTTTATTTACTATTATTTATTTCATACAGGTTCTCTGATATTATATGTTTAATGCATTTTAGTCATTGCAGCCTATGTTGGATATGCCAATATATGGGAGAATTGCCACGCTTGAGCTTTTCCGCCCACACGTGAGTATCTGTTTGAGATTTGAAAGTTTGGTCGATATAACCTGTTTGGTTACAAACATTTGTAGCCTGATTAGTTCTGCCTCTGCATACATTAAAAATTGAAAAATAGCCGGTTAATATTTTTCTCTCTGATGACTAAACAGGGAGAAGCTCAAGATCTCCTTTTCATCGCTACAGAAAGATATAAATTCTGTGTTTTGCAATGGGACGCCGAAACTGGTGAAGTTATTACAAGGTGTGGGAGCTATTCATTTAAATGTTTTTGACGATTATCTCTTAGAAGCTTTAGTCATTGTGTGCTTAGTAAAATCCCAATGAAATGAGTCAGTGGTGTTGCATTATACTGTTGATAATTTTAATACCCATATAGTTTCATGACCATAACTAGGCTCGTCCCAGTTAACAATTGAGTCGGTCTGAAAGAATTTACTTAAAGACAATCCTAATGAGGTGTTTTAGTGTAGTTTTTTTTTATTTTCCAGGCTGTCCAATTGTGACAGTTGGTATGGGTACTTGTCCACTCTTGTATCATTAGCTAAAACGAATTTACTTCTTTTGTCGGGGTGACTTCCACCATCAAAATAGAGCTATGGGGGATGTTTCAGATCGAATAGGCCGCCCAACAGACAATGGACAGGTATTGACTCATTATTTGAAAATTTTGATGTTTCAATGTTGAATTTATTTATTTATAAAATTTAGCCACTTTATGACTTGTTTTTATTTTCTAGATTGGCATAATTGATCCAGATTGCAGATTGATTGGACTTCATCTATATGATGGTTTATTCAAGGTATTGGTCCTGATGCGCTCCGATTGGCGTAATTTTTCTCTTTTTTCTTTCAGAGTGTAGCATTGGTGATCTCGCTGTTCTCTTCTAAAGTTTATGCTATTTTCTTTCCGTTTTTAGGTAATTCCATTTGACAACAAGGGCCAGCTCAAGGAAGCATTTAATATCAGGTAAATTTTGTTGTTTATGATTGATTTTTTAGTATAACTGAACTACCTTTTCTTCCTGCTTATATTATTAAGAATGCATTTATGAACATGTCCTTTAAAACATAAATATCCTAATTGTTTTTCCTCGAGATAGAGTTTTTCTTTTGTAGGAAATATATAGTTGTATCTGCACGACGGAGCACCTATTCTTGCCAATTATACGAGTCCTAAACAATTTATGAGTTTTTACTAGCATATTGGAGGCTGGGGCATTATGTTTATTTTTCATTGTGAAATGGAAAGGCTTCTGAGTCTCTGCTCCAACTTACATACTAATTTATTTGTTGCTTCTGCAGGCTTGAGGAGCTTCAAGTTTTGGATATCAAGTTTTTATATGGTTGCCCCAAGCCAACTATTGTTGTACTTTATCAGGTTTTAACTTCATTTTGCATTTTACGTAAAAACTGGCTGTAGTTGTCCTCTTACCGCATAACGAGAAGATTATATACTTGTACCATATACGTCGCCTTTCACCAATGATCTATAAGAACTCAAACCTCGGATTTTAGGACATGTGTGCAGTGGCCCATTTTTCCTAGGAAAATTTAATTTTTGTCTTTCATGATTTCCCTCTTAGAAATATGTTGCTTTGAGAACTTAAGATCATTCTAATTAATGAGTTTATCCAAGATTCTCATTCTATGCTTTAGACCATAGACCTTTTTCTTGTCCAAGTATGATGTCCTGACAAGCACATCAGCCTTTTGAAATCCACATATTCTTCACTTGCACAACACGTGCGTGCTTATTTTTTCTGATGCTTTTTAGTGATTCTGACTTGTCATATTTCATTGTTTTCAATGGTAGGATAACAAGGATGCTCGTCATGTGAAAACATATGAAGTAGCTTTGAAGGATAAAGATTTTGTTGAGGGTCCATGGTCTCAGCCCAACCTTGATAATGGGGCGGATTTGTTAATCCCTGTGCCTCCTCCTCTTTGTGGTGTCCTAATTATTGGCGAGGAAACTATTGTGTACTGCAGTGCCTCAACTTTCAAAGCAATTCCAATTAGACCTGTAAGTTACATATTTCTGCTATAAGCTCTATGCCAGCTCATTTTATTCATGACCCTGACCCCGGTTTATTATAATCTTTGAAGTCTATCACAAGAGCTTATGGGAGGGTTGATGCTGATGGTTCTCGCTACTTACTTGGGGATCATAATGGACTTCTACACCTACTTGTCATCACTCATGAAAAGGAGAAGTAAGTTTGGTGTCTTTCAATCGGCTTTTATTAAGTATGTATAATTCTGTGGTTGGCCTAAGTGGTTGTTCAATTTGATTGGCTAGAGTAACTGGGCTCAAGATCGAGCTCTTGGGGGAAACATCAGTTGCATCATCAATTTCATATCTGGATAATGCTGTTGTTTTTGTTGGCTCAAGTTATGGAGATTCACAGGTTTGTAAGATATTTGATCTTTTCAGTGCACCTGTCTTCCTAGAACTGGATACGTCTCTGTTCTGTTCTTCACAGATTTACTTGTCTATATTTCATGATTTATCATCCAGCTCATAAAGCTTAATCTTCACCCGGATACAAAAGGTTCTTATGTAGAAGTTGTTGAAAGGTATGTGAATTTGGGTCCAATTGTTGACTTCTGTGTGGTTGACTTAGAGAGGCAAGGTCAAGGTCAGGTTGTAACTTGCTCAGGAGCCTACAAAGATGGTTCTCTTCGCATTGTTCGCAATGGAATTGGCATAAATGAGCAGGTTTGATATGGACAAGTTTCATATTGCAGAAAGTTCTCTACTAGCTACAGTCTCACTATATGCTATTTTCGATTTTATGCTATTTTCGATTTCACCCATAGGCATCTGTAGAGCTTCAAGGAATCAAAGGAATGTGGTCATTACGATCAGCTTCTGATGATCCATACGACACTTTTTTGGTTGTAAGCTTTATCAATGAGACACGTATTTTGGCAATGAACATGGAGGACGAGTTGGAGGAAACTGAGATAGAAGGTTTTTGTTCAGACGTTCAGACATTATTTTGTCATGATGCTGCATATGATCAACTTGTCCAGGTATGGTCGTTGGACCGTGTCGAATCCTTTTATTGCCCTTTTGACATTTTGCTAAACCCAAGTTCAATGAATTGTTAATGCTAATATATCATGATCACCTGCAAATAAGATACTGTGCTTGTGACCAGCCTCATTACAATGTTCTTTTTAGGTGGATTGCTTCACGGGCCGTCAATTCGTATATTGTATTCTTTAGGTAAAATTTGGAGAAAAAATAAGGGATGAGCCTTAGTTAGTGCCAGCATTTGTAGAGGAGTTAATCTATGTGTGTTGTGGATATAAATAAAGACTACAAATATTTGAAATCCACTACTCATCTGACCTGTTATTAATTTATCACGATGTAAAGCTTTCCGAAAATTTCTTCAAATCTTTGATTATTTCTGAATGATCTTCAAAAGTTTGATTCTCGATAGGATCCTGTGAGGTACAAGCTGGGTGCTCACACCACTTGTTTTTCGTTTCTGTTCCTCTGCTGATATGGGTGGATATCATATGGAAAAGTTACTTCTCCTATTTTGCTTCATAAGATTATTGCTGGTGGCAATCTCTCAGCTGGAAATTAATTATGCAGGTTACTTCAAACTCGGTCAGATTAGTCAGTTCTACCTCCAGAGAGCTCCGTAATGAATGGTTTGCCCCGGCAGGGTATTCAGTCAATGTTGCCACAGCAAATGCCACTCAGGTATATGTTCAACTATTGGTCCAGTATTAATTTGAAATAAATGTCGGATAAAAGCTAACGAGATCATAAGCTTATGAATTTAATGCACGCAGAGGACTTGTAAAGATGATCCAGTTTGCTGCAGTCATTATGATATTACCATGTCCAAATTATTTGATGACTTGCGCAGCTTCCTCTGAGTGTTGCATATTTGCCTGACAGGTTTTAGTGGCTACTGGTGGTGGGAATTTGGTCTACCTAGAAATTGGTGATGGAGTTTTGACACAAGTCAAACATACCCAATTGGAGTACGACATTTCATGCCTTGATATGAATCCAATTGGTGATAATCCAAATTACAGTCAACTAGCGGCAGTGGGAATGTGGACTGATATCAGTGTTAGGATATTTTCACTTCCCGACTTGAACCCTATTATGAAGGAGCCTTTGGGAGGGGAGATTATTCCTCGTTCTGTACTTCTGTGTTCTTTTGAAGGGGTAAGTTTAATGCTTATATATTTCAATTTTGCTTATATATGTACATTGGTTTTTGGCAACTATGTATAGAGGTCATTCTGGAAATCCTGCACTTTTGGTTTTAGTTGCCCTTGAGACTCCATAATGAACTGGAAGTCTTCGTTGATTCGAATATACCTAATTGATTTATGCATGTGGAAGGCTTCTAGAAGTATTGTTTAGTTTACTTCCTAGCCACTTTTCAAATGTATCCTTAGTGCATGTGAACCACATGGTCCTGTTTCCTTGCTAAAGTGGATTCTTGGCATTGGGTACGCTGCCATATACAAGATATAAAAAAGCTACCCTTTAGGGAGGATTTAGCCTCTCTTTTATTCTTTTACAAATTTCAGTAGAGGTCTGTGCTGCTGTCCTCTGAATAAATTAACTTAATACATATTTTTTAGTCGAAGTATTAGTTTGGCAAAGTATTGTATTAAGTATTTTTAAATTTGTAAAGCAGAAGATGTGGATCTGAAAACAGGCTTTTATTTATTTAATCCATGAACTTACTGAGTTCTTCTAAGATCAAGCTAGTTGCTACACTGATGGGGCTGAGATGACATGTCGATTGCCTTTAAATTTCAGATATCTTACTTGTTATGTGCTCTTGGGGACGGACATCTCTTGAATTTTGTGTTGAATACAAGTAACGGTGAGCTGGCGGACAGGAAAAAAGTATCTTTAGGGACCCAACCCATTACACTTCGTACTTTTTCATCAAAGAATGCAACGCATGTTTTTGCTGCTTCTGATAGACCGACAGTCATTTACAGCAGTAACAAGAAATTGCTCTACAGCAATGTAAATCTCAAAGAAGTCAGTCATATGTGCCCCTTCAATTCTGCTGCTTTCCCTGATAGGTAAAATATCATAACACTCATGTATTATGATCAATTAGTTCTTATGTAGCCCAACACTTTCCTGAGAGTGTTTTTTCTTCTGTCGGACAGCCTTGCGATTGCAAAAGAAGGTGAACTAACAATTGGCACCATTGATGACATTCAAAAGCTTCACATACGCTCTATCCCTCTTGGGGAGCATGCACGGCGTATATGTCATCAGGAACAGACCCGAACCTTTGCCATTTGTAGTTTAAAGTATAACCAATCAAGTGCAGAAGACTCTGAAATGCACTTTATTCGCCTGTTAGATGATCAGACTTTTGAGTTCATATCAACTTATCCACTGGATCAGTTTGAGTGTGGTTGCTCCATTCTTAGTTGCTCTTTCTCTGATGACAGTAATGTGTACTACTGCGTTGGAACTGCATATGTAATGCCCGAAGAGAATGAACCTTCAAAGGTAAATTCTTCAGACTCAGTTTCTTTTCGATTTAAGATTTACTCTATTATGGACCCAAATTTTGGCTTCTGCTACCAATCTTAACTTTTCTAATGCAAATAATTTCAGGGGCGGATATTAGTTTTTGCTGTAGAAGATGGAAAACTCCAGCTAATTGCTGAGAAGGAAACTAAGGGGGCTGTTTACTCTCTTAATGCCTTCAGTGGGAAACTGCTTGCTGCTATTAATCAGAAGATTCAGTTGTATAAATGGATGCTTCGTGATGATGGCTCTCGTGAATTGCAATCTGAATGTGGACATCATGGCCACATCCTAGCACTTTATGTACAAACTAGAGGAGATTTCATTGTTGTTGGCGATCTGATGAAATCAATCTCTCTCCTGATTTACAAGGTACACATATCTAAGTTCCAGAAGAATTGAGCATTTTCTTATAATTTTTTATTGAGAAGTACATTTTGACAATCCCTACATGAGACTTTCTTAATCATAAAAATACCCATAGGTTGGACAAATTGCCATAAACCTGGTCAATAGCATCATATTACAACTTTGCACTGTCATTAAAAAGTAGACACCCCTGTTTTTCGAGATGTTAGCATGCGATAGGGTTAATCTTGGTAATTACCCAACAACTGAGGTGGTCTGCATGCAATTATCCCTATTTTATTTCTCATTATTTCTAAAATTCTCCATTATGCACCAATATGCAGCATGAGGAGGGTGCTATTGAGGAACGAGCTCGTGATTACAATGCAAATTGGATGTCAGCTGTTGAGATTCTCGATGATGACATTTACCTTGGTGCTGAAAACAACTTTAACCTCTTCACGGTCCGTAAAAATAGTGAAGGGGCCACTGACGAGGAACGTGGACGCCTCGAGGTGGTTGGTGAATACCACCTGGGCGAATTTGTTAATCGATTTCGACATGGTTCACTTGTAATGCGATTGCCCGATTCAGATGTTGGCCAAATCCCAACCATCATTTTTGGCACTGTTAATGGAGTTATTGGGGTAATTGCATCTTTGCCTCATGACCAGTATTTGTTCTTGGATAAGTTGCAGATGAATCTGAGGAAAGTGATTAAGGGTGTTGGAGGGCTAAGCCACGAGCAATGGAGATCGTTCTATAATGAGAAGAAAACAGTAGATGCTAAAAACTTCTTGGATGGTGATTTGATTGAGTCGTTTCTTGATCTTAATAGGAATCGAATGGAGGATATTTCGAAGGCTATGAGTGTGACTGTTGAGGAACTAATGAAGAGAGTAGAAGAATTGACAAGGTTACACTAAAAACTCAGGTAGTTTACTCATATGTGTAGCTGCAGAAATTGCTTCATTTTCTGAGTGCTGGTTGTGTGGCTGAATTGCTGCTTTTTGTATGTGTAATATTGTGAACATAAGCTCTTTTCATAAGATTTTTTGACTTGCTTTATATGTTCCAAATTTGTTGGTAAATGTTAATGAATTATTATAAAATAATGCATTGGACTTGTAGAGTATAACAGTATATATTATTATTATTATTTTTGAAGTAATCCACCCTCTCTAATGGTTGGTTTGACATTTGGGCTCTCTTGACTTGGGCCCAGGTGAGCCCAAATATTCACTATAAATAATAAAAATAATACTAAATAGACCACTTCTTAATTACCAAATTAAGAAATGACAACTCCTTGTATTATGAATATTGTATTATGATGATAACTGCCATTAAAAGTATATTAAGATAAAATTGAATCATCAGCGCATGTATTAAATACTTATTAGTGTGGTACATAAATCATAATACATCAGTGTAACACAATCGTGATCGACTAATATTGCTATAAAAGTCGAGAATAATCCAACTTAATTTGTTAGGAAAAAATTTTCGCATATTTTTGGTATTAAAAATAGGAAATTTTTAGCTTGTTCTTCCCTTGTTTAAATTCAAATTTATTTAAAAAATAAATAAATAATAAAATTATAATTATTGTATTATTTTTTCACAATCAACACGTGGGCTAGAATTTCCACTAATAATCCTACTTTCCTTATAAAGTTCCTCTTTTATTCACAAAAAGGAAGAAATAGAAAAGAAGAAAGATATAACAACTGTTACCGCCTTAGCGGATCGTGTGTGTGTGGTCGGGTACAGAGTACTACTACTATGTAACATCATAAGATATTTGAAAAGTCACGTGTCTTCTTTTCTTAGTTGCAATAATTGCGATAAAACCAAATCTTGGCTGGCTCACTTTTCACATATATATATACACTGTTAACAGTGATAAGGTCCACTTCTCTCCGTCTCTCTCCCTCACTCATTTATTTGGTTTTGATTTTTGAACGTGTTCTTGTATCATTGCAGCACTTTGATCTCTTTCTGAGTAAGAATTTCTTTATTTTTCTTCATTATCTTGAATTTTTCATTGATATCTCGCACTCCGTTCTTGTTTTCTCCTTCATGATTTTAAAACGAAAATGACCTATAGTTTCAAGATTTGACGCAAGTCGCCTGTTAAATTGGTAATACTTCATGACATGATCATGGAAAAGTGAAAAATCTAAGAGAAAGACGCTGTTCTTAGGATGATTGCAAGATTCCTAGATACGGTTCTTGATCTGTAATCAACTTCAATTTGTTTTCTTGGGAAATAAGGCATGTATATTTATGTTGTAAATAACGGATAAATAGATTCAGTCAGTTTTAGTTTTAACATCAACTCATTTACGCTATACAATATAGTGTAATCACTTACACCTACACCTGTTTTTATGTTGTAATAGATACGAAGATTATGCACTCTGCACAACCTTGACTCGAAACTTTTGCAGGAACTACAACTTCACTAGGCAAAGGAGCAGAAAGGCAAAAAATACATGTCTTTGTAGATTGAAACTACACAAGTGATTGAGGATGGCTTTCAAGCCATTTGAATGGTATTGTAAGCCAGTCAAGAATGGTGTTTGGTCAAAAGAGGTGGAAAATGCATTTGGATCGTACACCCCTTGTGCTAATGACTCTCTGGTGATCTGTGTTTCACATTTAGTTCTTCTAGGGTTGTGCTTGAATCGGTTATGGCGATTAAAGAAAGATTTGTCAGTTCAGAGATTCAAATTAAGGTCAAATTTCTACAATTGTATATTGGGATTGTTGGCTCTTTATTGCACTGTAGAACCTCTGGTCAGATTGGTCATGGGAATTTCAGCATTTAATGTTGATGGTGAACATGGTATTGCCCCATACGAGGTAGACTCCTCTCTCAACTATAATGTTTGCAGCGTATTCATTGTTTTCTTGTTTATGACTCCTTTTTCAGAATTTTTGAAATGGCTATTTTAAATATTCTCATTTAGTGGTATGTGTTTATTCTAAAATGCAAGGGACTTAGAAATTGACTGCTAACAGGGTTTTTATAATATATATATATATATATGTCTGTAGATGATATCTCTCGTCATTGAGGCTGTGACATGGTGCTCTATTCTTGTTATGACTGGACTGGAAATGAAGATTTATATTCGTGAAGCGCGTTGGTCCGTTAGATTTGGGGTTATTTATGCTCTAGTTGGGGATGCCGTTATGCTAAATCTCGCTCTTTCTGTCAGGGAATATTATGACTGGTTAGTTCTTATATCTTTCTTGAATGTGTCTCTTATCACAGGGGAAATATTTTTTTTCCCTACTGACTTTGTTGCATACCCTTACTCTCATACCCTTTCTATAATATTAATATTGCGTCTTGAGTTTTAATAGGATATTTTTTTTTAATCATCTCAATGTTTGTATCTTGTCCTTTGCAGGTCTGTTTTGTATCTGTATATCAGTGAAGTTGCTGTCCAGGTTAGTTTCATTTATGCTTTTCTTTATCCTCAAAGCGTAGCATACGCTTTGGCGAATGTTCAAGGAATGAAGTTAAGAACTAAAACCATAATAAAAGCTGAGATTAACTTCCAGAGGCTTGGCTGTCAATTTGTGTTTCTGCTTCGGTTTAGAACTTCAGTTTATTCCTTTGTTGCCATGTAGGTGTTATTTGGTGTTCTCTTGCTTGTGTATATCCCTGATTTGGATCCATATCCTGGATATTCCCCCTTGCAAGCGGAATCTTCAGACAATTCTGCCTATGAAGAACTTCCTGGCGGGGAGCAAGTTTGTCCTGAGAGGCACGCCTACATATTCTCTAGTACGTTATCACAAACCACACTCACTGAACAATGCTATTATTACTATTACCTCCATCACCTTGAATCTTGATGGTGATTTTTTATTTTTTCTCAGAATATGTGAATCTTCCTTCTGACTATAAGTATCAAAATTTGCTGTTTTACTGCCTAACAAGTAATGGTAAAATGATTAATTTTCTTTTTTCTTAGAAATCACATTCGCGTGGATGAGTCCAATCATGCAGCTTGGTTATAAAAGGCCTCTGACGGAGAAGGATGTCTGGAAACTTGATACTTGGGATAGGACAGAAACACTCAATGAGTCGTACGTGCATAAATACACATTAAATTTGATTTTTCATATTGATGGATTATTATTGCTGAACTTTTGATCATGAGTTTCATGTCCCTTTTTATTTCAAATATGTTTGTGGTGCAAAATATAATAATTGGATAATCTTTTTCAGGTTCCAGAGATCCTGGGCTGAGGAAATTCAGAAGCCCAAGCCTTGGCTCTTAAGAGCTTTAAATCGTAGCCTTGGTGGAAGGTATTCTTTTGAGCAACTTTTGGAAATTTTTGGGTCACATCTTAATATCTTCAGACGGCTTTCCACTAGTGTTTATTTTGAACCGATTTTTGAATCTTCTTCCTTTCTTTGTTTTGCTATCTATCAGGTTTTGGTTCGGAGGCTTTTGGAAGGTACATTTTTTCCCTTTGTGGAAGTATTTATATCTGACCAGAATCTTGATCAAGAAAGAAAGATTCTGGATTTCTCCATGCAACATGATAAATCACTACTATAAAACAAGTAATTACATGTATTTTGGACACACTTTATCTACTGCAAATTAGCTCTTTCAAAGTTCACAAGACTCTGCTCTTACTAGTAATGTGGAATATTGCAAGAAAAAAGAAGGGTTGTGGAAGAAACTTTTGTTTTATTTGTTTTGGGTGATGTTATAATGCATGAATTCACCGAGTTTCATTCATATAGGCGAATTGATAACAATGCGTACTGTTCAGAAATCTTGATGGCATCTTGTGTGCTATTCGATATGCATTAACCTTAAATTCTTAATTGTTGGTTGTTTATTTTGAAATTCTTTGCAATAACATGCTATAGTTCTTTTTCAATCTGTAGATAGGGAATGATTGTTCACAGTTCATCGGGCCCCTTATTTTGAATAGACTACTAGAGGTTAGTTACATTCTTATAGATGCCATCTTTTTAAAATTTCCTTGCTGTCACTTAGCCAATGTACACACAGAAAAAAGCTCATTTTATGTTATTGATGGCATCCACAGTCTATGCAACGAGGTGATCCAGCTTGGATTGGTTACATCTATGCGTTCTCAATTTTTGTTGGAGTGGTAAGTAACAAATTCTCTTTTTAGTTTATGTCCTTCTATATAAAACATAAATGATTCACATTAAAATAATTTACTATTTACTCTCTCTCCCAACTTCTTATCAAAATAATTTACTATTTTAATGGATCTGAGATATCCCATTTACTATTTCAGGTATTTGGCGTGTTATGTGAAGCTCAGTATTTTCAAAATGTCATGCGTGTTGGCTATCGACTGAGGTCAACTCTGGTAAGCAACTTTCCTTCGGCTTCCTATGATCTTTTGGTCCCTATCATGCACTCAAGGCTGTTATATGTTTGTCACATGCTTTTTAGGTTGCTGCAGTTTTTCGAAAATCTTTAAGGCTGACTCATGAGAGCCGCAAAAAGTTTTTATCCGGTAAAATTACAAATTTAATGACAACAGATGCTGAAGCTCTTCAGGTGTGCTTTTTAACTATGAATTCACGTGTAGTTTGTGAATTCTTACTTTGAAAATTTGCTAATTGGTCCTCAAATACTAATATCAAAACTTATTTATGATCAGTTATTCAATATGACTCTACATTCAACGTTTTTTGCAGCAAATATGCCAATCTCTCCACACTTTGTGGTCAGCTCCTTTCCGTATTGTTGTTGCCCTGGTTCTTCTTTACCAGCAGCTGGGTGTTGCTTCACTTCTTGGTGCACTTTTGCTTGTTCTACTCTTCCCAATACAAGTATGAAATCCTTGTTTTAGCATCTTATGTTTTACTTATTTGATTTTCTCTTGCTAAGTAGTTTTCAATATTTGTCTCTGTTGGGTGCCTTAGCTTGTGAATCTGTCTCACCCTATTACATGATGTAATTTGGAATTGACTTATTTTACAGACATTTATTATAAGTAAGATGCAAAAGCTGACTAAAGAAGGATTGCAACGCACAGACAAGAGAATTGGACTCATGAACGAAATTTTGGCTGCTATGGACACCGTCAAGTAAGGTTTACAAACTGAATAATGTCAATCTATGTTATGATGTAGCTATTTACAAGAATCATTTTGTGTCAAAATGGATTCAGATGTTACGCATGGGAGAATAGCTTTCAGAAAAAGGTTCAAAGTGTCAGAGACGAGGAGTTGTCTTGGTACCGTAAAGCTCAGATGCTGGGAGCTGTATGATTTTACTCTAAAAAGCTTCCATCTTTTATTATTTATCATGGGTATTATATACCTTTTTTACGCAAATGTTAAAAAAAATTCTTTATAGAGCCGTTTTCTTTCTCCATTCCTCTTTCCTTTTTGTTAAATGATTTTCCCTTGGAGTTGCTATAGTTTGACACCTATTTTTTGAATTTGCAGTTAAACAGTTTCATACTAAACAGTATTCCTGTTGTGGTGATTGTGATTTCATTTGGGATGTTCACTTTACTCGGAGGAAATTTGACACCTGCAAGGGCATTTACGTCTCTTTCGCTATTTGCAGTCCTACGTTTCCCATTGTTCATGCTTCCCAATATTATAACTCAGGTATCTTGTTTAAAAAAAATCCCTTGTAAAATTTTGTTATTCCTGTGTTTATCTCTTTTCTATTATCATATCCCAGTTATCCTGTAAAAATGAATATTATAACTCATATTTTTCATACTCCGCAGGTTGTTAATGCAAATGTTTCATTGAAACGTCTGGAGGAACTTCTTCTAGCTGAAGAGAGACTCCTTCTGCCTAACCCACCAATTGAGCCGGGATTACCAGCTATCTCAATCAAGAATGGATATTTTTCTTGGGAGGCAAAGGTTGTTAGTTTTATTATTGCTTATAAAATACAAATACAGACCTTAGTCATTGATCATAGCCTCCAGCACATTTTGCCTATCTACATCCTTTCAAAATAGATTTGTTTAATCCTTTCAAATTATTTTACAACACGTGATGTATTTGATTTTTTTTAACTTTTGATTTTTCTAATCTATGACAGTCTGAAAGGCAAACATTGTCAAATATCAACTTGGATATACCAATTGGTAGCTTAGTAGCTGTTGTTGGCGGCACTGGCGAAGGAAAGACATCACTTGTATCAGCAATGCTAGGGGAGCTTCCTGCCGTTGAAGGTACAGATGTTGTCATCAGAGGAAAAGTTGCATATGTGCCACAAGTTTCATGGATCTTTAACGCCACGGTGAGTTCAAATAATGCTTAGTGAATCAGATTGTAACTTTGGATTATTTACTTGATTTTGTGTAATGAATACTTTTGTTTCTTAGGTTCGAGACAACATACTGTTTGGATCCCCTTTCGAACATGAAAAATATGAGAAGACAATAGATGTTACCTGCCTGCAACATGACCTTGAGTTTCTGCATGTAAGAATGCTCAGAAATATTAGTACGAGGTTAACTTATTTGATTATTCTTGATATGTATTTCGGAATTTCCTATGTTAGGGTGGTGATCTTACTGAAATTGGAGAACGTGGGGTCAACATTAGTGGAGGGCAAAAGCAGAGAGTTTCCATGGCTCGGGCTGTCTATTCTAATTCGGATGTTTACGTCTTTGATGATCCTTTAAGCGCTCTAGATGCTCATGTGGGCCGTCAGGTAACTGCTTCATAAATAACTGTGTTCTTCAAAATTATACTAAGACTTGGTCAGTTCAATAAAAGATTATTGTCTCTTGGTTATTAGTTCGATAGTAGTTTTAAGTACTTTAGACTTGTTTTTGATTTTGCATAATTTAATGGAAAAAAGGTATGTCCTTATTTCAGCAGAATGGTTCTTTTTTTCTTTTTGAAGTTCAGTAGAGTTAGAGTATTATGGAGAATTAGTATGTGGCAAATTAATATAAGCATATAACCACAAAAATTATTTCATTTAAGAAATAAATACCATGAGTAATAGTTTTGTCTTCCTTTGTGATCTTTAGGTTTTTGAAAAATGCATAAAAGGAGAATTAAGAGGTAAAACAAGAGTTTTGGTCACAAACCAGCTACATTTTTTATCACAAGTGGATAGAATTCTTCTGGTGCATGAGGGTACGGTAAAAGAGGAAGGAACATTTGAAGAGCTGTCAAACAATGGCGTTCTGTTCCAAAAACTGATGGAAAATGCTGGCAAAATGGAAGAATATGTTGAAGAAACGGAAGATGCTGACAAAACTGATGTTAAAACGTCTAAAACTGTAGTTAATGGTTTGAACCACGAACAGTCTAAAGATGTGAATCAAACAGAGAGAAAGAAAGTAGGCAAATCTGTCCTGGTCAAGCAGGAAGAACGCGAAACTGGTGTTATTAGCTGGCATGTTTTGATGAGGTATAGTTTTTAAAAAAAAAACAAGTTTAGAAACTTGATTGACAAAAGTGATATCATTGTTTTGTATCTTGTAATATGCCTTGTGTTGTGTATCACATTTCTAAATATATCTTTCTGACCAATTTTTTAATTTTCAAATACTATTTTGATTTTGTTTTGAATTGATGTAGATACAAAAATGCTTTGGGAGGTGCATGGGTTGTTATGGTTCTGTTTATGTGCTATTTTCTAACTGAAACTCTACGAGTTTCAAGTAGCACATGGCTAAGTTATTGGACAGGTCAAAGCAGCCGTTCAACTGGACATGGCCCAATATTCTACAACTTGGTCTATTCCCTCCTTTCGTTCGGTCAAGTAAGTTTTATGCATGATATTCACTCATTTCAATAAAAATGTAAATTTGGTGTTAATTTTTCAAAATTCCAGGTTTTGGTAACATTAACGAATTCATTTTGGATGATCACTTCAAGCCTTTATGCGGCTAGAAGATTGCATAATGCCATGCTCAATTCTATTCTTAGAGCTCCAATGGTCTTCTTTCACACAAATCCACTCGGGCGAATCATCAATAGATTTGCCAAGGATCTTAGTGATATCGATCGATCTGTTGCTCCTTTCGGAAACATGTTTCTGAATCAAGTGTCGCAGCTTATATCAACATTTGTCCTAATTGGAATTGTCAGCACAATGTCTTTGTGGGCCATTATGCCTCTTCTTGTCTTGTTTTATGGAGCCTATTTGTATTACCAGGTATGTGAAATCCATCTTTTTTTTTACAGTGCCTATGAAACTATAAAATCGAAATCTTTTTACATGTGAATTGTATTTCTTGCAGAGCACAGCCCGAGAAGTGAAACGCTTAGATTCGATTTCTAGATCTCCTGTATATGCACAGTTTGGAGAAGCTTTAAATGGCCTGTCAACTATACGTGCATACAAAGCGTACGATCGAATGGCCAATATCAATGGGAAATCAATGGACAACAATATCAGATTCACTCTTGTTACCATGAGTGGAAACCGTTGGCTTGCTATTCGTTTAGAAACAGTAGGTGGCATTATGATTTGGTTCACTGCAACTTTCGCTGTCATGCAGAACGCAAGGGCCGAGAACCAACAAGCATTTGCCTCAACTATGGGTTTACTTCTAAGTTATGCATTAAATATAACAAGCTTATTGACTGGTGTTCTAAGACTCGCTAGTATCGCTGAAAATAGTTTTAATGCTGTCGAGCGGGTCGGGACGTATATAGAGTTGCCTCCAGAGGGTCCCGCCGTTGTAGAGGATAATCGCCCACCGCCAGGGTGGCCTTCAGAAGGGTCGATTCGGTTTGAGGATGTTGTTTTACGATATCGCCCTGAACTTCCTCCTGTTTTACATGGAATATCCTTCACTATTTCTCCAAGTGACAAGGTTGGAATTGTTGGAAGGACAGGGGCAGGAAAGTCAAGTATGCTTAATGCTTTGTTCCGAATAGTTGAGCTGGAAAGGGGAAAAATCTTGATCGATGGCTGTGATATTTCGAAGTTTGGGTTGACAGATCTCCGGAAGGTTCTTGGTATCATACCACAAGCACCTGTTCTTTTCTCAGGTTTGTGCAATCTTGTAATATTCAAAACAAATATGAAAATGTTGGATTTTTTAACCTGATAATTCCTTTTTATATTTTTCGGCAGGAACGGTTAGGTTTAATCTCGATCCGTTCAATGAACACAATGATGCTGATCTATGGGAGGCCTTAGAAAGGGCTCACCTAAAAGATGTCATCAGGAGGAATTCTTTGGGACTTGATGCAGAGGTACAATTAATTTTCTTACAAAAATATGTAAGAAATTTCTGTGTAATAAATTGTTTGTGTCCCCTGTTGCATCATCAAGGTGTCTGAAGCAGGCGAGAATTTCAGTGTTGGACAACGGCAATTACTAAGTCTATCTCGAGCGTTACTTCGCCGATCGAAAATTCTCGTTCTTGATGAAGCAACCGCAGCCGTTGATGTCAGGACAGATGCACTCATCCAAAAGACAATTCGCGAAGAATTCAAATCGTGCACGATGTTAATCATTGCTCACCGTCTAAACACCATCATCGATTGCGATAGAATACTTCTGCTGGATGCTGGTCAGGTATACATGTAGCCATTTCTCGAGCCTAATCCTAGCTTCTAGAAGGACCCGTTTTTAATCAAAACTCGTTTCGCAGGTTGTGGAATTTGATACTCCCGAAACCTTACTGCAAAAAGAAGAAAGTGCTTTCTCGAAGATGGTTCAAAGTACAGGGGCTGCAAATGCTGAATATCTACGCGGTTTAGTGCTTAGAGGCGAAGAGAATGAGAAAGTAGATAGAGATAAGCAGCAAATGGATGGTCAAAGGAGATGGTTAGCCTCTTCTCGATGGGCTGCAGCTGCACAATTTGCACTTGCGGTTAGTTTGACTTCATCGCAGAACGATCTTGTGCAGTTAGAAATCAGAGACGAAGATAGCATACTGAAGAAAACGAGGGATGCTGTAATAACACTACAGGGAGTATTGGAGGGGAAGCATAATAAAGAGATTGAAGATAATCTTGATAAGTATCGGGTTTCTCGGGATAGGTGGTGGTCGTCTCTTTACAAAATGATTGAAGGTAGAATTTTTGATATGTTTATCTTATGGAAATTCTTTATCTGCATGGATTTGTAAGCTTAGTTATTGTTTTGGTTTGGTTTTTTAGGTCTTGCAGTGATGAGTAAGCTTGCTCGAAACAGGCTTAATGAGGCGGATAATTTTGAAGATCGATCGATCGATTGGGACCAAGTTGAGATGTAAAGCTAATTTTGGTTTAACTAGTTCATTTGCAGACTTTTGGCAATATTACTTCTACCTTTAGCTCATGTATCAGGGGTATTTATTACAGGTGATATGTGATATTTCGCTGTTTATTACAACTGCCTGTTAAGAAACGAGGCATGAATTTCAGAATACTCTTTCAATTTTGCATAAATGTATCAATTTCAACTATTGTCTATAATCTCTGAAATTTGAACCTGAAAAGATACATAATTGATTTTTCAGTTTTTCCTTCAAATATGGAAATTCCAACGTTAGACTCACATTTGGGGGGACGAGATCGAGTGATTTTTACCGGCAAAATAATTGATGAAAATTGATATTGGCCCTAAAAAGATGCACATTACGTTGTTTTTCTATTAGAAGGCTGGAAATGTGAAGGTGAAAAGTTGATCAATTGATAGCCAGAAAATATATCCATTTAATAATATAATGATGGAAATGTAGGGGTGAAAGATTGATTACACTCACTTAATATGGTTTATTAAGTGATATTGATAAATACAAATAATCGGTCGTTACATAATAGAATAATTAGCTGAATTTCCGGATTTGACTAAATTGGATAAAAAAACGGCTTTTAATATTTTTTTTATTTTAGTAATCATTAAAAAGGAAAGCCATCTGTAACCAATCATCCGTGTTCTTAATTATTATTTATTATTTTTATTACAACAGTATCTTCGTCCGGATCCCCACAGTAATCTCCTACACTACAAATAATGAGTAAAGAAAGAGTTTTTCTGTGAAAATCTCTCAGACTCTCCACTCTCTCTCTCTCCCGTGAAGCAGATCAATTTTCTTTCTTTAGTAGAATCGTAAGCAATGACGCTTGCAAATAAGGCTTCTTATGTTTTGTCATTTGGTTCCCACTTTTGTGTCGTTTACTTGATTTTATGTTTTGTGTCACTTACTAGTTTATTTGTATATAAGTCTGCTACTCTAGTCTTCGATCACTGGGGATAGAGGAACTGGTGAAGTACTTTGGTCTAAAGCGCTCGAGTTGACAAAGATTGACGTGGAATTGAAGTGCCAGATTTCTACTGGTTCTTGTTCCTTCAACCTTGTCTTTTTTTTTTTTTTATCTTTCCTTTTGTACTTTTTTTTGTTTCTTTGAAGTTCACATGATTTCTTGACGTGATTGATATAGGAGGAGAATGTGAATGTATGTGGGTTTTCAGGATTTTAATAATTCACATATTCTGAATTTCTATTCTTGTATATATTTTGTTATGTTTTTAGGGTTGGTATTTTTATTTTATTTTGTTATGTTTCAAGAATTTATTCAATATGATTTTATTTTTCAGACACCAACAATTGTGAAGTGATTTCCATTTAACTTTTTTTGATGATCGCTCTCTTGTCCCTTAGTTTCTAAAACCGGTTTGTTGTGATCGAATTCAAAGGAAAAATTGAACCTCATGCAACCTCTGTAGTTAATAGGAAATATTTTAATCTTATGCAGGCATACATTGTGCTTGAAACCATATGTACATGTTGCATCTTCACTGAAAGACCAAGAAATTGATTGAACTGAAGAGCCCAAATTTCTATTGGCCGGTGCAGAAAGATGGGTTCTGATCCCTTAGTTTGGTTTTGCCAGCCAGTGGCAAATGGCACTTGGGCTCAAACAGGCAGCACTTTTGGTGCTTATACACCTTGTGCAATAGACTCTGTTGTCGGAAATGTATCTCATTTGGTTCTTCTGGGCTTATGCTTATACAGAATATGGCTCATCAAGGTGAACCCCAAACTCCAAAGGTTTTGTTTGAAATCAAATTTCTACAATTATATATTGGCTCTTTTAGCCAGTTGCTGTGCTGCTGAGCCCTTGTTCAGATTGGTTATGGGTATATCAATGTTTAATTTGGATGGGGAGATGAGTCTCGCTCCTTTTGAGGTATGCAATTTCTTTTGATTATATTGATGTTTGGCGATTCTTGTTTTGTAAAGTAGACATTGGTATAATGTGGATGTCCGTCAACCAAATAAGATTAATCTATACTATATACTATCAAAATATTGGAAATGGTGAATTTGATAGATTGAAATTTTTTGTGGTTGTGTTTCTTCTCCTGATATATTTTTATTTAAATTCCTCATTTTTTTTATCATTTTCAAGAAATTTATATGTTTTACTATATCAAGTGTTCTTTGTCAACTAGTTAAGAGATTTGATGACTAATTCCAATCCATGCAGATAGTTCATTTGGGCATTGAGCTTATCTCATGGTGCTCTATGGTTCTTGTGCTGCTTGTTGAAACTAAGATGTATGTTAAAGAATTCCGATGGTACATCAGATTTGCAATACTTTATGTTTTAGTAGGAGATGCAGTTATTTTCAATTTGATATTTCCACTCAGAGATTTCTATGCCAGGTTAGTCTTTTCGTCCTTAGTCATTCAAATACACTTTTTTGAAGTCATTAATCACAATGGTTATTTCGTCAATTTTGCAGGTCTATACTCTACTTATGTATCGGTTCAGTCTTCTTCCAGGTAGATTATTATCTCTATGTTGGGAATTCTTTTTAACTTGTTTTTTCATCTTCATTGGTAATGACCACAATATACCCCACAACGGAGTTTGATGGCAAGTTGCAATTTTCGGCTGCACTAGAGATGCTTATATTTGCTAGAAATAAGTTAGTTACTACCGTAATCTATTACATTAAAGAAGTGAACTCTTTTAGGTTGTCATTTGAAAAGGTAATCAACTTATGAAGTTGATATATAGTTTGATAAAGAAAATTGGTCGTAAGATTCTCTTTTTTTTTTCTTTTTTGAGGAGATGAAGCTTTTCAAGTCTCATATAGGAGGCCTGATTCACTTAGAACAATATCCTAAGTCAATGATAATTACAGCTTATGTTCATTATGTATAAGTCTCGCTTTGGCATAACAGTTGAAATTCCATACTAACTGCCCTTATGCAGGCATTACTGGGGATACTTCTTTTTCTTTATGTTCCAAACCTGGAGGTATACCCAGGTTATGTTCCACTACCGGATGATTCAATCGATGACACCAAGAATGAAAAGCCGCTTGGAGAGCATGTCTGTCCCGAGAGATATGCCAATATATTTTCCAGTAAGTCTAGATGTAATTGTTTTCTCGTGGCTACTATGATTATTAGCATTTGATGTGTTTAGCTTGAATATAAAGATGAACATAAACTATATGATCGTGATAATTATTAATTAACATTTAATTTGGATTTCTGTTCCTAATGTTCCTTTGGCAAGAAATAATGCAAAAAAAAGATCAAGGATCTTCATATAAAAACGTGTCATTAACAACAGTATAAAATGATGTACTTGTTTGAGTTACCTTGTGACCAGTAGTCCTCTTTCTTGCACAGGGATTTACTTTGATTGGATGACTCCCCTAATGCAGCAAGGGTACAAAAAACCCATCACCGAAAAGGATGTCTGGAAATTGGATTCCTGGGACCAGACTGAGACTCTTAGTAAAAAGTTTGTATCCAATTTTTGTTTGCTATATTTTCATATTTTATAACTTCGCCAGATGACCTAATCACTTTTACAAGTGCTGTAGATTCCAGAATTCTTGGGAGGAGGAAGCTCGAAGATCAAAACCATGGCTTCTACGTTCTTTGAATCGTAGCCTTGGAGGCAGGTATGAAATTCGACGTTTTAATTACATCCTCGTTCTTTAATGAATTTGAAGAAAGCTACTATGAAATTCGACGTTTTAATTACACCATATGATTGGCTATTTGTATCTCGTGACAATTTGCTACTTTTTCTGCAGGTTTTGGTTTGGAGGCTTCTTCAAAGTAATGAGCAGTCCCCTTACTTGTACAGTTTATTTATTGCAAATGTTTTAGAGAAAATATAAATGGACTCATGATTCGTGCAGATTGGCAATGATCTTTCCCAACTGGCAGGCCCTGTGATACTAAACCATCTATTAAAGGTACTTCACTGCAATCATGTTTTAGTATTGTAAATTTTTCTGGTTGACCACACATCAAACGCATTTGTGTAGGCTAAGACTTGCTATTAGACTCAATTGGATTCTAGATAAAATGTATAGTTGATAATGGATTCCCAAATCGTACTATTTCTGTTTTATAATTGAATTTATCGTGCTTGCAGTCCCTGGAGAAAGGCAATCCAACTTGGGTTGGCTACGTCTATGCATTATTAATTTTTGTCAGTGTGGTATGATTCCTCTCTCTCTCTCTCTCTCTATATATATATATATATATATATATATATATATATATATATATATCCCCCCCTCCCTCGCTCGTTTGCTTAGAATGAAAGCTGTTTGACGAGATTAATGTTAAACTTTCAATTGTTTCAGTCTCTTGGAGTGCTTTGTGAGGCTCAGTACTTTCAGAATGTGATGCGTGTTGGTTTCAGACTAAGAGCCACTCTGGTAAATTCCATAATTTGATGAATGTGCATATATTTGTCGTTTATCTTCTTTTGATAGTAGAAATTGGTGTCAAACTAAATGTGTTAATTGAAGTTGGCACTGTGAACAGACAAAAACACACTCCCATTATTTTAATTTGTCAGTTGGCCATTTCCATAGAGATGAATAATGAAATATCACACAAAGCCTATAATACATTGTTATTTAAGCTTCTTGCTCATATCCTTCTTGTTTATCCCCCGAAAATCATTGTTTATTATATATAGGTGGCTGCTATATTTCGGAAATCATTACGGCTAACACATGAAAGCCGCAAGCACTTTCCATCTGGAAAAATAACAAATATGATGACAACAGATGCTAATGCCCTTCAGGTATGGACTCAACTAGATTGTCTGCATTTATTTACAGTAATCTTATACATCCTTGTGAATGTATAAACTTAATTGATCACACATTCAACTAATTCTTTGTCTTGTTTAGCAAATATGCCAGCAGCTTCATGGTTTGTGGTCGTCTCCTTTTCGCATAATCATGGCCATGGTTCTTCTCTACCAGCAACTAGGTGTAGCTTCACTTCTTGGTGCTGTATTATTAGTTCTCATGTTTCCTCTCCAGGTAACTTATTTTCTATTAATTCGTTTGATTTACCATGCTTATATCAATCTTGCATATACTTACTTATCTTGGGAAAACAGACTTTTATCATTAGCAGGATGCGGAAACTATCCAAGGAGGGATTGCTACGAACTGACAAGAGAGTTGGCTTAATGAACGAAATTTTGGCTGCCATGGATACAGTGAAGTATGAATACTTTAAAACTCTTGTTCATTCTTTTAATCCACACTCATAGGAGGTCTTTAGTAATCTATTTTGCTCAATGAACAACAGATTTTATGCATGGGAAAAGAGTTTCAAATCAAAAAATCAAATTATGAGAGATGATGAGTTATCATGGTTCAGAAAAGCGCAATTACTATCAGCGGTATGACATGATTCAGGAGTATTTAGGAAAATTCCTGAATGTACATAAAATCTATCATACTTGGGAATGAGTTCATTTTTGTTGTTTGGAACTTTGGCAAACTTGACCTAGTGACCATATCTCTTTGGTAATTTTGCAGTGCAACACTTTCATACTGAACAGCATACCTGTTCTAGTGACAGTGATTTCATTTGGGACGTTCACTTTGCTTGGTGGAGATTTGACACCTTCCCGAGCTTTTACATCACTTTCCTTATTTTCTGTTCTCCGGAATCCCCTCAATATGCTCCCTAATTTGATTACTCAGGTTTTGTAATCTATTTAATAAATTTCCTTACAAGTACAATTTTTTTATGGTTTGGACGCTCATATTCACCTCGAGTGATTTAGTAGGTTGGCTTTTTGAAGAAATGCATGTGCCTTTGGATAAGCAGATTCTTATTTGATTTTGTTTTAACTATAGAGGCTCAAATTTGGTAATTTCTTGGTTTTAATTTAAAATGGATAGAGAAATGGCGAACATATTTATGATATCTAGTTTAGACATACTTCATATTGTTATGAAAAGTAAATAAAGAAATAAAATTCCTGACACTGGGCTATATTTTCAGGTTGTGAATGCAAATGTATCTCTACAGCGATTGGAAGAGTTATTGCTCGCTGAAGAGAGACTGTTGTTACCTAACCCACCTCTTCAACCAAGACTTCCTGCGATCTCAATCAAGGGTGGATACTTTTCATGGGATTCTAAGGTATGCACTTATGCTCTTTGTAACTACTCATTAATAGTTTATACTTGTAACTAAATCTAGAAAGAGTATATATGGTTGCTGATGGAAAATTCCTATCTGTTTTAATAATGTATGATTTTACCATTATTCCACTAATGTTAAATATGATTTCTTGCAATTGCATATTTTAATCTGAACGGTCAACTTTACAGGCTGCAAGACCCACATTATCAAATATTAATTTGGATATACCAGTTGGCAGCCTAATTGCGGTTGTTGGTGGGACCGGAGAAGGAAAAACCTCGTTAGTATCAGCCATGCTTGGAGAGCTTCCTCCTTTAGGGGATGCAAGTGTCACTATCAGAGGATCTGTAGCTTATGTACCTCAGATCTCTTGGATTTTTAATGCTACTGTGAGATTCAGAATGTTCTGTCAAAACTCGAATTCTATAATCAACTGTATATTAAATGCAAAGATTTACCTTTATTTTTCTAATACAGGTACGTGAAAATATATTATTTGGGTCTAAGTGGGAACCAGCAAGATATTGGAAAGCAGTAGATGTTACAGCATTGAGCCATGACCTTGAATTGCTTCCTGTTAAGTATTTCAACGTTATGTTTGAGTTATTATTGAACTTTGCTCCATTTGTTATATTCTATAAATCCTGACACAAGTTTCTCATGCTATTGTGTCGTCAGGGTCGTGATCTTACAGAGATTGGTGAAAGAGGAGTAAACATTAGTGGAGGACAAAAGCAAAGAGTATCTATGGCTAGGGCTGTTTATTCAAACTCGGATGTTTACATCTTTGACGACCCGTTAAGCGCCCTAGATGCACATGTTGCTCGACAGGTATTTCTCTAGACTAAGGGGGTGTTTGGCTAAGCTTATAAGCTCTTTTAAACATCTTATAAGATGTTTGAGAGCTTATAAGCTCTATGAAAGTGTTAGGATAATTTTCTTAAAAAAGTGCTTATAAGACCAAAAAATAAGATGTTTGGGTCTTATAAGCAAATAAAAAATAAGTTGGCAAAACCCAACTTATTTCAAAATCTTAAATTTGGGATATTGTTTATATTTTTTCAAAGACATAAAATAAACCTAGTTAAGTTTATTCTTTCCAACAATACCTTTCTCCGAAAAAATATTTATTTTTATATTGTACAATTCTCTCGTATAACATTTGAAAACATCTTATAAGTCCAATAGACTTATTTTATCCAAACACTTAAGAGCTTATTTTTTAAATAAGACGAAACATCTTATAAGCTCTTAAAACATCTTATAAGATGTAAGAACTTATAGGATGTTTTAAATAAGCTTAGCCAAACACCCTCTAAGAAATGTGAATAAACCATAGATAAAAGCATCATCGTGATTTGATTTTGAAAATTCTTGGAACTCCATTTTTTATTATAAGGTCCAGTTAAGTGTTGGTTCTCTAATTCACCTGTCGAAAATCTTTACACGGTCTAATGTGTATACACGAAATTGTGTTAGTTTCTTAATACCATTTAATTTCTTCAATCCAGGTTTTCAATAGTTGCATTAAGGAAGCACTGGGTGGAAAAACAAGAGTGCTAGTCACGAATCAGTTACATTTTCTACCCCAGGTTGATAGAATAGTTTTGGTCTCAGAAGGTATGGTGAAAGAGGAGGGCACCTTTGAGGAGCTCTCAAAGAATGGTACCCTTTTCAAGAAACTAATGGAAAATGCAGGCAAAATGGAAGAACATATACATGAAAATGGAGATGTATTGGATTTGCCCCATGTATCTTCTTTACTTTCTTCGGCTACTGATCTAAATGAGGTGCCAAAAGATGCAAACTTGACTAGAAAAAGGAAAGAAGGTAGATCAGTCCTTATCAAGCAGGAAGAGCGGGAGACTGGGATGGTCAGCTGGAATGTATTGTCGAGGTAATCTTTTTGTATTAGCTTTTATGAACATTATATTGTTTTGGCATAATTTGATAGATAATGATTGTACTATTCGAAGCACCTTTGGATATATGCGATTGTTATAAAAATGTAACATATTCAATAATCTTTTTGTGATTAAGAATTGATTTTGTTGTTGTTCTTCCACTTTATCAGGTACAAAAAAGCTCTAGGAGGCTTGTGGGTTGTAATGATATTGTTTTCATGTTATACATTAACTGAAATTCTTCGAGTTTCGAGTAGCACATGGTTGAGTGTTTGGACAAAACAGAGCAGTTCACAGGGTTATAGTCCTGGTTTCTATATTGTTGTTTATGCAGTATTGTCCTTTGGTCAGGTATTTTCTAATCTATATATGGCATATTTGAGTTATTTATTTGACTTATTCCTTTCATGGCAAAAGTTCATTTTATCTAACATTACAATCATTGTCTGCAGGTGCTAGTGACGTTGACAAATTCGTTTTGGTTGATCACATCAAGTCTTAATGCTGCTAAAAGGCTTCATGATTCTATGCTATTGTCCATACTTAGAGCTCCAATGGTATTCTTCCACACTAATCCAATAGGACGGGTAATTAACAGATTTGCAAAGGATCTTGGTGATATTGACCGCAATGTCGCCAATCTTCTCAATATGTGTCTAAGCCAACTATGGCAGCTGATATCAGCTTTTGTGCTCATTGGTACCATCAGCACTATATCTCTCTGGGCCATTATGCCCCTTCTCATCTTATTTTATGCAGCCTATCTTTATTATCAGGTCTCTCTCTCTTCACATTCTTTTTTTTTTTTCTCTTTTATCTTAGCTGACATAAACATGTACAGAAAATAGAACAATTGGGATTTTTCATAATTAAATTTCTTTTTTAATGCATACAATCAACAATAGAGCACATCCCGGGAAGTAAAACGTCTGGACTCCATCACCAGATCCCCTGTATATGCACAGTTTGGAGAAGCCTTGAATGGGTTGTCAACAATTCGAGCATACAAAGCATATGATCGAATGGCCAATATTAATGGGAATTCGATGGACAATAACATCAGATTTACCCTAGCTAATGTAAGCTCAAATCGCTGGCTTACCATAAGGCTCGAAACCCTAGTAGGCATCATGATCTGGTTAACAGCGACATTTGCTGTCATGCAAAATAACAGAGCTCAAAATCAGGTGGCATTTGCATCTACTATGGGTCTGCTCCTTAGTTATTCCTTAAATATAACTAACTTGTTGAGTAATGTCCTCAGACAAGCAAGTAGAGCAGAAAACAGCTTAAATTCAGTTGAACGTGTAGGCACGTATATAGATTTGCCTTCTGAGGCACCAGATGTGATTGAAGGAAACCGGCCTCCACACGGATGGCCGGATTTAGGATTGATCAAATTCGAGGATGTTTTTTTGAGGTACAGGCCTGGGCTTCCCCCTGTCCTAAAGGGATTGTCGTTTACTATCTCTCCACATCAGAAGGTGGGTATAGTTGGACGAACTGGGGCTGGTAAATCAAGCATGCTTAATGCGTTATTCAGGATTGTTGAACTTGAGAGAGGAAGAATTTTGATTGATGGTTTTGATGTTGCAAAATTTGGATTAACAGATTTGCGAAAAGTTCTTAGTATCATTCCTCAGTCTCCTGTTCTTTTTTCAGGTAAATATTATTTTCGAGATTCTTATCAATTTGCTGTTTGGTATTAGTTTTTTGATTTTATCGATATTGTTTTGTAGGTAATGTTCGGTTCAATCTTGATCCTTTTGGCGAACACAATGATCTAGACCTCTGGGAGGCTTTGGAGCGAGCACATTTAAAAGATGTCATCAAGAGGAGTCCTTTTGGTTTAGACGCTGAGGTAAGAAGATTATATAAATGTCATAACACACTCGATACATATGCCTACTATATATTGATAATTTATAGTAGATGTAAATTTATATGCACATTATTAATGAAAAATAAATTGCTTTTTTGGAATGTCTCAAAAGGTTTTAGAAGGGGGTGAAAATTTTAGCGTTGGGCAAAGACAATTATTAAGCCTTGCTCGAGCATTACTTAGGAGGTCAAAGATCCTTGTGCTTGATGAAGCAACAGCTGCAGTTGATGTTAGAACTGATGCACTTATTCAGAAAACCATCCGAGAAGAATTCAAGTCTTGCACTATGCTCACCATTGCTCATCGCCTCAATACTATTATTGATAGTGACCAAATTCTTGTTCTCGATTCTGGTCAAGTACGATCAAGATCTTTCTTTAAATCAAGTTTTTCCAAAAAGTACCCTCTTGTTTAAAGATACTGAAAATTTTATTTCATTTACAGATGGTTGAGTATGATACACCAGAAAATCTTCTTGAAAATGAAGCAAGTGCTTTCTCTCAGATGGTTCAAAGTACAGGGCCCGCAAATGCTGAGTACTTGCACAACTTAGTGAGAAAAAAAGACGCAGAAAAAAGGTTTAAAGAAGAGGGATTGAGCCGTGATGGTGATATGAGATGGCTTTTATCTTCCCACTGGAATGCAGCTACACAGTATGCTTTAGCCCTCAATCTCACCTCTTCAATAAAGGACCTTCAAGTATTGGACTCTGAAGATAACGTCATCAACAAAACAAGGGACGCAGTGGTAATTCTCCAGGAGGTTTTAGCGGGTAAACACGATAAAGAAATTGAAGAGACGCTTAATTTATCTGAGGTTCCAAGATATAGATGGTGGTCGGCTTTCTACAGAGTAATTGAAGGTAGTTCATCTATAAATATTACAATTAGTGCATCAAAACCTTTATTTTTTTTTATTTTTTTCCTGCTAACCTTATAAGGGTCATGTATAATGCATCTCTATCCAATAATCATGATCAGAAAAATTTATTATGTTTTTTAGTTATCTTGATTCTGATCCTGATGGTGGTATACATTCAGGTCTTGCAGAAATGAGCAGGTTGGGAAGAAATGGGCTACAACTGGAAGATGGTTTCGATGATGAACCAGAAAGTTGAGTTACATCTGAAACTGAGTAGCACAGACCGATGAAGAATCTGAGAAGAAAAGGTGAGTCATTTTTGCAAAGATAATTCCTTCAAAGAGACAACTCGAGGAAGAATAGGCTCAAGTGGAGATAACAGAACTCCGACATAATCTTGCCCGAGAAGGGAAGGTGAAAGATGATACAAAGGTTGCCCTTTTTTTTAAAGCTTAGATTAGGCTTGCTTTTATCAAAGATTTGATGTGTTTATAATCGATTAATGAGTAAATTACGTGGGCAATCCCTCAGTAAGACCTTAATTATGAAAAATACATAAAAAAATTGAGAAATTATCATAATTTCCCCATCGGTATGAGCAAATTTCAATTTCACACTTTGTTAGTAAAAGTAAAAAACAAATTACATCACTTTAGCTTTTTGAGTAATGTCTTTCGAATTATCTCTAGATAAATTTGACCTCATTTTCAAAGCAATGAAGGGCAAAATTCAAACAGAAGAATGTACATTACTCCCATAATGTGTGTATAGGCCATAACTAGGACTTTAGGAGTACAACAACTAACTACTTAAATCTCATGGGCTGCATTTTGCACATCATCATACTCTGATACTGTGGCATTACTTAAAATTGCCTCAAAGCTGTGGGCACAGGCACTTGAATACACTATTAGTGCTTGAAAAACCTTGGGTAAGCTTGTTTGTAGGTTGTCCAAAATCATCACTCTGGTTGTTTTAACCGAATTTATATATTTGGTCTTCTCGTCTTCAACTAATCTCTTTAGTGCTTCAACTTTAGCACGCCTGATAATTAACGGGTGCTTTGAAGTTAGAGTAGAATTTGCTTCTTCAATAGAAAAGCTCCCTGCAAACTTCATCTCCACTTCTGATAGAAGACTCAACTCCCTTTCCAGTTTCTTCTCGAGCTTATCAGATCTTTTTCGCATATTGCATTCTTCTTGCTGCTGCAAGACGATTGCGTGAACAGCTGATAACAGAGACTTAATGGCCTCGGATGCCATCTGTAAACACAATATTGAGAAAAATGAATTTCCACATTAAAAGTTAGGCATAGTTTTTATTATTATTTCTCCTGAAAATGCAGAAAGTTACACACATAGAGGGTTATAACGAGTTTACCTTATCGGGCAAAATATCAAGTGCTTGCAACCATTTCTCTGTAAGGGCATGCACCTTAGAAGAGTTGCCACCATGTGGGCTATCAATGTCTTTAAGGCAGTTGGTACTTTCTGTCCACTTCCAGAGGGCCCTTACATATTCTCGCTGAAATTTAACGAGATTGCAGAAAGTGTTGTACCAAGAAGTGACTTCTGTCTGTAGCTCAGCTGCAGCCTGGCGATGGTATTCAGTTGTAGGTTCAACACTTTGCTGATCTGTTATGTGATTCAGCTGCTGAGAAATATGATTTTGGACTTGATGGCAATGATGCATTGTTTGCCACATGTGTAACTGTCTGAGAATACAAAGAGACAGCAGAGTTGTATTAGAGATAACTATATCTCACAAGATCACAATTAAAATTTCCTCATGCGACAAAAATGAAAACAAAACCAAAACGGGACATTTTGGAGTAATCTTGAAATCAATTCTGTATGTCTTAACAGGCTTTCCTTTCTCAGTTATGGATAATTCATTTAGTTGGTTGATATAGTTTTGGTTTCAAGATGAAATCGATTGGAAAAAGAGACAGCTTTAACACATTAATTATGGCATGAACTGGACATAAAGTTTCATGTGATGAAGACTTTACCCTGAAGCTAGTGCGATTAGCTGAGGCTGCAGCTCCTTGTCTATGAGGTTCAATATAGTCGAATAAGACTTCCCAATCGATTCTTGTAGAGACGAGATGTAAGATTGCAAACTCTCAACAGTTGAACGTGTTTTATCGGTCTTGGCCCAATCATGCTCTTCCTCTTGTCTCTGCAGTAGTAAAGATTTTCTTTCATGCTCCATCTTGGCTATTTCTTCCTCCTATGAAAAAAAATATATATATTAAAAGAATAGCAGAAAAATCAGCACAAAATTCAAACGACCAAAAGTATACATAACATCCCAAATAGTGAACACACTACAGTTTTCAGAGTTAGAAAGTTCATAGATCACCGTAACATCCTTGTACAGTTTCTGCTCTGCTGAATAAAGTCTCTGGAGAGTGATGCAATGAGCTCCAGGCTTACAGGGCTCACCACATTCAGAGAAATGTCCCATTTCTCTATTAGATTGAAGTGATTTAGAAGACCAACTCCATGTCAGCGCACTAAACACTTTTGCCGAATGGCTATTCTTCTCTGCAAAATCATGCAAATATTAGCTCTATAAAAGTCTTTTTCCAACAATTAATGAAGTAGTAAGGATTAAAAGTATTTACTCTTGTTCTCTTTAACACTCTCGTAAAGAAAAGTGCCCCCCGTATCAATATCTACAAAAACGGCTACATCCTTCACTAAAGCAGATGCTTTCAAGAAATATTCGTCCAAGTCCTTAACAATACCGGTCAAGCTCTTCTTACTCCTGCAAACCACCATAGCCGTATCTGCAGTGTCTTTGGTGTGACAGCTCATCATCGACGAATTATCATCCACAAATTCACCAATATGCTGCTTTCTTTTAAGTAAATTAACTTCATTACCACCATAAGTAGCCTCATCCTCGTTTTCTTCTATAAATTCACTATTTGTATCTGCCCATTTCTCCTCTTCAACATGATCAACCGTTACACTACTTTTTTCACATTGTGGCAGTGAAGAGGCAAAAGGGTCCCAATATTCCCAAGACGAACTAGGAAGTGGAGGTGGAGGAGTAATACCACTATCTTCATCGATTTCAATGATTTCTTCTACTGCAGATTGGGCTTGTAGTGGTTTTTTATCGTTAAATTTCCTTAACTCGGGGCTAAAAGACGGTGGAGGGGGTGGTGATGGCGGTAAAGGGGGAGGAGGGGATGGTGGGAATCCAAAACCACTAGTGGTTTCATCAATTTCTAATGATTCAGACTCAGTAAACTGCCTAAGTGTAGCTCCAGTGTTTTTCAATGATCTCAAATAGGCTAATTGTGAATCAGCAAATTGTTTTCTGTATCCTAATAGTTGTTTCAAAAGCCTTTTCCTCTCCTTGCAAACTCTAACCCTCTCTTGTTTTTCAATTCTTGATGCAACACAACCCATCTCTACAAATCTGGAAATGTTAAAGTAACCCTTAACAGAAAATGATATTTCTCACAACTCTATAATAGTTTAGTTCTTTAGTAAAGCTGAGTAAATTAGATTAAAGTTTTGGATATTCATATCCTAAAAAAATGAACACAGATAGTAAAAGCTAAAACTTAAACTTGAAGAACTTCAGCACACAACATAATCAATCTGTCTGATCCAGACAGCATATATTTTCTTGAAAAAGCATGAAAATGGCATGTAATTACAATCCTATAACTCACAAAATTATGCACACATTTTCATCTTTTTTTTTTTAATCTTTTACAGATTCAGCCAAATGGAAGAAGACAAAAGAACGTCCGATGAAAATTACCCTGCTCAGAAATTCTGCTAAGCTCACAAACCAATGTATTTTTCAAGAAAAGATCTTCAAAAAATATGTTTACTAGTCCTCCACAATTCCTCAGACTATAACTCAGGAAAATAGCTCAAAATACAAAAGTCCATTTGCTGAAACGAATTACTTAGCTACATGCATTGTTGAATGTAAGAGGTGGTGAAAATCCAAATTTTTGTCGTTAAACCCAGAGATAAAAAACAATGAAAATGGATGTTTAGCAGATAAATATACCTTTTTAAAGCAAAGAGAAGACAAAAGACAATGGTACTGACACGTAACCTTCAGAGTCTCAGACAATCAATGTCGCAACAACTTACAGAGTGTTGAGAAAATTTAAAAAAAACAGGAAGAAAATATCAAGAAATTGCAGAATAGAAAAGGTGAGAAAGATGGAAAAAGAATGAGCTCAAAACCCAAGACTTACAAGAGCAAATAAAAACAACTCACTCGAAAAAGCCTAAGGAAATAAAAATTGTATTTTTCAAGTGACCTTTAAGGAACAACTACAAGAGAAATCTTTTACCAGGGCCCTCCTCTTAACAATCAAAAAGCACTTTTTTATTAGCTAAATAGTAAAAAATTAATAAACATATTTCTTCATCTTTTTCAATAGCATACACGCATGATGACTTGTAAAACTTTCTTTCAATGCTCACCTTTTTGCTTTCTATTGAAAAAAGGTTGTTGAAGGTGGAAAGTGAAAAAGAGCAAGAAAATAATGTATAAATAATACCACTTATTTTCAATATTTGTTCTGATTTTCTTTTAATGGCTGAAAACAAGACTATATTTTGAAATACGAAAGTGTCCCTACAAGCGTGCCACGATTCTGGATACTGGGCCTTGATAGAGACCCAATACTGTTATGGACTCAAAAGCGTTTGGGTTGATGTTTTAGGCCCATTAAATGTGGGCTTATAACATTAAGCTCTTGAATATTATTCGTTTTCTTGTTTTACAATTAATTAGCTCAAGCCCAAGTCCAAGCCAAAGCCCAAACCATTTCTGTGAAGTTTCTGCATATATATAATCTAATATATATTATATATATATACATCGTTATATAAAGACTCCTAAAATATCACTCATAACTCTCAAAGCTTGGTAAATTTTGTGCTCAAACTCTCGAGAAACATATTTCAACAATGTATAAATTTCCGAAATGTGGATATTTACATTTATGTGATCAATGTTTAGGAAACATGTTAATGAAATATAGACAAAACACAATCAAGCAAGGACAATTAGTACCATAAAAATATATATTAAATGGAGATAATATATGATGACTATCCACATTGTCAAACTTTTCAAGTTGTCCTTATTAGGAATTTTCAAAGATTAACTTAATTAATAACTTATAAAACAAGCTAACAAAACTTCGTGTCATCCTTTGACTTTGTAGCTTCGGTTAATAACTTGGATTGTTTTTAATGTGAATATTTTAATTCGATGCACAACGTTGCACTTATTCACATTAATAATAATTAATTTCGTTATCTCTCATATATATCAAATTTGATAACATCATAAAATTATTTCAATTATTAAAATCAAATACGACAATTTACTTCAGGAAAAAAATAAAGTAATTGTTATTTTTCCTTTTCACAAAAAAAAAAGTAAATAGATGATGAAGTGATTAAAGAATGTGCTTTTTAAGTAGCTGACTCATAGCCGGTTGAGCTGAGCCGTAGTAGATGAGCTAAACAAGCCGAGCCACATGCAGCAGGGAACATCTTTTTCTTTTTATGATTGCGTGTGCGGGACGGTCGCGGCTCGTGACCGGCTTTCATCAATGGCGCGTCAATTCCAATGTGCTTTGGGTTTCGGAAGTTAAGCTGAAAAGCCGGCAGGCCCGTGTGCTTGAGTCCATGTCCAGGCTCCAGCCCATTTCTTTTTGTTCTTAATTAATTAGTTCAATCATTATACTTGTCTTGTTTTATCTAATATTATCTACCAAAATGAATTTAATTTTTTTTAATCCGAGTAACTTTTTCTGTCTATTTATCTTAATTTTTCTTCCTTGACTGAGCACAGTTGGTCTCTCTTCGTAAAGCTTGGGCAAACCAGCCTTACCTTACACAAGAGCCGGCACTGGGAGCTTGGCATGTTGCACAAGCTTGGCATGTCACAGTTTGGGGCGTTCTTTTTGCATCATACTTTTGGATCTTTTTTGGCACACCAGCTTTCTTGGGCCACCACTACCTTTGCTCAAGATCGAGATGCATCGGTACTCCATAAACGCTATGATACAATGATTAATTTTTCTACTTTGTATTCCCTTGTTTTGTTGTACTTTTTGAATATTTATGTTTATTGTCCTTCATTTGATTTGGAGATTGAGGAGCCAAAATCTGTGGCTACCCTTTCAAATGCTATCTTATCAGGGCATGACCCACTGCTTGTACAGAACATTTTGATCATATATACCATTTTTTTACCTGATCAAAAAAAAAATTAGCAATAGTATTTGATGAATGCTAATAATAATTTACCACTTTATACTTTGAAATAGCTTTCATAGAAAATGAGGCAATCAATGCTTGAATTACAAGTAAAAGCAATTATTGGCTTTTAGTAGAACTAAAAAAAAGAAAAAGTTAAAAAATCACTATATAGTACCTTTCTTCAAAATGAACCTCGCAAATACAAGGATATCAAAATTGTACCAAATGAACTAAATAAATGTCATATTTAGAAGTCCAAATAGGACATATTTCCCAACCGTCACTTAAATATTTGCATTAATGTATTCCTTTAATATATCATAAATAAAAATCATTCTGCAATTAAGATAAGTACCTTGCAAACCTATTCAATTCCACAACAATACCTTTTCTTATATAGATTTCATTATCATATTCATTATTTCCCATTTTCCATATTTACTAGGATCCCACTTGAAAGAGAAATCAAATTTTCCTAATAAAGATTCAAAGAGTTGAACAAAATAAATAGTCCATCCACATGGTCTAGCTGGATAAAACAGATAGCTGTTACTTTCAAAATATTATAATTATAATTTATAACCAATAATAATTAAAGAATATGACCAATAATCCAATACTATATTTTGGGGCTTATAATAAGCTTTAAAGAATTTAGAATCTCTATGCAATGAGTATGTTACAAGAAAGGGACCCACGTGTATGATAGAGCCATTTTGTGTTTCAGAGCTGCCATTATTTTACCTTATTTGCTCTTCCCAACATTAAAATTACATATATATTGGGTTGAGGAGAGATTTTGAAGATTTTACAAGGAAACCCTGTGTTTTTTTTCCTTACTTTATACTCAAAAAAATTTCTTTAGTGACTAATAATGGGGTTAATGGGTTTTGGTGTCTCATTTGTCACAAAGGGTTAAGTTTTGGAACCTTCCTATGGTTAAAAGGAACTAGTGTCAGAAAACAACTGGGTTTGTTTCTTTTTTTTGGAGGGGTTGACCTAAATCTCTTGTCTGATTCAAAAAAATTATATTTTTATTTTATGCTCTGGACTGAGATTTAGGGTCAGTTGAGAGGAATAATACGTCGTGGTTTGGTTGAGCATTTTGGTGTACCAAATTGGTTTTGAGTAACCTTTTGAATTTCTCGAGTTCTTTTTTTATATGAGTTGAATTCTGTAGTTTTTGTGGGCTTTTACTGAAGGAAGGAGTAATTTGGGGTTTTTTGCTCAAAGATCTGAGCGAGAATCGTCGAGAAGTTTGGATTTGGGGATTTTAAGGTAGTTTTGTTGGTTTTTTGTGGAGTACGAGGTTCTGAAAAGTTTCTGAGATTTGGGTTTTCACTCTGGCTGCTCAATTTTGAAGTGCATTTGGCTTGGCTGAGGAGATTTTTAGGGTTAGAGGGATTTTTAGTCGATTCTGAAGCTGGTCATTTGCAGAGATGGCTTGTATGAAGTTGGGATCCAAATCTGATGCATTCCAGAGGCAAGGCCAGGCCTGGTATGTTTTTATAACTTACTCAAAACTTTGAATCTTATTAGTTACTTTGCTATTACCAGAAAATTTCTTAGATGCTTAAACCGATTATCTGTTGTTATTTCACAACTTTATAGTGTTCGTTTTGTCAATGTTTATGATCCATGGACTCTTTCATATGACTATTGATCCAGTACTTGCACTGAGTTCAATTAGGCCTTTTAGATCATTCTCAAGTGTTCTCGAGATTTGACCCCGATACAATCAAAACCATCCATGTGTGGGGATCCAATGGTAGTGATTAAGTATTTGATAAACTGAATGATGATAGAATTGATAGTAGCCTGGGAACTACTGAAATCTGTTATGTAAAATGGTGTATAATCTCTTGACCTTTGTTGTCTTTAAGTGTAGGTTTTGCACAACTGGTCTCCCAAGTGATGTCGTTGTCGAAGTTGGTGAAATGTCTTTTCATCTTCACAAGGTATTATTTTGGTTTTCATTGATATTTGGCCCCTGAATTTTGAAATTGGTGTAACACTGTACTGTTTCAAGTTTGAATTAATTTCATGTAACTGGCACTTTTGTTTCATCTAGTATGAGCTTTGTAGATCTATACAAGAAGTTAACATCCAACGAGAAGACTTAAAAAAAGTGTCTTGCTTATGCCTTTTATCACAACATAAGGATATATAGTTTAACATGTTTGGTAATATAATGACCTCTTATTAAAGTTGAATTGTTCTATTGTAGTTTCCATTGCTTTCGAGAAGTGGGGTTATGGAAAGGCTAATTGCTGAGGCATCTGAAGGAGAAGAAGGTTGTGTTATTAAGCTCCCCAACGTTCCCGGTGGATCAAAAACATTTGAACTTGTAGCTAAATTTTGCTACGGGGTTAAGCTTGAACTGACTGCCGCAAATGTAGTGCACCTTCGCTGTGCGGCCGAGAATCTTGAAATGACCGAAGAGTATGGTGAGAGCAATCTTATTTCTCAAACCGAGATATTTCTCAATCAAGTGGTTTTGCGAAATTGGAAAGACTCTTTGAAAGCACTTCAAACTTGTGATGATGTTCTCTATTATGCTGAAGAACTTCAGATCCCTAAAAGATGCATCGACTCGTTGGCTGCCAAGGCATGCACCGACCCGAACTTGTTTGGATGGCCCATGATGGAGCAAAGTGGGCCCATGCAGAGTCCTGGCGGTAGTGTTTTGTGGAATGGAATAAGCACGGGGGCTCGACCAAAGCACTCGAGCTCAGATTGGTGGTATGAGGATGCATCTACCCTAAGTATGCCTCTTTACAAAAGATTAATCTCAGCTATGGAATCTCGAGGTGTAAAATCTGAAATAATTGCCGGGTCCCTCAATTCTTATGCCAAAAAGTACTTACCGGGGCTAAACCGCCGTCAAAGTTCAACTGACTCTAGCAACCGTCTTGCATTAATAACCTCTCTTTCGGAAGAGGATCAGAAGATTCTTCTTGAAGAGATTGATAACTTACTTCCAATACAAAAGGGCTTAGTCCACACAAAATTTCTATTTGGTCTACTAAGAACAGCCAAGATTCTTAGAGCAAATCCCACTTGCATATCGAATTTAGAGAAAAGGATAGGTATGCAGCTTGATCAGGCAACTCTCGAGGATCTCTTGATGCCGAATTTTTCTTATTCCATGGAGACTCTATACGATGTGGACTGTGTGCAGCGTATTTTAGAGCATTTCTTGGCCATGGACCAGGTTGCGGGTGATGCATCCCCTGGTTCGATCGATGATGGTCAATTGATGGGATCACCGTCACTTACACCAATCACAATGGTAGCTAAGCTGATTGATGGGTTCCTTGCGGAGGTAGCCCCAGATGTTAATCTCAAACTCCCCAAGTTTCAGTCTGTTGCATCAGCAGTTCCTGAGTATGCACGGCCCTTGGATGATGGTTTATATCGTGCAATTGACATATATCTCAAGGTAAGTTTTTCGCTACTCTCTTTGGGCTCATACAATATATTGGTCTCTGAACTTGTTTATTACATCAGGTTTTATATGTAAATTAAACGGAAATTTTTGAATAATTGCATGTACACCCTTCACTTATTGGGTAATTACCATTTGTCCTTGAGGTTTTGCAAATCGACACAACACTCCCTATCATATCCTAACAACGCGAAAACTGTCTGAATTCTGGTTCCATCCCTTATTACAACGCATCTAAAATCTTCTTGTCCCTTTAATCCCTGCAGTCTCATCCATGGTTGGCAGAGTCTGACCGAGAAACCCTCTGCCGTCTGCTCGACTGTCAAAAGCTCTCCTTGGAAGCTTGCACACACGCAGCACAGAACGAGAGGCTGCCTTTAAGAATAATAGTTCAAGTCCTCTTCTTTGAGCAGCTTCAACTAAGGACTTCCATTGCAGGATGCTTCCTAGTCTCAGACAACCTCGACGGCTCGAGACAATTGAGAAGTGGCTTGGTGGGGCCCGATGGAGGCTGGAACACGGCTGTAAGGGAAAACCAGGTACTGAAAGTGGGTATGGATAGTATGAGGTTAAGGGTGTCTGAGCTTGAGAAAGAGTGTTCTACTATGAGGCAAGAGATTGAGAAATTGGGTAAAGTAAAAGGACCGAGTACTACTTGGGGGAACGTATCGAAGAGATTAGGGTTCCGTTTGAAGTCACAAATGTGCAGTGCTCAAGAGGGATCTGTCAGTAAGCAAAACGGCGTAAAATTTGAGAACGTGAAAGACAAACATGGAAAGGAAAAGAGAAACTTAACTGCAGATGAATAAAATTTTCTTCATTGTTTATGCCCTGTTTTTTCTTTGTTTTTATATTAGTTCAAGTGTGTTTACCCTGCTTTTGCTGTTCTTGCCTTGTAACTTAGGTTAGACTGCAAGGGCAGTAGTGTATTTTTATGTATCTTGTAACAAGTTTCTCAATGTGTATTATGAAATTTCTTTTTTACAGACAAAGTTAAAAAACTAGCCAAGATTTGCTCTCTTGATGATCAACTTGAATTTGTTGAATGATTCAGTTTTATTGCAAAATAATTTGGGCCGAATCTATAATAATGTCAAAGTTGAGGGTGTTAAGAGTAATCGTTTTGGTTTGACAAATAAAGGCTATGTTTGTTTATGTAAAAAATTGTAAATGGCTAATGTGGTACAATTGATTTCATTTTACCACTTGGATCATCTCAAATATTACATTTTATTATATATTAGCTAACTAGTAACCATTAAAATAAAGTAGCTATTATCATTTATTTAAAAAAAACACTAGAAGCTTTCAGAATTCCTACCCCTCCGATTTTGCTTCAAAAAATGTGTAATTTCACTTGGACGAAATTCCAGTTTAATTCATTTCACCCACATTAACAAAATTACCAATTCCTATATATATATATATATATATATAATTTCACTTGGATGAAATTCCAGTTTAATTCATTTCACTCACATTAACAAAATTACCAGTTTAATTCATTTCACTCACATTAATAAAATTTCCAGTTCTTATATAGGTAATTTGGTATGATAATCACTTATATTTTGTGAGGATTCCTTCATAATTTGATATAAATGATTATCTGTATCATATCACTCAACGACCTAGAAAATGGGCAATCCAAATATAATTTAAGCAAGTACTCAAAAATATATATTTTAAACATATTAAATATTAAGAATATACAGCACTAGATAGCAGATTCCTATAATTTCTATGAATTATCTATATAAATATTTGTGTATATATAGCAAGTATATTTTGCATAATAAGAAATCAAACCATATATTATCAATCTAATCAGAGCAATCAAACAGGCTGGAACCAGCACTCGGTCAACTTCATCTTTGCCATTTCACACTCCTAGTCAACGCTCAAAATAGCAAACTCATAACCATTCTCTCTCTATTTATACCTAGCATCTTTTTCCTTGGAGAATTTATTCATACTTGTAAGAAATCAGTGATACACAAATAAGACTTAGAATTCTCTACCATAAATCAACGTTTGTTGCTCGTTCTCGATCTCGATAGGTTTGTATTATCACCGTAATAGTAGCGCCGGTGCATTTCCCGGTGATCGCTGCGTTCAGGTTCGTGTTTGTCCTTTTTGATCGTGTTTTTTGTATATTTTTATTTATGTTTTTTCTGTGTTCTAAATATTTTCAATCTGTACTTATACCTGTGTTCGCACTGTATGCGTGAATTATCTTAGGCGACGTTGTCGTTTGATGAGGTAGCTGTCATGGATTCCAAATGATTTAATATTATTTTAACTAATTAATTAGCTCACATCTAGTTGTGAGTGCGTGAGTATTATATTATATATGTATCTGTTTATATATTACATATATATATTTGGCCGTCTTTCATATGACTTGGTGTGAGTGTATGATGGGGATCTTCATGAGCCTCTTGTTACTATATATATCTGCCGTCGGAGAGTATGAATTCTAGAATCGCAGTATTAATTATCAGATAAATACAGTTACGTCTTCATTTAGGCAAGCTTCAGCTATATCGATTCAGGTCTCGTTTCATCTTCTCCTTCTCCACGTATTTTTTATTGTGCATAAAAATCTGATTTATCATTGTTGGATGTTATTCAATCCTGATTAGATTTCTGAATATTAATCATGATTTGGTCGTATTTTGAATACAGAAGAAAAATGGGGGTGGAGACTAACGGAGGGGTGCTAACAAGAAGAAGAGCGTGCACGTGCACAAAAGACGATTTTCTCCCTGAAGAATCGTTTAAAAGCTGGGGCAATTACGTCAATGCACTCAAACAAACACCGGCTCGGCTTGTGGACCGTGTACTGACCCGGTCGAGTTTGGAGGCCGAGCTGGAGGTGAAGGCGCGTAGTGGACACGAAATGAAAAAGACGCTTTCATGGTGGGATTTGATGTGGTTTGGCATGGGCGCCGTCATCGGCGCTGGAATATTTGTTCTCACCGGCCTGGAGGCGCGTGACGACGCCGGCCCTGCTGTGGTGCTATCTTTCGCTGTTTCTGGACTCTCCGCCATGCTTTCTGTCTTTTGCTATACTGAATTTGCTGTGGAAATCCCTGTTGCAGGTATTAGTTATACTTTATAAATTAATTATTATTATTACTATTTTCTGAGTCCAAGGAAAAAAATTCTATATTTTAAAGGCGACTCTGCATGTGGAACCATGTAAAAATAAAGTTCACGATATGATTATCATATTTACAATTTCAAGGGATAATCAATAATTGGTCAAGATTATTTATTGGGTGGAAAAATTAATGATATTGAATTGAGAATTGAATGAGATATTTTACAGCACATGAATAAAGATTAAGACGTTCATATTTTAATGGAAAATTTTGTGTGGTTTACTGACTTAAAATATAAACTATAGTTTCTTAATTCCTCTTATCGAGTAGTCGCTTTAATTCAAAAATGTGTTACTTTGATCTAGTCAAGCTAATCTTAGGATTGTGGTACATGCAATCAGCTATATGATTTCTATATTATCAGCCCCACCGGTACCTTTCAGCGGTCAATTGTTTTAATTAAATATTGTCAATACAAAATATTGACTTTTTCGTAAATGGCCGTTTTAAATTCTACCAAACGACTTGCCGTCTACCCTCCATTGTTGACTAGCTAAAGTGACTCAATTTTCAAATAATTTATCTTACACTGCGTCACCTAACCTTGCAGCCCAATTCAGCCCATTAGTCTTTGGTTTCAGACTTTTAAGTTACCCAAAACGATCTAAGTAAGCTTTTTCATATGTATCCGGCCCAAAAGCACATTTAATGATTAAAGACATGTTCCTGTACCAATTATCAATTATTTTGCAGGTGGTTCATTCGCCTACTTACGAGTAGAGCTTGGTGAATTCGTGGCCTTTATAGCCGCCGGAAACATCCTCCTAGAGTACGTAATTGGAGGTGCTGCGGTGGCACGTGCTTGGACATCCTACTTTGCCACACTCTGCAATCGAGAGCCTGAAACTTTCCGTATCCACGCCCATGCGCTAACAGAAGGCTATAACCAACTCGACCCCATATCAGTTGGCATAATCATCATTATCTGTATAGTTGCAGTACTCAGCACAAAAGGCTCTTCCCGTCTCAACTACATTGCCTCCATTGTCCACATTGTTGTAATAGCCTTCATCATCATATGTGGCCTCATCAAAGCTGACACCAGAAATTACACTCATTTCGCCCCATTTGGCCCACGTGGCATCTTCAAAGCCTCTGCAGTCTTATTCTTCGCATATGTCGGTTTCGATGCTGTTTCCACCATGGCTGAGGAAACGAAGAATCCTGGCCGAGATATCCCCATCGGTCTAGTAGGGTCCATGGTGATCACCACGGTTATATATTGCCTGTTAGCTATAACGTTGTGCCTTATGGTGCCATACACTAGTATCGACCCTGATGCACCTTTTTCGAGGGCATTTGTGAGCGTTGGATGGAGTTGGGGTCAATACATAGTTGCTGCAGGTGCATTGAAAGGCATGACTTCTGTCCTGTTGGTCGGTGCGGTCGGGCAGGCCCGTTACCTGACCCACATTGCCCGAACCCATATGTTGCCTCCATGGTTTGCAAAAGTCGATCCCAAAACGGGAACACCCATTAATGCTACTATTGTTATGCTTTCTGCTACTGCAGTCATTTCCTTCTTCACTCAACTGAGCATTTTATCCAATTTGCTCTCAATCTCAACTCTCTTCATCTTCATGCTTGTAGCTGTTGCCCTTCTTGTCCGTCGTTACTATGTTAGTGGTGAAACATCCAATGCAAACCGTAACAAATTGATCATCTTTCTTATCCTAATAGTTGGATCCTCAATTGCTACTGCTGCTTATTGGGGAATTAGTGAAACGGGTTGGATCGCATATTGCATAACTGTCCCAATTTGGGCCCTATCGACTGCAGGAATCTGGTTTTTCATCCCACAAGCTCATAATCCTAAGCTTTGGGGAGTCCCATTGGTCCCTTGGTTGCCATCGGCATCCATAGCCATTAACATCTTCCTCCTTGGCTCGATAGATAAGGATTCATTCATGAGGTTTGGGATTTGGACAGCATTACTTTTGGTTTACTATGTGTTCTTTGGACTTCATGCTTCTTTCGACACTGCAAAAGCTTACGATGATGAGAGGGCATACAGGAAGACAGAAGAGGGAGGAGCACCACCAACGGCTACTATTTCTTCTGTCGATGGTAGAGATGGTAGAAATGCATCTGCAACACCTATCAATTAGCTTATTATTCAATTAGTTTCAGTATTTGTATGTATTTCCATTTGATCAAGATGGTAACTGGTAAGGATATAGTCCACAGTTTAAAAGTCTGTTAGAGTAATTTCACTGCTCCAAGATCTAGCTTCTCCTTCACATCTTTAAGAACATCAAGCTCTGCGTGTAAATGAACCAATATAAGTATTTGAACATTATGAAAGCGTATCATATGAATTAATACTTGTTTATATCATAGAAACGTTATGAAACCGGAAAAATATATTTAAACTAAAGAGCAAAATTGGTAGTAGTCCGGCTGTAATTATTGACAAATACCAATCCTTAGATTTCATCCCAGCGAGACGTACAACAACCGATGCACAAGGTAACATCACAAGTTGTGCCTTAAACTAGTAATAATACCAAAATGCCCCTCACACCTTTCTTCCACATCATTATTGCCCTTTTAGCACCCAAAAGTCAAAACCGTTACATACACATACAATACAAACAACAGTATATATCCTTTTTCCATTTATAATTTTCTTTTTTTTAAACAAAATGGATGATGGCGAAGGGGGTTTAGGTTTAAGCTTTGATTTCGAGGGCGGCCTAGATACCAACCCTACGCATCCGACCTCATCTGTGCACGTGATCCAATCTTCAGCGGACGCCAGAACCGCATCCGCCACCTCAGCCGTCCCTGTTCCGCCGGCGACGGAGGTGATTGGCGGTGGCGGAAGGCGGAGCTTCCGGCAGACTGTGTGCCGGCACTGGCTGCGATCGCTGTGCATGAAAGGCGACGCCTGTGGATTTCTTCATCAGTATGACAAGTCGAGGATGCCTGTTTGCAGGTTTTTTCGCCTCCACGGGGAGTGCCGCGAGCAGGATTGCGTGTACAAACACACCAGTGAGGATATCAAGGAGTGCAACATGTACGTACTACTTATGCGGTGTCATTTTGCTTCTTTCAATTTTAGTAATATTTGCCTCTTGCGAATTGCATATGAATTGTATTGTTTGGGATAGTGAAGATTGATGATTGGATATTTGGATATGCGTTTAGTTTGTTCCGACCGATTATGAATGAGACAGCTGTTAATCTTGCTTGGGAACACGAACATCACCAGTGCGGGATTTGCCGCTCTGTACGTATTATAAAAGTTATGTTCGGGACTTGATGTCTGTTTATGCATACTTATATGCATGAGTAATGTGGGCTTCGGTGCAACAGTAGTGGCCATCGCACTGTGACCTGGTGGTCGAAGTTATGAGTCATGGTAACTAACAGCCTCCACCACCTGTGGAGTACCCCTAAGTACTGATAACTTCCCCAGATCCTGCAATGGCGCTGTTCTCTTGCACTGGTCATGACTTCAGCATCATTTTCATACATGCTTGTCTCCACTGTGCTGAGGAGCCAAGTGGAAGTTACACTAACATATATTATTTTGTCAATTTATTGTCTCTAGAAATCTTTCCAATCACCTCTCTCTGATTATTATTTTTTCACGTGTGATTACACTTTTATATCTTCATTTTCATGGTTTGAATTATTAGCCCTTTATTGGTCTGCAATCTGATTGGTAGTGTTATGTTGCAGGTATAAATTGGGATTTTGTCCAAATGGTCGAGATTGTAGATATAGGCATACAAAGCTGCCTGGACCTCCACCTTCTGTGGAAGAAGTTCTTCAGAAGATTCAGCAAATGACTTCATACAACTACGGAAACTCAAACAGATTTTTTCATAACCGAAATAAAAATTATTTCCAACACACAGAAAAGTCTCAGTATCCACAAGGACCGAATGGTATAAATCAAGTAGGAAAAGGTAGCACCACAGAGTCATGTAATGTGCTTCAACAACCACAGCAGGAACAACAGGGCAATCAGGGTCAAATGCTGAATTTCCCCGATGGCCAGCAAAACCAAGCTAGTAAGGCTGCTATACCCCTGCCCCCATGGAACATCTAGATGTGTCCAGAAAAGGGTCTTTAACTAGGTTGCGGAAAGAGTTTCATGTATCTATCTGGATGGTACTCTAGAGGTTTTCTCCCACAGCAGCTGCATTAACTGTTGCCTGATGTTCCATTCCTTTTTATTGCTCTATGGATAATGTATTTAATAGTTTTGACATATCCCTTGGCTGATCTGCGGCCTTATCAACAAGTAGGAGAATAATCTGAGCGATATGCATGGTCTTCAGCCATTGTAACACTTTTAACTAATAAACTTGGACATGGTCTTTTGTCATTGCGTCTATTATTGTCTGTGAATTACCCTGAAACTTATTGAGGTCACTGGAAAGCTAGTCTACTCACATATTACTCTGGTTGTGCAGAAAAGAGGTACTCTTTTCAAGAGATGCCTTCTTTTAGCCATTCTGATAAGAGCTACTGGAAAACCAAAAACAATGTGTTTCTTAGTTTCTCTTTTGCATGATATTTGAGTTCTAAATGTCGATCAGAGTTATCTCATAGTCTATAGAAGTTGTTGTCTCCAGTGTTTATTTTGATGGCAAATCCGGGCTTTTTATCCGATTGCTCTTATTTTCTTTCCTTGGGTTTATTGATTGAATTGTGTATTTGGCTAATTGTATGTAACACCTTAGGATTATTCTGTGGAGGCACGTTCACTTATACATGTATCCTGTGCATATGGTTGCTGTAGGTACATGGTGGTCTAAAGTTGCTACAGCAAGAATCTCGAAACTGTCTGTACAAGGAGTATGGGCATCTCAGTGAAGCACGAGGCTAAATGTAATGAAGCTTTTGAATATGTTGATAACACCGTTTTGATCTTTTCAGGTAACATGAGAGACATTTTCAGGTTGTTCTCCATATAATTTCAACAGATACCAATTTGAAAGGTTGTATCTTAAGTATGAAAAGGCTATAGAAAATTTACGGTTATTTCAGTATTTAACAACGACTACCTATTATGTGTATCATTCATGATAGATCTATTGGTTGCTCTGTAGGTGGAGGAAACTGGTAGCACGCTCATGGAACTGTTCATTATGGACAGAATTTTGCTGTCTAATGGTTAAAGGGCCTCACCACGAAACAAAGTGAATAGCTATAAACAATATTGTTATATATAAACAATATATATGTTCTATATATTTATGTTCCTTTATATGTATATACTTTAAATAAATGTTATGCTATAAATTTATATTATAAATATCCAATATACAGTATATATAAAATATTTACAGAACGCATTATTTATTTACAGCATAAATGTTTTCTTTACGGTATTTGTCATATAATTTTTGTTGCAAAGATGTATTATCCCTTTAAATGTTTTTTGACACAACAGAATTGGGTTTTGTTTTTCCTAAAATCATTATTAGAAAACATTAGGTACAGAAAAAAAGTTATTAAGAAAAACATTGTTAATAATTTCAAAGTAAGGGGAAAAAGAGAAGAAAACAAAAGTTATTGGGCTAAAAATAGAAACATAGGAGTCACAGGGACTCTTTGTTAAATACCACTGATTTTTTTTTTTTACTAAATACTTGTTAAATTGTGGCAATCGGAACTTGCATTTGCACAATTGCAAACACCACTCGCATTTAATTGTGGTGCAACATGCTGGGAGGTTTGTACGGCGACCTGCCGCCACCGTCCTCCGCAACAGACGACGGCTCCAATACCACATCCACCACCAATGTCTGGTCTAGCAGCGTCAAGATGGCCCCGTCTGCCCTCCGCAAACCCTTCCCCCCTCCCCAAACCATCCTACGGCCCCAACAATCCAAGCCTAAACCTAGACCTAGCACAACTCAGGCGACCAGTGACGATAAGACTAATACTTATGGCACGGCTTCGTTTCAGCCTGCACTGGTCGGAGTAACCAGCTCCGTCGTCGAAGAGTACGATCCGGCGCGGCCGAACGACTACGAGGACTATCGGAGGGATCGGAAGAGGAAGCAAGCTGAGGCGGAGGTGAGGCGAGAATTGGAGGAGAGAGAGAAGGAGAGGGAAGAGAGAGAAAGGAAAGAGAGAGATCGAGATAGGGATAGGGATAGGGTTAGTGAATTGAATATTTCCGGCGAGGAGGCGTGGCGGAGGAGGGCGGGCATTAGCGGCGGAGGTGGAGTGCCGAGATCTCCATCGCCGCCGCCGCCGGGAAATGGGGGAGGGGAAGGGTTTAGTATTGGGAAATCGGATAGTGGAGGGCTAGGGTTGGGAGCTGAAGGAAAGATGACGGCGGCACAAAGGATGATGGCAAAGATGGGGTGGAAACAAGGACAGGGATTGGGGAAGCAGGAGCAGGGGATTACGACGCCTTTAGTGGCGAAAAAGACGGATAAGAGAGGTGGTGTTATAGTGAATGCCAGTGAGTCAAGCAAGAAGATTAAGGGTGTTAACTTCAGTGGGACTCCAACTAGGGTTGTTCTTCTCAGAAACATGGTATGGATTGCTTATTGTGTTTTTAGAAATTCGATTGTGTGTTTTGATAAACTATGTAGAATTGTTTGTGTCTTTGTGATTCTTGTTCAGCGCTTTGGTATTGTGATATTTATGAGGTTTAACCTTGGAATTCTATGATAGTTTAACTTTCAAATCCTGGTCTTCAAGTAGGATTTAACAGTGGAGAGTGGTTTAGGAATGACTTTAGTGTTTACAAGTTCAGATTAGCTACTATGGAGCTTAGTGGAATACAATTTTAAATCTTTAGGCAATGACGGTTGGAATTGGTTTTGGGGGAATCATTCATCTTCTGAACAACATGGAGTGTGTTGGTTGGAAATTAAGAATGTGTCCTGCTTGCTTAGTCAGATTCTGCGATGAAGAAATTGAATACTGTGTTTGGAATTAGATTTACTTCACTTCACTTTGAGAAAGAGTAAGGTTATTAATTTAAACAGATTGTAAATCTGTTGGGTAGAGAAGGAAAGTGGCGCATATAAGTTAGATGTATTTGATTACGCTTCATTAGTTACTTTCCTGCATAAAGTACTTCAAAGAATGAATAATAAAAACCTTTGTTCAAGGGCTGAGAACACTATTTTTTACTGGAAACTTTGGGTCCATATCAGTGTTTTAAAACGCATTTTTGGGGCTCGCCCGAGGCACGCCTCGAGGCGGAAAGTGGAAACGCAGTGAACCTTAAGTATTTATCTTATCCTGCTCTCCACCCCCCACCCAAATGGACTGATTACTTCATCCAAGAAACATCATTGTATTATGGCTTAGGGGAGGTGAAGCTTGATTTCTCGCATCACACACGTCTCCCCAATAATGCATCACATAGATCTATAGTCAGTCATTGTTTGGTGTATGAATTATCTATGAATGGTTGCTAAATTTACAATCATCACTGTTTGAACCAGCCCCTGGCTACAATTTATGTGAATGATTCTGATTTCATTTTTTATTCTATCTTTAATTCTGTAAGCGTGAGTTGCCTAATGTGATGTGTGTATTTTGGCCTCTTGTTGAAGGTTGGCCCAGGTGAGGTGGATGATGATTTAGAAGGTGAGGTGGCAGAGGAGTGCACTAAGTTTGGTACAGTGACCCGCGTCCTGATATTTGAGATTACAGAACAAAACTTCCCACACGAAGAAGCTGTAAGGATATTTATTCAGTTTGAGAGAGCAGAGCAAGCAACTAAAGCCATCATTGAACTTGAAGGTAGGTTTTTCGGAGGTAGGGTGGTTCGTGCTTGCTTTTATGACGAGGAAAAGTTCAATAACAATGAGTTGGCCCCCATGCCCGGAGAAATTCCTGGTTTCTTTTGATGTTTGGTGTTTTAGTGGATTTTAAGTCAGCTGTTTTTGGTCAAATGTGAACACATGTAGGATCATAATTCCAAGCTGCATGTTCAGAAGTCCCTTAACTTCCTTTGCAGGTCAGCTGCGTGAAGTGGTCGTCTGGCTTTGTTTAAACGGTTAGTCAATGTCGAAGAATTCATTATCTCCAAGGCATATAGAGTCATTTACTTTGGAGTTGTAACCACTGTTTGCTTATTTTCAGTCTTAGTGATATCTGATATAGCTCTTCTTAAATTAATATAAATAGTTGGATTTGCATACAACTCTTGCCTTGATTGAGACATATTTCTCTATTTGCATCCTTGCATAGGTCATCTTAGTCCATAGTTTGTGATCAGATTCTGTGGAGTGATGTTTTTATCTGGGAAATAGTGTTTAGTGTGTTACTACATATTTAGATGAATTGAATTCCATGGTTTAATAAAGATTAAACATAATGTTAAGAGTTAGGCACTGAGAAATGGTTTGGTGTGGTGAATTATTTTAGTGGGCATGCACATCATCTCATTAACGGCCCATTTACTAAGAATATTGGGGCTCGGGTGGGCCTGCGATTTTCATAGTAGGCCCATCAACGGCCCATAAGAAAGATAATTGGGCCTAAATATTTTAAATGAGGCCCACTGATGGCGCATTTCCATGGAAAATTGGGCCTCATTGGGACAACATTTTTCGTGAGGCCCATTAATGGCACATTTCCATGGAAAATTGGGCCTCATTGGGACTAAACATTTTTCATGAGGCCCATTAACGGCCCATTAATTAAGAATATTGGGCCTTGTGTGGGCCTGCGATTTTCATATTAGGCCCATAAGAAAAGATAATTGGGCCTAAACATTTTAAGTGAAGCCCACTAAGGGCCCATTTCCATGGAAAATTGGGCCGCATTGGACCTTAACATTTCCATAATGCCCATTAACGGCCCATTTACTAAGAATATTGGGCCTCTGGTGGGCCTGCGATTTTCATATTGGGCCCATCAACGGCCCATAAGAAAAGATAATTGGGCCTAAACAATTTAAATAAGGCTCACTAAGGGCCCATTTCCATGGAACATTGGGACTCATTGGGACTAAACATTTTCCATTAGGGCCGTTAACGGCCCATTAATTAAGAATATTGGGCCTTGGATGGGCCTGCGATTTTCATATACGGCCCATAAGAAATAATAATTGGGCCTAAACATTTTAAGTGAAGCCCACTAAGGGCCCATTTCCATGGAAAATTGGGCCGCATTGAACCTTAACATTTCCGTGAGGCCCATTAATTAAGAATATTGGGCATCGGCAGGGCCTGCGGTTTTCGTATTAGGCCCATCCACGGCCCATAAAAAATAATTGGGCCTAAACATTTTAAGTGAGGCCCACTAAGTGTCGCTTTCCATGGAAAATTGGGCCGCATTGGGCCTTAACATTTTCCGTGAGGCCCATTAACGGTCCATTTCCAAACGTTTATGGGCCTCGGTGGGCCTGCGATTTTCCTATTAGTCCATCTACGACCCATAAAAAAGATAACTGGACCTAAGTATTTTAATTAAAGACCGGGCCCATTTCGTCATTGGGCCTTAACATTTCAGTGAGGCCCATTAACGGCCCATAAGCAATTATTATTGGGCCTGTCGTATTCAGTGACGCACATTAACGGCACATTATCATGAATATTGGGCCTGCTGGACCGGCGATGTTCTATTGGGCCCTTGACGGCCCAATAGGGTCCATAACATGGTTAATGGGCTCAGGAGCAGAAAAAGAATTGAATAAGGCCCACACCGGTGTATAATGAAAGGATAGAGCTCATTTTACTTTTAAATCAATATTTCATTTAATACCAAGAAAACTAAATTTGCATATCAATAACAACCTTGTACATTATTCATGAATTTGTTATGGTGAGAAATAGATGTAAAGCACCAGAAAGAAAATAATGTCACGTGAACAACAGTAAAATTCATGTATAACAAGTGTATGGTAATAGATAATAAACAGTTAGCAAAATTGACTCAAACTTGGGCATTAAAAAATGGGGGTCTCTGCTAGTTCTGTCATTTCAGTCAAAGGATTTGACATCTAAGACCAACAACAACCGATGGTGATCACTTTGTTCAACATTCTAGGTTTCGAAGATAGAGTAGGGAAAACAACTATTGTAAAGACAGAAGATCCCCGACAAAATTTAGAGACATCATAAAATAAAAACACTTGCAACGAACAATAGTAAAACCAAAATAAAAGGGGGTGTAATTGTATTCCAATACTCCATTTACAAAATAACATGGTTACAAGAAAATGAAAAGATAAAATGCTAGATAGCATTACTAGCAAAACCATAAAGCTCATTGAGAACCAACAAAAATGGAAAATGTTCATTTAGAATCACTTCTTAGCCTTATTGGCCTCTAGGGTGCCCTGCGTCATAAACAATATTGTAAGACCATATGGGTTTTTCAGTTAAATAATAAAACAATTAAAGATCTAAAACAATTGAATCTGTATTAAAAATAGTAAATCATAAATTTTAAGATAAGATTGTTACAGGTATGATTTAAAATCAAACAAAAATCTAACTTCCCTATATCTATTTGTCCTATGTTAAAATCTAATTTTAACATAAAAGTAATTCTGGAAAAACAATGAACATAAAAGTAGAGATTTGAAAAGAGGCCTCAGATAGTCGATCACACATCAATGTTAAGTTCAGACGGTAATTCCATAATTGTATAAACAAGTAATCCTCACTGGCCTCAAATATCAATTCAATTCATTCTTCAAAAACTAATTAGAGAAGAATCATCAAATATAATTATAAAAATTAGAAAATGTAATCGCAGAAAACGGCTCCGTGGATGAACGGTTAAAATCAGTCCACAGGTTCCTATCAACGTGCGAAAAGTCGATTTAGGTTCAATCATGACACCGCCGATCACAGCCTAGCTACTGGCGACGTGGCATCGAACCATAAACAAAGAACAGTATTAGATAAAATCGAAAAAAGAGAAACAGATTTAAATTATAGATAAAAATCGTAACCTCAGAAACCCGTTCCAAATCACACATACAGCAGCCGGCGGTATTAAGTCCCGACCGGCGTAATATTTGTCACTGAGACAAATATAGACGCCGGTGGATGGGAATTACGACCTACGGCGCTGCGGTTTAAAGTGTCATACGGCACTTCCTATACTTGGGAATTCTTCGTCATAGGCAAGTTTGTAATTGTATTTGAACTTTGAACAAACAAGAACAATAACAGAACATTTAAACAATTAAGAAGATCTACACAGAAAGACATGACTACAGAAGTTGAGATAAGAAAGGTATTGAAGGTATGATGATGCGAATGATTTAGGGTTCATGAATTGGAAGGAGATTAAATAGGAATTTGATCGAGATTTACGGAGTGAGTGTGCGGCGGGGATTGTTGTTTTGGTTCAGTCTAGGGTTTTGGTGGCCCAAAAGCTAAGGCCCACTTTAAGAAAAGTTTTCAACTTATACATTCTGAGCGGCCCAGCCCAATAAGTATTACACCATGGTCTGAATGGCAAGACAAACCCAATTGGCCCAATAATGCCCAAATATGTAGATTACACTTTTCAAATTGACAAAAACTGAATTGATCGGATCGAACGTTGCTCTCAACTCCAGTGTTCATCACCTTCCAAATCCGGCAGCCGCCGCGGCCATACCCATTCAAATTCTAGATTTGAAACTCTGTCCGCCGTGCCGGAGACTGATAAATCGTAGAATTGTGAAATGTCGATGGGCAGTGATTCGACATGGGTGGGAAAGAAGCCTCTGAGAAGAGTGGGAGGGATGTCTGATGCCCTATCTATCGCCGCCGATCTGGGATTCTCCGTCGCCCCTACTCCTACTCAGGTCACCTTCTCACTCTACACATACACCATATTTTTGATATCACTCGAATTTGTGTTGCTACAGTGCTAGTTCTCTGCTTTTGACTTAGTTTTTGTTGGAACAGGAAGATATCCAGAACTTGTCGATTGAGAAGGGGGATGACTTGATAAGGATCTTGAGAGAATTAACTGCTGTGCAGAGAAAAATAGCTGATCTGCAAGTGGAACTTCAAGGCAGAAAGGTACTGCGGTTTTAAAATTTGTACCTGCCATTCATATATATTTGAATTCAGTATTGTGATGTCTAATCATTCATGAGAGTCTACCATTTGTGGGCCAACAATTCTATTCGATGAACTCATATGATTATCTGTGGAAATATTAGGAGGACAAGAATGTGGCGCACTTAACACATGTGAGTGAAATGGAAAAGAAGATTGAGACTTTAGCTCGGATTACAACCATATTGAAAGATGTTATTCAGAATAAGGTAATTCAGTAAACCTGAATGCTGCTAGATTTTTGCTTCATATCTTGCTTAGATGCTTCGGGATGGAGTATTTCAATGTAAGTCATTGCAGATCAAAATATCTGCGGTTATATACCTTTTTGCTGATTATTCTTGGAAATTTTTCCTTTTTCTAGGATCGGATTATAGCTCGACTTCAGCAACCTTATTCACTAGATTGCATTCCAGTGGAAGCAGAGTATCAGGTATGTTAAATTAGGTAATATAATTCTATATAATTCATCATTGGTAACTCCAAGACATATTTGAACCCCTGATGTTCTTTTCATGTTAATTTGTCGCTCATCATATAATCCTTGTTGATTATTTGGCTGAAAACGATTAACATATTTGTAATGCTTGTTTTTCTTCGTCATGCCCAGAAACAATTTTCAGAATTGCTGATGAAGGCTGCAGGTGATTATGGTGCATTAACAGCTTCTGTGGCTGATTTTCAGTGGAGCCAGAACTTCAAAGAACCACCAACAGTATGGGGGGTAAGTTCACTGCCCATCCCATCTTTTTCCATGAGTAAATTACCTTCCAACACAAATACATACTTGTGCACTGTGTCTATCTGTTCGAGCAAGTTTGTATGTGACTGACTCACAAGAGACTTCAATATGTTATAGTATCCAAGTTGGAGCCCAGAGTTTTAAAGGCTTCTTCAATAGTTATTATGATAATCTTAGTTTCTCCATTCTGTCCTGTTGTATTGGTACAGGAAATGCTACGTCCAATTCCTGTTGCATTGGCATCTTGCACTAGATTTTTCGAAGCCATGACTGCAATGAGAGAGTCATTTGCAAAGCTCCAAACGTTGAGAGTTGGTCATTCTTCTCAAAGGCCAAGTGGAGAATCTGATTGTGTAACTCCTCTAACTTGGAGAACTGAGTCGAGTTTTGATGATTTAGCCGTTGGAAACCTCAGAAGGCAAGACAAAGAGCTGCAGGAAGCAGATGGTATAAGCAGTGAACTTGGTAATGCAAATTATGATGATGGAATGAGCCATAAAAGATTGTCATGGCCACCAACAACCAAGAAGTTGTAATTGTTTCACTGTAATTTTGTTAATGTAAATCTTCAAATATCCTGAAGAAGATCGATTTCTGCTTTCTCTGCTGTTTTGTTATTCATACTGTTTTTTTTTTTTTTTTGTATAGAGGAGATGTTATTTTTTCAGTCCAAAGGGTGAGATCAGATCATGGCCTGGAGTCTGATCCAGGATGAGTATCACTTTGTAATCTACTGGCCACTTTTGAGTGATTCATATATCATCTTTAAAGTTCCATAATTTATCTTGATGCAAAAACGTTAATAGTGTTACTTCATCCTTCTATACAAATACTTTTATACATAAAATATGAAGTAAGACCTTGATTTACTCACCGTTCTAATTATGTTAGACAAGGAACGGAAATTACTTGTACGGCATGTGTTGCTGCAAAATTGCATTTTCCATTAAATTAATCAAGGGTTTCGGTAAATACACCGTTCAAGCAATGCTGCAACAGAGAGTGAATAATCTTGCAAAACACAACACCACAATGTACAATTATTCTAGACAACATCAATATTTCAGAAGCTGCACACACCTCATTTTGTATAGGAGAATGTCAAAGAACGAGGAGAACGAAGTCATCTAGGTAACTCGAGGTCTGGTCTTTGATCAAGAGCCTCAATCGTCGAATTATCAGGAAAAGCATCTGGGTAGGTTTCCATGATTTTTTCCTTCATGCTCCTATGAATTCAAAGCAAAATATATAAGACATGCTAACTTTGAACCTTTAAACCCGAACTGTCGAAGGCTTTAACTTCATAAGACGTATAATACAACAGTACTATATATAGGTTCATCGCTTCAGGCAGGTGCGATGGAACAAGTAGTGGGCATTGATGAATTGCGGAAGCATATATGAAGGACAGGTTAGCTTGAAGTCTGACCGAGACTAAGATAATTCTTTCAAGAAGAAAAGATCTATACTTGAAAATGAAATACATAGGAAGTAAAGTAACATTCAGCATTATGATTGGGAAGCAAGAAGCATACGCACATCAAATAGGACAATGTGAGTACAAATAGCAAGAAAATTAGCAATTTATTTACTATTTAACTATGAGTGAAGACCAGATAGCATCACCGGAAGTGAACATTATGAAGATTAGCTCCTTTAGCTGACCATGGCAACGCTGAAAAGGCCACTTCTATCATTTAAGTGTAAGCTCTAACTAGTGATCTTGTTCATTTTATTGATCAAGGATTTAGATTAAAAGATGCATTTGTTAAATTGTGGAAGACATTATTTAGTAAACCATTGAGCTTAATTGAAGATATTTCAATATCCGAAGTCCAAAGAGGTTCATGATCATTTATACTTTATCAGCATCCACCAGTACCACAATCATTTTATGAACAATTGTTGAGCAAGTAATCACAGGCTCCAAGCCACTAAACTCGAATTGCTCGTTAATGATTAAACCTTATGCCAGCAGAGGAATTAGAAATATTAGACAAAAGGTTATTACAGGTGTGCATACGTCCAATTGTATGAATTTCACCAATTACATAACAATAACAAAACATACAAATTAACCTAATTGTGATTTCCGTATCCTGTATGCATAGTAATTATCAGTCCACATAAAGAAAAAAAAAGAAATTGTCTACTAAAATGGAGAATTTTACCTGAGCTTCTGAAAGATGTAATCGAGGTCTGCTTTCATTGATCGCAAGAGGCGTGTGTTCTTAGAAAAATCCGCAGAAACCTCCGCGAAGCAATTTTCTGAATACTCATTAAAGTGAGATAATACCGCATTACTGTCCTGCAATCTCCCCAATCTGCATCAACCAAATAATTGTTTTTACGAGTAATATGGTAAAAAATATACAGAATCAATTATTATCGGAGAAAAATACAGGTGATTATTAGCGTACATACATGAGGTGCTGAGATTGTTTGAGGCAATCCAAATCCTGAGAATCGACTAGAGTTTTGAACTCTCTCGAAATTTCTTCAGATGCCGCTCTTATTGAATCGCTTTCCGATCGAGCCATTTTTCGATTATACTCCTACTCCAACAACGTGATTTGCAGAAAGGCAAATTAGGAAAAGAAAATGAAGACGAATTAGAAATCTTAAGGAAGAATCGATTTTAGTTTATTACAGTTGTATTCTGAGAAAATGTAAGGACTTTTATTTGGGCCTATTTATTCGGCTTTGTATTGGGCTAAAATGTGTTATGAGCAGCGATCCGGTTAGATATTTCGCTGCTAGTTATGTTATCTGAAATTGGGCTTTAGACCCAAATATATCAGACCCTTATATTCAAGGGTAAAATTACAATTCTATCCTTGTAAAATAAGAATTAAATTATATCCGCTTTAATGTGATTTATGAAAATCTCAAATAAAAGATGGTTAAGGGTAGATCCTAAGGTCCTCTCTGAATAGTCAATAAATGTATTTTATTACAATATTAAGACTCAAAGTTTCAGATAATCTATATTAGTCATTCATAAATAAATGAATCATATATGTGTATATATATATAATATATGAGATTGAATTACGTAAAACCTTGAATTCGGAAGTCATCAATTGATTATAGAGTCACCTAAAAACGACACTAAATTATTTAAACCAAATGACATGATACACCATGATATTAATAGTTTCTAATATACCCAATTTAATATAAAAAAACAATCATATACAGCCAAGTAGACCAAGTCACTCTCAAATTCTTCATAACCAATTTATTGCCCCAAAAAAGCTAAAAAGAAAGCTCAAATTCATTCAAATGTGATATTCACAATATCTTGTTGCAGCTTTGTCATAAATTTGACTTTCATCCTGACAAGTAAATGAAACTTCAATTTAATTTACAATAATAGAGCCAAAGGTCAAAATAAATTAAATGAAAGGCTTCAATGATGAACCCAATAGTACCAGCATCAGCAATCAAAACTTGCTTAATTTACCACCCTATAACCCCAACACAGCATAGAGCACACAGTACACAGTAAATAACAAAAAAATGGGTAAAATAAATCATCATTTTGTTTTGCAATTTATTATATATGGCACCTAAAATAGTACAACATGAACATATCATATCTCCAAGAATTCAATTCAAAACCTCCTTACACAAGCAAGCACAGAAATAACTGCAGGCAAATAGTTGGTCAAATTAATACCCACAGTGCCCATTTTTACAATAGATTCAATAATTGTGAACCAAAAATAGGAAATAAAATCCTAGCAAGTAATAAATTTTAAGGCTTTGACTCGTATTTTAATGCTTAAATTTGATTTACAAAAAAAAAAAAAAAAACCTTTACTATTTTATTATTATACTAAAAATCTACAAAGAAAATAAAGGAAAATATTGCATTGAAAAGACCAAGATTGTAATGTGTTTGTCAAGTCATTTTTAACCCAGCAAGAGTACAATTAAAGGAGGATTCAAAGTAGCACGCTCGTCTTAACTTATTTCAAAAAGTAAGATAGATCAGTTTTTGGGGTATGGACAAAAGTGGAGAAAGCCCATGACTTTTCACTTCTTTATTTAATTTTTTATCTCCAATCTCAATCAATAATTTTATTCCATTTTTATTCGTGCATATATATAATATGATATATAATCCAGGACTGTTTAGAAATGTCTTATTTGTAATTATGCCATATTTATTGAATTGGGGGGTTGAAAGAAAAAAGAGGCTTTTAAATGTGAGCTTTAAAAGTGGCTCGAATTTCAAATCCATAACTCTGTTACTGGAGATCATATTTAATAGGTAGTTTAAATTAAATAACAAAAATAAAATAAAATATATTTTGTAAGATCCCATTTGTTTGAATACTTCTATATCAAATTAAAGATTTGGGTAATTAATTAGTCTTAATTGTCTTTTAGTAAATGGGAGTGTCTGCAAACGGTAATAACAATGAAAAGACGTTGATGGACGTGGTAAGGCAGGTTTGTTAAGTAACAAATGGGACAAAATTGGAGGGCTTTTTAGGAATGTTGCGGCTTACGATATTGTCTCTGCGTACCTACCTTACTGTACGGTGATGACTTTCTACTGCCATACTGTATGAGATTAAGTGATTTCTAATTTAAGAAATATTATAGATTATATATATTAATTTATATGTGCTTATTTTCATCATTTTTAAACTCCAGTTGATAAAATAATATATTGTGTACTATTTATCTTAGAGTTCTATTTAAAATTAAATTGATCATCTTTCTACCTCTACGCTTTTTACACGCATAAACATATAAACAATTTGATGCATAAACTATCACATAAAACAACTTAGAAGTCATATCATAAGTTAATAACCATATTCAAAATGTCATAAGAGGAGTTTCTGCCAAAATAAAGGTACAAAATAACTTAAAAGTAGGTACTAAAATTGTCTTACGAAAGAAGGATTCTACTTTCTTTACACAAAAGACCAGTTCATAAACATGAAAGCTAAGCAGTGATTTGAATCATCGTCATTTAGAACCTTCCAAGCTATGGCTTGTTCATAAGACACGGGCCTGCCCATGCTCGAAACACAAACTCCACCTGGCAAATAAGCAAATCCCTGCAGAACAATTGAGAAAAAAAGTAAACAAAGATAGTTACAAATTTCATTAAACTAATCCAACACTGTGAATTAATTACCTGCTGCATAATCTTAGAGAATTCTGAAAGCAGAATCTTTCGACCCGTTTCATCGAGTATCTTCTCGAGCATTATATCCTGAAGGGCCACTAGAGTCGTTTCCAGCATGTCGAGGCCTGCCTGGTTTGCAAATGTAAAAACTGCTGATGCCTGCAGTAGTTTAAATGTTAATCGAAATTTCTATCAACTTAGCCTCTCGAAAAAGTGAAAAAGGACTAACATTCATTTTGACAGAACAGCACATAATAGCATCAGTATGGTGCCAAAGTTGTTTCAAAACAGCATCACCAGTTTGTGAATCAGCTGCCTGAAGAAGTTCACCTCCAGTGTGCACCCTAAACAATTAAAATATAATAATTATTGTATCGATATATATATATATAATTTATTATCAAATTGAGTTGTTTTTTATATAAAAAGCATACCTATAGCTTCGGGAAATCCATTGAGCCAGTGTAACAGCCTCGGGTGAACCAGGAAGCTGCTTAGGTACCACATGTGAGCTGAGCCGTGATGGGGCTATAGCCATGGCGACTCTTTGAACCGAGCTCACTATACTTCTTACATATTGACGAGCCATATCAGCTACACTGTCTCGATAATGATTCTCGAAAGTGAACTGAAATGCAATAGTCAAAACAGATCTAAGGTTCTCATTACTTGCTTCAAGTTCACCACCTTGACGAGTTGCTATATGTCCCGCTTCAAGGGCAGAAGCTAAATCCAACGTTCGATTTGCCATGGCCCCATCCTGCATCACAAAAACAGGTTATTGAACTATTTTTTTTTCTTAAAAAAAGTCTAAATTCAAGTTAGATTGAAAAGCAAGATTAACCCAACTGATTTAGGTTCCAATGGTATAACACGGAATCCTGATGGTAATAAGGGAGCATCATCACCAAAAGATTCATCAATAGCCGCAAAAACGAGCTGAGCACATGAGCCAGAAGTTGTTTCATCGATCCCACTGCATAACTGCATTTACATGTGAAGAAAATCAACCCCATATATACTTCCAGGAACAAATGAAATTTGTATATATAATATGTATATGTTTATATGTAATGATCAAACCTGCAGCAAGTACATATCACTTGACAAAGCTAAATCCTCGGGCGAGAATGAATGACCCTCCAAACGAACCACCTCAAGCGACTATATTCAAAATAAAAATATAGAGCAATAAAACATGCAAATGCAAGATTGTATATGGAAATAATATTGGTAAAGCAAATCGGTAACCTCCTCATGTTCCACAGTCTGTGCAAGAGGTAAAATGACTTGAGTACTCGGGAATCCACCGGGTTTTGCACAAGGTACAGCAAAAGGACTAGCTTTAAGAGAGGTTGCTGAGTAAACATCGACCCCATAATCAGCCCACTCTGAACGATGCTCTCTCAGGAAGCGAACAAGCAAAGCAGGGGGTACATTCTGCATGTAATAATTATAAGTAAACAATGATATAAGAATATATTATTTGAAACCAAAAAAGTTTGTAAAAGAAAGAATTAAGAGAAAACTAACCTGGAGAAGCATTGATGCCCTTGCACATAGGACTCCCCCAAAAGATGGGAGCATAGACAAATTGTTATATTGTTTACCAATAAATTTGCTTGGGGATGAGTTGATAGCAATAGTTACATCTTCAACACCGTCACTTCCCATTATCGACCAACCATCATCAACAAATCCATTGACAGCATCGTTAAAACCCCTAACAATTGATTCACCAATTACAGAAGATTAAACCAGTTAAGTGGAATATATAAAGATGTGTCTCATATTAAGGGCTAAGTAACCTGCACAGTCTTTGGCTTAATGCCCTGAGAACTGCCGGTTGGCGACCACCACTACATTGAATCTCACCATTGGTTTCTTGAGCAATTTGCCTTATATGGCGCATGGCCTAAACATACAGAACAATTCATTTAAAAAAATGGAAAAAGAACATGCAAACACATTACAATATGAAGCAAAAAGTTCTTACTGCCATAGTCATCTTTTGTGCAAGGATTTTGGAAGATTCATAAAGTGGCCTTAGAACTTCAGGAACACTGCAAGCCTGTGGCAAATCGAAAGTTGATTGATAAACGAAACCCAGAAAAAATAATCCAAAAATGTAGTAGAATAACTCCTTACATCCAAGTCAATGTGATCAACAATGTAAATCATGGAGCCACCACCCTCACAAGGACGTATTAGGTAACCACTGGGCAGTATTTCACCTCTCACAAAGCAAGTAGCAGGAGGCCCAGTTGGTCCACCCGTCGAAGATGTTAATGACCTCTCACAAATCTGCATAAATTAGTGATCTGTCAGTAAAATGCATTACAAGAGCTTTTCTTACAGTAATTTATTTGAATAAATCATAGTAAAACTTGAAAAGAGAATAGAACTGTTTAGGATAAGTTTATTACCACAAGACTGCCATCTTCCAAACTTGTAATATATCTCAAAGTCCAAAAGTCACGCGCAGATGCCAATGTTGTTGGTGCATATGTCTGAGAACAAATTTACGTTCAAAACAAGTTGTAAGCTCTGTATAATTAAATTATTTAGCTTACACAAAGAACTGACCTGCATATAAACGAGTTCTATAGTCCCTCCATTTCCTGTAGGGATTGCATTTACTACATCAAGGCAACGACAGTCACGATACCAAGAAATACGATCTTTGAGAATTTCAGCAACCTTCAACAGAAAAATCACGTCAAATCAGAATATATACTAAAGTAATTTTCACTTAAAAGGTTGACAAAATAAGAAATTTGGATATTACCTTCATGGGTTCAAGACTCACGAGGCCACAGGCACGTGCTGCTACTCCACTGCAGTTACGGGAAATAGCAACAATGCCAATAGAATCCGGACCAGGCTAAAACACATATTGTGATTTATTACAACTTGGAAATAATCACATAATTTAAGAAAAAGTTAATGATAAAAAAGCAATGAAAGTTTGTATACCTTCATCCCAATCATCTGTACCCAGTCGACAGCAGTTCCAGTAGCCTTTCCAAGGAACTCTGCCAGGGTCTCCTCAGCTACTGCGAGTAGACTACAACACCAAAGAAAAAATAGTGGCCTTTTGACAAATACTAAAGTAAGATTATAAACAGACAAAATGATTAATGCGAGATTAGGACAATTACCCAGCTGGGGTATTAGCATCTCTCTGAGGATGCTGAGGTGTTGGGTTTTGCTGTTGTAGCTGACCACTCATGACCACAGAATCACAGCTTTTATCCGTGGTCGTTGTGCTAACCTGTGATCATACATAATGAAGATTCAAATGTGAATAAACCAATGAAAAGATAAGAAGATGGATACTTATGATTTACAGAGTAAAAACTTACAGTATGCAGTTGGTGACGCATGTAACCATTTTCATAAACCAGGTGAGAGACTTGTTTCTGAAGACGGTCATTCTCCTCCATTAGCAGCTTGTTCATGGCATTCAGCTTCCTGTTTACAGTCGTGAGACGTGATGCTTCTTTCCTCTGTTTTTCACGACATCTACAGAATGACAATTAATATAAATCATTTTTTTTCTGAACTATTATGTAACCAATATAAGCTCAATTTCCATCAAAATATTACAAACACGAGGGCGAAATTTTTCGGAAGAAGATTAAGTTGAATGGAGACTCTTATAAGAGTATAAGACCAAGATTCTGCAGGCATCTTGGGATTAACTACCACATGTCGAATGAGCAGAGGATCAAAATGAAGGAATTTGATAAGCATTATTGAACTTTTCAAAATAATTGATTAAGAAGGAAAGAATCTGGAAAGATGGAATATGTCACTGAAAAACCACCAAATAGAGTAAGGAACTTGAAAAAAGAACTTTACCTTTATGATGCAAACTTAGAAAATAATCATATTTGGCCAAATCGAAACTTTTCTGGTTATTATATATTGTGTTTACAGGGAACCCATATTTACTAACCAAAAACAGAGATTTAATAAATATCCATGAGCCATATAGACTCAGCACAAAGATCTTGATAGAATGGCAATGATTTTAACATAAAAAATCAGATAGGTCGCCAGTACCAAAACATTGTGTAAAAAAAAAACTAATACACATTAACATATAAAATTACACGAGTTGCATTGTCAAATGAATGGCCATATATTAGAAATAACTCTACCAACCATATGAAAAATTGATGTAAATGTTCGAACAGATGACAAGATCCCATTTTTATCGACATACAGACATCTCAAAAATCAAAATTTCCAAAAGGAAATAATTTCTTTTTTTATTTCTTCTTGTGAACAAACACAAGGGCAAAATTACCAAAAAATCATTTAGCCAAACAGTTTCATTCATGTAAAATACTCACCTTCGATTTTGAAACCAGACTTTGATTTGTTTAGACTCAATGTTGGAAAGAATAGGGCACTCCCGAATGAGTTGCTGCCTTCTCAAAGAGCTAGGCTTGGGGCATTCTGCATAAACCCTCTCAAGAGCATCGACTTGCTCTGGTGTATACCTCACATACTTGCTCGCGTCCATTTGCTGCTGCTGCTTGCTGCTGTTACTGCCACTGCTGTTACTTTCTCTGTGCATATAAAGTGCCATTACATATATCTTTGGTGATTGAGGTTTTTTCCTGGAAGTAAAATGGTGGGTTTTGGTCGTTGCATGAACAGGCAGGCTCTCTTCTCACAGAGAGCCTACTCTCTCACTCATCAAGATTGATTGTGTTTTTCTAATATTCTCACAGGAAGAGTGCTGGTAAATGAGAATTATTTTGAAGTTGAGAAAGGTGAAGGTGTGATTGATATGTGTCGTTGAGATGGAACAGAGGTCCCTGTTTTTATCTCAAGAGAAAAGTGAAATATATAGAGACATATATATATATATATATATAGAGAGAGAGAGAGAGAGAGTGAGGGGCAATGTATGTATCTGTACTGTATATACGTGCATTGATAAGGAGAGAGAGGCAGGAAAAACAAAGATCAAAAACTTGTCCAGTGAGAAAAAAGAAAATGAAGACGTATTGAGCATCAAATAGACGAACATAATTTTTTATTTTATAAATTCCCTGAAATTTATTTTGATGAACTAGAACTAATCCAGTAATTTCAATGGAAATTTTTCAAATTTGTTTTCTCAAAAAAAAAAAGGCTATTTCTTTTGGGTTCAAAGATTGGCTTTCAATTTCAAATACACGAATATATATATATTCAACTGCTATCTCATATAAGTCATATACAGATATTAAATGCACCATGCATTTATTAGAAATGGGAAAGAAAGAAATAAACATCAGAGTAAATAGTAATAATAGAGAAAGATACTGAAAAGATTGAAGATAGAAAATGGAAGGCAAAAGGGTAACCTTTATTGGAAACAGACTATATCAGTCCCCTTTTTTAGGCATAATAAAGCTTGTAGCTGTTATGCCCTATACGGTAGAAATTAATTATTTTTATATATGTGTAGCTTTGTGATGCATGCGCATGTGTATCATGTCAGATATACAAAATTAATAGACCATATATATACACAGTTCTATACGTATATACAATAAAAACTTTTCAATAAAATTCGATAATTATAAACCATAAATTTAGAAAATATATATCATTTTTGTACTCGATTTGTCATAGTATTTGTAAATTGTAATATAATAGTGGAGTTTTACTTTTAGTACCTGTGTTTTGACTGTTCAGCATCACTGCAGGCGTGGGTTAAATTTCGGGTTCTTGGGCCGGGCCAAGCAGGCCCACATGCTGGAAAACAGATGAGTTCAAGAGATTGGGTTTAAAGGTTGGTTAATGGGCCAAGCAGGCCCACATTCTGGAAAACAGTATTAAATTACTGTTATTTAAATAATTTCTGTAAAATTCAACAAAATAAACTGAGGCATATAACAATTATAAAAGTTATGTCACGTAAAAAGGATTTATTATGTTTGAGATAAATTTTTGTGTGCTTTGGTAATGAAAGTGTAGTTAATTTTAATAAAGTGAAAGAATATTTATTAAAAGATTATAATTTCTAAATAATTAATGATCTCACAGCATGCTTCCATAAAAATGATATCATAATTACATGCACTAATCTTCTAGGGAAATTCTATCCCGAACCCATACCAATGAGGCCGGTCCTTCTCCACCACATAATTGTGGTGGGGTGGGTGGTTTTTGTATGGGTGGTGGAGGTAAAATACCACCCACCCCACCACAATTGTGTGGTGGAGAAGGACCGGCCTCATTGATATGGGTTCCGGATAGAATTTCCCAATCTTATATTACGGGACCCACAAAATACTAAAATGCTTATATTTATGTATTAACCACCATATATCCTCGTGAATCTTAATCTAGGCAGCCTTTAAACCAAAGTGTGACACTTTTAGTTGCATAGAAGAAAAAAACAAAATAAAAATCTCAGATTTCTTTTATGTATATAAGAAAAGGGTCATTGGCAGTAAAACGAGTACATATTTGAATAAAATTACAAATTATTAAAGGCTATGTTTGTTTATATTTTTTGGATGAAATTTTAAATTTTTCTCGGGAATGACGTACTATAGAAATTCGTGTGAAAATAGTAGGTGTTTGTTTATGTTTTTAAAATTATGTTGAAAGTTGTAAGAGATGTCAAATCAATAGTGATAGGTTGATGGATGATGTGTAGAATAATTATGGTAGTGGTGTATATAATGATTATGTAAATTAAAAATAAAAAAAATATGGATAAAAAATTGTAAAGTATGAAAAAGAAAGTGAAAAAATGATTTATAATAAATGAATTAATTGGTAAATGTGTGAAGTGACGTGTATATGAGTGATAGTTACTTATATAGGAAATTGAAAAAGTAGAGTTGAAAAAAGGGAATTGGGATGAAAATTTGGTGGGTTAAATTTATTTTAAATTTTGTGATTTAAAATCATGAAAATTAATTTTGAAAACATAAACAATCATAGTCTAAGATTTCGTGTATACTGCTGTCATGACAAACCTTTCATTGCTTTCAACTATACTTATGAGCCATGCATATTTATTTGGCATAATAAAATCGGATTATTCTCGTGCAAAGTTTTCACAATTAAAAATGAGATATTAATTCTATTTGACAATTATGTGAATAAAATATTATATTTATTGCATGATGGTGATTGTTTGGTATATAAAAAATACTATGCAAGCGAGTATTAAAATAAAAAAATAAATAGAAAATAGATATATATACTCTCGATCTAGTCCAATTAAAGTGAAATACATAACTAATGAATTATATATGTTATGTAATTTAATTATACTCTGTTGTAGATAAATTAATTAATTTCAAGATGCCTCCCTCCTTGCATGTGTCTTTTGACATGCTTAGTGAAGAATACATGATTATAATATTTTCAAAAATAGACAATGCATGTCATGTAGTATTGTAGTTTGAGAGGACACTAAATTATTAATATTTCTATATTTAAATGTCAAATGTTATTATTTAACAATATAATAAAAAGCGACTAATTATAAAGTAGTGAAAAAAAGCCCTTTGCTATACTTTTTGTCATGGTTAAAAGGGTCACCACCAAATCAATCTAGAAATCTCAAGTGTTTTCCACCAACATATATATCTTCACTCAAAAGAATCCAAGATTGAAGAAAATCAATTGACTTTTAGCTACATTTTTTCTTTAGGTTGACAATTGTGGATAAAAGTGGTTTACATTTTTAAAGCATCCCAAGCACACACAATACATCATTAAAGCTAAGTATAGCTAGTGAATGTATTATATGTGTATTTTAATTCGTGGGCTTTTGTGAATCATCTAATTTTAGTATTATCATCTTAATATTTACATGTTTTTTTTTTTGGATGACGAGGGAAACCCGCAGCCGCTACCGTTAGGTGCGCACTGGGTAACCCCGCTCTTGTGTAATAGCCTGCAAACCACACAAGAGAGGTAAACCAGCCTAGGTTGCCCATAGCTGACAGACTCACAGTAGAGAAGGCAATATTTACATGTTTTAATACTCTTATAATATACTCTTATAAAATAATTCATAAATGTATTAAGGTTATGAATAAATTGAAATTTCACGAAATTGGAAAAAGAAAAAAAGGAAAGGGTGATAATCAATGGCTTATGATGGAGCAAAAGAGAAGAGAAGAGTCAATGGCTATAGGGAGCCATTTGGTGTCTGCTTGTCTCCATAGCTACACATGGTCATGATTAATCTGACCCCCACACATCATCCAATCTCTCATTTCCTTTTTCTTTTTCCAATTTTTTTTTATAAAACACCCCTAGTAAAAAAAAATACACACTGTTTTATGTAGATTATTAATAAACCTCATTTCATTAGCAAATGAGTGTATTTTCATACCTTTATATGTTAATAGACATTTATATATTTTCCAAATAGAATAACATATTTTCTTATATTTTTTTTAACACGAAGTGGATAATTAGTAACATATGATGTGATTAATCTATTTTTTCCAAATGAAGATTTTTTAATAATTTCAAACTAATTTTAATTTTATTTTTTGTATGTTTGTATTTTATTCAAAGATGATTAGAAAAATAGGGTTTGGAGGGTGGGCCGGGAAAGAGGCCCACCAATGGGGCAGATCCACTTTGGATTGTTCCCAACCCAATTGCGTGATTTTACAAAATTAAAATTAAAAAAAAGTAAAAGCCCCTTTTCAGCCCTAGCCTAAAAGGGCCGGGCCCACTTTTTTGTCATGCACCAAAAGTGTGTGTTTATTTGTGTGTATATAGATAGAGATAGTTTAGCCTTCTTCAAGCTTCAAGTTCCACCATGCACGTTTATTTCTTTCTCATTCACTCTTATTTTAGTGGGTATTGTCCCTTTGCTTCCATTTTACATATCTCTCTCACACACACCAACTGTATATTGGATTACATGAAAAATTCTATAATAAATCAGACTAAATAAAATTTTATGTATTATAAATTTATATCTATAATATGTTATAGATATAGATCAGATATAATGTATTATATCTAACTATATTAGTGTTTTGACACATTAAATAAGTTACAATATAACAACTTTATTCAATTTGATCTATTATAAAACTGACGTTAGACTTCACAGGTCCATAATTGATAATTTGAATTGTAAGGGTAAGAATTGAAACAGGGCTTGATAGGGGAGAGTATCCTTAAAAAACAATTATTATTTGCCACTAATAATAATATCACAAAATTCATTATGACATAATATTTTGACATGATTATGAGTGATACCAAAGATTATGAATGTTATTCGTCAAAATCCCATAAATGGATCAAAAAAGGGATTTAGTAATTATTTTTAATGGTTGAAAGCTACTGTTGAATTTGTAACACTAACCATGACTTAGATTGAAAACATAATATTATTATAGGAGTGAGGGAATTTTCAGTTGGGTTGAGATTATATATTATTTTTTATAGTGTAAGTATAATATTAACATTATTAGTAATATTAAATAGATTGGACATCTCCACATTAGCACAAGACAAACACTATGCTAATATAGGGTACATTATTTCATACTATTTCGTGTAAAAGGAATATAGTTTTTCAAATGTAAAAAACATTTTTGAATTAAAGAGACAAAATCCAAAACACATGGGAGACTTAGGCAAAATTGAAATGATTCAATGTGAGAAAACTTTGGGATTTAGATAACATATAAAAAACAAAAGTGAGTAATCGTTGTTTTGTTGAATTTTTAGCACTCAAACTTCATTTGGTTTGATTGAGAGATAATTGGAATATCATGTTTGTGCGAATAAGACATATTTCAATCAATGTCATTATCTTGCTTGTATTTTGACCGCTCAAATTTATCTTCATACATTTATACCACAAAAAATTTAGTTTAATTTAAATTTTTCCTAAATTTTAAGCTTTATAATTGCAATAGTTCATGATATATGCCAAAATAAGCTTGATTGTTTTTAAGTTACATAATATACTATATTGTTGAACTAAAAAATGGGAAGGAAAATAAGATTATAAAATGACTTAAACAGGAATGACTACTGAGCCCACTTGAATAATGATGACCAAGCCCATGATCCACGAGTAGATGGGCTAATAACAAATCCAGTCCCCAATTTTCCAATTGGACCTTAGATATTTTTTTTTTACTCTTCTTATTTTGACATTTGTTTCAATCTATTATGATTTTTGTTGTGGAAATTGATTAGTATTGCCAAAAGGAATTTCTAGGGGGGAACATGGCTATTAAATTTATCTAATCCCCATTTAGTTAATGAATTGAATAAAAATATACATTGTGTCAAGGCAGGAGAAAGAACGTAGAAAGTTACAGGGGCTTTTTATATATAACCCCCGAGGTATTGAACTTTAGCAAACAACCCCCCGAGGTTTGAAATCTTGGCAAGTAACCTTTTTGGTTAAGTTGACCGTTAGTCAACGGTTAAATTCATGGGTAAAATTGTAATTTACATATAAAAACAAGGAAAAACAAAAATAAATAAATAAAATTTAATTCACTTTATACAACAATAATTTTCTAAATTTCAAATGTTTATTTTTTTGTCTAAAAATGTAGATATATATTATATTATTCTATCTAAATTACCTTCAAATTTATATATTATAATATTATATTATTTAACCTTCAAATATTATATTATATATTATATTATTCTATATAAATTACTTCAACATCAAATATTATATTACATTCAAATTATTTATCTAAATTTATTTAATTTTACCTTCAAAATTTAAATTACCTTCAAATTTATATATTATAATATTATATTATTCTACCTTCAAATATTATATTATATATATATTATATTATTCTATATAAATTACTTCAACATCAAATATTATATTACCTTCAAATTATTTATCTAAATTTATTTAATTTTACCTTCAAAATCTAAATTACCTTCAAATTTATATATTATAATATTATATTATTCTACCTTTAAATATTATATTATATTATTCTATCTAAATTACCTTCAATTTCAAATATTTTATTATCTTCAAATTATTTATCTAAATTTATGTAATTTTACATTCAAATTATTAGATAAAATAATATAATATATATCCTAATTTTTAGATAAATAAATAAGTATTTGAAATTGAAAAAAAAAATTGTTGTATAAAGTGAATTAAATTTTATTTATTTATTTGTATTGTTTCTTGTTTTTATATGTAAATTACAATTTTGCCCATAAACTTAACCATTGACTAACGGTCAACTTAACCAAAAAGGTTATTTGCAAAGATTTCAAACCTCGGGGGGTTATTTGCTAAAGCTAAATACCTCGGGGGGTTATATACAAAAAGCCCAAAGTTACAGTTGCTCGCCAATATTACGAGACCATAATTTTTATTTTCAGACGAGTTAAATAATAAGCAGTATCTTTTTATTTTGAGACCAGTTAAATAAATTCATTAATCAAAGTTATAATATTTTGTTCTATATTTTTGTATTGATATTATTTCTCTCAAGTTCATCAAAGTTCAATTTTCAAAAGTTCTGTAAAGCCTAAATTATAGAAGGACCAAAGTGAAAAATTCCACGTAGCACTTCACTACTTTAGGGGCCAATTTGTCATACACATCAAACTTAGAGGCCAATGTGTAATTCACAACAATTGAAAATCAGATCGATAAATAAACCCAAAAGCCTAAAACCCTTGAAACGGGCACATTCCACATATAGATAGAAACCCACAGAAAAACCAATCTTCCAATCGAGAGAGAAAGGAGAAAAAAGAAAATCCGCAGTCTTGATCAAGATGAACAAGAAGGAGGTCTTCAAATTGGCAAAGGGGTTTCGAGGAAGAGCGAAGAATTGCATAAGGATTGCGAGGGAGAGAGTGGAAAAAGCTCTCCAATATTCATACAGAGACCGCCGCAACAAGAAGCGTGATATGCGCTCACTTTGGATCCAGAGAATTAACGCCGGCACTCGACAACATGGGGTGCGTTGTTTTCTCTATTTTGATTCATCACTTGTATGTGGTGAAATCAATTTTGTTTCCTTGCTTTTTTTGATAACCTATGGGCGTCTTACTTAGCTTGATTTCTTTATCTGTGTTATTGTTTATTCATTTTATATATATTGTTGGAGCTTACTTGATTGTTTTGGTTATTTGTTTGAACATCATGAGTGTGTTCGTGGACATTTTGGTATAGTTTGTTTGTATGGCTAGAGGTTTCTTGATCTAGGGGCTGACATTGGGTTTGATGGTTTGAGGGCTGAAAATATTTGAAGATTTTTGTGAAAGTTATTGTCTAGAAGTAATGTTGGTAGAATTGGGTGAATTGAGAATGGACAAAGCAGAAGAATACGCTAGTGTATATGAATATAAGCATCATCATTCATTCATTTGTAATAGCCCTAGAGATAGAAACTTTGCTGCTGATTTGCTTGAGAAATGGGTTTTTAGAAAAAAAAATTGTAGTGGAACCATGCCTCACAAGTGTATCCCTCTTGACATTTTTATGATAAATCCTTGTCTCCACCTTTTGTATCTCTCAGTGAAATCAGTTTTTCTTGCCAAAAACAAGAAAGAAGGTAAAGTGTAAGTAGGTTATATTCAGATCTGGAAACAGGGTCCATAGAGAAGTGTATAAGGTTTTAAGAAAGGGCGTTGGGGGAGAAAACGTAGAAATAGCTGGACCTAAACATTTGAATGTGTTCTTGCCTCTTTGCGTCACAGTTCTTGCTGGTTTTTCTTACGTTATGTTAACCATTTGTTGATTACTTTGAGGTTGTTTTGGTTATGTTAAGAAGTGATTTTCCTTTCTTTTGCATGGCAGGTGAATTATGGAAACTTCATGCATGGATTAATGAAGGAGAACATTCAATTGAACAGGAAAGTTCTATCAGAGATATCTATGCATGAGCCATACAGCTTCAAGGCCCTTGTAGACATCTCTCGCAGCGCCTTCCCAGGGAACAAGGCAGCCGTGTCCCCCAAGAAGGTGGGACTTGCAATTCTTGTCTAATTGTTGTTTTTAGATGATTTTCAGATGCTAATAGGGGTCTTAACAAATATTTGTAAGCATGAATTCTCGTACACTCCTGAGGTTTTATTTGGTGATAATATATGTGTTGTGTACTCGTATAACTTTATGCATCGGTTTGATGATTTGTTCCAATGCGTTGTTGATATGTTTACCGCCCTTTTGATGGTGTGGTGTATACAAGATAGGGTGAAAGTATACTTCGTCTGTATGTTCTAATAAAAGCATAACAATCAGTTGTTATCATACAACCTCAAAACAGGAAGTTAATACATACTGATTTTTCAATTTCCTTCTTTGTGTGTAATAAAACCACAATTAAAATCATTAGTAGTAGAATAAGATCGTCAAGAAAAATTCATAAAATATGTAACTATTAATGAGTTTAAGTATATAAAAAGAAACAAGAGTTCAAATTCTATTAATATGGCACACAATCCTCCTCCTATCTTCCTAAAATGAGTGCAAATTCATGCAACTATATGACACCCTGAAACTGTGTTGGATTCCTTAAACTTGTAAAATTTCAGTATAAAAAGAAATGCATGTATGTAAATCAACCATTAACAGTTCAATACCTAAGGAGAGCTTAAGTCACACCGTCACTTGAGAAGATAACTATGACTGAAGATCCCATATCCATATCAACCTACAAAAGCCTATAACTGAATATACATAAAATAAAACTAAGATTTAGAACCCGATTGGGCAAATTGCGTATCAACCCATTTAAGGTGAAGTTGCATTTAGTTTTCAGGAGGCACTTTCTTATGTTCATTCTTTTCACTGTTGAGGCTAATGTTGTTGTCCTGTGATTCGACATCTTGTTTCTGCTTGTCATTTTTCTTTTGGAAACGACCTCCATTTCCTCTAGCTCTTCTCAGTGCATGCAAATGACGAGATTCATGCAAGTACGGCTGCAAAAATTATCATTCAACAGTCTTATTCAAAACAGCCTTTAGAGATCATGAATACAATTCAGTGCATCTTATAAGCTGTTGTCCAGTTGCAGATTTCTCACTGTCCTTCCTTTCTCTTGTTCAACTTTACATTCAAGCCAAAAAACATGAATGCCTTAGTCAACCAAACCCATCGATCACTTGTGCAATATAATATGTAAAACAGGTACAAGAAATGAATTTCCATTTTCCAATACCACCTAAAAGTATAAAAGCTTTTAGAGAATTTAATGGGTCAGAGTGAGAATCAATTGTTTGACCTTTTGAACCATTGTTAACTACAAGGGTGAAGCTTACTTTAAAGGGTTCTATCTAATAGAGGATTCACAAGGATTTATAGCCAACTCATAAGAACATTCCAGAACAGATTAGAAAATCGAATCAGTACCTTTCGAGATTTGGCAAGCTTATTTTCTGACTCAGCCTTTGCTCGAGATTGTCGACGTCTTAGGATCCCATGATATTGCTTTGCGTTTACAAAGACTGGCTCCTCAACTGCATCTGACGGCAAAGGAACACCAGCTTGCTGAATTCCCATCAACTGAAGGTGGGCCTAATAACAGAAGAGTATAGTTCAAACATTCGAATTGGTCGAAAATTTTCATTGAGATGAAAATAGTAGCATTTAAATTACCATATGCTGGGCAGGATACGTCTGTGCTGGATAAGGTTGTGTTTCATATGAAGCAAAAATACTTCTATAGTAAGGGTCTGGATATGGGTAAGGTGTTTGTGCCTGCTAAATTCAATTTATATATAAGGTAATGAAATATGAGAACAAGTAATTATTAACCCTCAAAGGTCGACATAATTGAGAACTTGATGTATAAAACTAGAAAAAAAGAGGATCTGCAAATCATAATTGGATAGGTGTTCATCAGAATATGCTGGGGCAAAAACTAGTATAGTACTAAATACTTAGATAATACCATTACATTTCCAGATCCAAGTGGAGCAGGCGCGCCATAGTGCATCATAGGTGATGAGATACCAGGATGAGATATCCCATTAGCTACAGATCCTGACTGGTCTTGAGACTGTGTGTGGTGTTGTTGCTCATCAGCCTCACTATTATCTGATGAAAAATCATATAATGAAAAGCTATATAGGCTAGTAAAACAGGCAAGAAAAAAAACACAAGAACAAGGGATAAACAACATGGATCAAGTATATATATATATATATATATATATCGGCCTCTCTGATTTTTCCTGCTCAAGTTATTATATCAACTTTCACAAACAGTATACTATGCAATTCTAGTTTTTTTGACTTGGGTTATATGACTGGAGATGAAGACTAATAATAAACGAAAGGAACATTTAAATAAGCATATAGCAATAAGCCCTTTACTGAAATTACCAGAGAGGCTGTTAAGGGACGAGGTCATAATGCTTCTTGATGCACGCAGACCTGGCAACGCAGAAAGCTGAATGTTAATCGAGAATTAACGTTTAAACGCATAACCCCAAAGAAACAACATAAAACCTCAACACAAATGTAATAGATTACAGACCATGATGTCTTAACAAGATTGAGGCTCCATGACTTAAGAGGTAATGGATTCAATTCCATCAGGAGTGTAGGATATTCTCTACTCAAATAGTTTGTACTTCATAGCTTCTAGTTTGTAATAGGAAATTATTGATGATGATTTAATTCAAAAATTATAAAAGATTACAGACAATCTTCAAGAGTTTCCTAACTCAAATTACATCAGTTCTGTTAAAATTCAAATTACATCAGAATCAGCTCAATTAAGTCATCACACAATTTCCACTAAAATTAACTCAAATTAGCACCAAAATTTCCATTATGCTATAATTCGACAACATTCATGGGCTGCCAGACACAAAATCAAAGACATGATTTTTTATTTCTTTACAGATAACAATACAAGAAAACAAAATAATGAATTATCAAGAAAATTATAAATAACTTCATTTAAAAATATTTAGGGTTTGGGTTCCGAAAGTTTACCTGAATTAAGAGGGAATTTCAATTTTGCCAATGATTTTCTGTTCTTCTGCCTTAATAATCTCTCTCTGGAACTGTGGGTTTTATTGTGCGAGTATTATAGAATTTTCTATTTTAACATCAGATTATGTACTTTTAACCTTTGACTGCGGCGCCTGTAACTCTGTCTTTTACCATTTCATTGTAATAATTATTTTTTCCAATTAAAATAAAAGTTAACTCAGTTAACAAGGAAAGAAAATTAACCAACAAACAAACAGCTTACAAAGTATAAAAGATTCACAAAAAGATATACATATGATATGATATCAATTATCATATAATACTTTTTATAATAAATTTTTTTCAAATTCTCAAAAATTAAAATTTTAATGTCGTAAAAAGGAAAATATTGAATTTAATTATAAAAGCAGTGGAATATGTGGCTGAGAAGGGTTGTGGTCCTCCTGAGTAGTTTTCCTTGTTTTGGGCAGACAGATCTGAACACGGGCAGAATTAATATCAGCCAGTCGCTTATGTGGGTCCCATTTTGATTTTTTCCTTTTTGGGCTCATGTTCATTCTCTTGTTCTCATATGATGACGTTAATCAATTGACTTTTTTATAAAAGTTTTTGACACAAATTGAAGGTATTACAATTATACAAAAAATAATTATTTCATAATCTATTATGCAGTAATTAAATCAAACTTTCCCTTGTCATAACAAGCATGGTGATTCTTAATTTTGAACTCGTTTGATCATTTTGAAATCATTTAATCAAACAATCAATTTAAATGATTAAGATCAAGATCAAATTTAAATTCATATTAAAATTAATCCATCAATAATCCCAACTAATTTGATGAAAATAGCTAAAGGACAGCCCATATGCTTCATTGGGCTTTCATCTTGCAGTGGTCCAATGGGCTATTTATTTAGTTTATAATGCTTTGACCCCAATAGACCAAAGATAACATTCGGTATGGGCCGCATGCATGCCAATTATCCAACTTGGTCAAATAATAAAATAATAATGGGCTTAATAAATGGGTCCTGCAGTCGTCATTAAATGTCCTTTGGGGCTCTGATTAGGGCTCTTGCACATTTTTCTTTCATCTTTAAAAATAAATAATTGTAAATATAAAAGATATTTTGATTGATAAATTCATTAAAAATATGAAAAGATTATTATAAAATATTACTATGTAATATCTAGGTCAAATCATATTAATAAAATTAATTATACACTTTGTGGTTCAGCAATCAATAACCATGACGTATCAAACCATATTCTATTACAAAATGTCCCAATCTCTCTGAAAAGAAATATATTCATATAATGTATGATAATGATTGAAAAATCAAAAACCAATACTGTAACACCAGCTAATAAAATTCATAATTTATGTCAAATTTCTAAATGAATATTAAATAATGGGGCTCCAATTTGATTCCCTTAAGAATTCTAAAATTTCATTATTAAATATAAATTCTACTGATTAAATGAAAAACCCATATTTGTATAACCTATAGAATTCCATGATTGAACTGGAAAGCCAAAATTCAGTCCTTTCCTCAGCTGAAAGGATCACCCCTACCCCCCCACCCTACACCCCGTAAACCATTTTTCTACAACCTATAAAACTCCGAACTTGATTCTTCAGTCGTAATTTCTGTATTGTCTATTTGGAAAGTATCTCGAGTTAATTATCTGAAGCTTTGTGTGATCGGATCATGGCTCATTTCGCTATCTATCAGGTAAGCTACTAAATGTTCTTCTTTTTAGGGATTTTGGTGCTTTTTTTAATCTAAATTTGGGATGTTCTGATCTTGCAGGTCCCAGTTGCAGTCCCTATCAACAGTGATACCTCTCTTGCTAGATCCGTGTTCAAGGTTCTTCATTTGACTTTATTTTACTTATTACCATGTTAAGATTGATATTTCGGTGAATTATTGGTCTTTGTTTAGGTCGATTTAAACATGTATCAATGTTTTATTCAAGTTCGTTTAAGAATTTGAGCTAAATTTATTGTGCTCATCACTCTGAAATTCACGGGTTATTTTTCAATTTTCCTTTCGTTTTAAACATTCTAAATTTCTAATCTGCTACCTTAATTCATATGTATTGGAGTACATGCATAAGGCTTGTGCGATAAATTGGGTTACAGAGGTAGTAACAATTGATGCCAAATTAAATATAGCTGTTCGAACATCAATTTTCATTTTTTTTCTTTTCTTTTTGCTCTGAATCTTCATGTTGTTGGATTACTCTACACATTTTTCGGTTCTGCTACGAGCTGTCTGAACTTAAATCTGTTAACACTTAACAACATGTTATTTTGTTTTTTTATGTAATATAGCTCAATACAATTCTGCAGGACATCATGATCGAATATTAATGGCATCTCCTTGTATTGCAGGGCAATCATGTATCTTTTCATGATAAGTCATGGACATTTAGATCATCATTAGACTCAAAAGTTACAAACTCACAGTCGAAGAATCGATTTGTGGTTTGTATGTCAGTGCAACAAGCCAGCAAATCTAAGGTTGAAGTTTCACCTTTAAGTTTAGAAGATGCAAAAGAGCCACCACTACACTTATACAAGAACAAGGAACCATATACTGGAACTATTGTTTCTGTTGAAAGGGCTGTTGGTCCACAAGCTCCTGGAGAGACATGTCACATTGTAATCGATCATGGTGGTAATGTTCCTTACTGGGAAGGCCAAAGTTATGGAATCATTCCTCCTGTATGTTTTCTAAATCCTCTTGTCATCACCATAATATTATACTATTACTTCAACTTGCCAGGAAACATAAATTATTCTATTCATTCATGTGAGCGTATTTGGACTTTCGGTTTATTCTAAAATATCATGAAATGGTCATGCTTATTCGGTCGTGTTTGATGAGTATTTTTGCTGGTGAAGTGTCGTGTATGCTGCAAGGGGACAATGCTCAGTCTATCTACATTTTGGAGAAATCATTTATTTTATCGATAGTTAAATTTTTAAGGTGAGACGAAAGGCTAGATAACCCTATATTACGAGCTACACCATCCGTTGTTACGGTGAATTTCTTTTATATGGAATTTCCTTGTATATATGATTTGGCTTTTTACCCCTCATGATAGGCAAATTGAGGTATCGTTTTCAGTATCTTCACACAGTTCATTATTTTTCTTACTCTGTTTTTTTCTTTACTGTTTCAGGGTGAGAACCCTAAAAAGCCTGGAAATCCCCACAATGTAAGGCTGTATTCAATAGCATCCACTAGGTATGGTGACTTTTTTGATGGCAAAACAGCAAGTTTATGTGTTCGACGTGCTGTCTATTACGACCCCGAGAATGGAAAAGAAGACCCTTCAAAGAACGGTGTATGCAGCAACTTTTTATGCGACTCAAAGCCTGGTGACAAAGTTCAAATCACAGGTAAGATTTCAGTTGTTGTAGTTAAGGTGGCCTTTTTCCTTACATCTTTGTATGAGGTCCTTTATTATAATCTCGAGCAATTATCTTTTAGGTCCTTCTGGCAAGATAATGCTTCTGCCTGAAGATAATCCGAATGCTACCCACATTATGATAGCCACTGGCACTGGCGTGGCTCCTTATAGAGGCTACCTTCGAAGAATGTTTATGGAGGCCGTTCCAACATACAAGTTTAGTGGGCTCGCTTGGCTTTTCCTTGGAGTGGCTAACACTGATAGTCTTCTTTATGATGATGAATTCTCAAAATATCTCCAGGACTATCCAGACCATTTCAGGTATGATCGTGCTCTCAGCAGAGAACAAAAGAACAAAAATGGAGGTAAAATGTACGTCCAGGATAAAATCGAAGAGTACAGTGATGAAATTTTCAAACTCTTGGATAACGGGGCCCACATTTACTTCTGCGGACTGAAGGGGATGATGCCTGGGATTCAAGAAACGCTGAAGAAGGTGGCAGATCAGAGGGGAGAAAGCTGGGATGAGAAGTTATCACAACTGAAGAAGAACAAACAGTGGCATGTCGAAGTGTATTGATACTCTGAGCAAGGTATTTTTATATAGATTCAGTGTGGGGATACATACAACTGTTCCCTTTTACTGTTGATCTTGTTGCTACTCTGTTATATGGATGCTTGAAAACATTTTTAGATGGATTTGTTTGATGGGCTAAAATTTGATGGGTTCCAAGTGAATTTTCTTGTATGACAAATAAATTACTTAAATAAATTGTATTCATCTTAAATAAAGTACGAATAAACATGCACCCTGAAACTTGTACAAAACACTGCTCATGCGTGGAAATAGGGATGAACAATTCTGTCATTAAAATGTAGAAAAAATGTTGGTTAATCATAGATTTATAGTAGTATATGTGTATTCATTCGAAAAGATTATATAAAATGTTAACCGATTAATTATTGTAGTTTAGACTTTCGAATAGTTTATGACTTCAAAAAGGATGGAATTAACAACTCCCGAAGGGACAGATAATGAAGCAATAATGAAGATTCTTGATCCAATAAATTAATTACATTGAGATTGAGACATGAACCACACTCCTAAATGAGGCAGCAAAAACCATAAGAATTTTAGTTCTAAAAAAATGTAAATATCTTGTTTTTAACTTTTAAACAACATTAGTAAAATATTAAATGTCATAATTTATTTTTGTTATAGAATAGATAAAAAAAATAGATAATTAAAAAAAAAAGAAAAAAAGAAAAGGAGAGAGATGTGTTCCCAAAAGAAAATAAGAGTTGCAAAAGGCTGTAATAATGATTGCAAGAAAGGTGACGAATAATAGTAACTGATACCTATAAAGAAACAATAAGTTGGGTACAAGTTGTCAATGCATAATTTCATAATCAAATAAAACGGCTTAAGACCTATTCACGTCAAAACCAAGAAATTTAATCATTCTTCCTCTCTTCGGTTTATTCTGGGCAACAACTCATCTAAATATAGAAAAGGTAATTTACTGATTAATTTTCGGATCTTTCCTTCCTTTTCATCTAACAAAAACTAATGATTTTCATCCATTTTAATTCTAATTCAATCTTATGATAGAATTTTTTTTTTTCTAGTTTCAATTTGATCGGTTTTATCTCCAACACGCCTCGTTGACGATTTAACCTCTATACGCCGTATCCATGCGTGTTTCAAGATCAATCCTTTTTTGTTCACAATTTCGGGAAATAGGTTAATCGGAATCAGAATTTGTGGGATTCTGATAACGAAACTAGTTTCAAAGGCAAAATTCTGTGCTTGTTTTTTGATATATTTCATTCTTGAGTGAATAATTGAGATTAATTTGGAAATAAGATGATGTACATGATCGAGGGTTCTAATTCTCTCTTTGTTTTTAGTTGAATGATATGATTCTATAAGCAGAGAAATGAGCCACCATCATACTTCCCTAGGGAGACCTCCGTCTTCAGGTACGTCTTCTTTAGAATCTTTGCCCTGGTAGAAAACCATTAGTTCTGTTGTTAAACTTTAGATTTTAAGAAGCTTTGAAATGTTCTACTTGTTTTTGTGTAGAATTTGAACTAAATTTTTATCTATCAAAAGAAGTGAGTAAAGATAAATCGAAATTTAACTTTCACAAGCTTTCTAAAGAACATTATCTTACAATCACAGACAGAGAAAATGTACTAGTGTTAGTCTTAATTCATTGTGGTTTTATCATCTCAGCTTCTTCATATTAAGCTGCTCCATGAAATCTGTACAGGTAAAAGAAGATTGAAAGATTTTTTGGCTCAACGTGATAATCGTGCGTGTGCAGATTGTGGTGCTCTAGACCCAAAATGGGCGTAAGTTTCTTAATTTTATCATGTATTTGAACTCACCTTTTCCCACTAGGCAGTGCTCATAAATTTATAAGAAATTAGCCTAATTTTGCCAGAAAAATAATTTTCACGAAGTTAGCACAATTGGCGCGGATGCAGAAAATGACAAAAATGTTCGTGCTCAACACTGCATCTTGCACTCTCTATTGCCCCCTTTACTGATTTGTTGCGCTTGTAGAAATTAATGGGATATCAAATTTTAATACTGAATTGAAGCTCAATTGGAAACTTGAAGTTTCTTGAAGGCCTAAAGAGATCTGATTTCATCAGTATATGGTTTTTTCTATTGATATTTTACTTTTTCAGGTCAGCAAATATTGGAGTATTTATATGTTTGAAATGCTGTGGTGTCCATAGAAGCCTTGGTACGCATATTTCCAAGGTGATATTTTTTTCTTTAGCAAAATACCTGAAGCCCCTTCATCATTTATTCTTTTAATTTCATATATTTTAGTATTTAATCGTCTATCATGCAGGTATTATCTGTGACATTAGATGACTGGTCCGAAGAAGAAATTGATTCGATGTTTGAGGTTGGTGGAAATGCGTCTGCTAATTCTATTTATGAGGCTTATATTCCTGAAGGAGTGTCAAAGCCTGGACCCGATGCTAGCCATGAGCATCGTTCTAAATTTATCAGGTGAGTTCATATAAGTATCCTCTTTTTTCTTTTTTGTTTCTTTAATTCTTTTCAATGGACTTTCTACTTAATCAAATTTGCACCATTAAATTACCAAATGTAAAACATTTTTCTAATATCTCTTCATCTGTAATATGCAGGTCTAAATATGAGCATCAAGAATTTTTAAAACCAAGCCTGCGTATTATGTCCAGTTCTTCAAAAAAGCATTCGTTGCAAGCAAGTCTATCCCAGAAGCTTATGAACAGCTTTCGAAGATCAACTTCATCCCAAAAATCAGTATGTTATCCTTCACATAATCTAGTAAATAAGTACAGAGTCAATAAGATCATATAAGTTTCTTTGGGTGAATCTTTACCTAATATCTAAAATCGGATCTCAGGAAGGCATGGTGGAATTTATTGGATGTTTGAAGATTAAAGTACTTAAAGGCACTAATTTAGCTGTTCGAGATATGCTATCAAGTGATCCATATGTTGTCTTGAAACTTGGCCATCAGGTATCTTTTTTTTTATTCTTTTTTGCGTTAATAAGATAAACTAATTCTCTAATTTGGTAATGGGAAAATGGTTTTCGGTTTCAATTGTTATTCTGCCATTTCTCTTTCTTCTTTTCTTGTACTGGTGAACAGAGTGGCTTAAATATGACTCTGACCATATTTGTTTGTAAGACTTCTAAACCTCTATGCTGGTTTTTTTCTCTTTGTAGAAAGTGCAAACTTCTGTGATAAAGAGCAATTTGAATCCCGTTTGGAACGAGGAGCTCATGCTTTCTGTTCCACAAAATTATGGTCCAATAAAACTTGTAAGCCTCATTTTTCGTCTCAGATTGGTCAACAAGCATATAGTTCATTTAGCCTTATATATTTTTCTTTTATATATCTAAAATGCAGCAAGTTTATGATCACGACACATTTTCTGCTGATGATATAATGGGGGAAGCAGAGATAGATATTCAGCCAATGATAACTTCTGCAACGGCATTTGGAGATGCCGACATGTTTGGAGACATGCAGATTGGGAAATGGCTGAAATCAAACGACAACGCCCTGTTAGAAGATAGCACTGTGAATATTGTTGATGGGAAGGTGAAACAGGCAGTAAAACTCAAGCTCCAGAATGTAGAATCTGGAGAACTGGATCTTGAAATAGAGTGGATTCCTCTTGATCAATAATAGTCGTATCCCTGTATATATATATATATGTATATATATACACCCATTTTTTACCCTTCCCATTGTTGTTGGAAGATGAATTCCTTTGTGTATGGAATTTTTTACCATTTTCTTGTTCATCTTAGTGTTCTTTTTTGCATTGTTTGTAGAAAAAAGTCACAAGCTAGCACTGTATAGTATATCATGCTTAACTCAGATATTAATTTATCTTATCTATGTGATTTCATGTACATTTTGGTGAGTGCTTTGAAAATTCAAATAAATTAGAGGGTGTTTGGTTAAACTTGTAGAATGTTAAATTTTCATATTTATATAAGCTCATTTATCATTTGCATATGATATCACCAAAGGCCCATATTGGTTGCCAACATTATTGATTCATCAAGGCTTATCTTTACACTTTTGGAATGTTATCTTTATTCATCACTTGTTCTTCAATAATGGGATTGCTTTCTCAGAGCCAAACAATTCCATTTTTTTACATGTAGATCAATATTATATATAATAACTACAGAATTAAATCAATATTAGTCAAAACTCAGAATTAGTTTCAAATCAGAAAAAACCACTCTATATATATATATATAGTCATTAATAATTGGAAAACAAAAATAACACTAGTCCAATAAAAAGAAAGAAGGAAGAAAAGCACATGCACATTCATGGCCATAATTATCATCCAATAAAGATAATTTAGCCACTAATATACACAGATGAAAGAAGAAACAGTTAATAGCTCTTGATTATCAGTCTAATTAACATTAAACCAATAATTAATCAACACTAACCAGCTACTTATCAATGGCTGCTGCATGATCAGGCACAGATGCAGACGCTGACGTGGACGCCATTTTTTCAGCTTTTGGCTTCTGCTTTTGGAGACGAACGAGGAAAACGATGCCCGAAACAAGCAGCAATACGACGCCGGTCAGTCCACAAACCGCAGTTACAACCAACAACCACATTTTGACCACGTGATCTCCCCCGACGTCACGTGCAGGTCTCCCATTCTCCCCGTGAGCGCTCAGCCACGTGTCGCTGATATTTTGAGCCTCAGGCAGTGGCACAAACGGCGTCTTATTCGAGCCGAAGAACGATAGCAGTTGTTGTGCGTCGTCGTTTTGCACCGGCGGTGGAGATTCTTCCTGATAGGCAAGGCCGTGATCCGACGGCCGGAGCTCCCTTCCTCCTGATTGGGTGGCGATTGTTGATAAAGTGAAGAACGCGACGACGGCGTATTGAAAGAGATTGGGTTTCATCTTTGGAAGAGTTATCAGTAAAATGTGGTGGTGGTGGTGAAATTAATGTGTGGGACTGTGTGTGTGTGTGTGTGTTCTTTTACTACGTTTGTCAATTACGAAACTGTTCAGTTAAGCGCGTGAGTTCTTGTCGCTGTCCGAGAGTTTTATGTCGATTGGAGCTTTGTTTGGCTAAAGAAAGCCTAATCACGCCGCTGTGTATTTTGTCCATTGCATATTTTGGGGGCAACCCCTGGTAGAGTTGGTAAGGGCATTTGAACTTGTGGCCTAGGTCACGGGTTCGAATCCCACTGTGGGAATGCCTATTGCCTTCTCTACTGTGAGCCTGTCAGCTATGGGCAACCTAGGCTGGTTTACCTCTCTTATGTGGTTTGCAGGCTATTGCACAAGAGCGGGGTTTACCCAGTGCGCACCTAACGGTAGCGGCTGCGGGTTCCCTTGTCATCAAAAAAAAAAAAAAAAAAAAAAAAAAAAAAAAAAAGAAAATGTTTATGTTAATCATTTTATTTAAAACAAACTTTTGAAATTTTACATTAAATAAACTCATTATAAGTTTTTTTTAATCCTTTAATAATACTTATTAATTGGTTATAATAGTTGCCTTTTGATATAAATTGTTAAATTTGATACCTTATGATATGTGTATATAATTTATTTGTTAAAAAAATGATTAATATTACATTAATCATGTGACTAATTAATACATTCATCACTTGATTAATTTGATTAGCTTGAATTAGATAGGAGCATTAAAGTCTCAATACCTAGTTTCTCCAATGTTTAACTAAATTAGAATTACCTTTTTGTAAAATAATTTAGAATCGTTTTTAGTAGGTTAAAATCATTAGGAAAATGGAATAAAGAGAATGACATGGTCAAGAAAAGCTATTTTATTTTGACCTTTCTTTGAGGAAAGTATTCCATTACGTCCCTTGTGTTGGCTTTTTCCCTTTTGTTTGGTGTAGTACCATGTGCATTCAGTTTGATTCCTTCCATTAAAAGATACAGTACGGCCCATCCAATTGATAACAGATTGGCCCAATCCTCATTACACTTTTTGATATGTAGCCCATGTCTAACTCTTTAATAATATAGACCAAAGCCCAAGACCAATTTGGTAATTGGGCTTTTAACTTATTATAGGCTCATTTTTGCTAAAAGGGCCTGTGGGTGGAAGTCACCCCTCAACTTTCGAAAAATTAAATTTATACCTTATATATTTTGAATATTTAGATTTTCGTCCACCTAAAATTTATATATTTGATTTTGGGTTCATGTAGTATCAGATCTTAATAGAACAAAAAAACCCACCCACCCAGATCTTCCGTTTGAACTGACATGTGTCAGCGCAATTTGGGATGTGGATAATTTTTTTAATTAGTAAAAATAAAATTAGTTTACCAATTTGCATATAATCAATTGAAATAATAAAAAAGAGAAAAAGAAAACAAGGATATCAATATCCTTAATGGTCTGGATTGTGTTATTTTTTAAAAAAAAGTCTAGCACTATCAGAATTATGACAAGTTAGTGAAAAATTAAAGAGTTTGACTTTATTTTGTATAAAATTTTCAGAAATAATAATTTATACATAAAAATAATCGAAAGTGACCATAGAAATTGATCTTAAATTCTTAATTCAATGGCCCGAGTAACAGGGGCTGCCCTGCGCATGACATGCATGGTTCAGACCTCTTGCAGCAATCGGGTTCAGTTTTTTATCATTAAAAATTTCAAATTTTGATGTATCAAAATTATTAACAACTTTATTGTGACAATGAAAAATAATGTCTCCTACAACAATCAAAGAAGTATTTGTCTATGAAAAATAATGTACATTAGGGTACCTTAAAATGCTCTTAGGATCTTTGTCATATTTTCTATTATATTATGTATGAGTTATTTGTATATATTATATCTAATATGTATTAATTAGAGAAAAATTTCATTTATTTCTAAATCATAATTTTTATGACATGTAAGAGTTTCACAAATATTTTTAAACGAGATAAATGTTGAAGTGTATTGAAAATAAATCAACAAACACACATTTCATGCAAAGCTTCCATGTTTGCATGTTGAATAATTATATAGTGGATCAAGAATAATATTTATGCTCTAATTTTCATTTCAAATTAAAAAAAAAAAGGGGTCGATTCTCATATGTTAAGTCTTTTATGAAAATCATTTAAATAAATTTACGATGAAAATTGAACCGAAACAATTATTCGGCCATCATATATTTATCCCATGCATGTTTCCCACACTGACGGACAGATCCATGCATGTTTATTATATTATATGTTCTCTTTCAAATTATAATAATTGGGAACTCTTTTATCAAGACACAAATTAAAATAATTACTGAAAAAAGAAGAGCTACAATTATGACGGGATTAAATTGGCAAATGTATCTTAATTCTAACCTTCCGATACTTAATTCTCTTAATAGTATATTTTAGTTATTAATAATAATAATAATAAATTAACACTATTATATATTTTATTTATTATAAAGTTTTCCAGTTTAAGTCTCTTTGATCGAGAAAACCTGGCAGCACAAGACATGCAGCAGGTTTAATATGATATACTTCTTGATTGATTCGTTCCTTTTCTTTTCTATTTACCCTTAAATCCCAAATAATCAGAATTTACATAACAATTTGAATTTTTTTTCATAGAAATTACTAATATTTTATAATATAAAAAAATGGAGCACTCAATTTTATAATATTTCCACTGTTAAAATTCCAGTAAATAGAAAGAGATATCTATTTTTTTTTTCCTGGAAGCAAAAAAAAAAAAAAAAAAAAAAAACACATAAAAAACTTTTTATTTATTATCAATTTGTTTAATTTTTTAATTCATATTGCCTACATTGAGGCCAAAGGGTCCCTATATAAATAGGAATTGTATTCTCTGCCTCTCCCTCCATATCTATTTATTCTGTATTCTTCTCATCCTCGCTGAATTCCCGCTTTTGCCCTCCAGAATAATGGCTAATTACTCGGAGGCTCACATTTGTCAGTGCTTGAGCCGCTTAGTTACCGTGCGCCGTGACTCGATCGTGACGGTAAATGGAGACCGGAGAAAAACCGGCATGCAATTCGTGGAGGGAGTTTTGGGCCTGGCCCATGGGCTTCTCCAGCTCGGCATCAAGCCCGGTGACGTTGTCTCCATTTCTGCTCTCAACAGGTTATTTTCAGAGACCTTTCAGCCTTTTCAAACCTGTTTTAGTTATGTAAAGTTGATCAAAAAAGTTCAATGCATCAATTTGATGGGTTTTCATGTTTTGGAAATTGAGAATAAGAAGAGAAAATGTCAGCGATTGAATGGAACAATGGCGGACTTTCTGTGCATTAATCTCAGTTCAATTTGAAGTTAACTGATGTTGAAGCATGCATGATGTACAACGTTTGGATATCTTTTTGCTAGAGGAAGAAAATAATTTTGTATGAACGTGGAGAGTTAGTGATTGATCACTTGATTTGAAGTATCATGAACTGATCATAGAACCAATTACTAAGAATTATCCAGTGTTTAAATTAGTTTAACATGCATTTTTCTGTCATTATTTTGTTATTTACTGCATGGACTGGAGTTCTAGGAAAGGAGGTGATTTAAATTTAATTTGATTTCAGTGATTTGTATTTGGAATGGATTCTTGCTATCACCTATATTGGAGGAATTGCTGCTCCACTCAACTACCGATGGGTTAGTACTTAGCTGATTACTTTTGATTTCTAAATTCTGCTGTCAATTTCATCATCAATTGGGGCTTGGAATAAGTGAACATAATTGGAACCTCAAATTTGATGAAGTATATGGTTGAAATTTGTATATAGAAAACTGCACTAACTAGAGCTAACTTACATCACTCTTCAGGGCCTGAAAGAGGCAAAATCAGCTATGGAGGTCGCACAACCTGTATTATTGGTAACAGATTCAAGCAGTGGATATTGGCACTCCAAGTTCCAAATTGATTCTGTGCCATCTCTCCGGTGGCATGTAATGATGGACATTCCTGTTAAAGTTAACAACACTTCAACAAGTATGGTTGTAGTGCACAAAGTTAGTTTGAGATGTTTATCGAGCATATAAGGTACAATTGAAAATATTTCTTGCATTCAAATTGCAGTTTTTGCTACTGAATTGCTTAAGAAGCCTGCTGGAAGATCTTTCACACTGGATTATCTTTGGGCACCTGAGAGAGCTGCAATTATATGCTTTACCTCAGGTATAAGTTATTTTCTCTTATTTTCGAGGCCTTTTTCTTCATTTTGTGCTTCGTGCTAAATATTTGAAAGAAAGAAAATTGGAGATGAAGACCATTAAAACCCTAATAGCTAATGTACTGACTGATTATATAGAAGCCTTCCTTTTCTTTATACTTCACTTTTAATAGTCTTATCCTTATATTAGATTCTTATGCTTTTTGTTAATGCCCACAGGTACCACCGGTCAGCCAAAAGGAGCAACCATAAACCATTCAGCTTTAGTTGTGCAATCCCTTGCGAAAATTGCTGTTGTACACTATGATGAGGATGATGTATGCTTTCCCTTGAGACTTTCTTACACTTTTCGCCAGTTTCAATGGAAGAATCTTGAGTTCTGTTTCATACCTTAGATGTTAAACAGTGCAATAAGTCCAAAAATGAAATTATTGTTCATGATAGAGATTTTGGAAGCACGATGCCTGATTTCTGATTTGCATGCAATGTTGCAGGTGTATTTGCACACAGCTCCACTATGCCACATCGGAGGGATATCCTCTGCCATGGCCATGTTAATGGCCGGAGGTTGTCATATTATAATATCCAAGTTTGAAGCTAAGTTGGCTTGTGAAGCTATAAGAGAACACCTTGTAACATCTTTAATTACAGTGCCGACAATGATGACAGATTTAATCTCCTTTAAAAGGTAAATGTCATGTTTTAAACTGCGTACAAGAACAAAGTAGTTCGCTTACGTATCCTTTACTAAAATCAAAAGGAAAAAGTTATTCCCATGCACCTACAAGTAATGATTTTGGTTGATATTATTAGAACAAATCCAATTTTATTTCACCATTTAAACCTTACTCGACCATGCTGTCTTTATATAGGGAAAATATATATTTTATTTCTTTTGAGTAAGAGATCTACAAGATATCAGATGGTGTATTTGTATTGGCGTTCGGAAGTTTTACACAAGCTTAGAAACTCTTTGCAGGAAGAACCAAACATCAGAAAGTTTTGATTCTGTGAAGAAGATACTGAATGGAGGTGGCGGTCTGTCAGTTGAGCTCATCAAAGATGCAACCAAGATTTTCCCAAGAGCTATACTTCTTTCAGCTTATGGTGTGTTTTTACTTTCTTACATCAAATATCTCAATTTATTTTATGTGATAATGATTAGTATAAGATATCCAAAAAGGAGTGCCCAAGTATAAATGCTTAGAAGTTTGTCTTTTAACTCATATTGGTGGAAAAATACAAGAAAGACAAACAGGTTTATGCACGACTTGAACTTAGTTGAACTTGATTCATATCCAATCAACAGCTTAAATAACCTGCAAATTTCCAAATTTTCTTAATTATCTGTATCATTTTCCTTACTTAAAGCGGAATTACACCTGTTCTTCCTTTAACATTCTAGTCTGTGTGTTTGATTTCCTAGGAATGACAGAGGCATGCTCGTCTCTAACCTTCATGACTCTCTACAACCCAACAAAAGAGAATCTCTGCCAGCATTCATTTGATGTTAAAAAATCCAACTTAAGTCATAAAGGGGGTATTTGTGTGGGGAAACCAGCACCACATGTTGATCTAAGGGTAAGTTCTGAGAACTTTTCCAGTGCTGGGAGAATACTGATTAGGGGTCCTAATGTAATGCTACATTACTGGGGTCAAAGTCCATCCAAGCACTTGGATCCTATGCATGAAGGTTGGCTTGACACTGGAGATATAGGCCAGATAGATGGTCTTGGTAATCTTTGGCTCGTTGGGCGTGCAAAGGATAGAATCAAGAGTGGAGGGGAAAATGTTTACCCTGAAGAAGTATGCATTCACACACACATACACACACAGAGAGATATGTATATATATCATATATATTGGCTGTTAATGAATTACATTATGCAATATATCTCAATGAAGTGATGCTGTGATTTTGCAAACAGGTGGAGGCTGTCTTATCGCAACATGCAGGAATTTCGAAAATTGTTGTCGTTGGAGTTCCGAATTCTCGGTTGGGAGAGATGGTAATTGGTTGTGTTCAACTAAAGGACAATTGGCAATGGGCTGATTTTGGTTTTAATCACTCACCAGATAATAAAGTCCAGTTGTTGTCTAGCCACATCCTCAGGCACTTTTGTAGGAAAAAGAACTTAACAAGGTATTTTCAATATTATTATATATCATCCTGTCTTATTCACAGAGATATTTATATTATAATCATTTAATATATGCAGATTTAAAATTCCCAAAAGATTTATATTGTGGAAGACTACTTTTCCAGTGACAACAACTGGGAAATTGAGGAGAGACCATCTCAGAGCAGAAGTTATGTCTCGTACAGAGTTTTTATCCAGCAAACTATAGTTCCACCCTATATATTTTCCACAGCTGCAATCTGACAACAATAAAACTTGTACACATTTCACTTTTAAAATTACAAAATCTGAAACTGTGTATTTTATAGTTGATGTCCTATGTTCTGTTTCGCAAGTTATACGTATATATGAATAAACATTATTTGATGTTCAATAATTCGTATTCATTTTGGCCAATTCAAGTTTTATAAACTGCAAGGAGAAACATATCCTACTTGTTATTTGGTTAAATTAACTCTAGCTTCTATCCACAACAACATTGTACTGAAAACCTTTTCTACATTCTCGCTCGGTTCACCAATCAGCAGGTGCCACATGCCCGAGAATATCTCCAAGGTCTTATCCTTGCTACATGCTGATTCATACAGGTATGTTGCCCCTTTTGGATCACATGCCATGTCATCCCCTCCATGCATAATCAGCATTGGCACTTCTAATTCATGGCAATTTCTCTTTACATATTCACAAACTTTCAGTAGTTGCAATGCAGTTCCTGCAGTTGGCTTCCCATTGGTCCGTTTATTCGGGCTCCTCTCTACCAGCTTTCTCATCCATTTCTCCTTATACGATTGGCTGAAAATCGGCCTGGAAATCGCTACCCTCCAATTCGGTGCAATTAGTGCTACAGGATGAAGAAACTTCTCAAGTGGCCATATAGGTTTACACTTGGTAGAAACTTCACACATTGCTCCACTGAGAACCAAACCTTTCCAATCAGTCTTTTGCTGCAAACACATGAGAATGGCTATAGCACCGCCTAATGACTCTCCGTAAAGGAAATGTGGAAGGTTCGGATGGTGGGCCCGGGCAGAGTCGAAGAACTGGAGACAATCTTGTAATAACGGGTTAACATCAGGTACGTGATCAGGTGAGCCTTCTGATAAACCATGGCCTTGCAGGTCTAGTGAACAAATGTAATATCCAGATTTAGCCATGGCTATTGCGTTTAACTCGAAAATCCAGCCGCTTTCTAAGGTGTAGCCATGGATCATTCCTATTAGCCCTTTTAGAAGGGTGTTTTGTGCAGGCTGCCATGATTGGGTAAATATTTTCATGTTTTGTTTGTTCATCATGAAGCTTTCTTGGTGGGATATGTTGTGTTTGTGGTAAAATTCTTCCTTTGTTAGGTTTCCATAAGGACTATTCTCTGTGGCTTCATGAATGGGATGAGCCTTTAACAGAAGAAAGTTTAATTATGTGCCTAATTATGGTTAATGCTTTTGGTACTTACAGACCAAACACTTACATCAAACAACATATATGTGATTGGTTAATAGGGTGGTGGCGCTCCCAACTCCTAATACAAAACAAAGAACCTACAAAGGTTTTTCTATTTGAATTGATGTTGCGACTGTAGTGATAAAAGGAAAGAACCGCAGAGACGGGACTGGAGGGGCATGGAGAGAAAACCAAATATGTAATGTATGGTATATGGCATACTGATTTGTATTCATGATTATGAGTAATTAAACTAATCACTTAAATCAGACATAGTCAACATTTAACCCAACAACATGAACAATAAAAAACATTTTGTTTGCATGAATTAAACAACAAGATATATTGTAAGTAGTATTGACTATTGAGTTAGCCACACCAAGGGGACATGAGATTGCGTAAAAGCACCGCCACTAATTAAATATTTCTACAATCACTATCCATTTCTTTGAAAACTCCTTCAGTTTTAATTTATTTAATATCTCTTTTCATTATTGATTGAGTATAGGAAGAAAAACAAAGATAAACTCATCTTCTATTAGAATCAAGTCTCAAACTTGTCAATTCAATGTCTCAATTTTCGAATTTCACTTATGCAGTATATTTCATAATTTTATGTGAGCATATTATAGGAAAGTATAATTAATTTATAATACTTTATGCATGGCAAACTAAAACCTACTTTAATTAACCTAAAATAAACTATATACCCCAAAAAAAGATCATGACGATCAAAATTTTAATTGAAGTAGTTATTGCAAAATTTCCACGACATAACGTCTAAATTACGTCGAAAAAAAGGATGGGGCATAAATCAATGCATAGAAAACAACCCCTCAACATATTTTGTATTAGTTAATGAAAATGACAAAGTCAATGGTTATCACTTGTTTAAGTCATCAATCAATCTATTTATTGATTTGGTTTTATAATTTAATATATATTAGTTTTAATTTTCTATACTCCTTATGCCAAATATCAACTATACACGTTAATCTGTATTATTATAACACTAATTTTGTTTTTGTATTTAATATTTGTAAAAACAAACTATGCATTATTAATATTTCTAAAAATAGATGGAAAATAGTTTTCTTTTGTTTTTATTTTCTTCCGCGTTCTATTGTCTATTTGTCTCAGCAGTACAAGAGGGTACTATTGGTACGGAAAAACAAGAAGACAAGATTATACTTTATATAATAACAGTAAAACCAGGGGTGAAAAATATTAAAAATTCACATAAAATTTATTGAGACTGTTCATTGTTTTCCAGACAATTGCATGTGAAGAGGGTAACCTAATAAATAATGGAGGTCTATGATCTGTCACCAACTCTTGCCAAATCACCCCAATATAAAATGATACTATAAAAATGCATAAAATAAATTAAAATAAATAATTTAGGAATTTTTAAATTGAGATAATAGAAAATGACTATTGAGTACTACAGCAGTTACAACTTACACAACAAACAATTATGCGATAAAGTAGGGCTTTTACAGATATGGGGCATGCAAGATTCTTGACCCTTTTCTAAAGAGGACAAGACATTACCAATTTGACATGAATGTTTCCAGACTGTTTTTTTAACTTCATTTCAACCAAACCCATGTTCTATCTCCTCCCATAATCTTAAAAAAACTCCATTTTTCTAGTAAAAAAAAACTGATTTGGTGGTGTCTCTTTGCTGATTTTCAGACTTATTGTTGAGGAAAAAATTGTATCTTTGCATTTTGGAAATTATTATCCATAGCAATTTCAACCCCTCTTCATTTTTTTTTTTGGCTTTTTCTTTGCTTTTCAGCTCAGATCTGCTTGCTGATTTGGGATTTAATTTACCCAAAAGGTAAGTCCTTTATAAGCTGCTCTTGGTGGGGCTTGAGGGCAAATGTTTATGTTTGAATTTGATCTGTGTTCTTGAGGATTTCATTGACAGAGTATCTTGTTTATTTAAGTTCTTATATTTGGTGCTTGGATTGGATTTTCGGATTAGTTAAGGGGGAAAAAGAGGAAATTTTGGATTGGTTCAGCTAGGGGTGAGTGAATGATGAAAGGGATCTTGACTGTATTGCTTCTGGCGATTATGTTCGCGTATGCCCCTTCTGTGAAATCTCAGCCGTCGATTATTCGGATAACTTGTGGTACAAATTCCAGTGTAAATGTAGATGGAAGAAGATGGGTTGGTGACACAGTTCCTGGTAACAATGTCACCCTCAGTGGCCCTGGTATTCCGGCATCTACTTCTATATTCACTGGTGATACAGCTTATGAGCCACTTTACAGAACCGCTCGAATTTTCACAGACAGTTTGAATTACACATTTCAAGTACCTCGAGGGGAATATTTTCTGAGGCTTCATTTTTACCCATTAACATTCGATGAATATAATTTCAACGAGTCTTACTTTTCTGTTGAAGCAAATGGTTTGAAGTTAGTTTCCGAATTTAATGTTCCTGGCGAGATTTCAAACAAGAATTTACAATCAGGAGGAAATTCTAGTCATTTCTATTTGTTAAAAGAGTATTTCCTTTCTGTTGATGTTGCCGGGCTCGTTGTAAATTTCGTCCCATCTAAAGATTCTTTTGGTTTTGTGAATGCTATAGAAGTTGTTCCAGAGGGGAACAATCTGTTCACTGACTCTGTGAGGAGAGTGGGATCCAACGGTGGTGATAGCTCGTTGAACTTGAATAGACGAGGGATTGAAACTATGTATAGATTGAACGTTGGTGGTTCACCTATTAGACCCTCACAAGATTCGATTTTGTGGCGAAATTGGGAAGCGGATTCGATTTACATGATTAATTCAGATGCGGGTTCAGTATCCAGAAACACATCTAATATTACTTATGCAAATCCAAACGACACATTTGTGGCCCCTCTTATGGTGTATGAAACAGCCAGAACTTTGTCAAATACTGACGTTATCGAAAAGAGATTCAACATGTCATGGAGATTGGAAATCGATCCTGATTTTGATTATATGGTTCGTTTGCATTTCTGTGAACTGCAGTACGATAGGCCAAACCAAAGGATTTTCAGAATATTTATTGATAATAAAACTGCAGCTGATAATTTCGACATATTTGTTCGAGCTGGAGGGATTAACAGGGCTTATCATGAGGATTACTTGGATTCTATATCCTCTGAAAGTAACACCATTTGGATACAACTGGGACCCGACACTACAACAGGATCTGCTGGGACTGATGCTTTATTGAACGGTTTGGAGGTTTTTAAGCTTAGTCGAAATGGGAATCTAGCTTATGTACAAAAGTATAACAATGTGGAAAACAAGAAAGCTTCTAGAAGGTTGATTCTTTGGGTGGGAATTGGAGCAGGTATTGCTTCTATTGCTATACTTGCTGCTTTATTTTTTGTAATGATGTGGTTTTGTAAGAAGAAGAGAAATAATGATAATGAAATGAAGAAGACCTATCCTGGATGGCGGCCTTTGTTCTCGATTGTGAATAGTACTGTGAATGCAAAAGGAACAACTAGCTATCAGAATGGACAATTCGGGACCGTTAGATCTGGGAGGCGGTTTACATTAACCGAGATCAAAGCAGCCACTAATAATTTCGACGAAAGTCTAATTATCGGTGTGGGAGGATTCGGTAAGGTGTTCAAAGGCGAAATTGACGAAAGTACCCTTGTGGCCATTAAACGAGCCAACCCACAATCTCAGCAGGGCTTGAAAGAATTCGAGACGGAAATTGAATTGCTTTCGAACCTAAGGCATAGGCATCTTGTTTCGTTGATTGGATTTTGTGACGAACAAAATGAAATGATTTTGGTATATGAGTATATGGCTAATGGCACTCTTAGAAGCCATCTATTTGGAAACGACTTAACACCGTTAAGCTGGAAACAAAGGCTAGAAATATGCATTGGTGCAGCTAGGGGACTACATTACCTTCACACGGGTTCTGAAAGAGGAATTATCCACCGTGACATCAAAACGACCAATATTTTGTTGGACGAGAATTTTGTGGCTAAAATGGCTGATTTTGGGCTTTCGAAAACGGGCCCGTCATTAGAACACACGCATGTGAGCACTGCGGTTAAGGGGAGCTTTGGTTATCTCGATCCTGAATATTTCAGACGACAACAGTTGACTGAGAAATCCGATGTTTACTCATTTGGGGTTGTCCTTTTCGAGGTTGTCTGTGCAAGAGCTGTTATAGATCCAAGATTACCGAAAGAACAGATCAATCTTGCTGAATGGGCGATGAAATGGCAACGGAAAAAGTCACTCGAGAAGATTCTTGATGAGAATCTCGTTGGAAAATATTCGGAAGATTCGTTGGTGAAATTTGGAGAGATTGCTGAGAAATGTCTTGCTGATGAGGGGAAAAGTCGACCGACAATGGGGGAAGTTTTGTGGCATTTGGAATATGTTTTACAGATCCACGAGGCTTGGTTGAGAACCAACGGTGGTGATGAATCGGGTACCATGGTACGGGATTTGGGGCCATTAGATGAGGGAGAATCTGAGAGTGCAGATTCACATACTGGTATGCATATGGAAAGTAAAGAAGATGATGAGTTTTCACTGGTAGTAAACCAACAAGGAAGGTGAAAGCCTCAGTTATAAGGCTTTGTCTGAAAAACTTTATAATCTTTGTCCAATTCTTTTATTCTTGTTGGTTTTTTGTTTAATTGCTGCTCAGTAAGTGCTCATGAGTTCAATTATTGACTGATTGAGTAGTAAGTACTATCTTAGTATATTTTGGGTCTGTAAATTGTAATGGCTGTTTCTTATTGTGCTCATATTTCTGAAAGTCTCAACTTTGCTTCCCAGCTATTAATTTCTACAAATATTTGGTTTTAATAAAACTTTTTTTTTTTTTCAATATTCTAGTTCACTTGGGTTGTTTTCTTAGTCAAAATTTTGTACCCATTTTCTATATAGTCGTAAAGTCCAAAATGGGCCCAAAATTTCGGAATTCACATTTGGGCCCAATATGAGCCCGTGGGCCCATTGAAGACTATAATAAAATGGGCTGTACACTTGGTAAATTTTCTTTTTCAAAAACTTGGACAGTAACGCAATGGATATACACTCGTGTTGCCAGTTAATGGGCTCACGCAGTACTTAAGCCTAACCCATTTCAAAAACATGGGCCGATACTATAACTATTGCTAATATATATATATATATTAATAACCCTATAGTAGTCCCAACTCCCAATGGTGCAATTTAATCTTATGTACTCTCTAAAATTAGGATGATTATGCGTATATTTTCAGGAACATCATGTACGAAATGTATTGAGTAGATGTGTGTCTTATGACTTAATTCATGGCTACTATTTGCCAGCCAATGTTGTTTGCCTAATTTGTGAGAGACAAAAGGTTTTGGATGATTGTTGTTGGATTGGATTTTTTTGGTTCTTGATCACAAATTGAGAATAGCCTATGATCTCAGGTTTCTTTTAATATATTTTGGACAGGGTAAATCTAATTTTGTTCATCATCAGAATCTAGTATTCAGGTGTGGTTTCCTTAATTCGTTGTTACATTATATGAACATAATCATTACATTGCAGGATTATTGCAGGAGGGTTTTGTCCAAATTATTCATAATAACTGTCTTTGGATATCAAATATACTCATGAAAATAGGCAAATAAAAGTTGGATTGTTATACTTAGTGTGTTCTGTTCTTAACTCGGAAGGACCAAATATGTCAATTTCATATCTATCAGAAACAAGTAAAAAGGTGTTGCAGCAGTGCTGGCCCTTGCCCCATGCATGCAAATCATTGATTGGGACTTATACAGACCTAATTCTACCTTCAATCCCCATCTATTGGTTGTACTTTGGACCATTTAACCCATATATCAACCTTTCCTGTATGATCCATACTTAACATTTATTTATGAACATACACTAATTGGATTAATAAATAACAAAGGCTCCATGATTTTATTAATATTATTCGTTTCTTTTTTTTTGCAAATCAAAATGTAAATACCACATCACATATATGTCACATACACCATGTAACATAAATAAATGGTTCAATGTGTTATAATCTATTAGATATAACAAGGAAAAATATTTTAACAAAATATGATAGTGGACCCTACTGGGCCTTATAAAATAACCCAAAATAGGGCAGCATGGCCCACAATTTTAATAAGGCCTCGTGATGAAATATTCTATAGGCCCCACCTCCACATCGGCCCATTAATCCCTCACCCACTTCACCTCTATGAGTTTAATTATTCCCTTTTCCCCTTTCGTAATCAATTCTGTTGTCCCAAAAGTTGGAGCAATAGCATCAAATTAATATATTTTTCTACCAAACAAATTGATAAACACTAACTTAATTCGATTTATACGTTATAAAAACAATTTGAAATTAAATTTACTGGTGATTTATACTAAGTATAACCAATAAAATAGCACATGATACTGTACATGGTCTTGGACAAAGAATATAAAAATAAAAAAACCTAGTGACCTAGTCAAAGGGTCATTTGTGGGACCCAATCTGATGCTGACCACAATCCCCAATGCTGCTGCTGCTAGCATCAGTTCCCATAAAAGGGACGCAAAAAATCCTATAAACTAGATTTAATGTATACTCTTGACGTCCACCATGACAAGATTCCCTTCGCTTTTTGGCGCGTAAACCTTCACAATTTATTTACTGATGAAATTATTGCCAATTTACAATTCATTTCCCGCTACTATTTCTTGTCATCTCTGCTGCGGCTTTTTGTATTTATCCCTTGAGCCATTTTTCTTTTTCTGCAACATTAAAGCTCTTAAGTAACCGCAGTCTAATTTTAAATTTTAATTGGTGTATTTATGTACAATTCCTTAGATTTTAATTGGTGTATTTATGTACAATTCCAAGGAAGGGGACAGGACAAAATTGATGGGTTTTCGTATTGGGCTCCCCACCTGTCTTTTTTAGTGAGAGAAAGTATTATTTTGTAAGAGGGTTGATTATGTGTAAATTGAAAATAAATATATATTTCATTACACAGTGACAAAAAGGATCGCCTTTTTGGGTTTTTGGTAAGTAAGCCTCTCACATCTGTGTAGAAAGTGTGGGGTTTTGTTACTCTAATTTACCAAAAGCTTTTCTTTTTCCCCCATTGTTAGGGTTTCAAAAGGCCTAAGCTTTTTTTGGTTGCTCAATCGCTTTCACTGTCTTCACTCTTCAGTGCATGTAAAGTGCAGATTTGGAAACCATTTTGCTTTGTTTCTTTAGAACCCATAGCGATAAAGCTAGGAATTGACCTTTGCTTTGCAGATTTCTTGTGCTTTCTCAGTTTTTAAAGCTTGAAAGTTGAATCTTTGTGAGGTTTAGTCTTGACTGGGCTTTATACTGGGCAAATGTGGAAACTGGGCATGGTGAGAAAATGCTGATCTTTCCCTTGGTTAGATCTCTTCAAATGACTCAGTTGATGCTGTTTGTATTAGTCATTTATTCTTTCGCCTAATCTGCATAGCTCAACTCTGGTCTTTAGTGTGCCTTACTTCTACTGTCATACCTTATACTATAGGCTCTCTGGTCTGAAAATGTGCTACATTGTTTGTGCTAGTTGAAGGAAGCATTGTGTAGGCTTTATGGTTGGCTTCTTATAGTTGTGAGATCTGCTTTGAGCTTCTTGTGCATTGCCCTCTTTAAATTCAAAGCTGTATAGTTATTTGTGGTTGATTCTTAGTAACACTATTAGTTGGTGTTAAATGAGGATATTTAAGCTTTTGTTGGTTAGTCTTTGTTTTATCTCCTCCTTGGGCCAGCTTCCTTCCCAGGATATTTTAGCTCTGCTCGAGTTCAAGAAAGGAATCAAGCATGACCCAACAGGTTTTGTGCTCGATTCGTGGAATGATGAATCCATTGATTTTAATGGGTGCCCTTCGTCCTGGAATGGTATTATGTGTAATGGTGGTAATGTTGCAGCAGTTGTTCTTGACAATCTAGGGTTGTCTGCTGATGTTGATTTGAGTGGCTTCTCAAATCTTACCATGCTTGTAAAACTTTCAATGTCAAATAATTCCATTTCTGGGAAATTACCTGACAACCTCGGTGAATTCAAGAGCCTAGAGTATCTTGATATTTCTGATAATCTGTTTTTCTCGTCATTGCCATCTGAAATTGGTAAATTAGTTGGATTAAAGAATCTATCATTGGCTGGAAATAACTTCTCAGGCTCAATCCCAGACACAATTTCTGGACTTTCCTCGATCCGTTCATTAGATATGAGCCGTAATTCACTTTCTGGGCCATTACCATCGTCTTTGATGAGGTTGGGAGGTTTGGTTTATCTCAATCTATCACTAAATAGCTTCACAAAGAATATCCCAAAAGGGCTCGAGCTAATGACACAACTTGATATGCTTGACTTGCATGGCAATATGCTTGATGGTAAACTTGATCCAGAGTTCATGCTACTTACTTCAGCAAGTCATGTTGATCTCAGTGCGAATTTGCTTGTGAGTAATGCGAATGAGCATCAAAAATTTCTAATGGGTATTTCTCCTTCTGTGAAGCATTTAAATCTCAGCCACAACCAGATAACGGGATCATTAGTGGGCAGTGGTGAGGTTCAGGTGTTTGGGAGTTTGAAGGTTTTGGATTTGAGTTACAATAAGCTGTCAGGGGAATTACCTGGGTTCAACTTTGTTTATGATCTTGAAGTCCTGAAACTTGGTAATAATAGATTTTCCGGTTCCATCCCAAACAACCTTTTGAAAGGAGATGCTTCGGTTCTAACTGAGTTGGACTTGAGTGGGAACAACCTTTCAGGTACATCTTTTGATTCAAAATATTTTCTAGGACAGTAAAGTATTTGATTTTGTTGTATGGAGAATTTGTTGTTTATGGCCTCATGGCTGCATTAATCTTGCAATAACCGTTAATTAAACATTTACTTTGGCAGGGCCTATAAGTATGATCACATCAACAACATTGCACACCCTTAATCTCTCCTCAAATGCACTCTCTGGTGAACTTCCCTTTGTGACAGGAAGCTGTGCAGTAATTGACCTCTCGAAAAATGAGTTTGAAGGAAATCTAACTAGGCTGCAAAAATGGGGAAACATAGAAATCCTTGATCTCAGCCAAAATCGTTTAACAGGGCCCATCCCAGAGATAACTGCTCAGTTTTTACGTTTAAATCATCTGAACATCTCTCGCAATTCCCTTAATGGTTCTCTTCCAAAAGTTATCACTTCCTTTCCAAAACTCACAACCCTTGATCTGAGCTTCAACCAGCTGGAAGGACCAGTTTTAACTACTCTTTTAACATCGTCAACTCTGAACGAACTTCACCTACAGAGCAATGTGCTCTCTGGAAACATTGATTTTTCGCCTTCATCTAATAATTCAAATCTCCGTGTTCTTGATCTTTCTAACAATCATCTTAACGGTAAATTTCCTGATGGTTTTGTATCATTCACTGAACTTCAAGTGCTTAATATTGGAGGAAACAATCTCTCAGGTTCTCTGCCTACTTCCATCAGTGATATCAGTACCCTAAATACATTAGACATTTCTCGTAATCATTTCTCTGGGCCACTCCCAAATAACTTGTCCAACAGTCTCGAAGGCTTTAATGCATCATATAATGATCTTTCTGGTGTTGTCCCAGAAAATTTGAGAAAATTTCCTCTATCTTCTTTCTACCCTGGAAATTCAGACCTGCAGTTTCCAAATCCCCCTCCAGGATCCAATCCCAATCCATCTGGAAATTCAAGTAAAAAGCATTTGAGAACTATCCTCATTGTTGTAATTACAGTTTCTTGTGTAATTGCTGTGCTCATTTTGATCCTTCTCGCTGTTTTCATTCATTACAAACGAATATCAAAACGGACCCCACCACATGTGACCAACAAAGATGTTAGTCGACAAACTTCTACCAATCCTTCTAGTTTCAGTGGAAAAGACCGTGCTGGCGGATTAGTTGTTTCAGCCGAGGATATTGTAACATCACGAAAAGGATCATCGTCTGAGATTATCGGTCCCGATGAGAAAGTGGCTGCAATAACTGGTTTTTCGCCTTCAAAGACTAGCCAGTTCTCGTGGTCACCTGGCTCTGGTGATTCGTATACTGTTGAAAGCCTTTCGAGATTGGATGTGAGGTCTCCTGATCGACTGGCGGGCGAGTTGTACTTTCTAGACGACACAATATCATTTACAGCCGAAGAACTATCGCGGGCCCCAGCTGAAGTCCTTGGAAGGAGCAGCCATGGGACATCGTATAGAGCTACTTTGGATAATGGGATGTTCTTGACTGTGAAGTGGTTGAGAGAAGGAGTTGCCAAACAGAGAAAGGAATTTGCTAAAGAAGCTAAAAAGTTTGCGAATATCAGACATCCAAATGTAGTTGGTCTGAGAGGTTACTATTGGGGACCCACACAACACGAGAAGCTTATCCTTTCTGACTACATATCCCCTGGAAGCCTTGCAAGTTTTCTATATGGTAATTGTTCTGCTCCATTCTCATGCTTATGCCTTCTTTTGCTTATAATGTTGTATACTTTGTCTAATATCCCTTTTGGTTCCATATGCAACATAAAGAAGGTTGTGATGAGGTTTTTACGAGAATATGAAACTTGGTCTTTTCTGAACAATGCTGTTGTCCATGAAAATCGATGCAATAAAGCATTAACTAAATCAATAAAGGGTTCTGTATCTTGTCATAAAACATAATAGTTAGCCATTATTTTTCAATTGAAAGTAAGAAATTCTTTGTCCATTTAAGCATTTGCCATCCTCGTTTGTACAAATTGGCATTATATTTGTGTTTATCTTCGTTATACCATTTTTTTAACAAGTGCGTTTATTACCAGATCGTCCTGGAAGAAAGGGCCCACCTTTAACCTGGGCTCAGAGACTGAAAATAGGTGTTGATGTTGCACGTGGCCTCAACTATCTCCATTTCGACCGTGCTGTCCCTCACGGAAACCTTAAAGCAACCAACATTTTACTAGAAGGACCCGACCTTAATGCCCGTGTGGCAGATTACTGTCTTCACCGCCTTATGACCCAATCTGGAACCATCGAACAGATTCTCGATGCTGGTGTATTGGGCTATCGTGCACCAGAGCTTGCTGCATCAAAGAAACCATTACCATCGTTCAAATCAGACGTTTATGCTTTTGGAGTTATTTTACTGGAAATTCTGACAGGGAAATGTGCTGGTGATGTGGTCTCGGCTGAAGATGGAGGTGTTGATTTGACTGATTGGGTTCGTTTGAGAGTGACAGAGGGTCGAGGATCAGATTGCTTTGATGCTGCTTTGGCACAAGAGACCAGTATACCATCAGCTGATAAAGGGATGAAAGAGGTTCTTGGGATAGCTTTGAGATGTATTCGATCTGTATCTGAGAGACCAGGTATCAAGACTATATATGAGGATCTTTCGTCGATTTAGTTTTTTGGTGAAAGTGGGAATCAAATAGCTCATTGAGTTCCCTTTTTTGAGTAGAGATTTTAGTATGATTTGCTGATTTATTTGTAATTTTCAAGGATTGTTGTAAATTTGGGGCGTCTCTTGATGATGTATACAAGCTTTTCCCCTTCTGTTTGGAGTGTGCACATTCAAGTTTAATCCATTTTCTCCGCTCTTAATTTTTTTTTTGAGTTACATTTATTTAATTTAGTTTCAATTTAATACAAAGTAATTACCACAAGACATGAGAATAGAAGAAAGCAAAACAAAACTCACTCTGTGTTGTACAAGATTGCCAAAGAGTACATATACAAGAAGTTGAGGAAAATCAAGAAATGGGTTTAATGGACCGTTCACTTAAGATCGGCCCATTAGGTTTAAGGGGCCTTAACAGGCCGGCCCCTTAATGTTAGTGAGCCAAATTGAACCTGATATTCAAAAAATAAATCCTTAAATGGGCCAGCCGAATGCGCCCAATCTGGCACCTTTAAGTAGATGGGCCTTAACGGGTCAGCTGAATGCGGCCTGTTAAGGCCTTTTTGAAATGTTTACTTGTATTATTAATAGAGGGTTTTTAAAGCTATTTTGTTAATTGATTTTTACGATAATACAGGGTTCTTTTTTCATTTATCCAAAAATAAAAAGGAAAATAAAGGAAGCGCCGTCTTTCTCAACGGACAATTATATATAACGGCTAGTTCCCACTTTCTTCATTCATCATGATCATTCTTCTATTTTCTCTCCCTCACACAAATTTTAAGCCCAATTTTGTCTCTCTGACGTCGAATCATTTTCTTGATTATCATATTGTGCACACATTCATTCTGCTATTCTCCGAGTTCATGAAGGTAATGTTTTAAACACTCAGTCACTTTACATATGATTAACGAATCGGTGCGTCCTGATCGGTGCTTGAATCCTCTGTGCCAGTTGTAGAACATTCTTGCGAAGAGAAAGAAAAGGGGTTGAAGAATTACATCAAAAGCGCAATAATGTCGATTAGCAGCGGTGTTGATCATCATAGCGACTATTATTCTCAACCAAGAGGGTTCTTGACGCCGCCGCCGACATGGAGGAGAAACCGGTGTTCTCCTCCGGTGATGATGCCGGGATCGGAGAAGAAACCAAGAAGAAGGTCACCTGATCTATTCCATGTTATTCACAAGGTCCCTTCTGGAGATTCTCCTTATGTCAGAGCCAAACATGTTCAGGTAAATTTCATTGTTTATTTTGATTGCCAATTCTTGTTGTCACTTCTAATTATTGGTTTTAAATTGTGAATCTTTCTGTACCTGGAGTCCTTGTGGAAATTAGTTCATAGATTGAAACTGTCTCATTGTGAAAATAGTGGAATTTTTACTTCTGCAAACTATTATAAACTTCGATTCTGGATATGATATATTGTTTTATCTGTTAATTCGTTCTGAGTGGTTACTGCATGTTGATACAGCTGATAGACAAGGATCCAACCCGGGCAGTTTCCCTGTTCTGGGCAGCAATAAATTCAGGGGATCGTGTTGATAGTGCCCTAAAAGACATGGCTGTTGTCATGAAACAATTGGATCGGTCTGATGAGGCCATTGAGGCCGTTAAGTCATTTCGCCATCTTTGTCCTCCTGAATCTCAGGAATCCCTTGACAATATCCTTGTTGAACTGTATAAGGTAAAAAAAGAATTCGATCTTGTTAAATTATCAATCTGAGGCACTCTATTAGATGTTTCATATTGGATCAATCTTCTTGTTAATGCAGCAATCTGGCAGAATCGAAGAAGAGATTGAAATACTTCAACGAAAAGTGAAGCAAGTAGAAGAAGGAATAGCTTTTGGAGGGAAGAGAACTAAGATGGCTAGATCTCAAGGGAAAAAGATTCAAATCACTGTTGAAAAAGAGTATTCCAGGTTCATATCTTCATTAATTCTACAAATTCATCCATAAACTCATATTTTTTTTTTACATTTGAGTGATTTGTCTCTTTTTGTAATAAAACTGAAGGTTGTTGGGTAATTTAGCTTGGGCTTATATGCAACACAAAGATTTCAAGGCTGCAGAAGAAAATTACAAGTACTTCATCTTACTATACATGAAATTTACCGAAATGATCATTGTTACAATACTGAGGCTTTCATGATTGTGTTTTATGATGCAGAAAAGCACTGTCTTTCGAAACAGATAAGAACAAGCAGTGCAATCTAGCAGTGTGCTTAATGCACATGAACAAATTGACAGAAGCCAAATTTCTGCTCCAAGCAATAAAAACGTCGTCTGATAATGGGCGTATGGATGAATCATATGCTAAGTCTTTTGAACGTGCCTCCGAAATGCTGGCTGAGTTGGAGTCACAAAGTGTTCTTAATCCTTTGTCTGTGAACAAAATGAACAAGGGATCATTCACTGAATTGAAAAACCCTTTTGCACGTAAATGGGCATATGAATCTCCATTTTGTGGTCGAAATATTCCAAAAGTTCCATTTACACAGCCGAGGAGAGATTCACGGTCTTTCTGTGAAGGGGATAAAAGAATGGAGCACGTTTTGGGAGAAAACGTATATGGAGGTTATTGTCGTAAATTGTCATTTGAACTGTCTAAAGATAGTGAAAATGGGCAGCCATTGGTGAACCAAAATGTTGATTTAGGAAAGCATTTCCTATGTACTGCTGGAGACTGGAGAAAGAAAGCATTGGATAGCCTTGATACACTAAAAATTGAAACAAAAGAATGCCATCTGCCTTCAGGCGAGGCCGTTTCTGGGTACAGCATAAACGCTAAAGAAAATGTGAATCACGAGACGACATGTGGGCACAAAAAAAGTTGGGCAGATATGGTTGAAGAAGATGAACAAGACCCAGAAAATCGAAGTGATTTTACATGCAAATTTGCTATTGGTTCGATGAATAATGAAGGGATTAATGATGAGAATGTGGACTTTAACATAGTTTATGAGACTCCCAAATTGCAAATAGAAGCTGAGAAAATAAGGCAAAGAATTGAATCGATTGATATTGGAGAGGGATATTTCAGTCAACCAGGGAAAAACACTACGTTATCAGTGAGGCGTTCTTTGTGTTTCGATCAGAATCAAAAATCAGGTACGCTTTGTTTATCGGAGAATATTAGTCCTATAAAATCTGTAAAGAGGAACAGGCTACAAGTCTTTCAGGATATAACAAGTCCTAAACCTTGAAGCATTATATGTGTTTGATTTGATATTGTTTTTTTATGTTAATCTCTGTTGCATTGATTTTATCCTAATAGCTCTGTAAATCTTTGATTGTATTGTGTAGAAGAAGCTAAGTTTTTGCAATATAATGGTTAATATTAAGAAGACATACACATAGTCTTTAGACTTATCCATAATCAGTTGTATATTATGTGAATTCTGATCCTCTGTTACAAAATGCATTTTACTTTTAGGTATGCAACCCTTGTATATTTGACAAAAACTTATAAATTATCACTAACTTTTATTACTAGTTGAATTATTTAATACACACATAGTAGTATATACATCTCATATTATTATACTTGACGACTGAGTATCACTCTAATCTTTTTAAAATTTAAAAATTATCATTAACTTCTATTACTAATTGAGTATTATAAAACTAGAGAACGTTAATATATTGTTAACGTAGTAAGTAGTATCAACTAATACTCGTATATGATATCATTTGCATAAATTAAAAGCAATATCTCACAAAGCCAGATTCTCCTTTGATCATTTCATATTTTTAACCGATTTCACTGTATGTTTGAATGAATTTTCATATGCAGCAATGGAAATTCAGTAACTAGAATAAATAGTGAAATAATAAAATCATATCATTAGGCATGGCAACCTAATGCAAGGCCCCTACACGACGTACTCATTCAATAAGGCCAGGCAGACTAGGCTTTGGCTTTAATTATATCAGGCTTCAAATTTCTACAATTCATCCAAAACAAAAAACCCTACCACCAGATCCCAAAAAGTCTTCAAATTAAGCCTATCATTTGTCCAAAACAAATATCTAAGATATTACAACAAATTAAGGACCATAACTTGTTATAGAATTATAACATTAGAAACAACTCTACCCTAAACCACAATTTCCTTTATAAAAATAATAATATTCGATAAGAAATTATAAATAATAAATTTATAAGACACTAATATTGCACTTCCATCATTTTACTCGTGTTTGAAAAAGATTAATACCACGTTTCACAGTAGAAAACAACATTTTTTTTCCCACTGAATATGCATCAATTATTTACTTGTTCAAAAAGTCTTGCAAAGCAAAAGCACACGCTACCGTGTCCAAAGTGGCTGCTTCCAACACTACAGTCTTTATTACCTATTGAGAAAGTATTGTCACCAAATTAATCTTTTCCAAAAGATAGTAAAATGACCCCAATTATATGCTTCAATTTTCAATTTTTATTATATATATAGAAAAAATCCTCCCCAAATTAGTCTTTCCAAAAGATAGTAAAATACCCAATGATGCTTCAAATTGCAATTTTATATTTGTGATTTGGACATCGCATAACAAATTGAAAATAAATTATAATGTGGGATTTGGCTGAATTGAAAATGACAACCTTAAAAAAATTGCAAGTGTCTAATCTAAATCTTTTGCAAAAGCTAACCAATTATTGATTTACATGACTTTTTGGAATTTCATTTTCCTATAAAAAATATTATAATCTTAGTTCTTAAGTCACTTTCTTACATTCCAAATCTTTTTTTTATTTTTATCTGGAAATAAAATGTTTTCTGTTCGAGTAAACTCGTTTTTGTAATTCTTTTTCTAATTTATACAATATAACCAGATTGATAAGTATTGGGAAATGATACTAACAATTAACAAATCAATGTTATTGGATAATTAATAAGAAAACAATATGGGGATACAGTATCATATATTCTAGTATTTTTTTACAGCCCCCCCCCCCCCTCCAAACCATTGATTTCAGTAACCTAATCTTGTTTGTTATTATTTAATTAAAAAACAAAACATGAAAAATATTATTTCTCACTTTATCATCATGTCTCCTCAATATTGTCTTCTAATCTCTATAATTCCTTTAAATAATTTTATTTAGATAATGAAACTAAATGAATACCGTAAAACAATAAAAAAATTCAATCATAAAAAAATAATAAAGGGAATTTTAATAATATATAAGCACAAAAAAAGATGCATATCAAATATGAAATATAAATAAAGGTATGTAACTATAGAAAAATTGAAATTAAATAATTTGGTACGACAAATAACTTTATATTTGTTTATTTTTTATCCTCACTCATATCTCTCGTTTGTTACTATTTTCTTATATCTCCTCTTTTACTCATTTTTTTTATTGACATAAAATCTTTTCATCTGAAATTGATTTATTCAGTCGTGAATTTTTCTCCAACGACTAGTCGTCTTTCTTTTGGTAATTTAAGGACTACTAGTTAGTCATTGTAAAAACCCACTAATTACTTTAAATTAAAAATAACTAGATTAAGGAATTAAAGAAAAACCCAACTTTAGGGCCCAATTGGATGACATATCCATTTTCGAGAATTTTTTTCCATAGTAAAAATGGGAAATGTAATTTGGAAGATAAGATTTTTAAGAGAAAAAAAAGTAATGATTGTGGTTGATGTGATATGTTTTTTATTGTGAAAAATTTGTTTGAATTGGTATTTAAATATAATTTTTGTTAAATATGGTTAGTCAAACTTGTTGATTTAGACGTCCGAAAATAGTCACAATGGATCTTATTTTAAACGTTGCATTATTTTGAATTAGAATATGTAATTAAATTAATTTTTTGCTTTGAAAGATAGTCGGAAAAATCATTTTAATTGATTGTATTAACTGTCAAATTATGAATAGTAAAATTAATTTGTTGCAAAAAAAAATCAAATTATTTATAATTTGGAGAGATTTTTTTGGAAGAATTTTTTTAGAAAATACAAAACAAATGCATTTTTTTATAGCTTTTTTCTCTAAAATAAATTTTTTGGGGATGAGTGGGACCCCTTAATTGTTACCTTAATTACTCTGCCCAAATATAGTAAATACCCAACCGACAACCGTAACAAAGCAACATTCCATTACAAGTTGAAAACAGTTGTCACCCGCCCAATAATTTGGATAAGATTTTTTATTTTAAATTAATTTTATTTATTATTTTAAATTATATATTTTAATATAATATATATATATATATTTAATACGTATAATTCAAATATATACTTATAAAAATATACTAAATATCTGTAAATATTTCTCAATAATTTTTGAATTACTTATTAAAATGTACTTAATATGTGTAAATATTTCTCAATAATTCTTTTTAATTAAAAATTAATCCCATTGTAATAATGTAATGTAGGGTTTCAATTGTTTTTCTTACCGTCCTCCGTTAATAGTGGTCGATACTAAAAGGTTTAAATATCTTCGCCCCTTATATAAACTCTTTAGGTAGCCTAAATTATTTCCCATTCTCTTCAAACAATTCCTACTTGTTGAAATCAATGTCTTTTATTTCTTTATGCGGATATAAATCTGCTTTTTCTAGTTTTCTATTAAATCTTTCTTCATAGAAAACTTGAAATTCATCTGTGTTTTTATCACTTGTTCTTGTTGCCCCGCATAATCAAATTCGATTTCATAGATAATCATGCCGTTTCCATGGAAGAAGGTGACAAGCACAAGAATATCTCAGTTGGTGAACGATCATCTCCACCACTCTCAGAAACGACGCGATGGATCTTCACTTGTTGTCGAGACAGGTTTTCCGACATCACTCGTTGATCTTTTCATGAAAAATCGCGAAAAATTGAAACAGAAATCGAAGAAAAAACGTCAAAATACACCTCCAGTTACGCCCCTTTGTGATGTTCGTGAAAATGATACGCTGATTACGGAATCAAATCACTCTTTCCCCTCCCCTTTGCCATCTCTTTCGCCTCCGATTGTTGAATCGCCTTTGCCTTGTACGGTTGAGAATGAGATTCATGATTTGGGATCGAGTGATGGGGGTATGGTTCGAGATAAGAGGGGCCGTACTGTGAATGCGAATGGGGTTTTATTGGTTATTTTGAAGATGTTTTTGGTTGTGATTTTGGCGTTGGGGACGGATAGATTAACTATAGGGATCACGATTTCGGCCTTCTCGTTGTTTTTCCTGGAGTATGCGGGGAAGCATTTGTGTAGATTGTTGAAGCCCTGTTCGGAGACTAAGGTTGTCTTGATGTTACAAAGTGTTTGGAGATTGTTAAGATTCAAGGAAGATGAGTTAGATGGGCAAAATTGTGCTGCTTTAAGCCCTGAGATGAAGAAAGATGAGCCTTTGAGGACTGAAAGTTCTTCAATTCTAGAAAATCATCACGAAGAACCGAAGATTTATTTGCTGACCCGCGTGGAGGAAATCCAATCCGAGAACGAGATGATAGGTTGTTCTAATTTTATACAGAGTTTGGAAATTGAAGAAACTGAATTGAAAAGGGTTATGATTAAGAAAGAAGAGTCCTTTCCTGAAGTGGGGGAATCGAAGAAACCGAAGAAAGCCAAGTTTAAATCGAAGATCAAGAAACTTGTTAAAAAGAATTTAAGAAGATCTAAAAAAGAACAGGGCACTGAAAGTCTCGAAAATATCAGTATAGATAATCTTCCATTGTGTGAAGAACAATGGGAAATAGAGAGTTCCAGTGAATTATCATCCAATTCAAGTGGACGATACGAAAGAGAAGATTGCATAACTGCAGTTTCTGCCTTTCCTTCACTATCTGAGGTTGATGAGAAATCAGCTTCAATTCGGGAATCGAAAACTGGACAAAATTGGATATATTTAGTACTTTGTCTGATTGTTCTAATTGGACTCATTTGGGGTCGAGTATTTGCACTTATACTGACCTTGTCATGGTGCTTGATGTTGAAAATAGGCACCAATGGACCATCAAGGTGCCTGAGAATCGGGTCTTTTGATCTTAATTCTTGTTAAAATGTGTAGTTGTCTATGCTTATAGAAGTCTCTGGTTTGTTCTTTGGGTTTTTTTTGAACTTCTTGTGAAGTGCTCTTGCATCCTCAGATTGCCTTCTGGAAGTTTTTAGATACACAGGATGTTCAACTTTTCGTTGTTCAGTGAGTCGAACTGTTGTATCCTGACATGTAGATTATAGCCAAAATAATTCATTGAGTTGAAAAAGTTATAATCATGTGTTCTTACTTCAAATTTATGTTTTTACTTATAATTGGCAATTATAAGTCTCAAGAACTGCATTTTATTTAAATTTTGAAGCTGAATTGGGTTGATAATGGTTACGGGGTTCATATGAATCTATCTTATTCTGTAATGCTTTTTATGAAGCTTTTTGTATGTACACGTGAAGGAGGAAACTTAGCACACTCAATAAATTCATAGTAAGATTTGGAAAGTTCTAAGTGGTTCAAAATGCAATTGTGGTTGTAAAGTCCCCTTCTTTCTTGTAGTGGATAAATATAATAGTTTTTTTGGTATATGCTTTTGCTTTTTGTGTATAGATAAATACATATAGTTGTTGCCTATACTAAGAAATGAATCTTTTCTAGTATTATTCAGCTAAGCTAATGATAAGTCTATTTCTCAAGTTAACACGTCTTGATTCCTTTTGTTTGTTGCTCCTTTTTCCACATCTTTTTTGCATACAAGGAAGTTCAGTGGAAATATCTGCCACCTTTTTTTGTTATTTGTCCATTTGCAACAGTACAAAGTACTAACCAAATAATATATATAGCCTCCATGTTTAGTGTACAGTGGACCAGGTTCTGATTATTAGTTCTCCTTACATTTTGTCAATGAGGTAGCAGGCAGATAGTCAATTGACTACTGTGTCCTTTTTTGTTAGCTTTTCAATATTATATTCTCACATTGCCTGTGACATTCTTGGGTTACCAGGGTTAGATTCTTTGTCCAAAAGGTTGAATCCCCAACCCCAAGGGCCCCCCATGCCCCGGCCCCGGCCCGACAGAGCTATGGGAGGAATAAATCATGGTAACCCAATCAATCACAGGGGCTAGACCAGTGCCCACTGCGCACAAGGAGCCCCCCTCACTTGAGAGGTTGCTCCCACACTGCCGCTGGTGGGACTCGATCCTTGGTCATTGTCCAAACTTCACCCTTCTGTGACCAACTGGGCTGCCCATGCGGGCACCAGGGTTAGATTCTGATTTGTAATATAAAATATATATTTGAAATATGGGATTGTTGATTGATTTCATTTCAAATACATGTTATATAGATTCAAATTAATTATAGAATGACGTACAAAACATGGCATATTTGGTTTTTTTCACTTATAGTGATCAGGGCATTGTAAATGTAGATAAAAATTTTACATGTCAAACGATGAAGAAGTTATTAAAAATGGCTTTTGAAAATTTTGTAATATCTAAAAAATTCATAGAAAGTATATGAATTCCATGTGATTGTAGTGGTGATGGTGAGGTCAATTGCGTGCGAGGACTTTGTCCTTTGGGTTTTACCCAATCTTCCGTTTCTTTTTGTATTTTTGTGAATTTATATCATTTTGGCGTGTTGGAGTACTTTGAATTTGTATATATGTTTCATTAATTCCTGTCGACGTATTTAATTTGTTTGTTAAAGTTTTTATTCATTAAATTAATTATGATAAGGATTTGGTGTATATTGGACGATTTAAAGGGCCCAGCCTGGCATCACACGTAAGACTAGACATGAGATAGATCATGTAAATCACGTTTGGTAAATAGAATATATATATATATGAATGGAAACAAAATAGTTAAGACAACATTAGTGGTTCACCCAACCCGGAAAATGATTTATCTTAAAACTGTTGATTTTGATTGCTTTGCCCGAATGGTTTGAGTCTCACATTCTCGTCTTTTTTCTTATGATTTATTAAATCCCAATAACTATTTGTTGTTTAACGTTATAGTCTTCGTGGGGATTGGTTAGACTATGGGCTATCTAGTTGAGATAAAAGTAAACGGGCTTTTTTCATACATTGGGCCAATAACATATTTAGATTTAAGAAGCCATATTGGGATAGGCTATGGTCTTCCATTATACAATTATTCACTATACCGGCCCTTTTACAAGTACATCCTCGCGCGTAGGGCTGTAAATGGGCCGAGCTCGAGCCGTGCCTGATAAAAATTTTATGTTCAAGTTCAGCTCATTTATTTTTTTCTGAACTCGAGCTCGAGCTTGAACGTGACGAGCCTAGTTTTTAATGTTCAAGATCAAGCTCGCTAAAAACGAATCGAGCTCGAGCCGAGCTTGACCAAAAAATTAATTTAATTATTTTTTTAATTTTTTTAAAAATTATTTTTATTTAACTTATGTTAATTAGATATATATTATATAATATATATCACAAAAATATAATTTAATTGAATCATTTTGTATAAACCTGTATCATAACATAGATAAATAGAAATATTATAATTTATTATATATTTTGCAGGATATATAAAAATTAAAATATTACTTATGTATTATTAAGATATGTTTTAAATAAAAAATTAAGTATTAATTTTAAATTTTTGAATATTTACAATCATATATAAAAATTAAAAATAATATTATTAAAAACTTCACGAATCGGCTCGTGAGCTTATGAACATCTACAAGTAGGCCCAAGCTCGGTTCATGAGAAAACTCAAGCCCGAAATGCTCGGCTCAAGCTCACGATATCTCAAACTCGAGTCGAACCCTAATCGAGCCGGCTCGACTCACCTTACACCCCTACTCGTTCGTCTCTATATTCAACTAGTTGCCTGTGTTTATTTTTTAGGGTTAATAATATTATTCAATAAGCTTAACCTATAATTTGGTATGGTGAACCTAAAATTAGGTAAATTAGGTAACCAGCTAAAAAGGTGTTAAACTGTAGTGAATATTAATATCTCATAATTAGAGGTGAAAATTTAGCTCGATACTCGATACTCGACTCGAGCTCGATCGCTAAAAGCTCGGTTCGAGCTCGGTTTGATAAATTATCAAACTAAACTTGAACAAATTTTTCTGTTTGATAAATTTTGAAACTCGACTCGAGCTCGGCTCGATAAGCAAAAAATAACAAAAACATGTACAAAATATTCAAACTACTCGAGTTCGAATCGTGATCGACTCGATTAAAGCTCGTTTGAGCTTGGCTCGATGAACAATCAAACCAAACTCAAACACAATTTTCAAAGCTCGATTGTAATTCAAACAAGCTTGAACATCCATGCGTTCGGCTCGACTCGGCTCGTTTTCACCCCTACTCATAATAGTCTCACACTTAGGGATGGCAATGGGGCAGGTCCGAGGCGGGTAATGCTGGACCCGAGACCCGCCCCGGTCAAGATTTTTAGGACTCGGACTCGCCCGAACCCATTAATACCCAGTTCTGCCCCAAACCGATCGGGTACCCGGCGAGTCCAGGTCCTATGGACCCAATTAAAACATTTAATTTTAAACTTTTTCTCAATTTTTTTTATCACAAAAACACTTAAAACTAATATAAATAATACAAAAATAATAAACATAAAATACATTAAAAAAAAATCAATCACATTTAATCATTCACAATAAAGACAAATCTAAATAGGTAAAGTAATTCAAGTTTACTCCAAATTTGAAAACAAATCAAATATCAAATAAACATCAATGAAATAAAAATTAAATATCTATGGTGAAGGTAAAGGATTTTGTTGAATTTGGAACTTCCAAGTAGTCAACTACCAACTAAAAATCTAAAATTAACTATTAATTTTAATATTTTAATTTTTATCATATTATATTAATAAAAAAAATATATAAACTATATAAATAAGCAATTGGGGCGAGTCCAGGTACGAGAATATGCTGGACTCGCTATCCGCTCCGGACCCGGTTGGGTCTTGATTTTTAATACCCGAACTCGGACCCGACCCTATTTTTTTGGACTCAGACCCGGCCCCATCGAGACGGGTCCAATACGGGTATTTACATTATCCGACCCTATTGCCATCCCTACTCACACTAACGAGAGATTATCATCTAATTATTATGTAATTACCAAAAGATGCCCTCACTTATTTAAAATTACACAATACCTCTCATGTTACCGCATTTTTTGCAATTACATCCCTATTAATTTAAAGATTCTTAGAATTTGACCATGTGAACTTTACGAGTAGACCTTTAAGGATTCATTGATAGTTTCAGATAAGTTCGAGGGTTTTCCATAATTACACAATATATGAGGGGTCTGAGTGTAATTTTCCCGATATCTTTTCATGCATAATCGAGTTGTTCATTCCTCTTACGGGATTCTATTTCTAGAAGAAGCAATGACAGTGATTTTCGCGAGATTAGGGGTAAATTGCAACCCGCTATGCATAGAGAAGTAATATCCATCTCTTTAACGCATTCTTCGGAGGTATAAATTTATCGTTACCATTTATGTCTGCTCTATCTTCTGCTGCTAACTAATTCACCCCATTTTATTCTAATACCTAAAAAACAAGAGTGCTTTGATTTGAACATATATTGTTCCGGCCGGCATTGTCCTAAGGTATATCTTCATTCTTCCATTACTTTTTTGATCATTAGTGGGTTTTAATTATGTCTAACAAAGAATCATAATCAAGTTTGATTTTTATGGGTTAAAATTGAATTTTTAAGGATGATTTGATGGTAAACTTGATTTTTTTTCCTGCCTCTTTAATTGATGTTAGGTGCCAAGATGGTCAATCAGGCGTTTACAGTGGATTTGAAAAAACCACTAGTCTTTCAGGTCAGATTTCAAGCCAAATTTTTCGTACAATATGTTTCATCCTTATTCAGTTTTCTATGTTCATGTATTGATGATAGGTTGGCCATCTTGGAGAAGCTTATGATGAATGGGTTCACCAACCTATTATCAGCAACGAAACTCCTCGTTTTTTCGAAAATAACATATTGGAGGTATACAAAAATGCCATATTTGTTTTGCTATCATGTATATCGTATTCTATCAAACTTAACTTGTATGTGAAATAGTTTTTGACACGAACAGCTTGGTGGGTGGTTCCTATAATCTGGCTACCTGTTGTATGCTGGTTCGTGTCGATATCTGTGGAGTTTGGCCTTCCTCCTAGCCATCTAGCTGCAGCAGTGCTTGCCGGTATCTTTGTATGGACATTGTTGGAGTACTCTTTGCATCGCTTTCTTTTCCACATCAAACCAAAGGGCTATTGGTTCGTCATTATATTTTCAATCAGTTTTATGATGATTGACTAGTACTATTGTGAAATCCCATTTGTTATGAATATGAAACATATGCTGGTTGATACAGGGGAAATACATTTCACTACCTCATTCATGGATGCCATCACAAGCACCCTATGGACGGATTAAGACTCGTTTTTCCTCCTGCAGCAGCTGCAATCTTAGCTGTGCCAGTATGCAACAAGATTAAACTCCAATTTATCATTATTATACTAGTTTTCGTTTTTTGTTTTGAATGATTTTTGTATTCAGCTTTGGAACGTTTTCAAGCTTCTAGCATCAGAATCATATTCCCCTGCTTTGTTTGGAGGTGGCTTGCTGGGATATGTCATTTATGATTGCACTCATTATTACCTGCACCATGCAAAACCACAAATAGGATTAACTCATGGGCTCAAGGTAAAAAAAAAAACTACCTAGTAAAAGTCATGTCTTAATTTTATTTGTCGAAAAATTACAAATATATGTTTTTGTCAACCGCAGAGATACCACATGAACCATCACTATAGAATCCAGGACAAGGGATATGGAATCACATCTCCGTTATGGGATATCATATTCGGTACCCTTCCTCCAAAATCTGGCAAGAAAAATAGTTGAGTTATTACGAATGTATATGTGACGAGGCCCGTTTGGGATTTGATATATCTCGAGATATCCTAACAATCACATATAAAGGATCAGTGTGTAGGCTTAAGGTTATGGATTTGTTAGGGTGGCAATGTTACAATAGAATGAGTTTTGCTGTTGCAAGATGTATGATTTCATTATGTCTATTCTAATTTATGTACTCTTATTTGTATTCTGTTAGTACTAGGTTGCCTTTTGGTTTATAAGGCTGATGGAATTTCCTACCCTTTTTCTTTTCTTGTTATATTTTTTAAATCATAATTATGTATTGTTTTTAGCATTTCCATTTAGTAATTAAATCATATATAATTGTCTGAATACGTTTTAATTCAGGATTTTCATGTTTAAAGCAGCAAAGCAAATGTATCTTTGTATAGAAATTGATGAACTCTAATTGTCCCACAAAGAAGTCCCCATATCCTATTCACTTAGTCAAAATCTAATATTAAATAATTAAATTATATTAGGATATATATCTCATAAACTTAATATCTAATCTATTTTATGTAGGTCAAAAATTTACAATATAATATTGTGATTCTATTTTTAAATGAAAATGTCCAATTAAGATCATAAATTGAAAACTATTTTATTTAAAACCCAAATCAAATCAAATCATAACACAAATTCATAACATGACTGAATGGGAAGGCCCAAGCCCTCTCAAGAGGTTCTGCCGGATGGGCCCCACACGTAATGGGCCTTAAAATATATATATTAAAGCAATTGGGTCAACATCACGTGATTGTTAACATGGGATACGCCAGCCTGGCAACTGTTGGATATTTGCTGGCAGAGATTCCCTTTGATCTGCGGCCACGATCTTCCTTTGAATCTTTACTATTACTATTTAACTCTAATTCACTTTCTTTTTCTGTAAATTTATCGCAAACACTTTTATTCAGCAAGATTCGCATTGGTTTGTTGTACTGTGAAGTACTAGTTCGCCGCCATCACTGCTGCCGGCTGTGATTGAGAAAAATATCTCTGCTTGAATTAAAGATTTTGACCGGCATTAGATACGGTTAGTGTTTTCATCAAAAATCTTCGGTGAAAAATAAATTAATTTTGTTCATGATTTTGGATCTGCGATTTCTTTGCGGAATATCATGCTTTTCTATTTCTTTTTTCTTTTTTTTGTTATTCTTTATGTTAATGGTGAATTATAGAATACTATCGGTTATCAAGAAAAAACATGAAACTTGAACAGTATCCAGGTTCTCTGTCTATTGTGTTCAATCAGGCTCTTATTTTGATTTTTGTTGAATTAACTATTTGGTAAAAATGTGGAAAAGAATGACTCTTGGAAAGTTGAACACACTTATTTACTTTGTGTACCTTAATGCAGAAGTTTCTTTCATTGGAAACAAGATTTTCAATGGAAAAAAGGTTTCATAAGTACAAGCTTTTTATTTGAAAGAGACTTGACTTTTACATTTAATTTATTCATTTTCTAGTTCAATGCATTCAACTATATTTAATACTGAGTTGATTCAGTCAACTGGATGGGACAATGTATAACATCTCTTTATTGACAGAAACAGGTTCTGACCACTTGTATAAATGAATTGCTTATCGTATGTTTCAGGATGAGCGAAGAATGAGTTAGAAATAAAACTTTTTACTTGTGAATTTGTTTAGATATAGCTTATAAGGTGTTGCCCATGTAACTTGTTTTAGTGCTACTTCTCTCTTCTGATCAAGTGCTTTCTGGTTCACTATTTTTTACTTGCCTTCTCATATACTTTTTTCTCTTTGCTTAACAGTCATATTTTGAGGTACAAAGATGGTTGCACAAGGCTTTACTGTGGACTTAAATAAACCCCTTGTCTTCCAGGTAAATCATGCATTTCTGGATAAATGGTTCTTGATTATTTCGCTGTTTTTATCATTCGACTAGTTATGTTTGAAGTGATTAGATCAGTTATCTATAATCTAATAATAGCCTTTCTCTTTGATGCAAGGAATGAGTCCTCCATGTTGTCTTGGAAAAACATCTATTCACTTTGCAGTTTCCTGTTTTTGCAATCCTATTTGCTAATCAATGATTGTAAACATTTATTGCAATCTGATTTTGCATTTTTAACAATATAAAACACAATTTGTTGTGAACTTTAACAGGTTGGTCATCTTGGTGAATCTTATCAAGAGTGGGTTCACCAACCAATTGTTAGCAAGGAAGGCCCTCGATTTTTTGAAAGTGATTTCTGGGAGGTATATCTCTTCTACTTTGTGTCATTGATACCTACTATGAAAAATATCACAACTGAGAATCATTTCCAGATTATTTTCAATGCTTTTCCGGATTATGTCACAAGTCACTAAGTTAATTCTTTTTTCGAACAGTTTTTGACACGCACAGAATGGTATGTAATTCCCCTTATTTGGCTCCCGGTTGTATGCTGGTTCCTCTCAAGGTCCATTGTGTTTGGTCATACAATTCCTGAGGTGGCATTAATGACAGCATTTGGTATTCTTGTTTGGACATTGCTTGAATACACTCTTCATCGTTTCCTTTTCCACATTAAGACACAGAGTTATTGGTTAGTTTGCTCTTACCACAGATTCCCCTTTTTTCGTTTTATTATCTCTTATACTGAATATTATCAGTAAATAACAGGGGTAATACACTTCACTATCTTCTTCATGGTTGTCATCATAAGCACCCAATGGATGGTCTACGCCTTGTTTTCCCTCCTACTGCAACTGCTATTCTATTATTTCCGGTATGTCCCAAAATCCAACTTTTTGTGATATTTCGAAATAATGTTGCTTTACGATTTCATCTTTTTAACACATTCACTAATGTGGATTGCAGTTCTGGAATTTGTTAAAAGTCTTTTCTACTCCTTCTACCACTCCTGGTTTATTTGGAGGTGGTCTATTGGGTTACGTTATGTATGATGTTACACATTACTACTTGCACCATGGCCAGCCAACCAGTGAAGTACCGAAGAATCTCAAGGTAAATAATTGTTACATTTTATCCAACTTTGAAATCTTAATCTATTTTTTGGTTTTATTAACTTTCTTTTCTGCCGTGCAGAAATATCACCTGAATCATCATTTCCGCGTACAGACGAAAGGTTTTGGCATCACGTCCGCCCTCTGGGACAAGGTGTTTGGAACTTTACCTCCATCAAAACCAGCTGAGAAGAGTAGATGATTTTTATTTATTTATTTATTTGTACATTTTAATGGAGATTCAATTATTCTAAAGCAGTAATTATTAGAATCTGAAAGCCTTTTATGTTCACATTTTGTTTCATTTTTTATATGGATTTACTATCAATTTTCCTGTCATGGCCCCCAAACTCTACAAAATGAGACTATCCAGGAGGTCAAGTTTTCCTATTCTCATTAATTTATTTAGTTAAATGCTCATTAAATGAAGCCTCTTCAGTTAATGTATCTTATGTAATATTTAAAACGTAATTAATTTTTTATTAATGTAAAGTGTATTTAATTCTTAACCATTAATTATAACACTCTGCATCTTAGTAACCTGAATGAAACAGGGGAAATGGGCAGCCTCTCAATAATCTCCACTATTTTCTTTCTATCAATTACATTAGCTGCGTGTCATGACAATTATCAAACATTTCTCCAGTGCATGTACAATCAATCTTCAGACCACATTGAAATTCTGCAAAGAATTCACACTCCAACTTCCCCAACATATACTTATCTTCTGGGAAACGCCACACAAAATCCCAGGTTCAATTCCACTGCTACTCGGCCCTTTCTAATCTTCGCGCCCCACAAAGAAACCGAAATTCGACCTGTTATTCTCTGCAGCAAGTTATTTGGGCACCAAATCAGGGTCAAGAGCGGCGGCCATGACTATGAAGGCCTGTCATTCAGTTCTCAATCTCCGTTCATCATGATCGATTTATTGAACCTCAAAGAAATCATCATTGATGTTGAAGAAGAAACTGCTTGGATTCAAACAGGGGTAAATTTGGGAGAATTGTACTATGAAATTGCCAACAAGAGCAATAATCATGCATTTGCTGGTGGGTTGTACCCTACTGTAGGCTCTGGTGGACATATAAGTGGTGGAGGGATAGGCATGTTAACGAGAAAATACGGGCTAGCAGTAGATAACGTGCTTGATTCGCGTATAATGGATATCAATGGTACAATTCATGATAGAAATTCAATGGGGGAAGATTTTTTCTGGGCTATAAGGGGTAGTGGGGGAGCAAGCTTTGGTGTTATTCTTGCATGGAAACTTAAGCTGGTTCAAGTCCCTGAAAATGTGACAGCTTTTTCATTTCGTCGAAAACTGGAGCCTGGAAAACTGGATCTTCTCCAGAAATGGCAAAAGACGGCACACAATATCTCGGAAAATCTTTTCATGAGAGTACTTTTACAAACCATCCCGAAAAATGTTTCAGCAAATGAGAAAATTGTTGCCGTTAGATATAACGGGTTATTTCTGGGACCTGCTGATGGACTAGTTTCGTTGTTGAACGAGAGCTTTCCAGAGTTTGGCTTGGAAACAGGGGATTGTTTTAAAGAGCCTGTTGGAAACAGTAATTGCTCTGAACAGCCATGCATAAAAAAGGAATGTTTCCAGGTTCCCTGGATTAATTCCGTGCTATACTTTGCTGGAAAGAAAGTTAATCAATCAGTGGAGATTTTACTGGAAAAAAAGGTCAACACATATTTGTACAACAAGGGCACATCTGATTTTTTGAAGGCTGCCATTCCAGATGAGGGGTGGAATATGATACACAATATGATGTTATCTGATGACCGTCCGATGATGATAATTGATCCTTTAGGTGGAAAAATGGATGAAATAGGCGAAAACGAGACCCCATTTCCACATAGAAAGGGAAATCTTTTCAACATACAGTACCTTACTTACTGGGAAGTGAACATTGAAAATGAAGCCAGAAAGCATATAAAATGGATCAGGAATTTTCACAAGGAAATGGAACCATATGTAGCTCGATATCCAAGAACTGCGTATATCAACTACAAAGATCTCGACTTGGGGAGAAACGATAAGAACTATAGCTACAATCATGCAAAGGTCTGGGGAGAGAAGTATTTCAAGGGAAATTTTGAAAGATTGGCCAAAATCAAAGGCAGGGTTGATCCATCCAACTTCTTCAGAAACGAACAAAGCATTCCAGTTCTATTGTAAATTAACCAAACTATTAAGTAAAGCTAGATCGAAGGTAATAACAAATTCTAGCTGTTGTTTTTCCTGGATAATATTAGATTTTAAGGTCTGCAAGTAATGGCATTTTGGAGGAGATGATCAAATGATAACGTATTAAAATCTGAAAAGCAAACATTTTTTCACAGTGAAATTACAAGAGGACAAACTTATAGCTCCTTGGAGGCATAGTAAAAACACATCTTATTACAAAGCATTCAAACTGTGTTTTAATGGGTCATAAATTCATACTTGTCCCTCTCCTTTCATCAATCAACGGGAGAGTTGGAATACTCTGTTCGTGTCTGAAGAAGTTATCAGGATCGACTTGTGTCTTAACCCTCACCAGCTTGAGAAAGTTGTCCTTAAAATACTTAATACCCCATACACTTGCTTCTATGAAACTTGAACCATTTTTATTCATTCCCAAATCAAGATCCCTGTAATTCACATAAGCTTCTCGTGGAAACATCGAAGCATAAGAACCCATGTAATTATACAGCCTCCTAATCCAGTCTGTGTGTTTGGCTAATGATTCTGGTTTATCATCGTTCCAAATACTCAAATATTGTATTTTGAATATGACACCTTTTCTATGTGGAAATGGAGTTTCAGATTCCGAAATCTTAGCCATCATTCCACCGTAAGGGTTCCATATCATCAATGGAGAATCTTCTTCCATAAGCCTTTTCCAAAGCCCTTCAAGCCCTGATTCTGGAATAGGATCTCTCACAAAATCTGATTTGGCTTTGAAGTAGTTTTTGAATAAAGATTTCCCCTGAAGTAAAACTTCAGGTGGTGTATTACTTGGGTAACCAGCAATGTAAAGCACAGATTGAATCCAGCTCATTTCAATGCAATCTTTTTTTGTCAACCCCAATTCAGGGAAATCATTACCCATCACCTGGAGCAACCTATCACTTTTTCCAAGGAAAACAGCATTGTAAAGAGTTAGAATAGTTTTTTCACCTTTTTTGGCCCCTGGCACCACTTGCATGATAACTCTGATAAAAAGATCTTCATCAAGTTTATCAGCAGCAACTTGTTGCCATTTGTACAAGATCTTTGTTCCATTTTGTTCCAGAGTTTTTGGAACACTGAAAACTGTGACTGTCCCTGGAACAGGAACCAATCTCACTTTCCAGGCGAGTATAATACCGAAACTAGCCCCACCACCACCTCTAATAGCCCAGAAAAGATCCTCCCCCATAGATTCCCTCTCGAGAATCCTACCTGCCGCATCTACAATTCGAGCATCAATCACATTATCAGCTCCAAGCCCATATTTCCTCATCATAGTGCCATATGCCCCTCCAGTTATATGCCCTCCAATTCCCAAACTAGGACAAAGCCCAGCTGGAAATCCATGAGTTTTGCTCTTTTGTGAAATCCTATAATACAATTCTCCTACAGTGGCGCCTGCTTGGGCCCACGCGCTGTTATCCTGAATATCCACGCTGACAGAGCGAAGTTTTGACAGGTCAACAATGATGAATGGTTCATCGGTTTCTGAAATGTACGATAAGCCTTCGTAATCATGGCCTCCACTTCGAACTCTGAGCTGGATTTTTAACTCTTTGGCGCATATAACTGCAGCTTGAACATGGTTTTCGATTAATGGCGTGAAAATCAGTTTAGGCTTAGGTACGGAGGATACTAAGCAACGAAGATTTTGTGCTGAAGATTGTAGTATGGTGCTAAACGAAGCGTTATCAGGGGCCGAAAAGGCTGTGGAGAAAGGGATCGAAAGCTCGGAGTTGAGAGTAATGCATTGGAAGAATTTATCTTGGATTGTTTGGGAAGTTGCATAAGAGGATAATATGAGAATTATGGCTATGTTTAGTGTAAGAATGTATGAGTTTAAAGTTCCCATAATGATACTTGGATTAGTGAAATGTTTTGTTGTGTGGAAAAGAAGTGAGGAGTGGTGTGGTATTTATGGATTTTATGTTGTGTTTTTTGGTGACTTTTATGTGACCTAATGAGGACATCATGGTACATCGAATGATGATTGAGGTTAGAAAATCAACTTAGCTTTAAGAAGATGCAAGAATTTTGGGCCACATTTTGACTACAATATTTAAGGTTCTATTGATATATAAACATTGCTTGCCTTCTAATGACACAGTTTTAGGCCGACATTTGTTGCTTAGAAGTATGTTTCTTAAGTAGCTATAATGGCACGTTAAGTGATGCTTGCTCCACTTAGTTTGCTAAACCCATCCCGCCCCACAAAGGAGACAAAAACAGATAGAAAAATTCTCATTAAGTAAAGAGTATACGGTTTACTTTGTTTGCTACAACAAATCTAACTCTTTATTTTATTCACTAATGTTTTGAAACTCAATCGGATATCAGATAAAAAAAAATTATCAAGTCAATGGTCACTGGTTTAACCGTTGTGTCAATCACAATTGAATTAGTAATGTCATATTATGCAATAATTAATATATAAATAATAATATAAAATATAAATATATAAAAAATATGTATTTCATATATTTTAAAATTATATTCATTATCTTCACTTTATGTTTATCTTCAATTTATATATAGTCAATATTAGAGTTGAGAATTGAGAGCAACATGAGTTTAAGAATTTTTTGAGCTAAAAACGTGAAGAAAGAGAGATGATTTTAAGTGGAAAGAAATATTATTTAAACTTTAATTTATATATTTTCTAGAACCAACAAATTTTCTTGGATCATAATGCATGGTTTGTTTGTTTCACTTGGATATTATATTGGAAAATTTTTCTCCTACAGTCTATTAATGGTAAAAAACACTATTACTCTGTGGCCGTGAAAATGAATTTAGGTAAGACCATCTCCAACCCATGCTATTTCAACGTGGGTTGTGATGAATTTGGTATTGGGTTGGAGACAACCCAGCGCCAAATGATGTGCTAGAAATAGCGCAGCAACAGTGTTGTGCTAGAGTTGCTGCGCTACTTCTGCCAGCCCTTTTTTATTTTTTGTAAAAAAATTTTAGGGTTTGCAATTTAGTCCTTCACCTTTAGCTTTGTTTTCATTTTAGTCTATTTTAAATTTACAAAGTTTGAATTATTTGTAGTTTAACCCCAAATAATTTAATTAGTTATAATTATATCCTATCGATTATAATTTATTCAATTATGCATTAGTTTAAGTTTATTATTAAATTATAAATAAATATTTTATACTCTAACTTATATAAAATGTATATTGTATTATTAATTTATTTTAATTGCTTTCAATTTAGCCCATAAACATATAATTTGTTATAAATAAATCATATAAGTTACATTTAATTCAACTAGAATAAAATACAAATTTTATATCAGAAGTTTTAAATAAAACATATACTAAAACATATAAATGCATACTTTTATAAACTAAAAGCATCAAATACATTATTTGGACTTGCATAATTTAAATATTTTAAAAACATTAATAGGGGAGGATATCGATGTCGTCTCCACCAATATTACCAAAAAATTAGCCAAAAAAGTTCGCCGGAGAAGGTGGGTACGACTGTTGGCTTTGTTCAGCTCGTTTTTGGGCTCGTTTTTGTAAAATTTCATCTCTTTGGGCTTGAAACTCAGCCCGAACTTGCAAATCGCTTATAATATCCAAATTGCGAGCCACGTTTAAAAACAAATCAAAGACAGAGATGCGCACTTTGCTTTACGTAATGCACTAATAGAACATTTATGGGAGCAATATAGTAATAGTGCGGATAGTGAGTACATTTTTGTTATTTGTACCGTGTTTGAGTATCAATGTATGTTTTTTATGTATGTCTTTTTTTAATCAAATAATAAAGTTCAACTTTAATAATTTATTCATTAATTAAATAACTTATATAATTGTCAATTAATTTTTGAAATATCAAACGCAATTAATATAATTTTAAATTATTTAATAATAATTTTATTATTATTTTTGTAAATTTTATTAACAAAGTATATTTTTTGGGTGAAAATATACAATACGTAAAAGTTTTGGGCTTTATTTGTGATAGATTGTAATATTATAAAAAAGATGGAAAAAATAGAATATTATGTAAGATTCCTTTTTGATGCAGTGAATAGTGTTCTGGGTTGGAGTGAATTTACTGTAGCTGCGCCAAATTGGTGCAATTTTTGTGCCAATTTGATGCAAAAACCACTATTTTGGTTGGAGATGCTCTAATAGATGTATCAGAAAGTATGTTAGTACGTCAATTTATACACTACAAAATTTCGAACTCAATCTGACATAAAAATTTTCGACAAAAATGTACAAAGATGTGTGTATGGAATAATGAGATCTTACTTATAGCATGAATTTATGATTAAATCTCAACTAATAGATACTAGAGTTTTTAAGTATGACTATTGACTAGTGAATGTCTGTAAAATACACTATTTAATTAATTTTGATAGTTTGGTTAATGGGCCATGGGCTAAACTTTTCATTGTATACTAGCTATTAAGTGTTAATAACAGGCCATGTCCAAGCCCATAATTATCAAATTCAAATTACCAACGTCCGTGTCCTTACCAATGTTTTGAAACCCGGACCGTTCATCGAACCGGAAAATTTACCGGGTCAAGGGTCACTGGTTGAACCGTTGGGCGAACCGTCATCAAACCAGTGATGTCATAATTATTTAATAAATATAATTTAATACATTATTAATTTAAAATAATAGTAAATATTATGAATTAGTGATAATTTATGTATGTATATATATTTAAAAAAATTATATAACATAAAATCAAATATGAATGAATAAATATATTATATTGGTACTAGGTGACTTAATATTACGTGGTACTTTATCTAGTCATTAAAAATAAATTAAAAAAGAAAAGAAAATATAAAAAACATCTGCAAAGGAAAAGAAACCCTAACCTACATTTTTCCCTCTCCTTCACAAATCACAACTTCTGCAGCCGCCTCCAACCCTCAAGACACTTCTTCTCCTTCTTCCCCATTTCTAATCTCTTTTCCATTCTTATTTCTTACTAGTCTTTTAACTATTTATCTGTTCATAGCTTTTATGTAAATCCAAATCTTCAAGAATATTATCTACCTATCAACTTGTTTATAAATTAGATTCGGTGACAATGGTGAAGAAAGAAGAATCATAAATGGGTGTGAGTCTTCATTTCAGTTAATTTACATAAAATCATAATCTCGCCGGTTCCGACGACCCACCACCGGTCTGAACGATCCGACGGTTCAACCGCCGGATCGAACGGGTTGTGACAAAAAGTGCCGGTTTTCAGCCTCTAGCGGTTTTCCGACCTAGCTCGGACCGTTTTACCGACCGGTTCCCGGTTCCGGCGGTCCGATCGGCCGGTCCGGGCTGGGTTTTAAAACCATGGTCCTTACATGATTGAGAATGGTGCTATTGTCAGAACAATTCTCCTAATGCCAGAGCAAATAATATTAATTGACAGATATTTCCATATCTGATGACATATTAGGATAATAGATCTGGCGTTATCTAAAAGCTAGTGCCCTACGTGGACAAATGCCACACATACAAAAGTCTCTTTACATTCCAATCCCGTGAATTAATTACTATATCAAATAAAACATTTTCAAAAATTACCATAAATAAATCGAATCAATCAAGCATTGACCCAGTACTAAAAACATCAATGCTGCTGGTAATTTAACATTCATTACTCTATTTTCTTGTTTTTCTTCCTCGAAAGGGCATCACGGGAATACTTTGCTCATTCCTGAAAACATTATCAGGATCAACTGTTGTCTTAATTTTCACCAGCCTGTCGAAATTACTCTTGAAATATTTCATCCCGTAAACCTGTCCTTGGCTGTAACTATTCTTACCATTGTCGGTGGTTCCAATATCCAAATCCCTGTAATTAAGATATGATTCTCTTGGATTACTGGAGACGAAAGGTGTCATAAAACTGTACAAATCTCTAATCTGATTAATGTAATTCTTGTCAGCTGCTTCACCTTCTTCATTCCAGCTCACTGAGTATTGAATCTTGTAAATATTTCCAGCGCGATGGGGAAACGGGGTTTCAGTCGCTGGAATTTCACTCATTCTTCCACCATATGAATTGAAAACCAAACCCACTTTCCCTATTTCTACCATTTTCCTGAAAAGTGATTCCAGGCCTGATTTCGAAATCGGGGTTTTTACGTAATCGGATTTTCGTTTGCCGAAATTTACAGAACCAGGGCTTCTGTTTAACAGCACACTTGGTGAAGTAGTGTTATCAAAATTAGCCCAAAACAAAACTGAATTTATCCAAGACATCTCTTTACAATCTTCCTTTCTCAAACCCAGTAATGGAAACTGAGAACCGGTTATGGACAATAGCCTGTCAGCATCACCAAGGAACATACCAATAAACGTTGCTCTAACACTTTTCTTCTTATTCCTAGTAATCGGCTGCAAAAGTACCCTTACAAAAAGATCGTTGTCGATACTGTCGATAACTTCCTGATACTGAAAAACGGCGTTTGTCGCATTTTCGCCGGCACTTTTTTCCAATCGGAAAACTGTGACGACACGTGGCACCGGAACTAACTTAATCTTGTACGCCAACACGACGCCGTAACTAGCACCACCACCTCCCCTGATAGCCCAAAAAAGATCCTCCCCCATGGACGCCCTATCAAGAACTTTGCCGTTTGCATCGACAATTTGCGCGTCGATCACGTGATCAACTGTGAGGCCGTACTTTCTCAGCATGTTGCCGTAGCCGGCGCCGCTAATGTGGCCGCCGACACCGACAGTGGGGCAAACGCCGGCCGGAAACCCATGGACTTTACTTTTTTCCCAGATTTTGTAATAGAGTTCACCTAGATAAGCTCCTGATTGGACCCAAGCGCTTTCATCTTCCATATTGATGTCGACTGATCGGAAATTGAACATGTCGAGGATGATGAAAGGGTTTTGCGAGACGTACGAGAGGCCCTCGTAGTCGTGGCCGCCGCTGCGGATTTTGAGGTGGAGGTTGAGTTTTTTGGAACATAGCACGGCGGCGCTGACGTGGAGTGGTGACATGGGGGTGAGGATGAGGGTCGGTTTGAGGGTCGTGGAGATGTTGAAGCGGCGGTTACGTATGTAGGATTGGAGGACGTTTGTGAAGGATGTGTTGTTGGGGGTGTAGAGTAGAGTTGAGATTTGGTCGTTTGGGATTTTGTTTTCTGCAAAGCACTGAACAAATGAATCGTAAACATCAGCTGCAAAAGCATTGTGAAAATATAGAACAAGAAGCAGCACAAGTGATTTCTTCATTTGAAGACCCTTTAAATTGTTCATCTTTGTCTATTGACAGAGAAGAAATGTGTACTTATATATATGTATATATATGCATATATATATATATATATATATATATTGATAGAGAAGGTCATGTGAGTTGGAAATTTGTGGTGATAATTTAGGGATGTAGTTTGGACCAATAATGATTGTTTATTAGTAATTTCAAGGTTAAATCATTCGAAGATCTATATATTATTGTAATGAGATAATTTATGCTATCAAATTGCAATACAAATTCGGGATCTGAGATTTGTGGCTTTTGCTGTAATGTTGTGGTTGTCTTTTGTACTAGACCGGCATATTTGTTTTGTAGAAATCTTAATTATATAGTTAATAATTGTTTTACTGTACAAAATCTTTTTTATTAGCACAAGAAAGACAGTGATACAATAATGTCTTTAATAAAGTTTTAAGAGATAAGATGCCAATGAAAGAACCAATTAAAAGATTCCACGCCGTGAAAGCTTGCTTGCTTGCATATATTGTTTTGTTCCAAGTTCTTTTTATCCTATATAAATATTTCTAGTTAGCTTGAATATAGTATTACTTAAAACCTATTAAATATTAATTGTTGGTCGTATTTAAGTTGTGTTTAATATATTATAGAGTGGCTAAGGAAATTAAATATATAGAGTGCATTATATGGAAAAAACTAATCTACCAAATTAGAACCTCAATTATGTAATAATTAGTAGCATCAATCATATCGACACCTTAATTTCCTTGTTTGTTTACTTTAGTAATTTCGATATAGGGGATTAAATTAATTAATTTAACGAAGTAGTCATTAATCACAAGCTAAATTGTCCATGAGGTTTGACGATTTCTTGCGTGTTGAACTGTACGGAACTAAACAGTATCATTAAGGCATGGACTAGTCAATGATTGTGGGACCCATTTTTCCATTTATATCTACCTATAGGCTATAACCGACTTAAAATGAACTAAAGGATAATAATAATAGTGATGGTGTTAGAGAAATTATTTTTAGTGAACTATTATATATTAATATATTAAACTAGTGTGTAACCCGTGCTACGCAAGGCTTAATTTTAATTAAAAATACACTAAAATTTCTATGAATTTTAAAAATTTGATGGGATTGTATTCCTTATACAAAATCAAGATGTAAATTGTAAATCCAAAAGAATGAAATACAATATTATCAGTGATATTATACACCACAATAGTCATAGACACATTAAACCAGCAAAATCACATCATTATTATTTATAAAAATTATATAAAAATCATAAATACCTAAAAAAAATATAATCAACTTATATTATATTTCATCCCAAAAACCAAAAAACTATAGTTTTATATGTAGAGGACGTATTTCTATTTGGAAGATGTAAATATTATTTAGACCAATTGACAATCCAAATAAAATGCACAATGAATATTTGTTCTAACAAACCTTGGTGGTCCGGGAATATTAAATGTATATATTCCATGAACCTGTCTTACCTATGTATTCTACATTCAAAATTTAGATGGTAGTAGGACCATTCTTGGTGATTGAAATTAGCTATTTTTATTTTAGAATGAAGCATGAACCAATCAAAAATATTAATTACCATAGAAGAAAACAACAACTCTTAGGCACATAAATATATAAATTTCTAATGAGAATTAGTTGTTGGAAGTTTGAATCACAAATTGTAATAAAGTGTGTGAAGTCAGCTATTTTAATTTTACAACCATACTTATTGAATTTGACAAATTTTACATGTGATTAGATGGAGATTGAAGTCATTGATATTTAAATAGTATGAAGTATCCATCAAAATATAAAATAGTTCAAAACTATAGTATAAAAAACAAAACAAATATTACTGACAATAAATAAATATTAGAAGATAAGTGTTAATTATTAATATCATAATCTTGGTTCAATCCAAGCTAATACATGATTGCAGAAGTATTTAAAATGGTGGTAATGTAATATCTTCTGTTAATTGTTAATAGATAAATTTGAGAATACCGAATTTTCTTACTGATGCCATTTGAAACTATGAGGATAACTCCAGAATACTACTACTATGTTAAGTATGATTACAACAAATTGAATTTCAGATGTAATGACATTTTAACATAGTGCATATAGTGACCTAATAAGTACTAAAAACTATGGAACAACTTTTGTGACACTTTAATATATTTTTTGGAAGCAATTTTGATAAGAATTTTTTAACAACCGGATGATTAATATATAGTCTATGAAACCGAAAAACAGTTCTTAAGAGTAAAGATAAAAAAAAAAAAAAAAAACATATCGCCTAAGAGATTCGCTATAATAATTCAAGATATGATCAAAATTCTATAATCAATTTCCAAGAAAATCTAATATCGGCCTCACTTTCCTTTGGCGTCGCCTTTGGTTTAATATTATTCTGCGTAGTACCACGAAAACCATCACAACCACTGACATCCATCCCGTCAAGAAGCATACCCATCATTCTATTAAGAAGCCTAATTTTCCCTTAAGATGCATACTATAAATTACCAGAAAAATTGCAAAGAACACAACAGGGACAATACAAATCGACTTAAAAGATTTGGGTTATGTTTGGTTCATAGATTTTGCTGAGGAAGAAAATATTTTCCTTTTCCACCTCTTTCCCTCATCAGAATTCACGTACCAAAGATATTTACAGTTTAAAGGAGTCATCAACAAATCTAGAGTAGAATCCTGGCCAAAAGATATCAAGATAAAATATCTTTCAACTATTTCAATTATTTTTGAGAAAAATATAGTCAGTAAATATCCGTCGAACATGAACATGAACACTCAAATCCCAAACAATTAATAAATAGAATGATGAATCCAATAATGTTACATTAATGAAGTGAAACTAAAGAAATATGACATCTCATACCATTAAATGATTCATGTTGTGGTGAAACTGAAGCCTCAACTTGATCTGGAATCTCCTTCCAAGCCTCTATCATCTGATTCATTGTCCTCCTCGCAGCCTTCACCTGATCCAATCAAACCCACATTCCATCAACACATACACAAATAAATAATGCATAAAAATCAAAGTAAACTACACAAATTTTGGTAATGAAATGAGTCAAATTGAATTCAACTTATCAAACCCAATGAAACCTTGTCAATTCTCTCATCCTCAAAAGTCTTCAAGCACGAAGCCTTATACTCCGATAAGGCACCCTTCTCCACCACCGCGATCTTAACCAATGCCCGCTGCCACTTTCCTCGCCGCCCAGGTAATTTCTACATTCCCGTCACACTGGGACAGAAACGAACGGAAAAGAGAAACTTCTAAACTGCAATTATCCGGCATTTTCGATTGCATCTGTACATAAGCCTAGCTACATAATTCAAAGAATAAACTCATAAATAAATACAAAAATAAAATAAGAAATACAGGATAAGAAAAGGTTGAAGAAGAACCATCATCATTACTACCACCATCTTCTTCTCAATTGCTTCTCTATCCTTATTTGCTCAGTTTGATGTAGCTTTGCATTTTCAAGTAAACTATAATGAACATAAGGACAAAGCAGAAAATAAATAAGGGATATCAATTTCAGCACATCTCAAATAATATGAAGAAGAGGCTTCACAATCAATTTAAGTTGATTGATTAGGCGGAGCAGATAAACATGTTGACTGAAAACTATAATTCATATAAACAGTCTACAAAAATTTCCCAATAAGTATAATGCACACCAATGGAACACGAAATAAATAGAATTCTTTAATTCAAATTTATTAAAATACCAGAAAATCATATAAGAACACAAAACGGGAAAGACCTACATTATAGACCTCCAGAAACACATATTCAAAATCAAGACGAAAGAAGCAGAGAAAAACCTGATCCAGAGGAGAGGACGAAGCGCCGCCCACGCTGCCGGACAGAGGTGAAAACTCCCCCCCAATTCACAAATATGCTCCCAAAGTGAACCCTAATTTAACCAACAAAAAATAAAATAATTATAGAAAATAGATTCGTATCAAAACTTAATTACAATCAATTTCAATCAAACAACAAAAAAATCCCAGTGCACCAAAAAAAAACTAAATCAGATAAAAATTTTCAATCAAACAACAAAAAAATCCCAGTGCACCAAAAATTCAAAATCCATGAACCAAAAAAAAATACAAAAAATGCAACCACATTACAACGAAATTTCAAATTTCCTATCAAGAAAAGAAGGAAGCAATTCAAAAAAGTAATAAATAATAAATTATCGATACAACTTTCACAACATATCGAATTACACATCCATTCGCATTGGCTACAAAATACAGAACTGTTGCAGAGTTCTAAACCTAAATTCACGAACACCACCACCTTCGATTTCTTCATCACGAACACCACCACCTTCGATTTCTTCATCCTCGGGCATAAAGTTTACCGATTCGAACACGATCGATCGCCTATCTCATGTTTACAGGCTCGAACCACACCTCCTTCGACTTCTTCATCCAGGACACCGGATATTTCCACGGCATCACGCCGTTACCACCGACCGGACTTCGTTCTGGATTTTTTTCAGCAGAAATTTTGGGAAGTTATTGGAGGTAATTGAGATTGGGATAATAAAGACAAAATAATTCAATTTAAAATTTGAAATTTGAAAAGGAAGTTATTAATAAATTAGTGGGAATAGGTAACTGTGGTAGATGTGGGTTTGTTGAAGAGAGTGGGTTGGTGAACCGAGGTGGTGGAGAATTAATAGGGAATTTTTTTTTACGTGAGATTTGAAATTTGAAAAAGAAGTTGACCAATAGTGGGAACAGTTAATGAAATATTTAATATTAAAAAAAATCAAAAAATCTAGAAAATTAGCATTTAGGAAAAAAAAAACTGTAACCTTGCTATAATAATATAGTTAATTACTAATATTTTATTTTAATTTAAAAAATATAAATATACTAACTTTATAAAATTAATTAATGATAGACAATTACTTAGTCAAATTAAGAATGTAAAAAATCAGTATATATAAAAAGTGATACATAAAGATTTTTTTTTTTTTGATATCAATCGCTTAATATTATAAATTAGCAAAGAAAGAAACAGAGTTTGGGGAGATAACTCCCTCATTACATAAAGATTCTTCTATTTGGTTCTTCAATGCGTTAATAATAAATAGAAATACATGAAAGTGCTAAGAAACTTCAACTTATACATTATAATCTGTAATAGTAGATAGATAGTGGAAGACTTTGGGCAGTCTATAAGTTATTTTAAAGACATATGATCGTGGGCATATTTTATGATTGAGAATGCACTTAATTTGTTTTCTAGTTTGACTTGGTCGCTTGAAATATATATGGTTAAGATTAATGGGATTATTAAATTAGATATTATGGGATTTTGTCATTATAAAAAACATTATTTAGTTTTATAATAACATTTAACATTCCAATTTTTTATTCTTCCAAAGGCGCGAATAAAATATTTTGTACTTACTTAAAATAATTTATTTTAAATGAATAAAATAATTTTATTATATTATAACTTTAAGATCATCTAGAAATATATATAAATTCAATAATTTTTGTATAATTTTCAGATTTTCCAAAAAGTTATAAATGTTCAGGCGTAATGGAGTTTTTAAATAAAGTTGAGAAATGAAAGTTTTGTGCTTTTATACCTTATTATAATTAGAAGTAATGTCAAATGCTACCTCTCAAGTCTCAACAGTACTTTTAAATACGAGCATATCGTTTCTGCAAAATTTAATTTAATTCTTAAAAATTAAAGATTATTTTGAAAATATCCCTAGAATAAAATCGAATTAAAAGAAATAAAATCTTTATAGCCCTAGGGAAGTGGGTAGATGATATTTGGGGTTGGGCTTTCTCATTATGGACCGCCATTGAACATCAATGAGACAAAGTAAACTCAATACACAATTAAAAGCCCAATATATATCTACGAGAGTAAAGTCCAAATATGTATGTATATATATATATAGTCATTTAAATAAGTATATATATTGATACATAAGCCTAAAACAAATATAATTAATACAGTTGATAAACCCTAAACGAATACAGGAATACTTTGCTCGTTTCTAAAGAAGTTACCAGGATCAACCTTCGTCTTAACTTTCACCAACCTGTTAAAATTATTCTTGAAATACTTAACCCCATAAACTTCTCCTTCCAAGTAACTCTTCAGTGCATTAATATTACGATTTATTCCAATATCAAGATCTCTGTAGTTCAGAAATGCTTCCCTTGGCGCCGTAGATACATATGGTGTCATATAAGCATACAATTTTCTGGTCAAATTCAGGTAATGATTAGCAGCTTCAGCTCCATCTTCGTTCCAATTTGTTGCATATTGAAGCTTGGCTATGTTGCCAGCTCGATGCGGAAATGGCTTTTCCGACAGTGAAATCTCGGCCATTTTACCTCCGTAAGGGTTAAATGTCAACATGGGAGTTTGTAATTCCACCATTTTCTTGAATATGAACTCAAGGCCGTGTTTGGGGATTGGTTTTTTCAAGTAATCTGATTTTCTCTTCAGATGAGTGAGAACCTGAGGAACCCTACTTAGAAGAGCGTTAACTGGAGTTCCTATTGGGAAATTTGTCCAAAAAAGAACTGATTCAACCCACCTCATTTCAATACAATCTGATCTGTTTAAACCCAGTTCAGGAAAACTACTGTTCATCAGGGTGATAAGTTCTTGTCCGTTTCCAAGAAACATGGCAATAAAAGTTGCCCGATTGGTGTTATTCACAACGTCGAGCGTCAGTCTGAGGAATAATTCTTCTGGAAACTTATCTGCAGCAATTTCCTGGTAACGGTAAATGAGATTGGTGAAATTTTCATCGAATGTTCTAGAAACTCTGAACACTGTTACTACAGGCGGGACACGAACAAGTTTAATTTTGTATGATAGTACGACGCCGAAGCTAGCTCCGCCGCCGCCGGTAATCGCCCAGAATAAATCCTCACCCATGGATTTCCTGTCGAGAAGATTCCCATTCACGTCGATAATTTGCGCGTCGACGATGTTATCGACGGACAGGCCGTACTTGCGCATCAAGTTACCGTACCCGCCGCCGCTGAAGTGCCCGCCGGCGCCGACGGTGGGGCAAACCCCGGCTGGAAATGCATGGGTGTTACTTTTTTCAGCGATTTTGTAATAGATTTCGCCGAGAATCGCGCCGGATTGTACCCAGGCTGATTCGTCTTCTATGCTGACATTGATTGATCTGAGATTAAACATGTCCAGGATGAAGAAATCGGGAATATTTGACGAGTATGAGACACCTTCGTAGTCATGGCCCCCGCTTCGGATTTTCATTTGCAGTTTATACGCTTTTGCGCAAATGATGGATGCTTGAATGTGAGAAACGTGCAATGCAGTGACAATAAGTCGTGGTTTTGGAGTTGTGGTGGTGTTAAATCGAAGGTTTCTGATGTAGTTCTGAAGAACAGATGAATATGAAGTGTTGGTTTGAGTGTAGAGAACTGCAGAGATTGGACTGGAGGGGTTGGAATAGCTCTCCAGGCATTGGATGAAACTTTTGTGAGATGAAGAATTGGAAGCTCCCCATGAGATAGAAAATAGAAGAAAAGCTGAGAAGAAATAGAACGTTAAAATGCATGGAGTTTTCATGTTTATTTTTTCTTTTTTTGCTGGATTTAATTATTATGATTTCTGAGTTTCAGAATATATAGAAAGAAATGTGTGAATTAATTAATTAAATAATGTGTAATCTGATAATGCAAATCTTCCACAATTTGACCACGAAAGTTTCAAAGAGGAGAATGTGAGGATTTCATTACATATAACTACCACCTTTTGACATTCAAGGTGATTAAGGGATGGCCATTTTTGACAATATTATTATTGTTTGATTGTAAAAGTTAGAAGTAATATTTAGATAATTGAATATGAAACTAAGTGGGATTTCTGTTTGATAAATAATAATCTGATTTGTGATATTGTGATAATCAGCCACATTACAATAAAAAAGGAAAAGAATATTGTGGTGAAAATAGAGTAATTCAACTTTAACGTTTAAATATATATAACTTGGCTTTTATAATTAAAAAAAAAACAATATTTTCATTTTTCCAGTAATCTGACTATAGATTGTATTGAAGGTTTGAGGCAGACACGCCACAATCTGATTATTATAAATTCATAAATCTATGTTCATTTTCAATTTTTTTTACCAAACACCTACGATATTAGAAATAATTATTTGTGATAGTAACATTTATTGAAGATATGGATATATTACGTGGCTGATAATTATTTGTGATAGTAACATATATTGAAGATATGGATATATTACGTGGCTGATGATTAGTCTAAACATGTGTTATTATACCTATATGTATGTCAAGAAAGTAATCCTACTCAAATAATGTCAACGCCCAGACTTTCACACGCAATTGTTGATCGAGCTAGATTTCTTTTATAGTATATATAAAATTGTAATTAAGCATTAATGTCATTTTCTTGAATATATATATATGTTATATATATGATAGCGTAACAGAGAGAGTAAAATAATGGCTGTGACATTGTAAATATCTAATGTAGTTATATATAACTAATATATTTAGAAAAGAAATAATGAAAGGAATCTTAGTTTGACTGATAAACAGCTAGATATAATTAATTATATGTTGGCATAAACAAAGGTAATATAAGAGAATAAATATATAAGATATCGAAGAAGAAGAAGAGAGACAATAAATCTCAACAAAGATGAAAACGTTGAAGATCCACAAAGTCAGTCTCATATTGCATATATATATATATATAAAACATGCACAATATATGCCACTTGCAATTTGCAAATATTGAGTTAGGATATGATAATTGTGGATCAAATATATAATATTTGATAGAAAATGATTCATTTCTTATCAACTTAACTAATATATATTGATCGAGTAAAATATATAACATATATAAATAAACACGCCGTTTGAAAGACTCTAAGGACATATTTGGGATTTTAATATATAAAATATTAAACGTGACAAATCGATTTATGCTGGCCTCCAGGCTAGCTAGCACACAAATTAAAAACACCCTTGGACTAAAAGATTGATTATATTATATACTTCCAAAAAGCTTTCGTTTCGATCATTGCTATATTATATAAATATATAATCCATGCAAGACAAGTTTTCTAAACAAAGAATCAAAATTAAAAGATTTGATTGAGAGTTGATACTAAATATTTAAATATTCCCAGTAATTAAATCCTTTTTTAAAACTTAAATCTCAAGAGTGTGAATTGACTCACTCAGTCATAGCTGATGGATACAAGATTATGGTTGTTATATAAACCTTCCTAGCTAACTACTATTATTTCAGATAATTTTAGTCAGTAAATCAAAATTTACCATATTTTTACTTAAAAATTTCTGCATACTTGGCTGTGGTTTAGGAAACAAGACAAATGCCACAGAAATCAAAGATGAATCATGTCTTATTAACGTTACTTAGTTCATACAAAGTATACATCAATAATTATTAAACAACATCTTATTTATTGAAACAATAGACGAAATTCTTCTAGGACGATGCTAAAGGCGGAATACTTTGCTCGTTTCTGAAGAAATTTGATGGATCAACCATAGTCTTCACATGAACTAATCGATCAAAATTGTTGTTAAAGTACTTTAATCCCCAAACACTGGCTTGCTCGTAACTTGTATTCCTTCCAGAATTCATCCCTATATCAAGATCCCTGTAATTAAAATAAGCAGCTCTTGGAGATTTTGATACATAACGACCCATATAACTGTAGAGTCTTCTAATCCAGTTTATGTGCCTTTCTGATTCTGCAGTGCTGTTTCTAGTCCACACAGTTGCGTAATGGATCATAAATATATTACCTGCTCTATGAGGGAATGGAGATTCAGATTCTGAGAAGGAATCTAATACCCCTCCATAAGGACTGAACTGTAATTCAGCCCCTATATCTTCTTCATTCAGAAATCTCCATATCCCTCTTAAACCTTGTATTGGGATTGGTTGTCTCACGTAATCTGACTTACTTTTGTAATAAATCCCGGAAGATGGAGTTCTGTCGAGCAAAACGTCGAGTGATGCGTTTGGAAAACCTGCGAAAAATAGTGTAGTTTCAATCCATCTCATTTCAGTACAATCTTGTGCCACCAAACCCAGCTCTGGAAATTTCTCTTGCATTATGGGTAAGAGTTCTTTGATTCGTCCGAGGAACAAAGTAGTGAAAGAAGCTACTATTGTCCTATTTCCATGTACGGGAGACCGTACACTTCTCACGAAGAGTCTTAGCAGAAGATTTTCATCAACCTTATGAGCTATATGCTGCCATTTGTTTACTAACTGAGTGGCATTTTGTTCCAACGTTCTAGAGACGTTGAAAACAGTTACAGTTTCAGGTACAGTGATTAGGTTTATCTTAAACGCAAGAACGATCCCAAAACTTGTGCCTCCACCACCTCGTATGGCCCAAAACAGATTCTCACCCATTGATTTACGATCCAAGATTTGGCCATTAACATTCATCAACTTGGCATCAATGATGTTATCAGAAGCAAGAGCATGCTTACGAGACATCATGCCATAGCCACCGCCGCTGAAGTGGCCACCAACGCCGACGGGCGGGCAAACACCCGCCGTGAAAGCTAGGGTTTTGCTTCTCCGAGAAAGTGTGTAATAAAGTTGGCCAAGTGTGGCTCCTACTTGAACCCATGCAGTTTTTTCATCGTTATCTATAGATATTGATCGAATGTTTCTCATATCAACGATGACAAAGGGATTTCCAGAAATGTACGAAAGTCCTTCATAATCATGGCCTCCACTTCGAACCCTAATCTGCAGACCAAGTTTTTTGGAGCAATAAATGGCGGCTTGGATTTCAGATTCATGAAATGGCGTGACAATGAGTTGAGGCCTGTAGGTGGATCTCGAGAAGGCTCGTAGATTTTGTGTGAGTAAAAGAGATGCATATGATGCATTTCTTGGGGTGTAAATAACACCATCTGTTTGTGAGTTTGAGTATTGGAATTGAATGGTAAGACATTGGAGAAAATCATTGTGATTTTGAGCTGAAGAAGAAGAAGCTCCAAAAGCTAAAAGGGTTGCTAAAAGTAATAGAATTTTAATACCAGGAGACCCCATTTCTTGGTTTTAATTTGATTTGGTGATTATTGAGGACAAATGCTAAATCTATTTATAGATGTTTTTTGGTGACTTTTCGATGAGTGAAATTGTGTTTGATTAATAAATTCAACTATGCTACCATATTAGATGACAATTCAAGCTCATACAGGTCTCTAAAGTTTCTGTGCATTTGAACTTAAATAATAAATATTAGTAGGGTATATTAATATGGTGGATAATTCAATTTGACTATTTTACCAAATACAATAGTCATAGTTTAGTATTTATTTAATTAATTTAACAGGACTAGCATCATGGATCCAGCTTGGAAACAAATAAGTTATACAATATTCAACTCCTTGCGGTTGTATGAATAATTGGTCAACAACAACCTAATTTAAATCTATTCCATTTTTTTATTTCAAAATTTTCATTTTATTGGTGGATGACCAGAGTAAACAATATACACGTTAAGTATACACATTATAATATTATACATATTTAAGTGTGTATACAATTTAAAAACACGAGATGAAAAAATTGATTTTTGATATAATAGGTTCTAATAATGCTTTTTCAATTATTTTGTTGAAAATGACCTTTTATTTTTTACACTATTGAAAAGGACTGGCAAAGAAAATCCTTTCCTTTTTCTATTCAAAGAAATCCTAGGCTGCTATAAGTCTGTAACAAGTCTTTCAATCCATTTGTGTTTATCTTTTGTAAAATATTTAATTCTAAAAATTATACATTTTCAAAGTTATTACTTCTGGTGCAAGTGCAATAAAATAATTTTATATTCATTTCTATATTCATAATTTCGATATATATTATGAATTATAGGTAAGATCACACGTCAATTATGATTGGACCAAACGTCATAAAATAAAATTGGACCGTTCTCTCAAAGAGATAAATGTGGATCAAATAGGTACGTAAATTGTTAATAACATTTGTGTGAAGCTTAGAGAATAACCCAATTCATCTAGATACGAGAGAAATTAAAATAATTAAACAATCATAATCAGACAATGAAATTTGATATTATTTTTAAGTAGAGTAGGACTCAATAAGATTATATCAGTAATTCTAAATATAATATATATTCTTCCAAACATCTGACAAAGGTAAGTTCATGAATCATGAGTTTTTTTCTGAATTTTCAAAAACCATAACTTTTCTAATATGATTATTCCTTCGTAAACTCCATTCAAATCATTGAATTTTTACCTTATACATAAAATATTATTATTACTAATCCATCCAGAAGTTTAATATTCTCATCTTGCTTAAAACTTTGTAAGTCTTTAATAAGAGAATAAAATTAATAATATAATTTCACCGTACTTATTGATTTTGAGATGTTTTTCATTGAACTAATGCTTTTCGTAGGCCAGAGAGTCATGAATTCACTTCTTCCAGAAAATGTCTTTGAAATTTCAATATATATATATATATTATATATACATATTGAACTGTATATATAGTATTGATTTTTTCTTTATTAAGAATTTCTATTAGCATTTACATTTAGGTTGCTTTTATAATGTGGGAAATTTGCGAGGAAAAAACACTTTCCAGCAAGCAGTTTGTTCATACTTATTTCCATTTTGATTATAGATCTGCTGAGCACTTTGAAATGTTTTAGGCTTATAAATAAGATAATCATCTCCAAGTTTCAAGAAATATTGCAATATATATATATATATAATACTAAAGTTTTGAATTTTATATCGACAAGGACTGATTTCTACCGTAAGAAAGGCCTTCATAATCGTGCCCATGCATGCCCACCATACATCTCCATGCAGAGATCATCTACTTGTTGTTTTATAATGGAATAAATTTAAAGCACATGTGCTAAAACATGTGGACATCGTGAAGCAAATAATGTAAATTATCTTGTTTTCTTGGAAGCACAATTTCATAGATTTTCTTCTTTCTTCCATACTTATGATCTTCTATTGTGTTCACATATTAATGACCAAAACCATTAATGTATGTTAAATGGTACATGAACGTATAGTTTTTATTGTCTTAAATTGAGAGTCCCCAGAACTCCTAAGAATGACTATGATAATACGAAATACTGATGAAAGCTAAAATGATATAAATTGATGTTGTGATTTTGTTAAATTGCATCTGTAGAAGTTCATAAGGTACAAAATAAATTATTTTAATCTATAATTCCACATTGATGTCTATGTGAACAAAAAGTTATAGATGGTTAAAATGTAAAACATAAATTTGAATGTCAACATAAAGACAATTTGGGCTTCCTAACTAACTCAAGTGAATCGGGCCTGCTAATATTTACCCTATTTCAAATACTGCTTAAAAGGGCTTAGTCTTATAAAATATTGGGCTTAGTAAAACTTCCTGGCCCACAATTCAAACCTAAGTTTAATGGGCCATATAACTCCACTGTTCAAAGGCCTTTATTACAATTTATTGGGCCCATTCTCAGCTTATTGGGTCGTAATCCTTTCTTCATACAGAACCACCAGCTTTTGACATGGTCAAACCGACAAAGCCCATGCCAGTATGCCACCTTAAAACAAAGATTCTGCCATTAAACCAAGGGGGTCTGCCCAGGGGTCTACCGCCGCAGACCCCCAAGGGGGTCTGCAGGCAGCGGACCCCCCAAGAGGGTCTGCTCGTCATTCGGGGTCCGTCGCCGATCCCCTTGAGCTTCAGGGTCATGTTTTTTGACCTTTCGGGTTCGTCTACCCGCACGCACACTCGATACAAATCGAGGGAAAAATTTCACCTTGAGAGTTCGAGTTGGAGCTCACCACCTTCAATAGAGGGAAAAAAAATTCCATCTCTCCAACTTTCTACTCCCGAGAGCTCGAGCACTCGGGAGTGGGGAGCATATAATGGGTCCCCAATTATGAATAGGGGTATTTCGGTAATTGAATAAAATAACTGATATAAAAACAATATTAATACGTTGCCATCGTGGGCCTCCAGCTGAGAGCCCAATAAAGCGAGCCCATGGCCCAACTAAAATCTCTATAAATACCATCTTGATTATCTAAACTGATCATTATGGTTTACACTCCAAAAAGTAGAATTACAAGATACTCTCCAAATTCACGAGATTGAGGAGTATAATATCTGAGAACTACGAATATGTTTGATCATTTCAAAGAAGGTACGTGGACAACTCGAAGTTACTGAGCGCAGCTCCACTATCTAAAAACACCCAATCTGATCTATCGTGAGCCGGGTCGAATCCCATCCCAACGTGACTTTGACGTGACATCACTATTTGATCACGCATCAACCATTATTGTGGCTTGCCAATAAATCAAGCATATATTGCAATAGGTTTGCTATGAGGACTAGAGCATTGCCTCTGAGGTTAAATAACGTTTATAGAGATAGTTACAGATCGTGCATAAATACAATTTTAAATTTGACAGATAAAATCAAATACATCGTTTGGAGAATAACTCATTACTTAACGATGGAGTTAATATACAGTAAAACCTCTATATATTAATAATGTTGGGACCGGAGAATTTTATTAATTTATAGAGATATTATTATATCGATAAATTAATAATTTATTAATTTAAAGAGGTTTTAACGTATGCACAGTTGACCTTCAAAGTTCCAAATTATTTGAATAACTTTAAGTATACATGCATAGTTATTGATGAAAATTAAGTTAAAATACAAATGTACTAGTAGAATTTCATGAACACAAACTCACGTGAAAGTTGGAACCGGTCACTCTAAAAGAAGCATTGCAAGCATAAACAACTCTTCATAACTTTTTGTTGCAGTACGAGAAGACAACACCACAACTATTGGGTGCAGTAAGGAGATTTAAAGATGAGATCAACATAGATTTGAAGTTCAAGAAAAAGCAAGTTACAGTAGATTCTTATTTTACTAAGTTGTCTTAAAAATATTCAATTGCATCATATATATATATATATGGATTATTTTTAATAATTATAAATTTATAGTTTCGTCGGGACCAATATATATACACTGGGATCTCAAAAAAATTATTATTTTATAATTTTATTGATTGAGTCCCAAATTTGTACTGGTCCCAACTTGGGACCGGACAAATTATTAGTTTTAGCGAGGTTATTAATTTATCAAGTATTAATTTAACGAGGTTTTACTGTATATTACTTGAATAAATTATACATCATATATAAATAAACAGGCCGTTTGAATGACCCTAACGAAATAATATTTGTTAAACAAAGTATACATTAATATTTAGTAAACAACATCTTATTTATTGAAATAATTGACGAAATTCTTCTAAGACAGTGCTAAAGGCGGAATACTTTGCTCGTTTCTGAAGAAATTTGACGGATCAACCATAGTCTTCACACGAACTAATCGATCGAAATTGTTCTTAAAGTACTTTAATCCCCAAACTCTGGCTTGCTCGTAACTTGTATTCCTTCCAGAATTCATCCCTATATCAAGATCCCTGTAATTGAAATAAGCAGCTCTTGGAGATTTTGATACATAACGGCCCATATAACTGTAGAGTCTTCTAATCCAGTTTATATGCCTTTCTGATTCTGCAGTCCCGTTTCTAATCCAGAAAGTTCCGTAATGGATCATGAATATATTACCTGCTCTATGTGGGAATGGAGATTCAGATTCTGAGAAGGAATCTAATGCCCCTCCATAAGGACTGAACTGCAATTCAGCCATTGTATCTTCTTCATTCAAAAATCTCCATATCCCTCTTAAACCTTGTATCGGGATTGGTTGTCTCACGTAATCTGACTTACCTTTGAAATATGTCGCGAACGATGGGGTTCTGTCGAGCAAAACGTCGAGTGACGTGTTTGGAAAACCCGCGAAAAATAGTGTAGTTTCAATCCATCTCATTTCAGTACAATCTTGTGCCACCAAACCCAGCTCTGGGAATTTCTCTTGCATTATGGGTAAGAGATCTTTGATTCGTCCGAGGAATAATGTAGTGAAAGAAGCTACTATTGTCCTATTTCCATGTACGGGGGACCTTGCACTTCTCAGGAAGAGTCTTAACAGAAGATTTTCGTCAACCTTATGAGCTATGTGCTGCCATTTGTTTACCAACTGAGTGGCATTTTGTTCCAACGTTCTAGAGACGTTGAAAACAGTCACAATTTCAGGTACAGTAATTAGGTTTATCTTAAACGCAAGAACGATCCCAAAACTTGTGCCTCCACCACCTCGAAGGGCCCAAAACAGATTCTCACCCATTGATTTACGATCCAAGATTTGGCCATTAGCATTGATCAGCTTTGCATCAATGATGTTATCAGATGCAAGAGCATGCTTGCGAGACATCATGCCATAGCCACCGCCGCTAAAATGGCCACCAACGCCGACGGGCGGGCAAACACCCGCCGTGAAAGCTAGGGTTTTGCTTCTCCGGGATAGTGTGTAATAAAGTTGGCCAAGTGTGGCGCCCACTTGAACCCATGCAGTTTTTTCATCGTTATCTATAGATATAGATCGAAAGTTTCTCATATCAACGATGACAAAGGGATTTTCAGAAATGTATGAAAGTCCCTCATAATCATGGCCTCCGCTTCGAACCCTAATCTGCAGACCAAGTTTCTTGGAGCAGTAAATGGCTGCTTGGATTTCAGATTCATGAAATGGGGTGACAATAAGTTGAGGCCTGTAGGTGGATCTCGAGAAGGGTCGTAGATTTTGTGTGAGTAAAAGAGATGCATATGATGCATTTCTTGGGGTGTAAATAACACCATCAGTTTGTGAGTTTGAGTATTGGAATTGAATGGTAAGACATTGGAGAAAATCATTGTGATTTTGAGCTGAAGAAGAAGAAGCTCCAAAGGCTAAAAGGGTTGCTAAAAGTAATAGAATTTTAATACGAGGAGACCCCATTTGTTGGTTTTAATTAGATTTGGTGATTATTGAGGACAATGCTAAATCTATTTATAGATGTTTCTTGGTGACTTTTCAATGAGTGAAATCGTGTTTGATTATGAATTCTATGCTACCATATTAGATGACAATTCAAGCTCCTACAGATCTCTAAAGTCTCTGTGCATGTGAACTTAAATATTAGTAGGGTATATTAATATCGTGGATAATTCAATTTGACTATTTTTTACCAAATACAATAGTCAATAATTTAGTATATATTTTAATTTAATAGGACTAGCATCATTGGTCCAGCTTGGATACAAATAATTTATAGAATATTCAACTCCATGCGGTTGTATGAATAATTGCTCAACAACAACCTAATTTAAATCTATTCCATTTTTTTATTTCAAAATTTTCCTTTTATTGGTGGATTACAAGAATAAACAATATACACGTTAAGTATATACATTATAATATTATACTAAGCGTGTAAATAATTTAAAAACACGAGATGAAAATATTGAACTTTGATATATTGTTCTAATAATGTTGTTTACTTGTTTTAATGATATTGTTGAAAATGACCTTTTATTTTTTACACTAATGAAAAGGACTGGCAAAGAAAATCTATTTTTCCATTCAAAGAAATCCTAGGCTGCTATAAGTCTGTAAACAAGTCTTTCAATACATTTGTGTTTATCTTTTGTAAAAAAATTCAATCCTAAAAACTTGCACATTTTCAAGGTTATTACTTCTGGTGCAAGTCCAATAAAATAATTTTATATTCATTTCTATATTCATAATTTCGATATCTATTATGAATTATACGTAAGATATGTAAATTATGATTGGACCAAACGTCATAAAAAAATTGAACCTTTCTCTCAAAGAGATAAATGTGGATCACATGGGTAAATTGTTAATAACATTTCTGTGAAGCTTAGAGAATAACCCAATTCATCTAAGATAAGAGAGAAAAATAATTAAACCATCATATTCAGACAATGAAATTTGATATTATTTTTAAGTAGAGTAGGTCTCAATAAGATTATATCTGAAATTCAAAATATAATATTCTTCCAAACATCTGACAAAGGTAAGTTCATGAATCATGAGATTTTTTCTGAATTTTCAAAAACCATAACTTTTCTAATATGATTATTCCTTCTAAATTTCCTTTCAAATCATTGAATGTTTACCTTATCCATAAATTACTATTATACCAATCCATCCAGAAGTTTAATTTTCTCAGCTTGCTTAAAACTTTGTAAGTCTTTAATAAGAGAATAAAATTAATAATATAATTCCACCGTACTTATTGATTTTGAGATGTTTTTCATTTAACTAGTGTGGGAAATTTGAGAGGAAAAACATTTTCCAGCAAGCAGTTTGTTCATACTTATTTCCATTTTGATTATACTTTGAAATGTTTTAGGCTTATAATTAAGATAGATAATCATCTCCAAGGTTCAAGAAATATTGCACAATATATATATGTATAATACTAAAGCTTTGATTCTCGTATCAAAATACCCATGCATGTATTTGATTTTTATATCGACAAGGACTGATTTCTACTATAAGAAAGGCCTTCGTAATCGTGCCCACCATACATCTCCATGCAGAGATCATCTACTTTTGTTTTATAATGGAATAAATTTAAAGCACATGTGCTAAAACATGTGGACATCGTGAAGAAAATAACGTAAATTATCTTGTTTTCTTGGAAGCACAATTTCATTGATTTTCTTCTTTCTTCCATACTTATGATCTTCTACAAGACATTGTGTTCACATAGGAATGATCAAAACCTTTAATATATATTGAATGGTACATGAACGTATAGTTTTTATTGTCTTAAATTGAGAGTCCCGAGAGCTCCTAAGAATGACTCTGATGTGGAGCAAGTGCCTGACCCGGAAGAGCCGCGGGTTCGTGGGACGAGGGCCCACGGACCGTGGCTCGTCTATACGAGACGCGGACAGGCCTAATTAATTATTTATTGCTTTATTAGTCTTAATTAGTCAATTATTGAATTATTATTGTTATTTCCTTTTATTATTATGTTTCCTTGTGGAACAAGGAGTCTTGGTTGTTATTAGGGCAAAAGACTTTGTTTTTTGGATTATTATGGAATTTGGATTTTGAAAGAGGAACGGCTAGGGCTAGAGAAATCTAGTTGAATTCTTTGTTTATTTTCTGTTGATTGATTCGTGATCCACCAATTTGGTCCGACCTGCCGGATCTTTCACCGCAAGGATGGTGGATACACGATTGGTTACGTTGGAATCTCGCATGTCGTCGATGGATGCGAATTGGAAATCTGTGGAGGAAAATATGAGTGTCATATCAGAGGAACAGACTCAATTGAGCAGCGCCGTGGGAAAGTTGGATGCAGCCATGGATAAGATGGATGCTCGGATATCGGAATTGGTTAACGCTGTGAAGGTCCTGGCCGAAAGTCGTGCAATACCGCAGCCCGACCCCACTTTGGTTCAGCCAACGCCAACCGGAACGTTGGCGATACCGAGGCCTGACGTCGAATTGCAAGTGCCGGCCCTGCCCACCTTTGATGGTGGGGATCCGCTCGGGTGGCTCGCTCGTGCGGATCAGCACTTCGATCTGTACCCCTGTGATGATGAGCGGAAAATTTCTTTGGCTATGGTTGCTATGGAGGGGGTGGCCCTCAACTGGTTTCGTTGGTTCAAGCGGAAACGGCCACTATTCACGTGGCAGGAACTGGCTCAAGGTCTGATTTCACGTTTTGATGATCGATGTGATGGTAATGTATACGAACGTTTGGCGGCCACGAGACAGACAGGCGAAGTGGTCGCGTACATTAATAATTTCACTCAGCTGGCTAACCAACTACCGGCCCTGTCAGATGACAACTTTCTGGGGTTGTTCATGCACGGATTGAGGGAAGAGATTCGGGTTCAAGTTCGGGTTTTAGACCCGATGGATTTGGATTCGGCAATGAAGATGGCAAGAAACATTGAGACGGCTTTGAGAGTCCAGAATAAGGGCGGCGGGAACGCTCGTCCACCCTGGCAGCCATCCCGCAACCCTCAGCCGGGGAACTGATCTAACTCCACGGGCCCACCTCTTCGAATTCCCGTCATGGCAACCACGGGTACACGAGTTTCAGGCGCTAAGCCAAACCCCGGGGCCCCAGGAACCGTACGCGCACCGTTCCGTCGACTGACAGATACGGAACGAGAGGAGCTGCGTCGTAAGGGATTATGCTTTCGTTGCAAAGCTCCATATCACCCGACACAACACGACTGCCCCATGAAATCGCTACGTGTCTTGCTAGTAGCGGATGATGAGTCTCCGATTTTGGAGTTAGAAGAAATTGAGTTGACAGACGAGGTAGGCGAGTCCCCGAGGGATCATGAACCCGAGACGACTGACGTGGAACTTTCCATGTGTTCGGCGGTTGGTATTTCCGGGCCACGCACCATGCGACTGCGGGGATCGGTGCATGGGCGTGAAGTCACGATATTGGTTGATAGTGGGGCTAGCCATAACTTTATCTCGACTCAACTCGTGGCACGCTTGGGATTGGCGGTCGATCACACTAACCGCTTTGGAGTGAGGCTCGGCGACGGGCGACGCACAGACGTCACCGGACTGTGTCAGGGATTGACAATTGATCTTGGGGCCATGAGTATCGACGCGGACTGTTACGTATTTCCCCTTGGAGGCGTGGATCTGATATTTGGAATTTCGTGGCTTGCTTCGTTGGGAGAGGTTAAAATTGACTGGAACAAGCTGTATATGAAATTCGACCACGGAGGCCTTCCCATCAAGCTCCGAGGTGATGGCTCAACGGACCGATCCTCGAGTTCCCTCAAACTGCTATTACGTGCATGGGAAGCGGAGATTTGTGCCGTGTTAGTAGAGCCTAGTTGTTGTTAGGTGGTAACGGAGATCGGAGAGGGAAACGAGGAGGTCGAACGATTGTTATTGCAGTTCGCCGATGTGTTCGGCGACCCAGAGGGGTTACCTCCACAGCGAGAGTCAGATCATCGTATTGAATTAACACCAGGGGTAGGCTCGATTTCCGTACGACCTTATCGATACGGACATGCACAGAAGGATGAGATCGAGAGGCTCGTGTCGGATATGTTGACGGCGGGTATCATAAGACCTAGTTCGAGTCCGTTTTCGAGTCCAGTTTTACTCGTTAAAAAGAAAGATGGGAGCTGGCGATTCTGCGTTGATTATCGGGAACTCAATAAAGCTACCATTCCCGATAAGTACCCGATACCGGTAATTCAGGAGATGTTGGATGAGTTAGCCGGGGCGAGAGTATTCTCTAAAATCGATCTCCGGTCCGGTTATCATCAGATTCGCGTCAAGGCATCGGACGTGCACAAGACAGCCTTTCGCACACATAGTGGCCACTATGAGTTTCTCGTTATGCCCTTCGGGCTGTCTAACGCACCAGCTACGTTCCAGGCCACCATGAACGACCTCTTTCGACCCTTATTACGTAAGTTCGTGTTAGTATTTTTCGATGACATTTTGGTTTACAGTCGCTCCTCCTCGGAGCATGTTGAGCATCTCTCGCAGGTACTAAGCATTCTGCGGAATCACAAGTTGGTTGCGAATCGAAAGAAATGCGCGTTCGCGCAGTCGCAAGTGGAATACTTGGGTCATATTATCTCGGCCTCTGGAGTGTCAATGGATCCGAGCAAAATATCAGCCGTAATGAATTGGCCGGTTCCGAAATCAGTCAAGGAAGTTCGAGGATTTTTAGGGTTGACGGGGTACTATCGCCGATTCGTTAAGGGGTACGGGCTGATTGCGAGGCCGTTAACGCAGTTGTTAACAAAAGATAGTCCGAATCGGGTGGTTTGGACTGAATCCGCGAATACGGCTTTCATAAATCTCAAGGCCGCATTGACCACGGCTCCAGTCCTAGCCATGCCGGATTTCACGAAGCCGTTTGTGATCGAGTGTGATGCCTCCGGCACGGGTGTAAGGGCTGTCCTTATGCAAGACAAACGGCCGATAGCGTACTTCAGCAAGGCGCTCTCGGATGTTTCTTGTTCGAAATCGGCATATGAGAGGGAGTTGATGGGCTTGGTGTTAGCAGTCCAACATTGGCGGCCCTATCTAATTGGCTGGAAGTTTGTGGTACGCACGGACCATCATAGCCTGAAGCACCTACTAAAGTAGAAGATTGCCACCCCGTCTCAACAGAATTGGGTAGCGAAGCTCTTGGGATACGACTTTGAGATTGTGTACAAGTCCGGGGCATCGAATCTAGCGGCCGATGCCTTATCCCGTAAGGAGGATGGGGTCGGTGACTTGGCAGTAGCGAGCGGCCCTAACTGGGCTGACATGGTTGACATATTGGATGAACAACAGCGCGACTCACAGTTGCGTGAGATTATTGAGGCCGTAGTAAGGGACCCGGGGTGCCGACCAGGATATACAGTGGTGGGCGGACGGTTATTCCACAAGGGTTGTCTGGTTTTACCCGCCGATTCGCCGTGGATTTCGAGATTGTTGCACGAATTCCACGACACCCCATCAAGGGGTCACGCAGGTGTTCTGCGTACGTATAGGAGGTTGGCATCTAGTGTGTATTGGAGAGGCATGTATCGGAAGGTGCGGGATTATGTAGCTGCGTGTCTAACTTGCCAAAAATCAAAATATGACGCGCAATCGCCAGCGGGTTTGCTACAGCCCTTACCGGTTCCCGACATGATATGGGAGGATTTGTCCATGGATTTCATCACGGGTCTACCTAAATCGTTAGGGTTCTCCAGCATTCTCGTGGTGGTAGACCGCCTTTCCAAGTATGGTCATTTCGTGGCCCTGCGTACCCCGATTAGCGCCAAGAGCGTGGCTGAGGTGTTCGTAAAGGAAATCGTACGGTTGCATGGGGTGCCGAGGATTATTGTTAGTGATCGTGATCCGTTGTTTGTGAGTACGTTCTGGAAAGAGTTGTTCCGGTTGCAAGGCACGAAACTCAAGTATAGCACTGCTTATCATCCGGAGACAGATGGACAGACTGAGGTCCTGAATCGAGTCTTGGAGGCGTACCTCCGGTGTTTCACCTCGGAGCAACCTCGCAAGTGGGCTGGTTGGCTAAGTTGGGCAGAGTATTGGTATAATACATCCTTCCAGACGGCAGCTAGGCTCTCCCCCTTTGAGGTAGTTTACGGACGGAAACCACCTACAATCCACCGTTATCTACCTGATGAGTGCCGTGTCGAAGCAGTAGCAGAAACCCTCATGAGTCGCGACGTGATTTTACAACTTTTGAAAGGTAACTTAGCGCGAGCCCAGGAGCAGATGACTCGTTATGCGAACAAACATCGACGTGCAGTCGAGTTCCAAGTAGGAGATCGGGTGTTTTTGAATGTTCGACCTTATCGCCAGATTTCCATGGCATCTCGCGCGTTTTCCAAATTAACGGCCAAATACTTTGGGCCGTATGAGGTGATCCGGAGGATAGGGGTTGTCGCATATGAGCTGCGTTTACCACAAACGAGCCGTATTCATCCCGTGTTTCATGTCTCACAACTGAAACGAGCTGTGGGGGAGCATCCGGTGGAGTCAGAGCTTCCACCAACCTTGGAAATAAGCGAGTCGGGGGTATTTGAACCCAGGCGGGTGCTGCAGTGGCGAGAGCGTAGGGCAGGAGTTGATGTGGTTCGCGAATGTTTAGTGGAATGGCAGGGGAAACCGGTTGAGGATGCGACGTGGGTTGACGCCAAGGAATTTCAACTACAGTTTTCCTACTTTCGCCTTGAGGACAAGGCTGTTTTGGAGGGCGAGGGAGTTGATGTGGAGCAAGTGCCTGACCCGGAAGAGCCGCGGGTTCGTGGGACGAGGGCCCACGGACCGTGGCTCGTCTATACGAGACGCGGACATGCCTAATTAATTATTTATTGCTTTATTAGTCTTAATTAGTCAATTATTGAATTATTATTGTTATTTCCTTTTATTATTATGTTTCCTTGTGGAACAAGGAGTCTTGGTTGTTATTAGGGCAAAAGACTTTGTTTTTTGGATTATTATGGAATTTGGATTTTGAAAGAGGAACGGCTAGGGCTAGAGAAATCTAGTTGAATTCTTTGTTTATTTTCTGTTGATTGATTCGTGATCCACCAGACTCTGATTATACGAAAGATTGCTAAAATGATATAAATTGATGTTTTGATTTTGTTAAGTTGCATCCATATAAGTTCATAAGGTACAACATAAACTACTTTAACCTATAATTCAACATTCATATCTATGTGAACCAAAAGGTTGTAGATGATTAAAATGTAAAACATGGGCTATGTTTGGATTTGTTTTGGCCAGAATTTTTGGCCAAAGAGTGTTTGGCTAGATGGTTTTTTCATCAATAAAAAGTTCAAAATTTTGGACCAAAATAGCGAAAAACACAAAACCCATTCTCTCCAAAAGTCATCATTGAGTTATCTAATCACAACATTCTCTCTCCCACTTGCCACTTGGAGTTCCTTCCAACTCTTTCTACTTTTTCTTACATTATTTATTATTTTACATTGTTAATTATAAACAATTCTCCATCACTTGTACTAAAATTTATAAGAAATATATATACCTATTGCCTATTGATAAAAAAAAATTCTTACAAGGAATTAGTCTAATAGGAATTGCCGAAAGATTACCTACCAAATATCATATATATATATATAGGGAATATATATGTAAACAAAATAAATATTAATGAATATACCACTATATATATATTAAATAATTTAGTTGTTTATATTACTAACAAAAGCAATAATTATGGCTCCAAAGTCGAATTCGGCTATGTTTGGTTTCGTTTTAGGCTTGGTCCAAATATTTGATCAAATTATGTTTGGCTTGTACAATTTGGATTAGGAAAAACTCAAAAAATTTGGTCCATTAATAAAAAGAAATGACATCTGATGCGCGAAATGTTGTCGTCATATCCGATGAAATTTCGTAGTATTTATTTGATGTCTAATTTATTTAAGTTTGTTTTTTTAAATAATTGTGTCTCATTTAATAATATATTCGACTTAAACTATTTAACTTAAGTCATTTATGTAAATATTTAATATTTTATTAATTATTTTAAATTGTAATATATACAAATAAATCTTCATCTATAATATAATTATTACAAACTTAATATTATAATATAATTTTTAATTATTATTTAATAGACAAAAATTGTCATGATTTGACTGCTACAGTGACTTATGTTCCCTCTCAAAATAAAAACAAACACTATCTCACAAAAAAAAAATACAATCAAAAACCAATTCCCAAATTAAACCAAACACTATCTCACCAATCATGCACGTGTCCCCAAAAAAATTCCACCAACAATTTTCACCAAAATAACCAACCAAAACAAAACCAAACATACCCATAGATTTGAATGTAAACATAAACACAATTTGGGCTTCCTAACTAACTCAAGTGAATTGGGCCTGCGAATATTACCCTATTTTAATACTGCTTATAAGGCCTTAGTCTTATAAAATATTGGGCCCAGTGAAACATCCTGGCCCACATTTCAAACCTAAGTTTAATGGGCCATATAACCCCACTGTTCAAAGGCCTTTATCTCACAATTTATTGGGCCCATTCTCAGCTTATTGGGTCGTAATCCTTTCTTCACACAGAACCAGCTTTGACATGGTCAGAACAAAGCCCATGCTGATGCCACCTTAAAACAAAGATTCTACAATTAATAAACTAATTAAATTCTCAATTTTTATTGACCAATTCATTCATTTAATAGATCAATTAATTGGAACCATTATCGTCATAGACATTTCACACCATTATCTATCATCACCATTATTGTAAATCAAGCATATATAATGACCAGGACCTTGACTGAGTATTTGCAATAGGTTTACTAAATAAATAGGTTTACACAAAGCTTCCGTTTCGATCATTGCTATAAAATATAATCCACGCAAGACAAAAGATTTGTAAAAAAAGAATCAAAATTAAAAGATTTGATTGAGAGTTGATACTATATATTTAATTCCCAGTAATTAAACCCTTGTTTAGAATTTAAATCTCAAGTATGTCAACTGACTTAGTCATAGATGATGGATACAAGATTACGGTTGTTGAGTAAATCTTCCTAACTACTATTATTTCAGATAATTTTAGTTAGTTTATCAAATTCACCATATTTTTATTTAAGAATTACTGAACAATTAAATGTTAAAATTTGTTCTTGTAAATGTTCAAAAACTAAAGAAATGATATGACAAGAAGTGAAATATCCAATGAATTTTTCTTACATATAATTGATGTGATTTCCCACGAGCTCCAGGTGGATGTGAGGCAAATTAATTCACAGTAAGACATTTCTGCATATTTGGTTGTGGTTTAGGAAACATGACAAATGCCACTAAATTCAAAGATGAATAATGTATTATTAACGTTACTTAGTTCATACAAAGTATACATTAATATTTATTCTTCAACATCTTATATATTTTACCAAAAAAACATCTTATTTATTGAAATAATGGATAAATGGCCAAGAAATTCTTCTAGGACAATGCTAAAGGCGGAATGCTTTGTTCGTTTCTGAAGAAATTTGATGGATCAACCATAGTCTTCACACGAACTAATCGATCGAAATTGTTCTTAAAGTACTTCAATCCCCAAACACGGGCTTGCTCGTAACTTGTATTCCTTCCAGAATTCATCCCTATATCAAGATCCCTGTAATTGACATAAGCAGCTCTTGGAGATTTTGATACATAACGGCCCATATAACTGTAGAGTCTTCTAATCCAGTTTATGTGCCTTTCTGATTCTGCAGTCCCGTTTCTAGTCCAGATAGTTATGTAATGGATCATGAATATATTACCTGCTCTATGTGGGAATGGAGATTCAGATTCTGAGAAGGAATCTAATGCCCCTCCATAAGGACTGAGCTCCAATTTTATATCTTCTTCATTCAGAAATCTCCATATCCCTCTTAAACCTCGTATTGGGATTGGTTGTCTCACGTAATCTGACTTACCTTTGAAATATGTCGATGAGGTTCTGTCGAGCAAATCGTCGAAAAATAGTGTAGTTTCAATCCATCTCATTTCAGTACAATCTTGTGCCACCAAACCCAGCTCTGGGAATTTATCTTGCATTATGGGTAAAAGATCTTTGATTGGTCCGAGGAATAAAGTAGTGAAAGAAGCTACTATTGTCCTATTTCCATGCACGGGAGACCGTACACTATTCAAGAAGAGTCTTATCAAAAGATTTTCATCAACCTTATGAGCTATATGCTGCCATTTGTTTACCAACTGAGTGGCATTTTGTTCCAACGTTCTAGAGACGTTGAAAACAGTCACAGTTTCAGGTACAGTAATTAGGTATATCTTAAACGCAAGAACGATCCCAAAACTTGTGCCTCCACCACCTCGTAGGGCCCAAAACAGATTCTCACCCATTGATTTACGATCCAAGATTTGGCCATTAGCATTGATCAGCTTTGCATCAATGATGTTATCAGATGCAAGAGCATGCTTACGAGACATCATGCCATAACCACCGCCGCTGAAGTGGCCACCAACGCCGACGGTCGGGCAAACACCCGCCGTGAAAGCTAGGGTTTTGCTTCTCCGGGAAAGTGTGTAATAAAGTTGGCCAAGTGTGGCGCCCACTTGAACCCATGCAGTTTTTTCATCGTCATCTATAGATATAGATCGAATGTTTCTCATATCAACGATGACAAAGGGATTTTCAGAAATGTATGAAAGTCCCTCATAATCATGGCCTCCGCTTCGAACCCTAATCTGCAGACCAAGTTTTTTGGAGCAGTAAATGGCTGCTTGGATTTCAGATTCATGAAATGGGGTGACGATCAGTTGAGGCCTGTAGGTGGATCTCGAGAAGGCTCGTAGATTTTGTGCGAGTAAAAGAGATACATATGATGCATTTCTTGGGGTGTTAATAACACCATCAGTTTGTGAGTTTGAGTATTGGAATTGAATGGTAAGACATTGGAGAAAATCATTGTGATTTTGAGCTGAAGAAGAAGCTCCAAAGGCTAAAAGGGTTGCTAAAAGTAATAGAATTTTAATACCAGGAGACCTCATTTCTTGGTTTTAATTTGATTTGGTGATTATTGAGGACAATGGTAAATCTATTTATAGATGTTTCTTGGTGACTTTCCCATGAGTTTAATTTGGTTATATGAATTCATCTACGCTACCATATTAGATGACAATTCAAGCTCATACAGGTTTTTAAATATCGTGGATAATTCAATTTGACTATTTTACCAAATACAATATTCAGTAGTTTAAATTTACTAGGAAAGGACACGTGCCATGCACGTGAATCTTTTGAATTTATTAAAATAATTATATAATCTAAATACTTGATGCACCAACCAACTTTTGTTCCAAGCTCGTTACACTCTCAATCTATTTTTGGTAGTACTTGAACTTGATTATAAAAGAATTATGTATATATGCAAAATACTTTCCTTCGCTACACATCCCACCTAATGTTCTAGCCATTATTGTCGAGCATCCACTAAATCACTATAAAATAATTGGATAGGTAGTCATTTTTTAATAACAGAGAAAATCTGCAGCCGCTACACTTGTGGTGCATACTGGGTAAATATTTCAAGAAAAGTTATGTAAAAATCTCCAATCTCTTTCATCTCATTTACTCTAGAATTCCATTTATATTTCTACCGAGCGTCAAGGGCAAGCTACATACATAAAAACACAATATCCTATTAATATGAGTATTAAGTATCAAGAAACACAACCATATAAATATTAAAACTATTTATATACTTATTACAAAATAGTACATCTGCATTAAGCTTATTTTTCAGTGCTTCAGTCTACTTCTAAACTCTTTGTAAATGTTCTATCAACTTATGTATTTATCTGAATAGCTTGTGCCATCGTTTCTACCTTGAGTTGCGAAGTTCATTAATCTGTGTTACTAATTCTTGTTGCAATTGGGAACTAAATGGTTTTATAATGATAATTTTAAATAAAAACCTTAAGTTAATCAAATTAAATATAATAAAAACCTTAATTTAATCAAATCAAATAAAAAGATAATTCAACACATACATACCAAAAATAAAAGCACAAAATTATATGAGACTTATTCAATATAGAATATTATAATAATGACTTCGATCATCTTATCTTTTTCAATTCATGTTTTTCAAAATGAAACATGGCTTCAACAAAATAAATATTTACATATTAGTACAACAACAACATCCGATAAGGTGAATATTTGGGACAAACATAGATACAATCAGAAACTACAAAAGATTGTAAAGGCAAAGCCACTTTTGAAAATAGAATGTAAAAATCATGTGAGCTATATCTATTAGTAAATATTTAAAAATTGAACAATTATGATTCACAATAGTAGTTTAATTCGACATTGAACTCCACAAACTTAATATTATTATTTTTAAGCTCATGCACATTTATTTTATATAATTTTTATTATTCTTCCATGAAATGATAATATTAAGTTTTTACTATTGAATTATTTTACTCTAAACATTTAAATATAGTAAATCATCTCATATATATCTATATAGTATAAAACGATTTATTAATAAATAAAAATACCCTAAATACCATATTTATTGAAATAAGTTTTATTCTACAAAAAAATTAAAATAAATTATAAGTACGAATTAGAGCGTTGGAGCAAGGTTTTACCAATGACAACTTTTTGTAACATTAATTTAATGAAATAAACATAACACGATGTTAATATTATAAATAAGATACTTAAATTTAAAATAGTATCACTTAATTTTTTATGATCACTATTAGCATATTAAAATAAATTATTTTAATGAGCTCGATTTATTCCCAAATAGTGTACGATGCTAACTGATTAATTACACCATACAACATTAAATCACATCACCAAATTTCTTAAGCAACAAAATGAAGTTAACTATATATCCTCTAAACAACGATACATCATTTAATTGTCAAAAAAATCTATTCTCATCATATCATCCAATAGTCACGGTCAATGTTGCTTGATATCATTCAATACATGAACAACTCCTAACCTCAACATATACAACATTCACGTATTATGATTTGCTTTAGAACTTTTAATGCCTATTTTTTATTATTCAAATTTCATTATTCTCTTTTGAGCTTATGAAATTAGAGGGAAATTTAAATATGAAATTTAACTTTAGATGCAAGAAATTTGATCAAATGGATATTGTACAGGCTAAGGTTCATAGTTTTTCATCTTTTAAATGTGGGGAATGATATTTTAAGAAATCCCGATTGATAAAAAAATTACTTATAGTCTAAATCATCATTCCACTACTATATTTTAAAATAAATCAAATCACCTGCTACAATGACTTCTTTTCAACAACTTAGTGAATATAAATAACATTGAAATTTGAACTATTAAACCTACCATTACCAAGTAATTTTATATTATGATCCGCATATTATACATATATATTGAACAAATTTGAGAAATATTCATGTCAAGTTCATGTTTGTGTAGCTATCTAATTTAATATTAAGATAACATATATATTGATTATTAAAGAATAATATTAATTTATTGTTATAGGTTATTTTAGTTTCAATAAAAAAATATAAATCATTTAAAATGATTCATACTTTTAGAATAGTTATTATAGATATTAGACAATAATATTAATTATTGTTGTAGGGTTATTTTATAAAACTTTAAGAAATATAACTCATTCCAATTGATTCATATTTTTGAAATAGTTATTGATATAGATATAAAGGGCTTTTTGTATATAATCCCCCGAACTATTTAACATTAGCAAATAACCCCCCGATGTATGAAATCTTGGCAAATAACATTTTCTGTTAAGTTGACAGTTAGTCAACGGTTAAGTTTATGGGCATAATTGTAATTTACATATAAAAACAAAGAACAACAAAAATAAATAAATAAATTTTAATTTACTTTATACAACAATAATTTATTTATTTATCTAAAAATTTAAATACATATTATATTATTATATCTAAATTACCTTCAAATTTATATATTATAATGTTATATTATTCTAACTTTCAAATGTTATATTATATATTATATTGTTCTATCTAGTTACCTTCAATTTTAAATATTATATTACATTCAAATTATTTATCTAAATTTATTTAATTTTACCTTCAAAACCTTCAAATATTATATATTATAATATTATTCTATCTAAATTACCTTCAAATTTATAATATTATAATATTATATTATTCTACCTTCAAATATTATATTATATATTATTTATTATATTATTATATCTAATTAGCTTCAATTTCTAATATTATATTATCTTCAAATTATTTGTCTAAATTTATTTAATTTTACCTTCAAATTATTAGATAGAATAATATAATATATATCTAAATCTAGAGATAAATAAATAAACATTTGAAATTGAGAAAATTTATTGTTGTATAAAGTGAATTAAAATTTATTTACTTATTTTTGTTGTTTCTTATTTTATATATAAATTATAATTTTGCTCTTAAACTTAACCGTTGACTAACGGTCAACTTAACTAAAAGGGTTACTTGCCAAGATTTCATACATTTGGGGTTATTTGTTAATGCTAAATACACCGGGAGTTATATACAAAAAGTCCAGATATAAATTATTGATAAGATTACAATAACAAGTAATATACATTGAACAACCTTATATATATTTATCACTGAAGTTTACGCACTTATTTATTATTTTGATAACATTATTAAATGATTACTAATAGAATATGAAGGTGTTTTGGTCTTAACTATAAAGTGTAAATCATTTGATTTACCAATCGTATAGAGTAGACAATAATATTAATTTATTGTTATAGGGTTATTTTATAAAACTTTAAGGACATGATTGGTATGAATGAATGAAATTATGTGGGAATTGAATGGTATAAGGAATGGAATGGAGATGGGAATTGAATGATATTTATTTTATAAATCCTATGATTGGTACAGTGCATGAATGGGAAAGGAAATGAATTCGAGATATGAGATTTTTTTTTAATTCTGTATATTCGTATATTTGAGTTATTTATTAAACTCGAATACAAATTTGTATCCAATCTAGTTCTATGAAATTTAAATGATTTGAGACTTTGAATTTTTTATTTAAAGAAAAATAACACGGGACATGATGACAAAATGGAAAAAATTAAATGAAAAATGGGAAAAATATAGTTATTATATAATGATTGAAAGAGTTATATATATGTAATTATATAATAATTCACCTTTTCTAATACTTTTTTATTTATGAACTAGTTTAAGGATAAGATATTATTTGTTAAACGCAATATTATTTTATATTTCTTCAATTCGTTTTTGTATTTTTTTTTCCTATTTTTGTTACATTTGAAATTATATTTATTATAATTAAGTAATTCTTATTGACGAAAATATTTCGACTTAGTACGTACGAAAAATAATATGTATTTTTTTAGTTATTTCAATGCATTTAAATAATTTTTTGAAATTTTTAATAATTTATATTATTTTTAAAATAATTTGTGATTATTAATCATAAGTCCAAAAAATATATATTGCATTCATCAAATTTTCAAAACCTTTATATTGGTGTAAAGAAAATAATATCATAAGGGGTATGGAAGGAATCACTATTCCCATTGAGCATTCTCAACAAAAAAACATACCAATCATTAAAATAGGAATGAACATAGGAATGCCCATTCTATTTCCAACTCATTCCAGTATACGAATCACGTCCTAAGAAATATAACTCATTCCAATTGATTCATACTTTTGAAATAGCTATATATATAGATATAAATTATTGATAAGATTAGAATAACAAGTACTATATATTGAACAACTTTATTTATATTTACATTGCACCTATTTATTATTTTGATAACATTATTAAATGATTACTAATAGAATATGAAGGAGTTTTGGTCTTAACTATAAAGTGTAAATCATTTAACTTGGTAAATTATTCACACTTTTAAAATAGATATAGATAGATATTAATTTAAAATAGAATAGCATTATTGATCCAGCTTGGAAACAAATAAGTTATATATACAATATTCAACTCCTTGCGGTTGTATGAGTAATTGCTCAACAACAACCTAATTAAATTTATTCTATTTTATTACTTCATATTATTGGTGATGACAATAATAAACAATACACACGTTAAGCATACACGAGATGAAAATATTGATTTTTGATATAATAGGTTCTAAACTTCTAATAATGTTTTTTTAATTATTTTGTTGAAAACGACCTTTTATTTTTTTACACTATTGAAAAGGACTGGCAAAGAAAATCTTTTTTTTCTATTCGAAGAAATCCTAGGCTGCTATAAGTCTGTAAACAAGTCTTTCAATACATTTGTGTTTATCTTTTGTCAAAAAATTCAATTCTAAAAACTTGCACATTTTCAAGGTTATTACTTCTGGTGCAAGTGCAATAAAATAATTTTATATTCATAATTTCGATATCTATTATGAATTATACGTAAGATATATTAATTATGATTGGACCAAACGTCATAAAATAAAATTGGACCGTTCTCTCAAAGAGATAAATGTGGATCAAATAGATAAATTGTTAATAACATTTCTGTGAAGCTTAGAGAATAACCCAATTCATCAAGATAAGAGAGAAGTAATTAAACCATCATATTCAGACAATGAAATTTGATATTATTTTTAAGTAGAGTAGGACTCGATAAGATCATATCAGTAATTCAAAATATAATATTCTTCCAAACATATGACAAAGGTAAGTTCATGAATCATGAGATTTTTTCTGAATTTTCAAAAACCATAACTTTTCTAATATGATTATTCCTTCTAAATTTCCTTTCAAATCATTGAATGTTTACCTTATCCATAAATTACTATTATACCAATCCATCCAGAAGTTTAATTTTCTCAGCTTGCTTAAAACTTTGTAAGTCTTTAATAAGAGAATAAAATTAATAATATAATTCCACCGTACTTATTGATTTTGAGATGTTTTTCATTTAACTAGTGTGGGAAATTTGAGAGGAAAAACATTTTCCAGCAAGCAGTTTGTTCATACTTATTTCCATTTTGATTATACTTTGAAATGTTTTAGGCTTATAATTAAGATAGATAATCATCTCCAAGGTTCAAGAAATATTGCACAATATATATATGTATAATACTAAAGCTTTGATTCTCGTATCAAAATACCCATGCATGTATTTGATTTTTATATCGACAAGGACTGATTTCTACTATAAGAAAGGCCTTCGTAATCGTGCCCACCATACATCTCCATGCAGAGATCATCTACTTTTGTTTTATAATGGAATAAATTTAAAGCACTTGTGCTAAAACATGTGGACATCGTGAAGAAAATAACGTAAATTATCTTGTTTTCTTGGAAGCACAATTTCATTGATTTTCTTCTTCCTTCCATACTTATGATCTTCCACAAGATACTATGTGCACGTAGTAACGATCGAACCATAACGTACGTTGAATGGTATATGGACTTTACCATTTTTTTATTTTAAATTGAGAGTCTCGAGAGCTCCTAAGAATGACTCTGATGATGCAAAAGATTGATTAAAGCTAAGATGGTATAAATTGATGTTGTGATTTTGTTAAGTTTCATCCATAGAAGTTCATAAGGTACAATATAAACAATCTTAACATATAATTCAACATTCATATTTATGTCAACCAAAAGTTGTAGATGATTAAAATGCAAAACATAAATTTGAATGTCAAGATAAAGACAATTTGGGCTTCCTAACTAACTCAAGTGAATCGGGCCTGCTAATAATCTTCCTAACTACTATTATTTCAGATAATTGTAGTTAGTTTATCAAATTCACCATATTTTTATTTAAGAATTACTGAACAATTAAATGTTAAAATTTGTTCTTGTAAATGTTCAAAAACTAAAGAAATGATATGACAAGAAGTGACTGTACACAACAAATTTGTAATTCTGAAAATCAAGAAACACAAAAATTGTGACAAATGAAATTTATATTAATCAAAATGAAAATATAGGGTACAAAACTCTATATTTAATCCTCTGATTCTTCCTTCAAAATATATATTTAATTGTTGGAGTTGACTTTGCTTGTTTGGTCTTCTCCAACGTTGACTTGAATGTTTATAACGTTATTGCGAGGGCTTGACAGCTTAATCTCGAATCAAACGTTGACTTTGATATATGGAATTTGAAATCTATTTGATTGTTGGAGTTGACTTTGCTTCTTTGATCTTCTCCAACGTTGACTTGAATATTTATAACGTTATTGCGAGGGCTTGACAGCTTAATTTCGGATCAAACGTTGAATTTATATATGGACTTTGAAATCTTCAAGGTTGACTTGTACCTTTGATCTTCCTTGAGCTTGATTTGAACTTCTATAACGTTAATTCGTAGGTTTAGCACCGCAATTACGAATCAAACGCTATAATTTGATGAACTTCTTCAAGAACGCCTTGAATATCACTTAGAACGCCTTGAATATGTGAAGAACCTTCGTAGAGAAAATTTGGAGAGCTTCCTTTACCTTCTCTAGCTTTTTGATTGAACTTCTGTGTGTGTAAATTATGATTTCCAAAGGACCCTATTTATAGGTGTAGGGTGGAAGAGTTTTGGATAATTCGGATTCCATTGATAATTATCCATTTGATTTAATAAATAATTATCATAATTTTGGAGCCGTTTGATTGGCTGATAGAAGATCTAGATAGATCTTCTAGATATTATCCAAAACTTAACTTGATTTGATAATTATCCAAAACTTAACTTGAATTTATCCAAAACTTAACTTGAATAAATAAATGTCTTTTGTCGTAGACGACTTTTGATTGGTCAATATTTCCACGTGGCGCGATTTGATTTGTCGTGGATTTATTAACTGCAAGACATGATTTGATTGGATGGAACACCTCAATTTGACACATGTCGCCATTTGATTTGTTGATGAAATGGATATTAAAATATCAATTAAATCAATTATTTTATCTTGGAATTAAATTTGATAAATTCCAAAATATATATATTAAAAGATTTAAATCAATATTTAATATCACATTTTCCATTTGTCATCATTTGATTGGATATAAAATTTCGATGTCTACAAATGCCCCCTCGAGACTCGTTCACGGGAGCTTCAATGTGAAATACGCTTCAAAGTGGATGAGTCGCGAGCATGTCGATATCAAATGGTTTATGTCGCAATTCCATCCACGTATAATTTTATTCTTTTTCTCCTTGAAAGCACATAATGATATGTGAGGAATTTTAATTGGATCATGTTTTGGTCTTCTATTGTTCCACTATGCGAGAATGGATCGTACTTCAATTTAGGTGAAGGCCCAACTGGAATGAGAATCCACTTTTGTTATTCCTTATATACTTCAAGTATTTGGGCTCAATTGGCATCAGAATTCAGAACCAAGTTAATTTGGGCTTCCAGGATCGTTGCTATATTTAACCAAATATACTCCAGCCCATTATCTTTCTTTTGCAAAAATATAAAAACAATTGGGGCCCACAATTTTGGTGTACATGATTTTGATGCAGTAGAAACTTTTTCATGTTATCTTCTTCATTTGGACGAATGGAATTTCATAACAAATAGGATTCTTTCCAATAGAATTCCTTGATTCCTAAAGATTAGGCGAGACAGAAGGATTCGATTCTATCTGTTCGAGATTGAAGATTATCTCTAATCGGAAGAACCCGAGAGTTTCGTCTTTTATTTGCATTTAAGGGTTTCTTGTCAAGAATGATTCTTCTTCGTCCCATAATCCCTTGATTCATAGTAGAAGATTTAACATAATCTCTTCAATATCCAACCAAGCTGGAGTATTTGGCCTGGTTTTATTCATGAAACCAAATCCTTATCGGAAATAATAAAAGTCGATAATTTCGATTTTAGGAACTTGAAATTAAATAGAACTAGGATTCTATTCAATTAAAACTCTAAACCCACTTCCAATCAATGACCTTTCAAGGTTCTATATAAAGGCTTCTGCTTATCTTCCCAAATCCAAGCAGCGAAGTGAAATCGAAGGGGAAAAAAAAAAAAAATATATATATATATACTAGGACCCATCTCTCTCTCATACTCTGATATAAAGTTGGTTTGGAATTGTTCTTTTCGTCGATCAAAACAAGAGTAGCGGAAATCCTTTGTAATCTTGATTTAATCTTCGTCTTTTCTTCGCATTCGGGAGCGGTAGCACAAGTCATTAGCAGTAGCATATATTTTGAGCCTCAAAACTTCTTTCTTCATATTTTAGCAGCGGCTAGTTGGTATGAAATCCTTCTTCTTCTTTATTTATTTTTTTTTTTTTCGTTTTCGTTTTTGTTTTAACATCGACGAATTTTCTCTTTTTGCAGTGAGTCTTCTTGGATTTTGAGCGCATCTTCGTTTTGTTTGCAAGACGTTGTATATCGAGTTTTTATTTCGCGCTCTTGAAATTTTCGATATTGATTTCTTCCATCATGAAATTCTAAAAAATCTCTCTCTTTTTTTTTTGTGTGTGTAGATACATTATGGTGGTCTTCAAGGATACTTCGTTCTCATCCGGCGTAGATAGTTTGGTGATTCTTGATAATCTTAATCAATCCATGGAGGAAGGCATAATTTTACAAGTTCATGCTCCTATCGTCGGTCGAAAGGCGAAATCGTGGCCGCCATTGGTGAATATACCATCCATAAAAAATTGGTGCCAAGAAGTTTCTTTTACAAAGACGATCAAGGCGTGGAGTTTGTTGTCTACTCACCATCAACCGTCAAAGGAGCGAATTTTCTTGCCAACACTGGGGCGCAATATCATTGACGGCAAGGCGAATTGGACTGGCGATGATCTCAAGTTTCTCGGCGAATTTCATCACACTAAAGGTTATTGGGAGTGGACCGAAGATATCCTCAGCCGGTGTAAAAGCAAGCTACATTCCGCCAAGATATACAATGCAGTGTATGCTTCGATGTATACTTATGATCGAAACACGAACATCATGAAGGCTTTTCTCGAGGCTTGGTGTCCCCTTACGAACACGTTGTTGACTTCCGCTGGCGAACTGTCGATGTCCTTATGGGATTTACACTCTCTCTCGGATCTTCCTATGAATGGTTTCTTTTATGATGAGGTCATTCCTAGCGCCATAGAGCTCACTGGTGTGGACAAAGACGGTGTTACTTTCATTCATCGATCATGCGAGTATCTATTCCGTGCCTACCACTTACTTCGAGGAGGTTCAAAGATGAAGCCATATTCCCAAGTGACTGTCGATCAATGGGTGAAGTTTTGGTCTAAGAAGAAAGTGAAATATAGCCAACCTCCTATGCGTAAAGAGAAGAAGTCCGCCCGCCTCGCATCTACCTACAATCCCGTTGGAGATTTCGATGTACATGGGCAATGGTCGAATGTGGAGGAAGCGTTATTTTCCAAGCTTGGAATACGAGAGTCCTACAAAGAAGAAACCTACTTGGCGGCTTACTTGGCATGTTGGCTCTGCACCTTTGTTCTCCCGGGAAAAGATGGCGATGTCATACGTGCGAGTACTTTTAAGATGGCGGCAATCATGGCAAGTGGGCGATCGGTTGGTTTGACGGTCCCAGTCTTAGCAAGCATTTACAAGAGCTTGAACGATGTTTCAAATTCTTTGAAGCCATCCCATGCACGCTCTTCATTCCCAAGTCACTTTTTGTACGCGTGGCTAGCTTATTATTTCAAGACGCATTATTCAGTCGGACGTGAGTTGCAAGGCCCAAAAATGGTGAAGTTTTCTGGCGAAGGTGGAGCAAAATATTGCGATCCTAGAGAGGCCCGTCGCCGTATACATAAAGCCGAGTCAGTCTGTTGGACTTGTATGATGACTATCGAGCGTGAGGATTTACGGTTTGTTGATGATGGAAGAGCTGAAGAGTCTAGTAGAAACTTATTCTTTGCCATTCGCTCGAATTATCTTCCATTGCGGTGCGGTAAAGATTTTATGGTCGAGCCTTATAGTCCTCATAGATTTGCCCGTCAATTTGGGTATCACCAAGAAGTTCCTGGAGTCATCAAGCTCGATGTTCGAACAGTCAGTCTAAGTGAGGCCCTTACTTATTGGCGCTTGTGTATTCTCTCCAAGTCCAATTCTAGAGCGGTGCTTGTTTCTATACCATCAAATGCAAAAAAACTCTTTTCGAAGGATTATAAAGAATGGTGGACTATGACGCATGGCACATATCTCGAAGATAATGTTTCCTTTTTGAGTGACCCAAAATGTGCCCCAACTAAGAGCAAGAAGCGTATTGAAGAAAGTCGTCATCTTGATAAAGACATTGATGATATTCCTCAAGCCCGTATCGCATCTGTTGTTGTTAAAAATGATGTTCCAAATGTTAAAGTACTTGAAGAAAGTAAAAAGAGAAGTAGCACGTGTCATTTGGAAGAGAGTGATAGTAGTACTGCAGACTGTCATTGGAAAAGACAAAAGACACAGCCGGATCCACCAAGGCCTGTTGATGATGATATTCCAACCGATCCATCATTATTTGATCATGGCAAAGAGGTTTCCTTTTCTCATTTTCTTTCTTTTTTTTTTCTTTTTTTTTTTCTTTTTTTTTTTTCTCTTTTTTTGTTTCACATAGTCTTTTCTCTTTTGCAGTTAGAAGAAACTTTGGGCCTTGAAGATGATAGTGATGAATCCCAAGACGAGTCTAATTCTCCTGATGTAATTCCTCTAGCAAGCAAAGTTCAAAAAAAGAAAGAGGAACCTGTTGGTGTACATAAGTCATCAACTTCTGAAGCTTCTGTTTTTGTGGGAAAGAAGTATATACTTGAATTTGAACAATTCCATGTGCAACGCGTATGACATTTTATTCGAGATAAAATTACACATGCTAGAGTTGATGATATTTCGTCTTTGAAAGATGAGCTCTTGGTCATGTATGAGTCAATTAAGGGTTATAAAGATATAGATGTCTCATGTGTTGATGGACCACTACAATCGTTATTCCATAAGGCAGCTGCTTATGATGATGCAAGATCTTCGTCGTTTGAAAGAATGCCTAAAGAACTTATTGAGCAGCAACTTAGTGAAGCCAAGCATTGTCTAGTTGAAGCACAAACTAGAGAAAGTAAAGAATCCGACTACATCAAGTCTGCAAAGGAGGAGTTTGAGGTTTTGAAGAAACGAATGGAGAAAATGTCATCAATCATAAAGTCTCATGAAGAGCTAGTTGAGAGTGCCAAGGTGGATATTCATAAGATTGAGGAAAAAATCAATCTTCTTGAGAAGACGGCCCCGTTGACTGATGAAGCAATGGAAATTTTGAATACTTCCAAGAAAAACCTAGTATCCGAGCAAGAGGAGTTCAAGAACATAAATCTTTTCCCTTAATTTTTTTTTTCTTTTTATATGCCCCCATGTAATGAACATTTTGCTTTTCGAGATTACGTAATAAAAGTATTTTTTATTATTTTATCGCAATCTTTCGAGACTTTTGTATTCTGCCCGTCACTTGAAAATGCCATAACTTACACATTACTTCGTCATTTTTCATGCATAATATATGTGTGGAAAGATAATTAAGGTGGCTTTCCAATGCTTCAAACCGTATGTAAATCAGAATTTTGTACAAGAAGTTATGATTGATTTTGCATGGACTGCCTGATTTAACGAATTTGCATTACATCATGATGCCCCTTCGAGACTCGTTCACGGAAATTCAATTACTTCAAAGCATGGTTGTAGTGGATGAGTCGAGACTTCTCAACATAAGATTCACGTTATAATAGTTGCTTCACTTCAAGTCTTGATGCCACGAACCTCTTTCCCGCAGTTCATCGTTCCTTCGCAGATACTTTGTTGGTTTCCATCAACAATCCGTCCATGTTATGCCAAGATTTATATGCCCCAAGTCATGAACATTACTTTTGTGATTAGCTAATAGAACTTTATTTCATCTTGTAATCACTGAGTGTATTCATGATCATGAATTGTTTCTTGAAGAATTCTTCGAACGAGCAACGCCATTTCAACGGGAAAATGTGATTCGATTTGGGATCATGACTGAACTTAGAGAAACTCCAAGCTGCCTACGTATCCTAATAAAAGGAATCAAGTCATAACGTAGTTCAAAAACACAAAGATAATTTGGTTTTGGGGGAGGGGCCGTACACAGTTTATACTCATGCGAGCCAGGAGTTTGCCGTACACATTTTTAACTCATGCGGGCCAGGAGTTTGCCGTACACATTTTTAACTCATGTGGGCCAGGAGTTTGCCGTACACATTCTTAACTCATGTGGGCCAGGAGTATCCACAGCTTAGCCACCCTGGACGAGGTGAAGTATTTCTACATTTTAGCCACATGAAATACTTTTAGTGGAGTAAGATAGCAATTTAACCACTTGCACTTCTATTGGTGGGTACCATTCACAGTTTATACTCATGCGGGCCAGGAGTAACATGCAGTTTAGGCTCGTGCGTCACGAAGCTGTCTTCTTACTTCATGCATAGTATCGCTTCAAGAATTTGCCATTTATGGGGCCAATTCTTAATCCATCTCCAGCAATCAATTTGTATGCGCCATTTGTGTAGGCTTCTTTGACGACATAAGGACCATCCCATTTTGATATAAATTTATTTCCCATTCGATGTGCAGTAATAATGGGCCTTCGCACAGCAAGTACTAAGTCACCAACTTGAAAAGAGCGCATACGAACTTTCTTGTTGAAGGCTTTGGAAATTCGAGCTTGATAGCACTCAAGTCTTTGTTGTGCTTCTAATCTTTTCTCATCAAGAGCCTCCAGCTCTTCAAAACGCAGCCGGGCATTCTCTTCTTCAGTGAGCCCTTCTTGTATAGCTATTCTCAATGATGGAATTTGTTGTTCAAGAGGAAGGACCGCTTCTACTCCATACACCAGCGCATAAGGAGTTGCTTGCGTAGGAGTTCTAAAGGTAGTTCTATATGCCCATAAAGCTTCTCCCATTCTTTCATGCCAATCTCTCTTTGATTTTGCAATCACTTTCTTCAACAAGTTACAAAGTGTTTTGTTGAATGCTTCAGCAAGACCATTGGCAGCAGCATAGTACATGGAAGACTTTCTTTGTTTAAATCCAAACTTCTCGCAGAGTTTATCAATTACACTATTGCAGAAAGGTTTTCCATTATCGGTGATTATATAGCGAGGAATTCCATGACGGTAGATGATGTTGGTGCGAATGAAGTCAGCAACATTCTCTCTTTTCACTTCTTTAAGTGGGATCGCCTTAGCCCATTTAGAGAAATAATCAGTTGCAGCTAAAATGTATAAGTGACCAGCAGAAGACTTCGTCATTGGCCCAACAATATCTAAGCCCCAAACGTCGAAAGGCCATGAAGCAACAGTTGGATGTAACGGCTCCGGCGATTGACGAATCAAGTTGGCATGAAATTGGCAAGCTTGACATCTTCGTGCATAATCCATGCAATCTTTGACCATCGTGGGCCAGTAATAACCCATTCTCTTTATTCGAAAGTGTAACTTGGGTCCAGATTGATGAGCACCACAAACTCCAGAATGAGCCTCTTCCATAGCTTGGATAGCTTCATCATCACCTAAGCATCGTAAAAAGACTCCATCGAATGAGCGTCTATAGAGTGTGTCTTTAAAGTAGATAAAGCGGGGAGCACGACGTCGTATATCAATTTTTTCACGTGGATCGTTTGGTAATTTCTCGTATTTCAAGTAATCGATAAGCGATTGTCGCCAATCCTCCTTTTCAACTTCAAACACTTCCACGACATGATTTTCTTCTTCTCGAGCCAGTTCCTCGACATCATCATCCTCTTCTTCGTCATCACTGAAAATTGGTGGTATGACCCAATTTTGACATAGTGGTATCTTAGTCTCCTTTTCAGGCAAAGTTAGTGTAGAAGCGAGTTTAGCTAGTGCATCGGCTTGTTTATTTTCATTTCTTGGCACATGCTCAATCACCACACCACCAAGCCATCCTATTATTCTTCTTGCATAGTTGTAATAAGGGAGCAATTCTGGCTTTCTTACTTCATAATCTCCAAGGATTTGGTTAACCACCAACTTAGAATCTCCATACACTTTAAGGCGAAGTTGTTTTATGTCAACTGCTATCTCTAAACCCAATATGAGGGCTTGATACTCGGCGACGTTATTAGAGCAGTTTTGAGTCAAAGTAAAAGAATATGGCAGCACCTCCCCGTCAGATGTTATGAACACAATTCCAGCACCAGCTCCTTCTCGGTGGGAGGCTCCATCAAAGTACATTTTTCATGGTGGGGTTACTTCTACTACAAGGACATCTTCATCAGGCAAGTCATCAGATAGTTCCCATTCAGCAGGGATGGGGTGATCAGCAAGAAAGTCAGCCAACACTTGTCCCTTCACAGCCTTTTGAGGTACGTAGGTAATTTCAAATTGTTGTAGGTGTAAGTACCATCTTGCGAGTCTATCAGAAAGAACAGGCCTCGACATCACGTATTTCAATGGATTCGCTTTTGAAACAAGACGAATACTATGGGCTTGAAAGTAGTGCTTTAACTTTTGGATAGAAAAGATGAGAGCCAAACACAACTTCTCTATAGGTGAGTACTTCAACTCATGTGGTGTCATCATTCTACTTAAATAATATAAGGCACTTTCTTTTCCATCATTGTTCTCTTGTGCTAATAGTGCTCCAACAGAACGCTCTTGAGCAGCAATATAGAGGATAAGTGGACGCCCGGGTGTAGGTGCAACTAACACAGGAGGCTTCATTAAATATGACTTGATACTTTTGAAGGCGTTTGAGCACACGAAGCAATCATGAATTGGATGCCCTACTAAACGATGGTATTTGCAATACTTCGGATCATCGATGCGATTGGCTTCTTCGGGACGTTTCATCTCTGGCAACTCGATGAGATTGGCATTTATTAAATCATCGAATATCCCCGCCACATCAGAATCTAAAAACGGATATTCTTTTGATTGCATCTCCTTGAGAGTCAACTTTCTTTGTCTTTTGTCCACAGAGTTAATTTTCTTCTCATCACTAGGATCTTCAGTTTTGCTTCGCAATTTCATTGGTAGGACGCTAACCGCCATCGATTCTTTGTTTGGGACTCTTGAGTAGGATTTGCCCCCTTTCTTCACGTCTTGCCTCTCTTTGCCATTTCGAGATTCTTGGATAGGTGGTCCATCGCTCCCACTTGCAGCCATACTCAGTTCCATGTCATGAGCTCGAGTGGCTAACTCTTCAAACGTTCTTGGTTGTATACCTTGAAGGATGTATCCAAGGCCCCAATGCATTCCTTGGATGCACATTTCAATAGCAGACGACTCAGATAGTCTATCTTTGCAGTTAAGGCTCAAATTTCTCCAACGATTGATATAGTCAATGACTGCTTCATCTTTCCATTGACGGGAGTTGGTGAGTTCAATCATGCTCACTGTACGACGAGTGCTGTAAAAGCGATTGAGGAACTCTTGCTCTAATTGGTTCCAATTGTCGATTGAGCCAGCTTCTAGGTCGGTATACCAGTCAAACGCATTTCCCTTCAGTGATCGGACAAATTGCTTTACTAAGTGATCTCCATAGGTTCCAGCATTGTTGCATGTCTCGACGAAATGCGCTATGTGTTGCTTAGGATTGCCTTTTCCATCAAACTGCTGGAATTTTGGTGGTTGATAACCATTTGGCATCTTCAGATTATCAACCCTTTGAGTGTATGGCTTGGTATAGGTCGAGGATGACTTGAAGCTTCCGTCAAACTTGTCCTTGATAGTTCCCATAATGAACTCCTTTAGTTGATCGACTGGAATCATCCCATCATTTGAAAATTGGAATTCCTTAGCAATTTCTTTCTCAGTTGGATTTTGTCTTGCAACTTCAACTTCATCATGGTTTTCAACTTCTTTGCCCCTTATATGGCTAGTATCAGTATTATCCGTTTTGTCGAGCAGTTTTGCAATTCTCGAGTCTTGCTCTTGGACATGTTTCGCGAGCCCCTCGATAGCTTTGGTTAGACTTGCAAGTTGCTCTTCCAAAGTCATGGCGTTAGTCATCATCACAGGCGCCGCACCCGAATAACTTGACATGGAATGTGGAGAAGATGGTGTAGATTCTCCATCATTGTTTTCAGTATTGCTCTCAAGTTGAAGAGAGTCCTTCTCGATGGCCTTTGGTGGAGGAGTTTCCTCGGAAGATGCTTGCAACTTCTTGGCCATGTTTCTTGTTATGACGCCAACACTCTCACTTGCAGAATTTGAAGAGCTTGAGGCAGTTGGCTTGAAAGTCATTGTCTTTGAAGCTTGACTTGATGGAAGGAAAAGATGAGAGGTAGAGATGGTCCCACTGGGCGTGCCAAAAATTTGTACACAACAAATTTGTAATTCTGAAAATCAAGAAATACAAAAATTGTGACAAATGAAATTTATATTAATCAAAATGAAAATATAGGGTACAAATCTCTATATTTAATCCTCTGATTCTTCCTTCAAAATATATATTTAATTGTTGGAGTTGACTTTGCTTGTTTGGTCTTCTCCAACGTTGACTTGAATGTTTATAACGTTATTGCGAGGGCTTGACAGCTTAATCTCGAATCAAACGTTGACTTTGATATATGGAATTTGAAATCTATTTGATTGTTGGAGTTGACTTTGCTTCTTTGATCTTCTCCAACGTTGACTTGAATATTTATAACGTTATTGCGAGGGCTTGACAGCTTAATTTCGGATCAAACGTTGAATTTATATATGGACTTTGAAATCTTCAAGGTTGACTTGTACCTTTGATCTTCCTTGAGCTTGATTTGAACTTCTATAACGTTAATTCGTAGGTTTAGCACCGCAATTACGAATCAAACGCTATAATTTGATGAACTTCTTCAAGAACGCCTTGAATATCACTTAGAACGCCTTGAATATGTGAAGAACCTTCGTAGAGAAAATTTGGAGAGCTTCCTTTACCTTCTCTAGCTTTTTGATTGAACTTCTGTGTGTGTAAATTATGATTTCCAAAGGACCCTATTTATAGGTGTAGGGTGGAAGAGTTTTGGATAATTCGGATTCCATTGATAATTATCCATTTGATTTAATAAATAATTATCATAATTTTGGAGCCGTTTGATTGGCTGATAGAAGATCTAGATAGATCTTCTAGATATTATCCAAAACTTAACTTGATTTGATAATTATCCAAAACTTAATTTGAATTTATCCAAAACTTAACTTGAATAAATAAATGTCTTTTGTCGTAGACGACTTTTGATTGGTCAATATTTCCACGTGGCGCGATTTGATTTGTCGTGGATTTATTAACTGCAAGACATGATTTGATTGGATGGAACACCTCAATTTGACACATGTCGCCATTTGATTTGTTGATGAAATGGATATTAAAATATCAATTAAATCAATTATTTTATCTTGGAATTAAATTTGATAAATTCCAAAATATATATATTAAAAGATTTAAATCAATATTTAATATCACATTTTCCATTTGTCATCATTTGATTGGATATAAAATTTCGATGTCTACAGTGACATATCCAATGAATTTTTCTTACATATAATTGATGTGATTTCCCACGAGCTCCAGGTGGATGTGAGGCAAATTATTTCACAGTAAGACATTTCTGCATATTTGGTTGTGGTTTAGGAAAAATGACAAATGCCACTAAATTCAAAGATGAATAATGTATTATACGTTACTTAGTTCATACAAAGTATACATTAATATTTATTCTTCAACATCTTATATATTTTACCAAAAAAACATCTTATTTATTGAAATAATGGATAAATGGCCAAGAAATTCTTCTAGGACAATGCTAAAGGCGGAATGCTTTGTTCGTTTCTCTGAAGAAATTTGATGGATCAACCATAGTTTTCACACGAACTAATCGATCAAAATTGTTCTTAAAGTACTTTAATCCCCAAACACGGGCTTGCTCGTAACTTGTATTCCTTCCAGAATTCATCCCTATATCAAGATCCCTGTAATTGAAATAAGCAGCTCTTGGAGATTTTGATACATAACGACCCATATAACTGTAGAGTCTTCTAATCCAGTTTATATGCCTTTCTGATTCTGCAGTGCTGTTGTTAAACCACACAATTGCATAATGGATCACGAATATATTACCTGCTCTATGGGGGAATGGAGATTCAGATTCTGAGAAGGAATCTAATGCCCCTCCATAAGGACTAAACTGCAATTCAGCCATTATATCTTCTTCATTCAGAAATCTCCATATCCCTCTTAAACCTCGTATTGGGATTGGTTGTCTCACGTAATCTGACTTACCTTTGAAATATGTCGCGAGCAATGGGGTTCTGTCGAGCAAAACGTCGAGTGATGCGTTTTGAAAACCCGCAAAAAACAGTGTTGTTTCAATCCAACTCATTTCAGTACAATCTTGTGCCACCAAACCCAGCTCTGGAAATTTCTCTTGCATTATGGGTAAGAGATCTTTGATTCGTCCGAGGAATAAAGTAGGGAAAAAAGCTACTATTGTCCTATTTCCATGTACAGGAGACCGTATATTTCTCAGGTAGAGTCTTAGCAGAAGATTTTCATCAAGATTATGAGCAATATGCTGCCATTTGTTTACCAACTGAGTTGCATTTTGTTCCAACGTTCTAGAGACGTTGAAAACAGTCACAATTTCAGGTACAGTGATTAGGTTTATCTTAAACGCAAGAACGATCCCAAAACTTGTGCCTCCACCACCTCGAAGGGCCCAAAACAGATTCTCACCCATTGATTTGCGATCCAAGATTTGGCCATGAACATTCATCAGCTTAGCATCAATGACGTTATCAGAAGCAAGAGCATGCTTACGAGACATCATGCCATAGCCACCGCCGCTGACGTGGCCGCCAACTCCCACCGACGGGCAAACACCCGCCGTGAAAGCTAGGGTTTTGCTTCTCCGGGAAAGTGTGTAATAAAGTTGGCCAAGTGTGGCGCCCACTTGAACCCATGCAGTTTTTTCATCGTCATCTATAGATATAGATCGAATGTTTCTCATATCAACTATGACAAAGGGATTTCCAGAAATGTACGAAAGTCCTTCATAATCATGGCCTCCACTTCGAACCCTAATCTGCAGACCAAGTTTCTTGGAGCAGTAAATGGCTGCTTGGATTTCAGATTCATGAAATGGGGTGACAATAAGTTGAGGCCTGTAGGTGGATCTCGAGAAGGCTCGTAGATTTTGTGTGAGTAAAATAGATGCATATGATGCATTTCTTGGGGTGTAAATAACACCGTCGGTTTGTGAGTTTGAGTATTGGAATTGAATGGTAAGGCATTGGAGAAAATCATTGTGGTTTTGAGCTGAAGAAGAAGAAGCTCCAAAGGCTAAAAGGGTTGCTAAAAGTACAAAAAATTTAATACGAGGAGACCCCATTTGTTGCTTTTGATTTGATTTGGTGATTATTGAGGAAACTGTTAAATCTATTTATAGAGGTTTCTTGGTGACTTTTCAATGAGTGAAATCGTCGGTGCATGTGAACTTACATATTAGTAGGGTATATAATATGGTGGATAATTCAATTTGACTATTTTTTACCAAATACAATAGTCAATAATTTAGTATTTATTTTAATTTAATAGGATTAGCATCGATCCCCGCTTGGATACAAATAAGTTATAGAGAATTCCACTCATTGCGGTTGTATGAATAATTGCCAACAACAACCTATTTTAAATTTATTATATTTTTTAATTTCATATTATTGATAGATGACAAGAATAAACATAATTTTGGAGTAGAGGATCCTATTCGATTACCATCTTAGATGACAATTCAAGCTCGTACAGACCTCTAAAGTTTCTGTACATGTGAACTGGGTATATTAATATAATGGATAATTCAATTTGACTATCTTTAACCAAATACAATAGTCAATGATTTAATATTTATTTTAATTTAATAGGACTAACATCATTGGTCCTGAAGCCTACACTAGTTAAAAAAGAATTTCAGCGATTAACTAGTAGTTTGGAAACAAATAAGTTATAGAATAGTCAATTCCTTGCGGTTGTTGGAATAATTGCTCAACAACAACCTAATTTAAAAGAAATCCTAGGCTGCTATAAGTCTGTAAACAAGACTTTCAATACATTTTGTTAAAAATTTCAATTCTAAAAATTTGCACATTTTCAAGGTTATTACTTCCACTACAAGAAAACAGGGTATCAGAGACGGACAAATCCGTCTCTGATACCCTATTTTTCCGTCTCTAAACGATTTTAGCGACGGAAACGCCCGTCGCTACGGTCGGTCGCTAAACATTTGGACGCTGATTAGAGACGGACGAAAATCGGTCGCTAATTTTAGTGACGGACATTATCCGTCGCTATTTCTGTCGCTACAGTGTCTCTATTTTTAACACATATTCCGTCTATAAATCCATCTCTAATCCGACACCAATTCCGTCACTAAATATCAACTTATTTCCGCCTCTAATCCGACACTAATTCCGTCACTAAATATCAACCTATTTCTGTCTCTAATCCGACACTAATTTCGTCACTAGATATCAAGCTATTCCGTCTCTGATTCCGTCACAAATATTTTGTGGCCATTCCGACTCAATATCCGTCTCAAATTCGGTGTCTAAGTTTGGTCTCTATCCCGTCTCTAAATCCGTCTCTAATTTTTTCTATAATTCAGTCTCTAAATCCGTCTCTAATTTATATATAATCCCGTCTCTAATTTATATATAATCTCGTCTCTAAATTCGTCATAATTAATCTAATAAAATCCAAAATCATAATTAATCTAATAAAATCAACCAAAAATATTCAACACAACATCATAATCACTTCTACATAACAAAATAAGTCATTCACATCACTAATAAAACAATTAACACAATATCAGTAATAATATCTCAATCCAAATATATTAGTAATAATATCTCAATCCAAATCTAACATTTAACAAAAAGTAAGAGATAACAAATTTACTTCCCATGCCCAGATCCACTAGGATACTTGTGGTTTGGAAGTCCCACTTCTTGAAGCATTTTCTGAAGTTCTTTCATTTGTCGAGATTCCTCCTTCATTTCCTCCATCTGTTTGTCTCTCTCTTCGTCTTTCTTCCGATATGTTTTCAACTCCTTCTCTCTCTTCGTCCTTCCTACGATATTCTTCCAGATGCATGCGATATTCTTCCATGTTTGCCTGATCTGCTTGAGCATGCTCCCATGGTGTGCCTACAGGGCTGCACTGTGATCCCCAGAAATGTAACTACGTCCAACTCCATACATACGTCCCTTGGAAGCACCTCCAGTCAATTGAGTCCATAAATGTAAATCGAACCCCGATGTAGAGGAGTCAATGCAATCTTGTTTCTCCCTGTATTGTTCCTACAAAATATATCGTAATAATGATAAAATTACAATTACTCTTCACAATATTACTTAAACAATATGTAAATAAGAATTCTAATTGAATTTACTAAGTTACTTACACTTATTTTCTTTGATTTACTGTCAATAAAATTTTCCGTGCTTTTACTTTTGTGGGTGTGCTCAAATAGCTCAAAATCATCAACAGGGCGCTTCAATTCGCTTTCCTACAATTATCACAAAAATATAAATCAATATTCAATAGATTGCACTAAAAATACGAAAATTTTTCTAATTAAAACATATACCAATTTTTGTCGATGTGCTTCCCGAGTGATAGAACCACAAGTATGCTTTGTGATGGAGCCTTCCTTCTCAGTCATGCGATTTTGCTAGCCTTTTGACACTTTTCTCCATAACCCTCTTTAGCCCAATAATTATGAACCAATCCATCCCATACATCATTGTTCATCCATTTTGGAGCTCGACCAATCAACTCCAATATACTCGGTTTTCTATCTAATTGCTTCTTCGCATCAGCCTTCGCTTTCGTCCTAGCTTTGTAAAGCAAATCCTTGAATCGATTACCTACAGTTTCATTCCACACCTTCCGCATCCCAATATCTGTTAAGTTGTTCCACCTATACCTCAACTAAAATATTTCAACAGTTAGACAAATATAATTGCAATGTTGAATTTATATTCTAATAAGTCATATAAAAGATAACCAAATTGTTTGAATTTAATTAAAATAATTGAGATAGGCGAAGTACACAAATCAACACAAATTTCATGTTTATCAAATTGTACAACCCTCAACATCCGTCTCTAATTTTAGTGACCGATTATTTCCGTCTCTAATTTTGTATTTTTAATTAATTTTTAGTGACGGATTTAGAGACCGAATTTACTTCCGTCTCTACATCCGTCTCTAAATCCATCACAAATATAAATTTTAGTGACCGATTATTTCCGTCTCTAATTTTGTATCTTAAATTAATTTTTAGTGACGGATTTAGAAACCGAATTTACTTCCGTCTCTACATCCGTCTCTAAATCCGTCACAAATATAAATTTTAGTGGCCGATTATTTCCGTCTCTAATTTTGTATCTTAAATTAATTTTTTGTGACGGATTTAGAGACCGAATTTACTTCCGTCTCTACATCCGTCTCTAATTCCGTCACAAATTTAAAATTTAGTGACCGATTTTTTCCGTCTCTAATTTTTGTCTCTAAAATTATCATTTAGTGACGGAATTAGCGACCGAATTCATGTCCGTCGCTATATCCGTCGCTAATGCCATCTCTAATGTGGTGTTTATATTAAAATATGCGACGGGATATTATAGCCGTCGCTAATCCGTCGCAAAAGAGAGACGGATTGGATATCCGTCACAAAATCCGTCTCAGAAACCCTGTTGTTAGAGACGAATTTGCGTCCGTCTCTAAAATTCCGTCTCTGATACCCTGTTTTCTTGTAGTGTTCTGCTGCAAGTGCAATAAAATAGTTTTATATTCATTTCCATATTCGTATATTATGAGTTATACGTAAGATATGTCGAGTATGATTGGACCAAATGTCATAAAATAAAATTAGACCGTTCTCTCATTGGATCAAATAGGCAAATTGTTAATAACATCTAGATAAGAGAGAAAAATAATTAACCCATCATATTCAGACAATGAAATTTGATATTATTTTTAAGTAGAATAGGTCTCAATAAGATTATATCAGTAATTCTAAATATAATATTCTTCCAAACACCTGACAAAGGTAAGTTCATGAATCATGAGTTTTTTCTGAATTTTCAAAAACCATTGAATTATTCCTTCTTAATTTCCTTTCAAATCATTGAATTTTTACCTTATCCATAAATTATTATTTTACTAATCCATCCAGAAGTAATTTTCTCAGCTTGCTTAAAATTTTGTACGTCTTTAATAAGTAAGAGAAGGAAATAAAATAATATATAATTCCACCGTACTTATCGATTTTGAGATGTTTTTCGTTGAACTAATGCTTTCAGTAGGCCAGAGATTCATGAATTCACTTCTTCCAGAAAATGTCTTTGAAATTTCAATATATATATATATCGAACTGTATAGTATTGATTTTTATTTATCATAAATTCCTATTAGCATTTACGTTTAAGTTGCTTTGATAATGTGGGAATTAAATTTGCGAGGAAAATTTTCCAGCAGGCAGTTTGTTCATACTTATTTCCTTTTTGATTCTAGATCTGCTAAGCACTTTCTAATGTTTTACGATTGCAATATATATATATATATATATATATATATTATATAATACTAAAGTTTTGATTCTCGTATCACCATTTGATTTATAAGCTTGTACCCACGTATAGTTTTGACTTTTATATCGACAAGGACTGATTGAAAGTTTCTACTGTAAGAAAGGCCTTCATGATCGTTCCCACCATACATCCCCATGCAGAGATCATCTACTTGTTGTTTTATAATGGAATAAATCTAAGGCACTTGTGCTAAAACATGTGGATATATATATATATATATATAAAGAAAATAATGTAGATTATATTGTTTTCTTGGAAGCACAATTTCATTGATTTTCTTCAATCTTCCACACTTATGATCATCTACTAGATATTGTGTTCACATAGTAATGATCGAAACCATTAATGTATGATGAATGGTACTTGAACGTATAGTTTTTATTGTCTTAAAGTGAGAGTCCCGAGAACTCCTAAGAATGACTCTGATGATATAAAAGATCAATTACACCTAAGATGATATAAATTGATGTTGTGATTTTGTTAAATTGCATCCATAGAAGTTCATAAGCTACAACATAAACAATCTTAACCTATAATTCAATATTCATATCTATGTGAACAAAAAGTTGTAGATGATTAAAAGGTAAAACTTAAATTTGAATGTCTATTCTAAAGTCAATTTGGGCTTCCTAACTAACTCGAGTGATAGTTGGGCCTTCATCTACTGGCTCATATTCGAAACCTAAGTTTACTGAGCTATATAGCCCCTCTGTTCAAAGGCCTTTATCTCAAAAATTATAGGGCCTATTTTAAGTACCTATCCCAAGATCAGCTTATTGGGCCATAATCCTTTCTTACAAAAAACCAGCTTTGACATGGGCTGTTTGGTCAACCGACAAAGCCCAATCCACCTTAAAACAAAGATTCTATAATTAATAATATATATTTGAATTTTCAATTTTTGTTGACAACTTTATCGTCATAGGACAGTTCACATCTGAATTCATGTTCGGTTGATTATCTATCGACTATCATCACCATTATTGTATTTTTGGCTTGCCAACAAATCATCACCACTAATAAATATATTTATTAGTCGAGTAAATTATATAACATATATAATAAATAAATAAACAAACAGGCCGTTTGAATGAAAGATTCATCTATAATAAAAAATAAAACGTGACGAGGCCGCAAAATCAATCATTAATCACAGTCCAAAATATTTTGATGTGGGCCCGAATTGATTCTGGCTTCCAGGCTAGCACAAATTATAAAAGAACATGGGATGACAACAAATACATGACCGTTGTGGGGCCCTTCTCTTCTGCACCCCTTTCAAAACAAAATATATAGCCGTTGAACTCCAGACCTTTTCTCTCACTCACAACAACCAAACAAACACCCTAGAAACCCTGTTCTCTCTCTCTCTCCTTAAAAAGCCACAAACAAAGGCAATCACAAAGTAAGTTTGAATTGATTTTTTCATATATTCTAGTTTCATTGTCTTTCTGGTCTTTGATTTTTGTTATTAAACATTGGATTTTGTGGAAAGGCAGATAATATCATGACTGTTGAGGTTCAAGTTGAGGCACTGCAAGTGGCTGAGGAGCCAATGAAGGTGGTGGTGGCGGCAGATGAGGCGGAGAAGGCGGTGGAAGAAGTGAAATGCGAGAAAGAGCCGAAGATGGTGGAGAAAAGCTCTTCATACAGAGAAGAAAGCAACATTCTCTCTGATTTGAAAGAGCTTGAGAAAAAGGCATTAAATGAGCTCAAAACAAAACTTGAAGAAGCTATCCTTGGAAACACTCTCTTCAAAAAGGAAGAGAAAAAAGAGACTGCCCAAAAGCCTTCCAATGAGAACGAAAAGAAAGACGAGGCCGAGAAAGCCACAGAAGAGTGTGAAAAAGAAGAAGAAGAGAAGAAAACCGATGTGGGCCCAGAAGAAAAGCCCGAAGAATGTGCAAAACCCGAAGAAAGTGAAGAAAAGGAACAAAAGCAGATCGAGAAAGAAGTCGAAGTTAATAAGGATATCTCCATTTGGGGAGTGCCCCTTTTGCCTAGTAAAGGAGATGACCGTACAAACGTTGTTCTCTTGAAATTCTTAAGGGCTAGAGAATTCAAAGTCAACGATGCTTTTGAAATGCTCAAAAAGACTCTTCAATGGAGGAAAGATTTCAAAATTGATACAATCTTGAACGAAGAATTCGAGGCTGATCTCGCCTCTGCTGCATATATGAGCGGCGTTGATCGCGAGGGACACCCCATTTGCTATAATATCTTCGGAGTTTTGGACAATAAAGAGGTCTATGAGAAAACACTTGCAACAGAGGAAAAACGCGAGCAGTTCTTGAGATGGAGGGTTCAGCTTATGGAAAAAGGCGTTCAAAAGCTCGATTTTAAGCCCAATGGGATCAATTCACTTGTTCAAATTAATGATCTCAAGAACTCTCCAGGAGCATCCAAGAAGGAAGTTAGGGCTGCTGTGAACAAAGCTGTTGCACTTCTCCAGGACAATTATCCTGAATTTTTGGCCAAAAATGTGAGCTTTTTTGTTAGTGTTCATTAGTTAGATCTTTTATTTTAGTTGCTAAGTATCTAATTCTTGGTGGGTTTTTGGTTTCAGATTTTTATCAATGTTCCATTCTGGTATTATGCACTCCACTCTCTGTTCTCTTCATTCTTGACTCAAAGAACCAGAAGCAAATTAGTCTTTGCTCGTCCCTCCAAGGTCACCGAGACTCTACTCAAGTAAGTCATACTGCTTATGTTTATCGTCTTTTTAACATGCATCATTGGTTACATGATGACATTAACTCGAAGCATTGATCATTTTCAGGTACATTCCGATCCAAGAAATCCCGATTCAGTATGGTGGAATCAAGAGGGAGAACGATTTCGAGTTCTCAAGTACTGATGGTGAAGCTACAGAGCTTGTGATCAAGGCTGGATCAACTGAAACCATTGAAATTCTCACACCAGAGGTACAAATAAACTATTACTGGAATTTATTTCTTTGAATATATTTTTGGGAGTTTAATGGTACTAATTGATGATTTGTAATAACAGGCGGGGACAACATTTATCTGGGACCTTATGGTACAGGGTTGGGAGGTGAATTACACAGAGGAATTTGTGCCTGCAGATGAGAACTCATATACTATGATCATTCAGAAAGGGAAAAAGATGAGCTCAAATGAGGCGCCAGTTCGTAAGACATTCAAGAACAATGAAGCTGGGAAGATTGTTCTAACAGTTGAGAATTCTTCTGGGAAGAAGAAGAAGGTGTTCTATCGATACAAGGTCAAGAAGGCATGTTTCTGATTGATTACCTGATAATACATGGATTTTCCAGATTCTTTATTTGATTTGATTGATTATTCTTTTTAGACACATTCTTGATTATTTTTGGCTTGCAAATTATTTTGTGTACATCACATTTTTCATCTGCTAATGCAGTGTTTTTCGAGTTCTTGCTTAAGTTGGGTTTCACTTCATTTTCTGTAAATTAATATTCTTTTGACGAATTATTTGAATAATATCTACTGGCAAGCTGGTTTATAGTATTTTCCTGCATTTCTTGTCAAAGTTAATTTGATTTTAGACATCAAATTCAATTTGGTTAAGTTCTACCAATATTGTTTGTTTGACAAGGGTATGAAAAGCACAATGAAAACCTTGTAATAAACAATAAACCGGATATTTACATACAAGTTAATAATGATGTGCACAAAATTGGATTGCCCAGAAACAAAACAGATCAAACATAAAAAAAATTATGGTCATAAATTAACAGCGTACATTTGAATGAAGTGAGAGCCACCACACAATCAAGAGCCTCTCTTTGGTTTTACAGTCTGATGTTTATTATTTTGGACTGACATATCAATATCCATATACTCACCAGTAACCCTGATATAAAGAACCCGAAAAAGTATAAGAAATTTCGAATCATCTCCAAGAAACTAGAAAATACAAGGATCATACCTGTTATATGCCAAATAACCATCACCAATAGTTCCTATGACTTTATTTCGTACTTTTCGCACACAAACCTGGACGTAAAAACGAAATGTATTTCAAATTTTGGTATAGTTATGCCCAATATATTAGATTTGTACTATAGTATAACTAACCTGAACTACATCGAGAGGACCAGCTTCTATATCCCTGTTACGATGGATAACAATACCATTATCACATTTGTTTATGAAATGTGCACTCCCACTGATGTCGTACAAATTTGGAGGACCCCCAGTCCAACTTTGTAACTAGCAAAATTAAGCTTAAAGGTTATTACAACATATATATATATATATATTATATATGCAAGAAAATAATGTGAGTGTTGAAATTGCAAACCTGTCTTGGATGTGCAACAAACCAAACATGACACATATGATGTTGAGCAAACCGTTTTATTTTTGTCAGCATCTGACTCACATACTCTGTTTCAGTTCTGTACCACATTAACATTATTAGCATTAGAATAACACTGATTCGAAGGAAAATATGATTAATCAGATTCGGGAAAAGAAGACTGACTGATTAGGAGGACGTTGATGATCAAGTTCATTATATGGGTCAATTACGAGCCCATTAACCCCATGTCGCAAAACTGCTATTCTTGCAAGATTAAGAACCCAACTTATATTTGGAAGGCAATCATTCTCACACCTGGTTCATTACCCATACATATCACAATGAGATATGATCAAGTGGTCAATTTTGTTTTTACGTTGACTTTCTAAGTTAAGCAGTCATTTGTATAAAAACAAGTCATTTTATACACACGGCATTTTCCATATGAAAGTAAGTATGCTGTTTAAATAGATTTATACACACACTTATGCAAATACCATGCATCTATATGTGAAGGCACATCTGTGTGAAAGCAAAAAATGCATGCGCAAATGGAGCCACCTTATTAGAGAAAATGATTCACTGAGCCACTTCTTTCCTTCCGCCAACTCCTCAACAGTCATCCTCTCAACAGACTCCCCATATCTATTATCAGAAACATACCCATAAGGGACATCAACAATGAAACCGAAAAAAAAGAACAATTGCCAAGGAATGGAACCCATTATATACCTCACATCAAAGAAAGGCTTCCTCATATGTTTTTCCAAAAGTTTTCTTGCATGCTCCCGAACCTGGAAAACCATTACATCAGGCAACAGGGAAAATAAATAATACAAGGTCCACTATATACGGTACGTATAAACTTCCTAAGAGACCCTATTACCTTATTTTCCATAGAGCACAGTGCAAATTTCCAGCCAACACTATGGTTGAGATTGCATAATAGAGCGTCAATCCACTCACTCTTTCCTGAATTTGGAACTCCTGTAACAATCGTCAATTCCCCTGGCACAACCTGTCTCAAAGAAGACATTTTTAATTCAATGTGCAAACATAAGGAGAAGCTCATGCATCAAATTTCACATAAATTATTATGAGATATAACTAGTGAATCTGAACCATACATTGTATAATTCATTAAGACCCTTCCATCCAGTTGAAACACCAAGCTCATAACCAAGTGTTTGATGATAATAGTCATCAATCTCATCAAAGTAATCTTTGAAATTAAACAGCCCCTTTATTGGATAAAGCTCAGCATTGTCAATGACTTCCCTAAGAGCATCCGGACCCATATACATAAGCACCTACATGCAACTCAGTCGAAGTGTCAACACAAAGAGCAAAAAGACAACTTTAAGAAGCCAAATATGAAGTCAAAATATTGGGTATTAACTATTATGTACCTCATTTGCATCTTTAAAACTTTCAGTACTATTCCTTTTTGGCCATTTTACTCTCCAACACCTGGTTAACAACTGAAACCTCAGATTTATTGATACTAAGAAACCTGATGTTAGACATGCAAGATAAGTATGAAAACCTTTCTCTTCCCAAGCGCCTTGCAAGTTCTTCAGCTAACGCTTGACCAGGTGGATCGCCATCAGTGGCGAGAATTATTCGAGATGCCTAAAGAATACCAGAAAATAAAGTGTCAATGGCAATTCATGTGTGCAATCAAAATCAAAAAAAAAAAAAAAAAATTACTTCATCAACCTTATCAGTATATTCTTTGCAGTTCCATAGATATTGATACTTCGTGTCCTGGCTTAAGAAAAGGCATAAAAAAGGGAAAATGACTAATTTCAACAAAATATAACATTTCAAAATCCTTGTAACTATTTCATGCAACAAATACCTCTTCTTCAGAGGGCAATGCCTTCTCCGAGACTTTTGGAGGTGCACCATCAGGAACACTCACACAGTTCTTAAATCCAGCTTCTTCCATTGCAAGCTTGTCCATTTCTCCTTCAACCTTAGATACAAAGTTCAAAAAAGTAAATCAGTTATAAATTAAGTGATTGAAACTCAACGGAACCAGCAGAACAATGGTGATTACAATGATGACATCACTTGCTTCCTTTATATCGTCCAGTCCATAAAAGATCTTTTCGGTATTGGCTTCCTGTAAATTACCAGCAAAACATTAATCAGATATACAGTGATGAAACATCAAATTACATCGTTGTCACATTCAAAAGAAAGGTTTACAATTGGAACATTAATTGAGTTCACCTGCCAAAACTTTTTGGTAATATCTCGATATTTGCAACTTACAAGCTCTCCATTCCTGTAATAACCGAATGCAATAGCTATCTACCAAGAAATCATCATCAGAGGTTAGTCAGCATAATCAACTGAATATATTCTCCATATGAAGGCAGCTTCACTAATCATTACTACACATAAAATAGATAAGATTTCAGTATTAACAAATAAAAATTAACACACCTGATTCCCATTTCTTCTCTGCATGACGGCATTTCTCCGCAATGTTTCTCCTGATATCATGCGCTCAGCAAAATATGCAAGTAGCTGAAAAAGTAGTTGAAAAGGCTTTAATAGGTTGCCTATCAAAATTTTGGCTGATAATGGTAATTTTATAGAAATATCAAGACAACCAACATGAACTCTTTTCTCTATTTAGCAGACATAACTAATACATCGGATAAAAGTAATTTGTAAATATAGAAAACATTTGATCCCATGTAATAAGTTTCATGGGACATCTCATATTACAAACTATTTTGGCTTTTTAATAGGCACAGCATCATATTTTCTTCCTACATTGAGAGATTTGTAAGCTTCCTAACTTGTTCTGGAGCAGATTTTTGAAGGGTGTTACATATAAATATTTTCTTTCCGCCACAAAGTATTGTAAGTGGACATAGTAAAGAAAACTACCTCATTACATAAAGGTTCCAGTCCCAAAGTCTCCTCTGTGATTACTCTTATTGGCTGCTTAACTTTGGTGATTTTACTCATTTTTGAGTAAGTTGATTTTACATTTGCAAAGGCCTGAAATCGCAAAAGCACAAGAGCAAATTGGGAGCATGAATTGAAGTGTTTTGCTAGAAATTTAGTTCAAAACTTACATGTGTAACTCCCTTCCATCCGCATTTAGCCCTAAAGCAAGTCCAAACTGCTGAACCCCTATGACATAAAGGCACATATCAGTAAACAGCATATGCAACCAAAATAAGGAAAAACAGAAATACACACACATGAGGTGGAAAATTACCCGTCCTTAGTGATGTGAAGAGATAAGCTCTTCTCCTCCGAATCCCCACCTCCACACTACAAAATCAACAAATACCAGCAACTCATTTAACCTTAAAAAATAGAGGATTATATAAGTATTGACTAAAAGAAGCATCTTTGGTTATTCACCGAAATGGAAAGCACCAAACCATATGCATGAGAAAGATACATTTCCATGTTGCACAGTAATACTATTACAAAGAACTTTAAGGGAAAAAAATAACTGCAAAAACAGTTGTGGCATTATAGCATGTCTCACTGCTAAGTAGTTTGAGCATGAGGACTAAAATTCAGGAACAATAGCGCTGCAAGTGAGACTTGTAAACTTTTTCATTTGTATGTTGATGTTTGTGCCACAGTTAAAATGCAAGTCAGTACATTGTAGAATATTTATCATATAAAATAGAAGGAAAATGCGGGATACTGCATATGCTAATCACTCTAGCAAAACTAACAAAATGACAAAAAAACATACACAAAAAACGTACATTTGGACAAATTAAACCGTTGTATTGTCCTGGCATACAATCACTGCCATCAATTCCAATTTCTTTCAACTTCTGCCTTAATACCACCAGCTGGCTCTGATCCACCAATTGCTTCTCCAGGGTCACCACATCAACACCCGGAACTAGACCAAGCCAAACAAAAGTAGAATTATAACATAAGTATGAAAACAAATACTATTTTGTTGACCTTTTTACATAATGATTTTCCGAAATATTATCATGTATTGACAAGTTATGCAACCTATTCAAAAAGTTCAATCATATCATCGAAATGCATGTAAAATTCAGGCATCCACAAATAGCTTGACTGATACCCTCACTCATCCTCTCTATTAAATGGATAAGGACCACCTTCTGACACACAAGCACATATCAAGCATGTCGCTGTAGATGCTAAGCTACGCCGTGTTCACCCTTACTGATACAAAACACAACTTCCAGTTCAACAATTTCGGGCAATAGCAATTGACATGTACAGAACCATGTTTCCAATGAACAATAAAGAGAAAAGGATAAGCAACAAAATTGACTCCACAAAAAGGCCTCGAGAAACTCGAAGCACCAAACCCCACCGGAGCCAAAAGAACAAACTTAAAGAAACGCAAAACGTATTAGATTATTAACTTGACTAAATGGGCTTAGGAGTAAAATATGTGAACAGTGAACACCACCTAGAAAGACTCTTAAGATTATCACGAAAACAGCAGTAACATAAAAACAACCATATAAAGAAAAGAGGCTAGGGAAAGAAGACATACTGGGTCTGGGGATAGGCATGGCCGCATAAGGGGTATAACTATATCCAGAGGCTCTCCGATAAATTGCAGGAATGTGCTTTTTGGAAACAAAAAGGTCGAGACTTTTCCTACTATTATAGTGGGAAAAGAGGGTTTGTGAAGAAGAAGAATAGGGAGTAGAATATACATGTGTAGAGGGAGTGAGTGAGGACTTAAAGAGCAGAAAATTCTTGGAGCCCATGAATATAATTCTCGTACTACTTGAATTAGGACTAAAGAATAGTTTTCTCTGTGGTAAAAGAAGCATATCTAGATTTTGTTGTTACTGCTACAAACAGGAAAGAGAAGAAGGGGTTTGAATATCCATGGAAGAAGAGAGGAAGGAGGAGAAGAAGAGGAAGGGGGGAAATGAAACAAAGGGTTTTAACTCTAATCCTTGCCTCCTATTTTCCTTTTTCTACTTTGAACAACTAAAGTCGCGTTTATAGAAATATAGTAACCGTGTTTTAATCTCCGACAAAAGTATATATACATTATTAGGCCCCCAATCTAATTGACGTCTGCGACTGACCCAAACTTATACATTATCTCTTCATTATCATGATTACATGTTAAACTTTCGTATTTGATTAATTTCAAGCTAGTGAACGTATTTTTACATGCGACTCTTTTAACTATTTTTTATTATATGTAATCAAGAATCCCTAATTGCTTTGGAGTTATATTACGGCCCAATGACACGGCCCAATGTCATGTATATGGGTCCACTATAGGCCAAACTCATTGGGCTATACTTCCAAGCCATTCAATTCTCTGAATAATATTTGATTCTAATCTAAGCTATTATTGAATTTATCTACATAAAAATAGAGACAAAAGATACTTGAAATGACATTAAGCATACATATCATCACATAATCGGGTTCTTTCTTTCTATCGAATTTCTCAAAACCATGGAAAAAATCAAATGCTCTGAACTTTCTTCTGCCCTTTAACTATTTCAAATTCATCAACTCGGCTTTTTCAATCGCATCTCTTAGAGCATCTGCACCAAGGTTCTTGAGAACCTATAATTGACAATCTGGTCAAAGAACAAAAATGAAAAGTGTTTCAGAAAAAGAAAAAAAAAAAAAAATCGGCACAAATATTAAACCTCATTTGCGTCTTTGAAAGAGCTTAGCTCATCTTTCTTCGGCCAACGTACTAGCCAACATCTAACAATCATCATTATAAGAAGATGAATTTAGTAAGATGATGCAAAACAAATATCAGGGTAGTAAATTCTGATAAAAACAAGCTTATGCTTTATAACCTCTCTATCCCCAGGCGTCTAGCAAGCTCCTCAGCTAAAGCTTGGCCAGGTGTATCCCCATCAGTTGCCAATATTATTCGAGATGCCTGGTAATGAATGACAAAAATAATATTCAACATTTCGTTTAACATATTCAGCAAATAAAAGAATGATAGTTTTTATGAAGAAAAGCATTCAAATGTTAAGATCTTCAACCTTGTTCAAATAATCTTTGCAGTTCCATAAGTATTGATAGCCAGTGTCCTGATATAATAAACATGCAAAACATATATTAAGTATATATATATATATATATATATATGTGTGTGTGTGTGTGTACAAGAATAAGAAATGCAATTATCTTAAAGTCCTCAAACGAACCTTGTCAAGAGATGGCAGTTCTTTGAGCGAAACTGTTTGTGGTGCACCATTAGGAACACTTACACAGTTGTAAAAACCAGCTTCTTCCATTGATAGCTTATCTAGTTCACCTTCTACCTATCATCACAAACAAAAGAAAAAGGTTGCAGCATGATGATCAGACATATAAGGACATATATGAATCTACATAGCAAAAGCAAGTGTTCAAGTTATTACAATAATGATCTCGTCTGCTTCTGCAATGTCATCAAGACCGTACAACATTTTTTCTGTATTTTTTCCCTGATTAACAAAGACATCAGTAATAAGCAACTAGTTGAGTTTTATATTCTTATTATTAAAAAATTTGAGACTATAATAGTGGCTTAATTCCACCAAAATACCTGCCAAAACTTTTTTTCAAGAGTTCGATATTTGCAGCCCACAAGCAGGCCATTTCTTCTATAAGTAAAGGCAATGATTTTCTGCAAGCAAATTATTCATTATAAATTAACATTGCGTGGTACCTTGCTATCAATTAAGTTTACTAAAGTAATATTTTTCTACAATGCACTCAAGAGGCTCTTGCATCCTCAAACAACACACCAACGGATTGTCATGTTGGCTTTCCTAAGGCCTGTATTAAAAGAATCCTAATAACTCATCTTTACAAACTATTTCCATCTAATAGATTAATGATACAACCTAAGTTTCCATGGGAATACTTCATCTATCATATAATCAACTGCCCCTTCGGGATTCTGATCAAAATTTCATAAGAAAGATATTGAGTCCGATATTGATCCAAAAACTGGGAGTTAAATCAGAATAAGTACTGAGGCCATACGAACTGTGACAGAAGGGAAAATGAAAAAGAAATCAAGAAAAACTAACCAAAAAATTGGTCAATTTGACCACAAGCTGTAAATGAGAGCATATGATAAGTATATAACAGACGTATCATCTTACCTGCTCACCAGCAACTTGCATAACATTGTTTCTCTGCAGTGTTTCCTTTGATATCATCCTTTCAGCAAAGTAAGCAAGCAACTAAAAATTGCAAAAGTTGAATAAGTCATCCTTTAAAGCAACATAATACGGATTAATCAAGAAACACATAAATAAAATTGTCATATTAAAGTAACTTGCTACACTTGATACATAGTTCACAACCAAAGTAATATAAGACAGATCCAAATATCCAATCATGTCCTAAAACAGACAACTATAGTAAGTTTCAACTGCAATATAAAAGTTATACTTCTTTCTATTGATGTGGAATATTAAAAGTTGCAAAAAGATAAATTGGCCCTCTATGATTGTGGTACCTCGTCACTCAAACTTTCGAGCCTTATACTTTCCGAGGAATTAAATTTTCCATGTATGTTGACACCAGGATAAGTACTTTTGGTGTTTGCAAATACCTGCAAACCAAATTAAGATCTGCATAATAGAATACAACTGCAAGTTTAAAAAATGCAGAGATGAGGGAAAAGAAAGTTAAACCATATGTCACGCCACCTTGCCTGCCCATCCACATTCAACATTAAAACATCTCCACATTGCATAACTCCTGATATTTGATATCAATAGTTGTAATTAAACAATCTTCAGGAGTATTTTAAGTGTAACAAATAAACTTAATATGTCAAGTTACCAATTTTTGCTTGTATGAAATGATAGGCTCCTCTGAATTGTCCGTCCACCTTTGCACTGACTCAAAAGAAGAATCAATGAATGGGTAATAAATAAAGATGTAACTGCCAAAGCTTGTATTGATATTTGAATAGAGATTGAAAGAAAACATTTTGTATATTATTGATATCAAAATTGTGTTACAAAGAAATAGAGAGCTAAAGCTATCTATATATAAAGGATTTCACAATAGCTAACAACTAATCAGTTGAATAACTAACTTAACAAACTTTTCCTTCCCATGCACAGTACGGCTTTGCTGTTGATACTTGTACTTCAAGGTCATCTCTTGTAGCTTGTAAAGCTTGTACCTTTCCTTGTTTACACTCCCCCTCAAGCTGTGTGCTTTGGAACAAGTTAAACACACCAAGCTTGCACACCAAATCATTGAATTGTCCTTTCCAAAGGGCTTTGGTTAGAATATCGGCAAGTTGATTATTAGTACGTACAAAGACAGTTTTAATTGCTCCTTCAAGAATTTTTTCCCTAACAAAGTGACAATCAAGCTCTATATGTTTCGTTCTTTCATGAAACACTGGATTTGAAGAGATATGAAGAGCAGACTTGTTGTCACAATATAAAGTGGCAGGCTTCAAACAACCAACTCCTAAATCTAGCAGCAGTCTTTGAATCCAAACAATTTCACAAGCTGTGGTTGCCATGGACCTGTATTCAGCTTCGGCACTACTTCTAGATATGGTCTTTTGTTTCTTTGATTTCCAAGAGATCAGAGAGTCACCCAACTTAATGCAAAATCCAGTGATAGACTTTCTACTCATAGGGCAAGTAGCCCAATCAGAGTCTGAAAAAGCTTCAATCTTCAGTTCACTAGTGGCTGATAGGAGAATCCCCATTCCAGCTGTCCCTTTAATGTATTTAAGCACCCTTCTAGCTGCTTCCATATGTGAGTTCTTGGGACAATGCATGAATTGGCTTAAAGTTTGGACTGCAAAACAGAGATGTCAGGTCTAGTAATACTAAGATAGATTAACTTTCCAACCAACCTTTGATAGGAGGATTTATCAGACAAGATTGGATCAGAAGCATTGCCTCCTTTGCTTTCATCAAATTCAACAGATGTAAGCCTGATATTAGGATCCATAGGCACAGTGATAGGTTTACATCCTGTCATACCACATTCTTTTAATAGATCCAAAGCATATTTTCTTTGGTTTAAGACAATACCCTTTTTTGATCTTGCAACCTCAATGCCAAGAAAGTAAGTTAACTTTCCTAAGTCTTTCATATAGAATCTTTTACACAGAAAGTTTTTAAGTTCTTGAATCAGTTTAGCACAACTACCAGTGATGACAATGTCATCAACATACACAAGAAGGATAACCATGTCATTACCAGCCTTTTTTGTGAAAAGAGAATAGTCATTCAGAGATTGAGTGTAACCTGCATCTTTCATGGCTGTAGTGAATTTGTTGTTCCATTGTCTAGGTGCCTGTTTGAGACCATAGAGACTTTTGAGCAGTCTACATACCTTAAACTCCCCCTGACTGCTAAAGCCTGGAGGTTGGAGCATATACACCTCCTCAAGTAAATCACCTTGTAAAAAGGCATTTGTCACATCCATTTGGTAAAGTGGCCAATCTTTAATGGCTGCTAAGGCTATAACAGTCCTGACAGAGACCATCTTTGCCACTGGAGAGAAGGTTTCATTGTAGTCTAACCCTTCTTGTTGAGTATATCCTTTAGCTACAAGTCTAGCTTTAAACCTTTCAACTGTGCCATCTGATTTGTACTTAATCCTGAACACCCATTTACAGCCTATAGGCCTTTTGTTCTGTGGAAGATCAACTAGAGTTCATGTATTGTTCAATTCTAAAGCCTTAAGCTCTTCTGGCATAGCTTGTTGCCACCTTGAATCTTTCATGGCTTCAAGATAAGACTGAGGTTCTTGTTCTTTAGAAATGGAAACCAGAAAAGATTTGTAACAAGGTGTAACTTTATTATAAGAAACATAGCTGGTTAAAGAGTGAGCAGTAGATGAGTCTTCTATAGAAGAGATAGATGGGCACACATAATCAGTTGTCCAAGCAGGTGGCTTGGACTCTCTAGTAGACCTTCTAAGCACAGGAGAATTTGTGGTTAGAGGGCTGTGATGAGAACTCACAGGTGATCCAGGTTCAGTAGCTGCTGGACTAATACTTTGTTGAGGTATAAGATTAGATACATCAGAGGAAATATCAATAAAATCACTTGGTTTTTCAACATTGTGATCAGTGTTAGAAGGATTAGAAATAGAGAAAGGAAAGACATCTTCATGAAATACAATATCTCTAGAGAACAGAAACATGCCAGTTTGAATATCCATGACTTTGTAAGCCTTTTGTGTAATAGAGTATCCAAGAAATATGCAAGGTTTGGATCTAGGCATGAATTTATCTAGCTGAGGCAAAATCTTTACAAAACACAAACAGCCAAATACTTTTAAGTGAGACAAATCAGGTGCTTGATTCAACAGTAAGTGATAAGGGGTCTTGCCTTCCAACAAAGGAGTTGGAGTTCGATTTATAAGATAAGTAGCTGTAGCAACACAATCTCCCCAAAACTTGAGAGGAGCACTAGATTGAAAAAGAAGAGCTCTAGCTACATTTAACAAGTGCCTATGCTTTCTTTCTACTGTTCCATTTTGTTGAGGGGAATAGCTCACTGAGGTTTGATGAAGAATCCCAAGAGATTTGAATAAGTTTGTAGCTTCTTTTGACATGAATTCTTGGCCCCTATCAGTTCTAATTTTTTGAACATTAGATTGAAATTGGGTCTGAATGAACTTAAAGAAGATTTTTATAAAAGATAGGGCATCAGACTTATGTTGTAACAGAAAGGTCCAAGTAAACTTAGAAAAATCATCTACAACTGTAAGAAAAAATCTCTCATTATTGTAAGTAGGTGATCTATAAGGTCCCCATATATCAAAATGTACAAGCTCAAAAATTTTGGAAGAGAAAGTAGATCTTTTATTAGGAAAAGGTGTCCTTGAGTGTTTAGCCATGGGACATATAGTACAAAGTTGTTTAGAATTACACAAACTAGAGCCAACTCCTGGTAGTAAACTAAGCCTTTCAAAGGAGATATGCCCCATCCTAAGGTGCCAAAGTTTGGATTTGTTGTTGTTAACAGCTTGAGATGATATCAGCTTTTCATGTTTAGCAGTGTGGTGAAGCTTGTTAGCACAATTGAGATAGTAGAGACCATTGGTTTCTTTACCAATACCTTTTATCTCACCAGTCCAGAGATCCTGAATAACACACAACTTTGGGTAAAAAACAGCCACACAATTGTTATCTTGTGTGAACTTGGATATAGATAACAAATTAAACTTGAATTCAGGCACATGGAGAGTAGATTTCAAACATAAGTGAGTGTTTAGGAAGATATCTCCTGTATTTTTAACAGGCACAGTATTACCATTAGGTAAGGAAACAGATGCCACAGAATGTATGATAGATTTAGGAGCAAACATGGATGCATTGCAGGTCATATGATCATTTGCTCCAGTATCCAATATCCATACATTGTGTAATGCATTTGTTTCCAACAAGGAGTTACCTGCCATGGCAGTGGCTGAATTAGAAGTGTGAGACTCAGTTTGGTTATTCCCTCCAATCATCTGTAGGATTTGTTGATATTGTGAGGCTGTAAACACTGGTGCAGCAGATGGTTCTTTGGGTTTTGATTCATGGCAGCCCTGATTTTGATACTCTCCAAGAATGGAGTTATTTGAACCATTTGCTTCATTGCTAGTCATATTTGCTGAAGTAGGATTATATAGAGGTCTTGCAGAGTTGTTACCTCCTCTTCTACCTCTTCCCCTTGAGAAGTAATTTGGGGGATATCCATGGATCTTGAAGCAGTTTTCTTTTGTGTGTCCCGTGATTTCACATTTTTCACAGTATAGGGAACTTCTTTTGACATTTTGGTTGGAACTTTGGCTGTTAGAACTCCCCTTGGATGAATTCTGATTTCCAGAATTTCGATTGTTCCCTTGAGTAAAGAAGGCTTGGGTTGTGTCATTATTTGTGGAATTAGCACACAAGCCCCGCTGCTTCTCCTCATTTTGAATCATGGAGCAGGCTTGAGTATGTGTAGGCAAAGGAATCATCATCAAAATCTGAGATCTAACTGCACCATATGATTCATTCAAGCCCATCAAAAACTGCATCATTTTCAGGGTTTGAGTGTGTTGTAGGTATTCCTTAGAGAAGACAGTGGTTGTGAAGGGAATGACTGATTCATATTCGTCCCATAACTTTTTGAGTCTTGAATAATAGGTCGAGACGGAGTTTGATCCCTGGTTGATGGTGCTGATTTGCCGAAATAATGCAAACATTTCAGCTCCACTTGTCTGCTCGAATCTTTCTTTCAAGTCGCTCCAGACTGCTGAGGCAAGATCAGTGTATACTACACCGCTTAACAATTCGCTGCTTATGGCATTATGTATCCAAGAAAGTACAAGGGCATTGCATCTTTTCCATTGAAGATACAATGGATCAGATTTATCAGGTGGGGTGTATGATCCATCGACTAAAACTAATTTGTTTTTGGCTTCGAGTGCCACAATCATTTGGCGACTCCAGACCTTGTAGTTTTCTGTCCCTTTGAGAGATTCCGACACAAGAATGACATGCGGTGAGTCGGATGGATGGAGATAGAGGGGGTCTTGGAAGCTGATGACAGCTTCTGATTTATCATCATTTGGATTCTTTGATCCCATGTTGAAGATTTACAGAAAAGAGAAAAGAATAAAGGTCTTGAGATTTGCGGATGAAACAGCAAAGAAGAAAAGGGAAAGAAGAAGATGATGAATCTGCAGATTTGCGGATTTGCAGATGAAGATTTAAAGAAAGGATGAAGATGAATTGAACCCTAGGCTCATGATACCATATTGATATTTGAATAGAGATTGAAAGAAAACATTTTGTATATTATTGATATCAAAATTGTGTTACAAAGAAATAGAGAGCTAAAGCTATCTATATATAAAGGATTTCACAATAGCTAACAACTAATCAGTTGAATAACTAACTTAACAAACTTTTCCTTCCCATGCACAATACGGCTTTGCTGTTGATACTTGTACTTCAAGGTCATCTCTTGTAGCTTGTAAAGCTTGTACCTTTCCTTGTTTACAGCTTGGACAGTAAAATTCGATTATTTCGATGTTTAATCTTTAACTTAGTAAGGATAATATCAGTATATAGGTTCGCCAGAATTAACCACACGTATAAGATAGGTATTTAAAGACAGTAATATGTGTGGTAAGGCCAATTAAATTCTTGAAACCGAATTCTGAAAACTCTTTCAAATTAAAGCCTTTGCGCTAAACAATGCCAAACTTGATCTTTGAATTATTTGGTTTTGCATTAGCAGCAAAACTCTGTTCATCAAAGACAAAATCTTAGAATTTTAATTTAGTAAATCTTAGAATAAGAAAATGATGTTCAAGCCTTCATTTTCTTTTCCTGATATATATCTAAAGAAACTAAATTGTGAGTATACATCATAAAAACAAATACCTTTGGACAATACAGATGATCATACTGTCCAGGCGTACAAGAATCGGAGTTTATTCCAAGGTCCCCAATTTTTCGTTTCAGTTTCGCGAAATCAGTTCTCTCTTCCTTTGACTCATCCATATCAACTTTATTATTATTTTTATTATTGCAAACAACAAACGAACAAAGGATTAACCAACACATTTAGCTCGATAACAATAACAATATAAAAAGAGTAAAATAATCTGGATACGAATGAGTAAAGAAAACCTGTTGAGTTGGATGCCCTAGCATGAGATTTAAGAGACCACCGGCCGCCATTACTGTGCAACGAAATTTTTGATATAGATTCAGCCGAACAGGCAAATAAACTACTGAAATACTTTAAAGATAAGAAATTGGATGAAGTGTTGGGAGTCAAAAGGCACGGCGGTGGAAATGGTAGTGTGCGGAGGCGCGTGTGGAGAAGCATATTATTTTCACCTGTTTATATCTTCTTCGGTGAATTATCTTATCCATACAACAGAAATTGGGTTAAAGGAAGAAGTCAACCACTGTCACAATATTAAGCATTTTCATAAATTATTATTATTATTAAGATTTATATATCTTTTTAAATTATTATTATTATTAAGATTTATATATCTTTTTATATGCCTCACGTGCATGAAACCAAAATACATAATATTAAATATTTTGAATAAAAAAATAGAAAAATATATTTTTTTATCTTTTTCTTTATCATTAGATTGTGTCAGCCTCAACTGTACTAAAACTGCCATTTACGGTTTTCAAGTCTTTTTACTCTTCATAATGTAAGAACAAAACCATTTTGTTTCTGAAAATTTTCTCAATGGCATCCATATCTGCAAACCATATCCATTTCTTCACATTAATTTCATCAATTTTAATTCCTACAACATTTGCAGCAACAGTAGTTGAGGATCTTAACAACTTAAAGCCACCTCCAGAATTCAACTCCACAATCACAAAAAACTGTCTCACAAATCCTTCCCTAAGATACTGTAAATCCATCCCTTTTGATCTTCATGAAATTTTCAAGTCCACAATTGTTGCAAGCCATTTATGCAACATTTCTAATAATCCCAACTGTGTTGAATCCTTTCCGAAAATCATCTTCATAGCCAACCTAAAATAGCACCACTTTATCTATCATTCACATTTTTCTGGAAATATTGTCCTTTAACTGTATTATCCATTGATATTTCTAACAATTCCTTGAAGGGTAATTTTCCAACTGATATTCTCCATTGTTCTCAGATTCAAGAACTTGATTTGAGCCTTAATCACCTTTCTGGTGATGTGCCTGTACATAATTTCTCCCTTCTGGAAAACCTCACATTTCTTAACTTATCTTATAATGACTTTTCGGAGAGTAAAATCTCGGAGACACATTTCTTCGAACGTTTTAATTCTTCGAGTTTTATTCATTCAGGCCTTCTTCCAAACCATACAGAATTCAAGATCAAGGCTGTTCTTTTATTGGTGGGTTTTCCAGTTTTTGTGATTGTAATGGTAGTTTTCTGGGGATGGCTTTGTTTTACTCACAGAAAAGTGGACAAATTCACACCAGCAGTTATAAAGGCGGCGACAGATGGATTTTCGAAACGGAATTTGGTCGAAAAAAGTGGTCAAATTAGTGTATACAAAGGGGTTATGGTTGATGGAAATGAAGTAAGAATTGAGATTCATTTTGATGACATGACAAGAGAAAAGAGAAAGAGATTTGTCGAAAAGTCTAAGATTCTTGTTCAGTTACACCATAAGAACATAGTACCTGTACTAGGTTGGTGTTATAGACACAGAATGAGGGCTATCGTCACTAAATGGATCGATGGAGAGAGCGTTGAGTTATGGCTATCAAGTTCTAATCCTCCATGGAAGCAAAGGGTAAAAGTAATACTAGGAATTGCTGCTGGAATTTGTTATCTGCATGAAGAATGGCCAGATATTGGGTACAACCTTAGAATAAAAGACATTTTGCTGTCTGAAAATGGAGAACCTCTCATAACAAGGTTCAAACTTGATGATCATCACAGTAGCCTAAAAAGTAAGTTCTATATATATATATACACACACATCTAGACACTTTCTGCATGAGACCTATCTCCATAAAAAAAAAGAACTTTGAGAAATTATAAACGAAAAATTGTGCATGTAAAAACCCCTTGATTTTTTTGTTAGTTTATCTAAAGTTGTTGGTTTATGATTATTGGATACAGAAATATACAAGTTTGGAGTATTTATATTGGAGATTGTAACTAACAGGAGGGCTGTGGAAGAATTGGAGAAGGATGACATTAGTTTTGTGGAGTTTCTGAAAATGCATTATCCTGAAAACTTGGAACATGTGATTGATAAGAGAATGAAGAAGACAACAGAAATTGTTCATCAAGCCGTAGAGATTGTTAAATTTGGTTTGATGTGTACAGATTTATCGAGCAATCGACAGCCAAGCTGGGATTCAATCTATCATCTGTTATCAAACATCTCTTCAACGGCTGGGATTTCAGCATCTACTGATCATAGGAGATCATCTACTGACAGAGGCAGAGTCCATAAACATGTGCATCATATATGAATGACTTCAGTTTACAATCTCATTAATTGTAATTTAGTTTATAATATGATGTTAATTTTTATGTGTTTACTCTTAAATTATGCAGTAATGTTACGGTATGATGATTTAATGTGATTTTTGGCGCTATCAATTATTTTTTTTTTATTAAAATTGTTTTAAATAGCAGTTTGATTAATTGATCACTTCTCAAAAGATGACCCGGTCAAAAATTAGGGTTGTAATTACACGAGATGTTTTTCAATTAAAAGTCTTCAGAAACTCCACAATTATTTTAATTAGCAATAAACCTTTTTATACCTTTTTTGTAAAAAAAATATCTGAAAATATTTGTTTATTTTCCCACTATTTTTGTATTCCCAATTAAACCCTTTACCTAAAACATTATGATTATTTTCAATAACAAAAAAAAAAAAAAAACATTAAGATTTTTTTCCCACTATAAAAAGAAATGTCCTTGTACTACAATGAGCAATGTCTTTGGTCAATTAGTACTTGCCTACTTGGTAAGAGTAAGACATTACATAATAAAATTAGAAACTGAAATAAGAATGGGACAAAAACCCTAATAAATTTAAAAGAAAAAAAAATAGTCGACGGTGAAAAAATAACGGGCTGATGAATAATCCGCCGTAAAAGCCCATAGTTCTCCCCTAATAATCAGGGATTAGTTAGTTACCCGTTATTATTATGACCTTTCAATCCAATAACCTCCATTACCACATCTCTCTCATTGTTTGTTGTTTAGTTCCACTAATATTCAAGTCTAGTAAAAGACACAGATTCTTCTCAGGTATTGTAATGTCTTCTTTTTTTACCTCTACAATTTTTAATTTTCCCTCCTTTTCTAGAAACTATTTTCTAAATGCTTAATTTTTAATTACTTAATTAGTTCATTCATTCTATTCTACTAACACTTTGTTTTATTTACAGGTTTGTTCATCATCAATGGCTTTGAGCTACTACTCGAACTGGGATGAAGCAGCATTTCAACAGTTAGACTCAGAAATGAACATTTTAGCTCAACCACAAACTGAGCTGTTGCCTGAAGACCTTCTATCCTTCCCCGATGTTTGGAATATCGATTCTCTTTTCGAACCCAACGACTTGTTTCAACCCGAAAACCCTCAATATTTTTCGAATGAAACAGTTACAGAAAACTCCAATTCTCTTCAATACGACTTCTCAAGTGAACTCAACTATGTTACACCTGAACCCTTCTCAATCCAACAAGAATTTGAACCTGATTTCCACGGCTTGAAACGCCAAAAGCTGCACTGTGATTATGAAGAAATTTATTCCTCTTTCTTGAACGAGATACTTGCTCCAAACCCTTGCCTGAGTATCCAGGATTATGAAGTTATAATGCCTCCATTGCCGGATTTTCCATCGGGGCCGCCAGTTTTCAACCCTGGAAGCTGTGAGAATGTGGTAAAGAAGGAAACAACAACCACCGGAAACTTGTCGGTGCAAAGCATTGCCGCCAGGCAACGACGGAGGAAGATCACTCAGAAGACTCAGGAGCTGGGTAAGCTTATTCCCGGCGGCCAGAAGATGAACACTGCTGAAATGCTGCAAGCTGCTTATAAGTATATTAAGTACATGCAGGCCCAGGTTGGGATTCTTCAACTCATGGGATCACATAATCAGGTAATTAAATTTTTTTAATTACTATAATCAATCAACATGTTTGATTTCATTGTGTTTTAGTAAATTTGTTGTTAACATGATTAATTGATGTTGGGTTTTTATTTTCACGTATTTTCAGGAGAAGAAAGAAACATATGAAAGTGAAGAATTGCATGGTCTACTTGAATCTCCATTGATTCAAGAGAAGTTATACTCAACTGAGAAATGTCTGGTTCCGCAGAAATTTGTGCAAGAATTGAGCAATGTTCGTCAAACAGTGGAATCTAATCGTGAATTGGTTCCCATTTTGAAAGAAGAACAATAATTTTCTGTTGTTTAGTTTAGGGCATCATTATAGAATATAGATATTAATATTCTTGCTGTCTTTGTGTTTAATTTTATGTTGTTTCGTTGTATTCCATAGATGTTAGGATAGTTCTAGGTTTTGTACTTTGGTCCAAATCTTTTTCTTGTAAATTTCTCCTTTGCAAGAATAGAGATATTTTTCTACATTTTATTTAATGAGATGTAATTAGATAAACCGCCAAATACATCTTGCATTGATTTTTCTTGATTAAACACCATACGAGATTGATTGCTTATTTATTGCTTTAAACCTTTATAAATAATTATATCTAAAACTGAAATGAAAGAAATAATGTACCATTTAATCCTTTCATTAGGGCCATCTTAATTTCACAATTAATACTGGGTAGGCCGTTCCATCAGTTCTGATTAAGTAATGATAAATTGAGCTATAAAACTCTATCTGATGGTAATCCATAAATATGAGAAAGAACTAAACAACATATATATTACATAATTATGGGGATATCAATTTCACTGATGCATTCTAGGGAATAATTTAGTAAAATATATAATGCAAAATTAATAGAAAATAGATTTTTTCTTATTAAAAAAATAAAAATCCGGGAAGGTTTTATTTTGGTAAATAATTCTAGAATTGGTTTTCTTCCTGGTCAAATTGTTCAAGTTTACATAAGGCAGTTAGTAATAATAACTCCCGTAATTGCTTAATTCTCGTTTAGACAAAGTCAAAGTAGTTGGAAACGATAAGATTGGCTGAGAGACAATAGGGAATTTGTTACCATGTGCTTCTTCTATTTTGACCCTTTATCTTTTTATTTCTTCAACTCCATTCTAATTATTTAACTGTAATTTATCCCATATTATCATTAAACCTGGATTACATACACTCACTAGAAACTATTCGTATTCGTGCAACCAAGTAAAAACTTGTAGTTGTTTAGTATTAACAATATGTTTAGCTATTGAGCTTAAGTAAGTTTAATAATGATCAATATAATGTACACAAATTTCAAATTACCAATTAGCTAAAAAATAGTACATTCAAAACTAGGGGTGGCAAATGGGTGGATCGGATCGGATTTGGGTTGGGTCCAATTGGGTTTGTAAAAAAAAAAGGTTGGAACCAACAAGAAACCAAAATGTTTTTTCAATATGAATTGGGTCCTTATTGGTTTTGATTGGTTCCAAATGGTTCTTATACAAAGATCCATTTAGGAACCATAAAGGATCCAAAATAGGAGGTTGGTGACTTATGGATCCAACACAATGCAAACATTTGTATACTAATCACTAATCTTTTTTTCTTGTTCACCAACTAATCCAATATAATGCAAACAATTTTTTTTTCTTGTTCACTAACTAACTTATTACATTATATTTTTATAATTTTCTTATAAAAATTCCAATCATATTATACTAATGTAATAATTTATATGTAAAATATATTATTAACTAATGTATTTTAATTTATAACGAAAAAATTAATGTAGAGAAATTAAAGATATAATTTTTTTTTTTCGGTTTCAAAAATTAAAAATATAATATTTTTTTCTGTTATAAAAATTAAAGATATATTAATTGATATTAAGTTATAATTTATGTTACTATTTGAAAGTTAGTCGGTTCAGAATAGAGGTGTAAACGAGCCGAGTTTGACATTTTTTTCGAACTCGTCGAGCCCAAAATTTTTGAACTCGGACTCGAGCTCGTCGAGCCCAAAATCGAGCTCGTGAGCATGGATTCGAGCCGAGCTCAAGCTCGCGAGCTCGAGCCCGAACTCGAGCCCAAAATTTTCGAGCTCGGACTCGAGCTCGTGAGCATGGGTTCGAGCCGAGCTCAAGCTCGCGAGCTCGAGCCGAGCCAAAAATTTTCGAGCTCGAACTCGAGCTCGAGCCGAGCCCAAGCTCGCGAGCTCGAGCTTGAACACGAGCCGAGCCCAAAATTTTCGAGCTCGGACTCGAGCTCGCGAGCATGGGTTCGAGCTCGAGCCGAGCCCAAGCTCGCGAGCTCGAGTCCGTACTCGAGCCGAGCCAAATATTTTTATTTATTTTTAATTATTTAATATATATTTATTAATATAATAATAAAAATAAAATATATATTAAAAAATAAAAAAGCTCAAATGACTAAAAATAATATAAAATAATTTTTTGATCTTATTATAAAAAATTATTTAAAGTCTAAGTTCAAATGACTAAAAATAATATAAAATAATTTTTTGATCTTATTATAAAATTTTATTTAAAGTATAAGTTCAAATGACTAAAACAAGAATGAGTTTAGTTCTTAAGCAATCACATATTCTCTACAAGTGAAATTTTAAATAAAGAAAACCAATTGGGTCTAAGAAAGAAACAAGGGAGAATTGTTTCTCTCTTTTTTTAATTGGATCCATTTAGGAACCAAAATAGACCCATTAGTAGAACCAATTTGGACCCAATCAAAAACCATAAGAAACCAAAGTCTTGAAAATTCAATAAATACAAAACCAATTGGAACCATAATTCTTTTTTTAAGATCCATCCAAACCCAAAACTAATTGGGTCGGGTTGGACCCACGGTTCCGGAACCAATTTGCCACCCCTATTCAAAACCATACAAATTAATCAATGTCCAGAGTTGGAATGGCAATTTGGATCCAAATATAAGTTTTCAATAGGTTGGATCCTAATATTTTAAAATTATAGTTTCAATTGTGTTGATCTTTAATAATATTTAGGTCTAATTGAATTTTAAACTGAGCCCAATTTGGGTCATAATATTTTAAAATTATAGTTCCATCTCAACCCGTTGCACTTAAAAGTTAGAACACTAATTTTCTAAATTTATTTGAAATATCTTATATTCTAAATTTGGATCCTTGTAGGATTCATCATTGGGTCCTTATTAGGTCCAATAATAATGCATATATTTTGTTATTGGACCCAACTCAAACCCGACCCAATCAACCCAATTACCACCACTTGTCCAGAGCATGTCATTTGATGATGGCGGGTCTATTGATACGTCTCTTCTTAGCTTTGGAACTGTTAACTCGCTTTGGTAACTCAGTTGTCAATGCATACATCTTCACTGCAAATAATTCATCGGGAAATCCTTTTTGGTCCTGACCCAAAACAAACTTCACTTCAACAAAAGCAGCAGAAATAGAGTGAAATAGTTCCATGTTTTTAAGTTGATGAAAAATATCCAATCAATAAGAATAACCATAGATAGTGGAAGAAAGACTTGAGTAAACCTTCATTTTGTAAATATGCAGTCCACATCGATTGAAGAGCTGTTTGAAGTACAAATCTGATCTCGTAACACTCTTGTCTTCGTTATCTAAAACAAAACCTGAAAACGCCACAAATGAGTATCTCAGTAAACACTAGAAAAGAACCAGCTAGAGAGTTCAGCAGAATAAAAGCAAGGACAAGAACTTGCACTCTAATAAACATACGAAAAGATATATAGATGTTATACATTATACTTTGAGAAAAGTAATGAAGAGAATCCCAGATAAAGGAGTAATAAAGTATTACCACTTCTTGCAATGTTCTCCTTCAGGACAAAAAGCCCACCAGGTTTGAGACCACTCTGGAAGAGAGGTGTTTGTTAGGATTATAAAATAAAACATAAAAGTCCAGAAAGAAATTGATAAGGACTCAAAAGAAACTATCTGTAATGCGAAGTGCATAATTTTGCAACTAAATTCTCATAACTTCTGTGAAAACATTAAATCCTGGAAAATTATTCTGGATATAAGTCCTGTTATTATATTTTACTAGATGGATTTTATTACCTTTGCTCTATTGAAGAATGAGATGAAGTCATCATCTGAGAGATGCCCAATACACCACTGAACCCATATAACATCATACCTTTCTGCTTCAGGGGTGAATTCCTGAAATAAGGATATGAAAAATAATTTGGTAAACAAAGAGTATTTACATTTGGATGCACTCTGATGGACTAAATTTGGTTTTCACAGAAAAGGAATAAGCTTAGGTTGAAGCCAAATCAAGTAAAATTCATATAAATCATGTGGACAGGGAATTAAAAAGCATCCTACCTGAAGTGGAACACAAAAAAAGTTGACAGCCCTATACTCTTCAGAGACCATAAAATTTTCTGGGGCCAAATCCGCACGAGCAGTATCTAGAAAATGTGAAACAGGCTCGAGAAGGTCAACCTGAATCAAGAAAACCATGTCAACAAATCACCAAAAAAAATTGAATAGGTTAAAGCATAAACATAGGTTAGCCAAAAAAAGTAAACGCCTCGACATCTCATGCAAGTACTTTAGAAAAAAGAAGCTTATCAAATGATTGAAAGAACGTGCTTATTAGTCTTTGTAGTATATGGTTAGCATGGTTTTGGCACTTCAAAGATTTATATGTAAACATAGACATCATAGATGCATTTCTAGATGAAAATGTATACTGATATAATCTACCTCATTAAAATATCTAATGAGCAGGTTCTTGGTGACCCTCCCTACCCCTGAACCGCAATCTGCATGATTGCAAGAAACCATCAGTTCTCAATATTCAACAACGTTTCTATTCATAGAAAACAGAACATTGGTCTAATCTTAGAATAAAAATCCAACCAACTTTTCGCAGAAAATGTGCTAACTTTCTTGTAATTATCAAAAAGTGATAGTTAGGAAAACCAAACCAAGATTATTTCTACAAACACACTTAGCCCTTTAGGTATACTAAATATTATCGAAAAACGTAGTTGCAAAAATGAACTAAGAAGAAGAGTACTTAATCTACAAGACCTCAGAACTAACTTAGCAATCAACAATTGTTTAACTTGCTATGCTCTGTACTAACTCTCATGAAAAAATGAAGCTACAGTGGAGAAAAACATACCAAGAGCAACAAGACGCCTTCCTCCACCAGCATCAGGAAATTTATCGGCCAATATAGAATTCAAGAACACCTCACTATCATTTATATCAGGTTCATTCACATGCCCATATCCTCCCAGCACTCCATTAACTGTTGCCTCCACACCCTTCTCTCCCAACAAAAACAAAAATAAAAAACAGCATAATTTACTGCGCATCTATCTCTACTAACACTGAAAAATAAAAAGGCGAAAAAAGAAAAGCTTACGTACTTGCCAGTAGCCGACGCCTTGAGAGTACCACTGTGATTTCTTATCGCCGTCACCCACCTCCTCCCGCCACATCTCCGCCGCGCTCTTGAATTCGCGCCCATCGGAATCCGTACCGCCGCCGTCCATCTGGAGACTGTTCTGAGGTATCAGTGTTAACAGTCTTGAATTGTGCAAGTGAAAGGTAGCTAATGATGGCGGACTAGGAGGACCAAAAGGGAGTGTGGTTCTGTGCATAAGGTGGTGGTACATTCTAATTCAATGCATTAATGTGTGGTACCATTACTATAGAAAAGATTTATTTAAAATTGAAACTTTTGTGTCTACTGTGCTGGACTAGTAATACTCTTCCCAATTCGTTAGACCCAACAAAGGTCCAAACCCAAAGGAATAACCCAACCCAACCATTTCGGGCTGAACTTTGGCCTAACTTATCTTAGGCCCAATTTCTACGAAAAAATGGAAAATTGCAGTTTAACCCCCAATTAACACTGAATATTGCATTTACCCCCTCTCCTTCTTTCACTAACCCCAAGGAAAACACCTGCAAATTTGTTATCCAAATGATCAGATGGTATTGGGAAAAGCAAACTCAACATAATCCTGCACCAATACATCTCTATATAAACCCAATTGCCCACAAACACTTTCCTCACCAATACTCATAAGCACTCTAGCCTTCTCCTAAAACTCACACTTCGAATATACACCAAAACATGAAGATCATTTTCTTCACCTTGTTGGTTGTCATCTGCATGGCTGAGTTGAGCCATGCAGCCATACAATGTGGCACAGTCGACATGAAAGCAGCCTCATGCATCAACTTCGCCACCGGAAAGGCCCCAAAGCCATTACCAGCATGCTGCACAGGCCTTCAACAGCTTGCTCAGAGTGTGAAGAATATCGATGACAAGAAGGCCATCTGCAGGTGCCTCAAGGCTGGAGTCAAGAACTTTGCAGGTGTCCAGGATAGGTTCTTGAGCAAGATCCCTGATATTTGCCAAATCAAAGTTGGGTTCCCTGTTTCTATGAACACCGACTGTGAAAAGTAAGTGATTTTTTTTTTTTTTTTTTTGATTTTGATTTTATAATGAAGGAGATATCTATCTATAAGAGGGTTTTTTTTTTTTCAAACTTTGGTTTTGCAGGCTCCACTGAGGTCCGTTGGAATGATCAGATATCTAGAAGCAGCTTTAAATAAGACATAAGACATTTAAGATTGTTCTTACATGTAGCCCTTGATTTAATTGCTACCTGTGAGATTTCATATTTTGTCCAAAAATAGTATGGCAATAAAACTTTTAAGTATTTTATCGCGTTTTATTAAACAACCAGTTGCTAAATCACTATGTGAAGACAGCATGCAGAATTGATCATACCTTTAAAATTATTTACACTTAAAAAGTATAAACAATTTTCCTACTTAATTAATTGTATAAGTAATTTTCCTAAATATTGCTCGTAAAAATCTTCTATCTTCTTTATTATGTGTAAATTGCGGCTATATGTATTTTGCTATATAAATTCAAAATTATGAGGTATTCCTAAAAGAATTGAATTTAGGTAAACCAATATTTATGTGAAATCAACTATTAAGATTTATAATCATTGTTATTTAATTTGTTGGTTTCGGAAAAGCAATTAATAATTAAGGCTGCAAACATCATAGCTTGATTGGAGACCAGAGGCTGAATATATATTAACTAAATATATTTCATACTTCTTATTAAATGAATTGAAAAGAGAAATACTGAAATAAGAAAAAAGAACATAAAAAGGAGGATGGGGAATATATAATTTTATATGAAATATTATTAATTATCTTGCCGGTGATAGAATACTAATTTATTCAATTACTTTGATCTGATTGAAATAGTTTCAACAATAAAATAGCCTTAAATTCATCATTGCTTACTAATAGCAACCAGATAGTTAACCAATGACCTGTTCGAATATTCTGTTGGCATTATTTATTATCTAACTTACGAAATTATTACATTAGTTGCCTAGTTGGATAAGAGTACAGAAGGACATGAGAGTTATTTATTTTTGATTAGATACCGACCATTTATTTAAAATTGGAGAAGAATGAGAAAACTTATTATACAATCACATTATTTATTCTATTTAATATTCTTCAATATTATTTGAATGACTTTTAGATTATTATTCATGTACTACAAAAGGTTAAAGTAACTGGGAAAACCCCATAGGTGTGCGTGCTCGAATACACTTTTGCTCGAGTTATATATAAAATTTTATATTATGTTTTGCCAAAAATTTCACTTTGATTCCAATTAATATTTTGACCATTTTTTTTTTAAAGAGAATTCATGTTTAGATGCACTTATATGAATTATATTTAATATCACAATTTTTTTATTCAATATTGCATGTCATGCGCGCGTAAAAAATTCTCCAAAATGTTAGCTAAATGAGTTGAGTTTTAAATTAATGATAGAAAATTTAATTGACATGAGTCATATAACAAGTAATGAATATATATGTGAGATTTCTGCGGAGAATAAAAATGTAGTCAACATAATTACTTCAAGAAAAAATTAAATTGGTAACCCAGAAAAGAGCATTAGGAATGAGATAGTACGCTTATCATGAAAATTTTGAACAATGTCCGCAAAAGTTCGAAAAGATGTTTCATAAACACGACTTTAAGGATACGGGAGAAGTGAAATCATTGCATGAAATGCGATTTATTTCCCATCAAAATCATGACTAACAGTAGTATCTCCAATAAACTCCAAATGCATACATACTCTGATTAATCAATAGAACTTGACTTGAGTTTGCTTCTGGTCCATATATTTCTTTCATCAAAAGTTGATGGATTTGACTATACTTGACGTCCACTATTTGACCTCAGGAGTTTTGGAAAATTTTCATACTAGAATTTTCATGGTGGGATTTATGCTATAGTGAAAATTGCACGATCCTATGACCATTTAAATATAGAAACCAATTGTGGAATTAGCAAATAATTATTTTGGAGAATTTGAAACTCCCTGTCACATTCTACCATGGATTGTAAATTATATTATGTTAATACTTGTGATTATACTGTTATTAAAATTAGAGTATCGAAATATTTGAAGAACAATTTAATGTCGTCATGCATGAGATCTTGTGAATATTATATTACATTGTCATTAAATAATTTTCCTTGAGATAAATTAAATTTTGAAAATTCTGGTGGTGAGTAGTAGTAGCAGACATGACTCTTTAATTCGGAATTAACATTTCTTTTTGTCATTTATTCTCAATTAACAAGATAGTAAGAGAGAATGATTATTCTAAAATAGCACATAAATAAATGAGATTTGCTAAACATTAATCATCTCCAAAAACAAGAAGCTAATTAAAAGAACAAGAGAAAACTGAAAATTAAATAAATACAACAATAAAATGTATACATATATATAAAGGTTAAATTAAGAACAGAAAGCGGAGGAACCCGAAGCTCATAGTATCTCCTGGTTACATGCATATATATATATATATATATATATATATAATATGTATGTATATATATATATATACACTAAGACTTGACTGATATTTACATTAATTCCCAATCTTTAATTTCAGAACACATTTTCCCAATCTTGAAATATTAATCAAAATAAATAAACAAGAATATGTGTATGAATAATTTGTCCCACTGAAAAAATTAATAATTTATCCACCAATCATGTCTGATAGATGTAATAGTTTTAAACACTGTTGAAGCTTGTGTTCCTCAGCTTTCTGTCCCATCACAAATATTCCCAAAAGTAACCCAGTTATCAACCACTCTTTTACTCTCCCTTTTACCCTTTTCTTTTGGATCTCCTAATTATTTAATTTTTCTAGGGTAAAAGTTAAAAAAGAAAAAATATCGTAACACATTGATACTAAAAATATTACACACAAATTTATGCATGGCCCTGACCTTAAATCAAACTGAATCAGCAAAAAGTGTATAGTATCTATCATGACTCCTTCTTAGCTTCACCGTAAGGAGTGGTGGAGCCGCCGGCGGGAGTGGCGGTGGAGCTGTTTCCAGGCCAATCATAGAAGCTGAATGGATCCAAAGACTTGTTATCCTGATCATCATCGCCGGAAAATCCATGTGTTAACAGCATATCTAATGAATCACCTTCAATTTCTCCCAAATCCGCAAAGAAATTATCTTCACAATGGTTTGAATCAGCTGGCAATGTGGGCTTGTAGCTCTGTTGAAACCCTTTACTAAATTCTGGGTCATCCATATCTTGATCCATCTCCTCTTTTACTGCAGATGAAGGGGTTGTATTTTCTGGGTTTATTTCCTTCTGCTCTTCTTTAGGTATTTGTGGCTCAGATGGTTTTGTAGCTGTGTTGTTGTTTTTGGACGGCTGAGATCTTGTGGAGCCTGCAAGAGCATTTCTTTGGGTCGGCCATGGATGGTTATGCTCAGAAGTGTAGGTGATGACCAACATATTCGGGTCGGTTCGACTCCGCTCCACTTGCTTCCTTGCTGAACAACCCTTTGAACTACTGCACCTGTAGTAGCCCCTAGATTCATGAACCATACAATGAATATTATGAATGAATACAATTAATCCGAACCCTTAATTGGCCTTTTTTTAGCTATAAAAGCCTATTAATTTTCTTAATTGTTTGAGAAATATGGGATAATATTTTTGAATTTAATGGACAAAGTTATATACCTTGGGTAAGGAGAACCTTTAATGGGCTTTTGACCGTACTTTCGCCATGCCCAAAGATCTGATGGAACAATTTCTCCAGTGGATCTACTGTTTGCAGGTGCTGGGGCTGGTATACAAACTACCTTCTTCGCCTGACTTTTTCTGAATGAAAATCAGAGATTTTTCTTTGTCATGATAAGGCAATTACGACGTGGGAAAAAAAGAAATTAATTAATTAATTCCTGTTTATGGAACATATAGTTTGCCATATATAAGTTTCAGTGGTGTTCAGAACTGTATGATGATCAGTATGTCTGCGAAGTTAACTTTTTCCTGAAAAAGCCAAAAGTGATGGAGAATTTGAAAGCTAAGGCAGAAAAATTCATTAACTTTTTAAGATCAGATAGAAAATTTATGAAGATTTTGAGAGCTTTGAAACTGTACTTTGACTTATTAAAAGCAAAATCATATATTGAGATCCTCAACTGAGGCATGTGATAGCCGGATTTAAGTACATGTTAGAGTTCATCTCCCCAAAAACTCAATAAATGAAAGTAAATTAATGGTTTTCATTGGTTTTGCAGTTAGCATAAAATATCAAAAAAAAACCTCTTAAATTTTGATTTAGATATTAATCATCATTTCAAGAAAATAAAATCCCCACCTTCTCTTGATGCCCGTATTTCGCGGAGACGAGATCTGCATACTTGAACTCTCCACAAAACAACCTTTTGAACTACTTGGAGAAATCAAAGTATGATCATTAGATACTAACATAGAATTAGGACCCTTAATTAAGCCCCTAGGTGAACCCACCGCCGCCGCCGCCGGATAATCACACGGCGGCAACTGTAATTTTGCATTAGGAGAGATCTGAAGCATCCTTGAGAAAATATTAGACGGTCTAATTCTCATCTCATCATCAAGATCAATATCGCTGTGAGGCAGGTTTAAGCTACTACTATTGTTTCCACCTGCAGTACCAAACGCTCCAGTGCTTACAGTTTCTTCTTTAATAATATCTGAGTTGTGGAAGAAGCCTGTTACAGGGATGTCAATACCGTGCAAAAGTGGATCTCTCAAGTGGGTAAAAGGATGGCCAAAATCTTCAGGTATATCAGAAGTGTAGTTTATGGGGTTGCTTGAAAACTGCCAGCTGTCAGGTAGGAGGTCGGCGGCGGTTGTTGGTTCCGATGCGGTGGTGCTGCCGGTGGCTCTTAGTATGTCGGTTAAATCTCCTTGATAATCATCCATTATCCTCTTCATTGAGTGACTGCTGCACATAGTACTTAACAAAAACAGTACTGTCTCATTTGACTTAGGTTTTGTTTTTGCACTAAACAGACAAACGTAAAGAAAAACAGTACTGTCTCACTTGATTGGGGTAGTTCTTGAGGAAGCTAAGGATTTTTAATTTTTTCTTTCAAGATATGGGATTTTGTTTACAGAGTTGGGACAAAAGAAATTAAGACAGAAAGAAATGGTATTCTAGAGAGAGAGAATGGGGGAGCTGACGTTAGATATAAAACAGCTATTGATCTTCATACGCAACCAAGAATAGAAAATGGAGAGTTGTAAAGAAGTTAGGGTTTTGATTGTATTTTAATAATGAATATACACATCAAAAGGGTTAAATAAATGCAACTGTTTCTGTTAATTTAACAATTATTTAAGCATATATTTTGTTATCTTCCATTCTATCTATCTATGCCTTTGCAAACCCAAAAATAAATAATAAAAATAAAACAAAGTTTAATGTATATGCAATGCATATAGGTGTGGAAAAAGTCATTTTTAAAAACAAGTGATGGAAAAGTAAAGAGGTGGCAAGTAGCCGCAATTCTCGGGGAAGGCTTCTAAACGCCTTGGGATGAATTTGGCCCAGTTATTATATAATTGATTCTTATTGTAATTTCTTTAAAATATAAATGAGTTCAATTTTGGAATTTTAACTAGAATATGTATATTTATAATCAATTATGAATAATGAATCCAAACGCATAATTATTATCTGTATAATTAATTCGAATTAGCCCACTTCAATGAAAAGGCACATCTTCTCCATCAAATAAATAGAAAGTTCAGAAATCTAAGCTAAACAATACAATGTTAAGAATATCCATGGATTTTTTATGTTGGCATATAAATAATCCTTCAGGGTGTGTTTGGATCGAGTGATTTGAAAATCATGGATTTCAAATTTATCGACAAATCCATTTAAGTTCGTTTGGATGATGATGGATTTCAAATCCCTCGCCATTTATTTTGAGCTCTTTTCTCCACAACTATGGTGGATTTCAAATGACACCATTTTATGTGTCATTTGAAATCCTTCCTACAAATCCACTCCTCAAATTCAAATCCATCGATCCAAACGCACCGTCAAGGGTTAGGAGGAATAAGTGCATTATATGTAACATGAACATATGTGGGAAATAATTATATTGTATGTACTATAAGAATTCAATCTGAGTTTGATCAAATTAAGCTCGAGAAGTTGGATAAACTTAAAGAAAAAGAAAAGAATGAATACTTTACTTGGAAAGCCAATTAGCAATCCTATAATTTGTATAAAGGCATGTATTATGCGCAGAAAATCCGTATATATATATATATCCTACAGTAAGTTAACCCATATGTAACACATATATATATATACATATATACGTATATATACATGATGCACTATGTATATATATTTGGGTATTGGAATACGTATATGAAAACGACGTGGGAACTGGGAACATGCCGATGTGGCTTGAGTAGTATTTGAATATTTGAACATTTTCAAATGGCCAATGATCGAAGAGGAGTATGTCACCGCCCTCTTTCTATTTGATTGAGACATTATTGAAATCAGCTATATCATACTATATATTAGAAGGTTTAAAATTTATTATTTAATTTGCGTATCGCTTCCATTACTTTTTTTTTAATGAATTAAAATTAGCATAGAAATTTCTTGACAGTGGAGATATATAGATTGAGTCTACGTTACAATGAAAAATATAATCAATGTTATTATGCCAATATATATATATATATATAATGTGAATTATAACATCAATCATTAAATGCGCAAAAAATAAATGATTTAATTATTTATATCACCAAATGGTATTAGAATCATGTGAAAGTGAAGGTTATGTTAATGAGTCTACAGTCAGTATTAATTGGGCACATGAACTTTGGAATTTAAATATACTGCAAATGGCTCTACTAGCTAGCTAGTCCGTTATCAATACATATAATTATTAACCAATTTTCTACATTGATCATGAGAATTGAGATACTATCACTTCAGTATCACTCTCTATATATATGGATTATTATTTTTTTGGATTTAAAAACATAATTTTAACAATAAAATAAAGTAATAATCACAATATGTAAATTTTAATGCCATTTGATTTAAGGATTTACAAATAATTACATTTTAATTATTTGAGTATCATCCAAGCACCCACTATCTTCCATGGAATTCCTTTTTATTCACCCCATGCATGGTTAATATTTCTATAATTAGGTACAAACTCCTATAAATTCGAATTTATTATTAAAATTACTTCTATTTTTATTTAAATAAGAGGGTTGCATGTAGGATTTGAAGTGGTCCATTCCCAAAAAGGGATTTATTAATTTTAGTTTTGGAATCATTGTATAATTTGGTAGAGACAAAACAACACATACCCCACGTTCATGCATGAAACAAATTTAACACTGGGATTCTCCGACACAGAATTTGTCCTTAAAACTAAGAGAAATTAGAAGCATCCTTCCATGTGATCCACAGTAATTATTTAATCCCATACCATTTGATATATATATATTTAATTTAATAATTAAACTATTAATAATTAATATTTAAAGCCATGACTCATCCCTAATAACGACAACCCTGCCTAGATGCTTACGAACACTGATTATCTGATATAATTAATGAAGACCAAGAGAATTAAAGTCGTGTTTAATGGCTACTCAAAGTCGTCATTTTTTCCTTGTGCTAATCCGCACGCGAGACACTTGCCTAAGCGGCAACCTCCGCCTGACGTTGCCGGCTAGCTCACCTATCACGTTTCATCTTGGCCACTCAATCTGTATATGTGGACGGCCGAGATTGATCAGCCACCAGTCCTTTTTTTAGGTTAGAAAAATCTTATTGATTGTGCCATCAACCAAATTCTGTTCACGTATTTGATTACAATTTAAAATTAAGATTATACCATAAATTTATTTATGTTCATCTAGAAAGATTTTGTGTACGTAAATGTGAGATTTTTAAGTTATGCTTTATGTATTTTAAGTTGCATTAGTATCAAACGTAATTTATAACGAATTTTATTTTGTTAAGCGATGTGTATAATTTGATACGATATAGTTGAGGCTCGGGCCCGCAAACGAATATTATGATAAAGAATCTAGAATTTTTCTAATCTAAATCTCTTAAACCATCTAGTCAAATCAATGTATCTAGATAATATTAGAAATCTTAGAACTCAAATTAATTCGAATGTTTTCAAATGGTATTGAAAATATGATGGAATGAATTAAAGGCTACTTTGAGTGTTAATTAGTTGAGTTGAGAAGTGGTTGAAGCCAAAGTAGAGGAATTATTTTTTTAGTAAATAATGATAATCTCGAGAAGATAAGAGCCCTTTCAAATTATTTATTAATTAAGTTTAATGAAATGCATGTGTAAGATACTAATAAATATATGACTGTAAAATATTCGTTTTCAGAGACTAGGATTCGGTAAATTCTATCCCGGTCCCATACCAATGGGGCCGGTCACTCTGCACCACACAATTGTGGTGGGGTGGGTGGTATTTGTATGGGTGGTGGAGGTCAAATACCACCCACCCCACCACAATTGTGTGGTGGAGAGTGACCGGCCCCATTGGTATTGGACCGGGATAGAACCCCTAGGATTCTCTGGCTGATTTTGGCCAATTGCATGTTAAAAATGACGACTTTACTTGGATTGGCAAGAAAATGAGTGCTTTTGCCATTATTTTGGGGATACATTCAGAGATCCCCAAACTCACTTTAAGTGGATTTTAATGAAGTTCCAAAAAACCAAGGTCATAAAAAATATATAATAAATTAATTATGCTATTAATTATTAAAGTTGTTAATCATTATTAATTCATCGTTGTCACATAGGGAACAAATTTAATGTTTTGCACTGATGACACAGTACATAGAAAAAAACTAACATTGCATTTGGATTAAAGAATTTAAAATACGATGTTTTTTAAATGTATTATAAATATTGAGCTAGTGTGGACAATTTCATATTACACTAAATTTCAAAATCTCAACTATTTCAAATAAATTCATAATTTTTTATTGCCCAAGGGAAAATCTATACAATCAGAAGAATGTAATTGAGTAGATAGACACATTTTCTACAGAGATTTTGGAATTACATGACAGAAAATTTCATACAGGACATGAGAAATGATATTGATGGGCCTTATATTTAAGATTCGTCATGCTTTATACAATCAACTGGATTGGGCTAAAATTGCTTAGCTTTAACGGGCTGAACTGAGATTGATTATCATATTTAGCCTAACAAAGGCCCACATGTAGTCAATGCGAACTACTTTAAGCCCAAAACATATCAAGAAAAGATGAGGCCAACCCACTTAAAATAAATTATTTTTGTGATCTATTAATTAAATCAATTAAAAAAATGTAAAAACCATAAACTTCATATGCAAACGTATCAAATGAAACTTTTATTATTATTTTATTCATGCTACAGTAAAAGAAAACTACAGAAAAGAAAAAGTAAATTCCATATATAAATCCAATTTAAACTGAATACACTTGTTTTATCATTAGTAATTTTATTTGATGTAAATAAAATTCTTTAAAGAAATATATCTGCTTGAGACTAGCTGATCTGTACAATTTCCGGAGCAATTTACGCTTCGTTCGAAGAGCCTCATCATCGGTCTTCACGCCAATGGCTTTGTAATTTACCTGCACCTGCAACTGAAATATACTCTCTCTCTCTCTCTCTCTCTCTCTCTATATATATATATATATATATATATTAGAATCAGAAAACATATCAGATCTTAATTAATAGTTATTAGAATCAGAAAACATATCAGATCTTAATTAATAGTAAATATTCAGATCTGTAAGGAATTTACATTCAATTTATTTGACAATTAAATTAGAAAAATTAACATATATATATATATAGATATAGATACATAGATAGATATAACCAGGACATGCATGCAGAAGGATTAATAGGAGGAGATCAACGAAAGGGCGTACGATTAAACGACATGCTTGACTCCGTATACGCCACACGACACAGCCAGTCCATGGTTCGGGATTAGCTTAGCCGAGTGGCATACAGGGAGCCAGGCATGTCTCATTTCACCTTTCTCTCTTTCAACCTCCGATCCAGACATCCATTCCTATGTAGTAATAATAATGTATATACAAAAATCTATATATGCTTTTTTACACTGTGTGTTTGTGTGTGTAATGAGTGAAGGTGGTGGAAAGGAAGGCCTAATTTATAGAGGTGGAGAATGATTTACTTACCATGTATTAGAAATTTTAATTTGGGAAATTAAATGCTAATTAAAAAGGTGATATTCCTGTAATTAAATGTAATCATTATCTCAGTTCCTATGCCGACAATAATTCCACCTATCAAACTTTGAATGCTTTTTCAAATGCAACCTTTTGTATCTATCGCTGTCTAATCTAATGTTATGATTTATTCTTTATCATTTTCACACTGAAATTCTGTCGGGCGACTATAGGGATATTGCCCGTGTTTTTATAAAAGCGAGGTTTATCAGTGTGCATTTTAAAAGTAGCTACTTGAAATTTTTCCTCGTTACTAAAAAAAAAAAAAACTTTTTTCGTATCACTACTAATTAATTTTTTGTCATAATCTCAAATCGATATAGCGTCAAAAGTAAAATAATCGAATTATCGTAATCTATTTTTGACTTTTTATATAAATGGATTATGATTTATGAGTTTTGAAGTGAGATTTCGCAATAAGTTTTCTTTTCAAGATTTTGTGAACTTGTAATAAAAAGAAGTTATTTTTTCAAGATTGTGAACTTGTAATAAAAAAAAAAGTGATTTTTCAAAATATTCTGTTAAAAAAAAAAGTGATTACCGTTACTTTTAGGATACTCTGAAATCGCCATAAAAAGGAAAAAAAGTTACGCTGACTGAATAATTACCTAATTGTATCGCTGTGATCTTTCTCGTTGCACAAAACACGTCACCGGCGTCCGGCGATTATGATCACCGCCGCAACAATTTTCCGTTTTTTCTCCTTCAGGTAATCGTGTACAATGCATTCGATTCTCTATTTTCTTGTAATTAGACATAGGAAAAGCTTGCAAGAACCATTTTTTATAGAACAATAGTGGATTAAGTTATAACACCAGCAAATTCCGGCGATATTTTTGAGCATTTACTTTGGAAATAGGGATTTCAGAATTACCTGGTTTTGTTTGTTTCAGATAAGATATCTGCGGAGTGCTATGCACTAAGTCCAAGACTGTACTCCAATGGCGGATTTCACAATGTTTACAATGCAAGCTTTCTTTTTTTGTCTCTCTCAAATTCTAAGGGTATACTTTTGTTGTAACATTTTACACTAGGTTGCTCCTCTTTCTGTCCTCTGGGGGTTGATTACTGCGGACTAGGATTTTGCTAAATGATTTTTCTAGAGGCTCTGATTTGATAAAAACGAAATGGGATTGAAAGTATGGCTGAAACCCTGAATAGATATGAAATATATAGATAGATTGGATCACATGAACCATGATGGTTTTGCTTAAAAGGAGGGATTGGGGGGGTGAAAAAACAAGTAAATCGTGCTCTCTTATAGAAGACAAATTGTAGATAACTTGTAATGATTTTGGAGCTGTTGGTGTCAGAATGAAAATGCTTTTTATGCTACTCGAGCCTATCTATGAGTGTTTATTTTCTTCTAGTGGTGTGTATTGGCATTAGGCAACGCAAAAGGTACCATTTGGTGCGTAAAAGTTGTGATTGACACGATTTAGTTCAATACAATTTTCATTTTCAAGAGTCTATAGTTCGGAAATTAAGGGCATCCATACACGTGGCGCCTTAACGAGATTATGCTATATTTCTATTACGATGAAATTCATAAATGAAGTAGTTATCGGTGCGATTATCGTTATCCCCTTTGTATTGTAGTGACGAATCTTGTATATGTTCTTAAGAAAAGTAATTTTGTCCGTTTTTCGGGGTCCCAAAGTGGCGTATTTCCACGGTTTAGGCGATAGTATCGAACAGAAACTGAAACTCTATAGAATTACACTAAGTCTTAACTAAAAGTTGATTCACTATGACATTTATGTGTACTTGCTTTTAGGAGACATATATTCGTAACTAGTAATTTTGAATCATCTATAATGAACAAAGCTAGTAATTTTGAATTTCAACGAAAAATCAATGAGGAAAAACATTTACAGGTCAACCTAAGATATTGGAGTCAGAGTACCGAGAAACGGTAAACTACTATAACCGAAAACGTCGTTGAATTAGAATCTATGCATCATATCCTTGGGTCGATTCTATCACTACACGACAGGTACTACAATTATGTCATAACCTCGAATAGTTTGTTTCTTTCCTTCATAAATTCGTTAGAAGCTAGGTTCATAAAGCCTGAAGACCCGCTGGCTTGTAGGCAAAAAAACGTGCATTTAGTTCAAATCCCTTTTGTCGTTATTCGATAGATTCGTAATAATAGTGACATGATGAATCTTACAAAATATCGGATTAGTATCTAGTCCAAATCAAAGTCTATCGGAACCTTTGTTGGATTGATTCGCTTCTATTATATGCAATTGAACTTCTATAAGCTGCTGTTACATTTTAAAATTTGTTACATGCTACACCATATATGTAAGAATATAAGCTGGTGCAAAAAATTTCATTTTGAGTGTTCATATGTGATATGTATACCCTTCATTCCTATATATACTAATGCTACATAAGGATATTATGAATCTTCAGTTCATGCTTATTGCTTTTATGCGTTATGTGACGCAATAAAATGAGTTATCATGTGTTCTTTCATTATGCATCATACTGTACTGTGACTGCTGAAAAATTTGCAATGATTTTCACCTGATATATTGGCTTGTCAAGGAAGATCCCTTTGGGGAATATGAACTGCAAAGGTATACCAGAAATCATTATGCGAAATTCGGCTTTGTGCAATTAACTTAAACAGAGGGGTTATTGCTTATCTCTTAGCCATTTATACTGAATTTTGATATGATGCAACTAGGGTGGCAATTTGGGTCCAAACATATATTTGGACCCAAACCTAACTAAGTTTTCAATGGGTTGGGTCCTAATATTTTAAAATTATAGTTTCAATTGAGTTGGTTTTTAATAATATTTGGGCCCAATTGGATTTTGAATTGAGCCCAATTTGGGTCATAATATTTTAAAATTATAATTCCATTTCAACCCCTTGAAAATAGAAGTTAGAAACCTAATTTTCTAAACATGTTTAAAATATCTTATATTCTAAATGGTCCGAACCAATCAATTCAATTGACACCTCTAGATGCAAGTAACTTAAAGAGAGGGCAAAATCAGGTTTGCCATCACATCCCAATGTATTTTTTTAATTCATGCATGTTTTCTTTTAAAAAACTATGGAAAATCACTAACACTAACATTTTATATTTTCCCAATTATCTATTAGAGAAAAAAGGTTAAAAAAGGAAGAATTAAATTGAGAATAAAATCATATTTGTATCACTTATAATAGGAAATGAATTATAGCATAATCTTTCCTTTTATGGGAAGAATCATTTATTAAATTTAAATAATTTTAAACAAAAATGGCCCAAATTTATTGTGGCCTACGCTCTTCATAGTTCATAGTAGCCCAAAATCCGAAATCATGAGAGGCATATACCACGTGACGCGCACGTGCCTCAAAGATTTCCCGGTTAAACACCGCCATCTGGCAACGGCTTTGTATTCCGTTACTATCCCCAAGCTCTGCCTTTCATCTCCCCCAATTCATACCCTCATTTGGCGTTACAATTCGCGATTGCTCCTGCCTTTCCATCCTTTTCGAAATCAAATTCCTCCGAAATTCCATTCGATTCTCGCTGTAACGACCTCAATGGGATCTTCTGAGAAATCGAGCGACGGCGAGAACAATCAGCATCGCATTCCCGAGGATGCGACGAGGATTCTGAAATCGCTTGCGTCGGAATGGAGTGATATCACTGATGCGAACGCGCTTCAGGTGATTCCGCTCAAAGGTGCTATGACGAACGAGGTTTACCAGATCAAGTGGCTCACTAATTCTGAATCCATGCCGCGATCCAGGAAATTGTTGGTGAGGATTTATGGTGCAGGCGTGGATGTGTTTTTCGATCGCAGAAATGAGATCCGTACGTTTGAGTTCATGTCGAAGCAAGGCCAGGGCCCTAGGTTGCTTGGAAGGTTCTCGAATGGCCGCATCGAGGAGTTTATTCGTGCTCGGGTACGCGACGTTGTTAGAATTTACTGTTTCATTGGATGTTTTGTATCGGAAATGTGTAAGTTAAGGCGAGGATTTGCATTATATACAAATGTTTAAATTAGTTTTAAATACGTTGAGAGATAATTGTGTATGTATGCTACGCAAATAATCAGTCATGCTTTTGAATGCATTCCAATTGTTGTGAAAGTAAATGAAATCTAGTAATATTTGTTTGCCTGGAATTGTGCACTCCAGACACTTTCAGCAGCTGATTTGCGAGATCCTGAGATATCTGCTCTTATAGCAACTAAAATGAAGGAATTCCACAATCTAGATATGCCCGGGCCGAAGACCATCTTCCTATGGGATAGACTGTGGTATGCACTTTCTTAGCACTTTGTGGAAAGATGATGTTGTAGAGATCTATGATCTGTGTAAATATTAGTCTACATGCTTACATGACTTCTATGGCCATAATGTTTCAGGAATTGGCTTAACGAAGCCAAACGTTTATGTTCCCCGGAGGAAACTGAAGCCTTCCGCTTGAATGTCCTGGAAGAAGAAATTTCAGCATTGGAAAAGGATCTCTCAACTGATCGTCAACTTGTAGGATTCTGCCACAATGATTTGCAGTATGGTAACATAATGATGGATGAGGAAACCAGATTAATAACCATAATTGTGAGTATCAAGCTACGGTATTACACTTGTGCATTAATGCAAGGCACACAGATCAATCATTTTTGTTATATAGAGCAGAAATCCTATCCAGTTTGGTTGCTTAAATTTCAGTGTAATAGATGTTACTTTTCATATTTCTTTGAGCGCCTTAGGTTTGTGTATCCATTGACAAGATCCTGTAGAAGACACCAGTAGACTTCACCAACAATGAAATTTGGAGTAATATAGAGTTAGAAAGTTATGCTAATGAACTAGTTTGGGCTTCCAGTTAGCTCTGTGTTCTTAGTTATACCAACATATGGATGGACATGCTCTTCTGTAGCATGTTAAGTTCACGTCTTTTGTATTTAGGTAGAGTTATGACTCTCCTGGTTGAATGACATAAGATAGTGGGATGGCAGGTCTCCAAGAGATTTGGTTCACTCAGGCCAAAATATAGATATTTCATCAGGTAAACAGTAAACCTGCTACAAGTTTGCAAATCATTTTTTATTTCTCAACAGTTAACATTCTCACCAACCTCTAGGCAACTTGTTAACTCATACACAGATACATTGAGTCTGTCTTTAAGAGTCATTAATATGTTAGGTTTTAATCAATTGTACATTATTGTAACTGCCTTGCATTATTGTTTTACAGCCTTCTTTTTGCACTTTGAAAACAGTTCCTCATTGCTTGAACAAAGTTATTTGATTTCAAAGACAATTATCTTGTTCTCAATGTGTAATTCCTATTGATCTAATTCTATTCCTGTTTCATAGGATTATGAATATGCAAGTTACAACCATGTAGCCTATGATATTGCGAATCATTTTTGTGAAATGGCTGCTGACTATCATACTGAAACTCCACATGTTTTGGACTATAGTAAATATCCAGGTAGGGGATGTGTCCTTCCACGCAATCACTTTTTGTTTCACTGAGCCTCCTTTACTTTGATATGTGAAAATTGTGCTTGTTTTCCCTTCCCACTTCCCAGGTTTGGAGGAGCGTAAAAAATTCTTGCGGACTTATCTGAGTGCTTCAGGTAGTTGTTATCTTGATTTTCATATAATTTTCCATTAGCTTCTAGATCTAATTATGATTTCTTAATGTGTGATCAACTGAGATATGAAATCTATTTCTTGTATGTTGATTTCTCTACCAAGTAACTTTTGATAGAGTGGATGATTAGTACCTTGTTGCAGAAAATTTATGTTAGAATGATATTATATAATTCTCTCGTTTATGGATCTCCTCTCAAGTACGTATTATCTGGTGCAGGCAATCAAACTAGTGCTTCAGATTTGGAGCATTTGCTTCAGGAAGTGGAGAAATATACTCTTGCAAGCCATCTCCTTTGGGGCTTATGGGGAATAATCTCGGTACTGTGAAATCTAATTCAGGGGTTTTTTATGATGTCTGAATACCTCAATAAAGTTTTTAGCTGATTATCTTATCAGCCCAAAAAAATGCCAATTATTTACTTGGAAGTTTCATCTCGTTTCCTCAGGAACATGTTAACAAAATTGATTTTGACTACCTGGAGTATGCAAGGCAAAGGTTTCAACGGTACTGGACAACGAAATCTGAACTACTAAAACCTCCCTGCTCTACAAAACCATAGCCATGTTGATACTGGTTTTCTTGGAAACGCCAAAAATACCATTTTTGAGGTGTTTCAGTCTGGAGGCTATGAACTGTAATGATTGTGGAATTCTGTGGCGATAGTTGTCTATTTGTTGATACTGAATTTTCTTCTTATGTACACTAATGACACAAATTTTTTTGATACTATGATTGATTGTGATATAAAGGTTTAATAGTAGATAATGTGCAGTGCAAATATTATTTTGGGTTGATTGAAATGCAAAACTTTAATATAGTGTTTTTATTGAGCTCCAGTCTTCGCAATTATTTTCATATTTGTCATAGGTAAAACTATATGTACTTGTGAAATGAGTAATATCTATTCGAATCATTTTTTTCAATTTTTTTATAGAATTATTTTACATCAAATACATGTTCGATATTAGTGTATTATCCAACGTCTGTATTTTAGTAAGTGCGTGTCAACACTCAGTTGGTCTCCGACCTTTGTTAAGTGACTGGAGCCATACAAACGTTTCTATACCAAACCAAAAAATAAGTGCAAAAGAAGTATTTTATATATTTCTACATTTTAAAATGAAATATATGTCAAATTACTGCACTTATTTGTGCACATTTAATACTAATAATTCTGTTTTATAGTCTTTTAATGGGTTGAATGATAAGGCTTAGAAACACAGAAAAATGAGAATCAAGCAAATAGAAACCCAAAGGCTTCAAGAACATTTTAGCGGGAAAGTCAGTTAGGGGTTAGTTAAAACCAGCTATGTATACATATATCAAGAAACCTCTTTTAATTGTATTCCCCAATAATGCAAACTAAACTCTCAGAATATTTCTGATTGCTTATATTCCATTAGAAGCCTTCTCTCCAATTTCAATTCCATTAATTTCAACTCTCATACTTTCATGGCAATACTTTCCTTCTTTCTCCTCCTGGTGGCACTCGCAACCACCACCACCACCTCCGCCAATGAAGCCGCTCCACCTGTCCAACCACCCTCTCAGCCCATCATTCCACCACCACCACCACCACTATCCACCGCCCAACAGCCACCACCAACTCTACCGGAAAATCAAGAAAACCAGCTCAATAACATAATCGACGCGTTAATTGGCGCCGGCGACTTTGCTGGGTGGGCCAACCTCCTCTCCTCCGCCGACCCATCATCTCTCCCGATCACCTCCACACTTTTCATTCCCAGCAACGACGCCGTTTCCGACATCCCCTCCCCCAGCGCCGCCACAATAAACATCGACCCTTATCTCATTCCATATCACATAGTCCCACAACGTCTCACTTTCTCCGATCTCCAAAACCTCCCCATTTACACTCGCTTGCCAACACTTCTACCTTCGAAATACATTGTCATCACCAATAACTCAACCTTAAATTTGACTATCAATGACTCGGAAATCACACATCCTGATATATTTGTCAATGGCGTTTGCTCTGTTCATGGAATTAGTAACGTTCTTTATTACTCTAATCACCGTTCACCACCGTCGGGAAACACCGAGTCTTCACCCAGGGAAACACCTACTGGGGATGTGCCGCCAAAGGAGAGAAGACCCATTTTTCCTGAAGAGAGAACTTTTGGAATGAAGTCTGAAGCACCGTGTTCGTGCTGCAACTTTTTGATGGTCTTTTGGGGTTTTTGTGCTGTTCATGTGTTCAAGATTCTGCATGAACACAGCTTAATGAATGTGGTACTGTAAGAAATTTCTGTTGATTTTAGGGGTTTTCTATATGTTTCTTGCTGGGTTCAGTTTAGAGATCTTTGATCTTGTATTGTTTCTTTAGTTTTAGTCCTTGAGTATCCTTACTGTCATTCTTGGGTTTATGACCATTTGCTGTATATACTACATTTTGCAAGTATTAATAAATGTGCTCTCTTAATAAATTCCATAAGATTTTCTAAGCACAGCACTGTATAATACACAATTTGTGATGTTTCTTTCTTCACGAATGCTTAGTTGAACTTTATTAATTCGTTTTTTGGGTTATCAAGTTGGTAATTATTTATTTGGCGTCGTACTAGTTTCAGTTTCCCCCTTGAATTGGGGGCAAAAACACATGGACAAAAAGAAATTGTTAGGACTTTTTATACTTCAAGTCTCAATATAATTACAATCATTCATATCCATTTAAACGCAAGTGTGAATAAACTAAAACACTTAAAATGACACTTTTAACTTCTACGGCAATATGGTTAAGCAAAAATGTTTCTAGTTTGTACAAGCTACAGCCTACAAGTGCTTCACTAACAGCCTTCAGAAAAATCAACACTAATATATGTATCAGGTTCTTTGCACTGAGGCCAAAATTTAGCTTTCTTTATGTCAAGATTAGAAAGAATAATATGATGGGTTTCGCTACCTAAGTCAAAAAGGAATTGTTGAATGTTTCGACTGTTATTTATGTATCTCCTCTGTCAGTGTTTCAACAGCTACTCTCTCTATAGGGCCAGCATTGTTGCTATCTCTTCAGAATCAGCTTTCTTCACAAATCTTCTGAATACAGATAAAGAATTATTATCTGTTATTTCCCCTTCCGAAGAATTCTTTTCAGCTGTTACAGTTTCATCGCCCAAACTTAATGAATACTTCTTCTCATTCCAATATTTTGTGCATTGGAAACGTGGGTCGAGAGCCTCAATCGCCTGAAATATACTCTATTAATCCTTTCTATACAGAATTGTATAACACAGTAGATGTAGTTAAAAGAGTAAAGGTCTACCTGGATGATGGAGGGAGAGAGAAATCCAAACATTTCAAGCCCATTGATGCTACTCGAAGGCTGAATTGGAGGCAAACCTTGCTTCCCCAGATCTCTTTGTTTCGTTATTTCTTGATTAAGTCTCTGTAGCACCATTTTCCAGCATTCATCTGCCGTGACGTTAGTAAAACTCTCGTCTGGATGTTCCTCTAAACTAACCTGATAATAGTTGTTTTTCAATTTAGACGAGGTCTTAGAATAAAATAACTAAAAAAAGAAGAGAAATTTCGTGGACATTTAGACAAGAGTGTATTTCAAGCCGTGGTCTAAGTTATTCTCTGTGTATGGACAAACAATTACCTTGAACAAGGGACCTAGGAGCCCACCATCCAGGATTTCTGATGTGTAGTAACTCTTAATCAGTGGATTGAAAATGTTGAAGTACTTTACACGGCTTTTATAACCTGTGAAGCCAATTCAACATCAAAGTAAGTAAATTTCCTACAAAACACGACATTCCTTTCAGAATTTTGTATTTTTAGTTTATGTACCTCTAGGGAATATGGCTTCCTTGTTGCACCATAGTTTTCCATATATAACAGACCCGTAGTTTATGGGTTCAACACATAACCGAGGACTCTGTTCACAATCTGCATCAAACTTTGCAACCTCGTTTACTGAATTTTCCGTGTGTTCATTTTTCAGTGAGGTCTTCAAAGGTGGACTAGGAAAAAGATCAACCCCAAATAATTTACCAAATTTCCTTGAACTTAAAGGGTGACCATGGTCATTGGATACCCATAATTGTAGAGCATCCATGGACTCTTCCAATGCCCTCACCAATGTGTTCAACTCATCAACACTGTAGCGAATAAGGATATATCTGTTTTCGTGGTCACATCGACAAATGCTGTTTGCATGTTTAAGACATGCAAACTTATCAGGGGAACAACTGCAACTAGCAGCAGATAGATATAAGTCATAAAAGCAAGAAAAACATTCTCTCTCCGTTTTATCAAAATCTTCTCCCATCTTCTTGAAGTATGTGACAGTTGGAAGATGCTCTATTCTTTTTTCCTCCAGACAAACCCTCGTCTGAAAAATTCAAATTGAATTATGACAAAGCTCAACAAACCCGTATGTTTTATAAAGAATGTGTATGTGGAAATACAAATATTGGTATATTGGTCAACTTTACCTTAATAGCTTTTGTAAGTATCCCATCCTTTCCACAAAAGCTTTTCCAGTTCAAATTTTGTGGAGTTTCTTTCTTGAGAACAGAGATATCCCAAAGTGCCTGTACAGCTTGCTTTGCTGCAGCCAAAAGCAATTTATCATGTGATATTGAAGTCTTGCGACTTTGTGCACTATAGAGCTCAACTGCACTTTGTCCATGCTTTAGCCAATCGATAGGTGCCACATTAACTGCCTCGGCACAATTAAACCCACAATTGAATCCAGAGTGATAAGCCCTCGGAAAGGTAAGAACAAATTCCCCAGAATTCTGCACAACTCGATACACTGGTACACCTTCTGACTTCAGAACTGAAGGTGACAACTGGGTGACCTGTAACATAATACTAAGAATATTTGAAAAACAAGAAAAGAAAAAAAAAAAAAAAAAAGAAAAACAACGAAAAGGAAAATAATGAACACGCACAAGTGGCATTATCTTGTATGTTACATTAGCTTACCAATTCATTTAGTAAATCAGGTTGATCTTCAAATAGATCCGGCAAATGTTTCCTCATTGCATCCTCCAATGCAGAAGCATGACTTCCAGGCACTCCATACCAAACTTTTGGATCTCCCCAATGCAAATAGTTCAATGAGTACAGATGGTGGTCTTCAACATGCTAATACAAACACAAAAGGTAATAAATATATAATTGATAAGAATAAAATAATAAGGACTAATAACATAACAGATATATCAGAAAAGAAAGAAAATATGGTTGTCTTCTTATTATTGTGCTTGAAATATTATGGATAAATATGCATCCTGAAAATTAATGATTGAGATAAATTTAACTCACCCAACAAAATGATGAGAGGCACATTCCTATATAAAGCCATGGTACAACTACCCCAGAGATGTTACACTCTTCAAAACTCAAAACAGAACCAGGGAGACGAGGCAAGTTATTCAAATTCCAGCCTGATGTCACATACTGATCCATCTTAGAATCTCTCAATAACGATGATTCTTTAGGGAATCCACTCCCCAGTGTCCCTGTTTCCAAATCAGCTCCATAATATACCTACATTAAAATATATAGAAAAAAATTACAATTTGCATAATTATTTGCATAAACCAAGTAAATGGTTAAGATATCAAGTTCTCTCACCTCAACTTCATCTGTAGGCTGTTCAATAATGCGCCAATACTCTCCTTCAATCTCATCAACCGAGGGCAGCCACCTCTTACCTTGTCCAATTTCAACAGAATTTTCTTGAGTAATGTTTTTCGGCTGAAAGTACAATTCTTTATATTCCTTTGCAAATCTTTGGAAATCCTTGAATGTAAAATCAGATCCCGACTGAAAACCAAACTTGTCTTCACCATCACAAGCAGTAGATTCTGAACTTTCAGGGCGGACCCGTCTCTTCGGTCTCGAATTAAACTGCTTTCTGCGTTTTCTCTTTCGCTGTTGTTTTTTCCTTATTGGCTCCCTATTCTGAAGGAGGTCTACTTGTTGAATTCTAGTAGAAAATTTAGCATGGTCCCAAACTTCTTTCTCTTTTAGGGGACAAGGTGGACTCCAAGATGGAGGAGGTACAATTTTACAAACACCATATGACTCAGCTTGGAGCCATATGCTTGCTATATAACCAATGGTATCTTGGAATTCCTAGAAGTTAAAAAAAGAAATCATCAAATCATATCATCTCAAATTTAAAGCTGATAAGGTTGAGATAAAAAAAAATATACCTCTTCCGTTGGATAAAAGACTGGCGCATCTTCGATACAGGGTCTGCATGCTTCCTCGGGAAGCCATCTGGCTGATACCTGCTTCAATATACGTTCAACAAATGGGAGAAGATTAATCAGAATGAAAATGGTGTATAAAAGTGAGCATTCAATAATCAGGAAATGCATTTCCTAATCATGATGGCCTTCAGGAAGTGACAAAACCAAGAAGTTAACTGAATTCTGCAGATGATATTTAGAAAACGGTGAAGTTTGTACATATCTACATCTGCAAGGATTATTTGGACCTCTCTCCTTCATGTCAGAGTAATATTAAAAAACATAATAATAAAACCATTAGGCTTATGCAACGAACAATGTCAGTATTCAACTGTACAACATGAATCGCCAGCCAGCCAGATTATTTCTTTTTATCAATAGAAAGTGATGTAAGATATAAATATTAGCTGATCAAACAAATTTCGAGATAATAATAACCCATCTCGCACCTTTCGATGTCGTGGACTGCCTGGACACTCATGGCTGTCATCATTTTTCTTGGTATTCCTACAAGAATGATCCTGCAATAAAACGATAATAAATATTTGATCTTAAAACAGAATTTCAATTTTTTTTGTTTCTACGTAGATTGAAAATTTGAAGTGGAATAGATTATGTACAAAACGATTTTTCATCTTATCACTTCAATTCCCTAAGTAACTAAGCTGTACAAGACCAAATCAGCATTGATTGGTAGAGCACACCTTATCTTACATGACTATAAGAAGTTTCAAGACGGAATTATCACTCTTTGAGGCAGCTATATCTAAATAACTTATCCAATTAGGTAATAAGGAAACCAAAAAAATAGATCTTTAGGAGAATTGCGGCATTTGATTTATCAACTCATTGTGAATATCCCAAAAATTGTATTTCTTGAGGTATTATTGGTCATTAAAGTTAATTGAACCAAGTTATACGTGTATTAGGAGAACATAAAACAATATCAATGAAATAATGCGTCAAAAGAAAATCAGCCCTTTTCAAAATAAAGATGCAAACCTTCATTCTCATGATTATTAGATAATGAATTGCTGCATATAACAGCAGCCAACTTGTTGCTTATAGAGATCTCTCTGGACCAGCTCTCGTAAAGCTCAACGCCTGAGAAGTCATAAGAAACTACAGTTCACAACTCTGTCGCTATTATGAATGACAAATCCACGTGTTTGAGATTACTGGATTGGTAAATAATAATACTCCATAGAAAACAAGCAAATGGTTTATGTAATAAGGATTCATAAAACGGTCGCAATACAATCAACTATCATCTTTTGCAGTTTATACCAAAACATCAGAGATTGAATAATATTGAGCAAATTAATCAAAACCTGATCATCATGAAAAAAATCAATTTCAGGGGGGCGGAATCAGATCTGCACATGCTATGCAAGAATTTATCCATAAGATGGATTAACACAATAATTTACCATGAAGAAATACAAATTAAACCTAGAATTATTTAGACAACAAATTAAGAGGAAATAAGAAATTTTTAAAAACCTTCATGATAACCTACTCTGTTAATTCTGCACACGCAAATCAATGTACACTAAAATCTTGAAACTCTGGATACAATTCTAGAAAACAAATTAAAAGATTCCCATTCTAACTGCAAAAATTACAACCTTAAGAATCCTCCTTCAAGAAATTTCAAGAAAAATAGTCAATAAACATACAGAAATAGTTCACAAGAAATCAACAGTAATAACTCACGTATAAATTCCTTAAACTGCAGAGCAGAAGGGGGTATAGAATATAGATATCAAAACGTGTAACAAGGTTAAATGTATTGACTGAGTAAATAAGGCGGAAAAAGAACACCTTAAATACGATAGATATCAATCAAATTGGTTATGGGATTTATATTGAATTGCAGAAAAAAAAAAAAAAAGGGTAATTTTCATGAAATAATAATAGTCCTATGTATGCTGACAAGTTAGAATATAAATTATGATGAAAATTAAGGTTTATAAAGGCCAAGAAAAAGATTACCTCAAGGACAGCTAAGCAATTCCACGTTGGAATTAATGTTACTTTTTATTCTTGCTTCATTAAATTAAATTAATATATATTTATATTATATTATATTATATAGTATGAAAAGTCTTGAATACGTAGGAAACAGTTTTTGTGTTGGATTAGAACTCTCCTAGATGTAAGTGAAAAGGATTGTTCTACGGATCCTTAATTGTTTAGGACTAGGAAAATCTTCGTACTTGTTCTTTTGCTTGATTGCCAAATAAAGTACATACAATTCAACATATATCTAGATTCTCTAATCACTCTTATTTTGTCTCATTTTTTTTATTTAAAATTATTATTTTTATTATATATGTATTTAGGTTGATGTGTATGGGTATATTTAAGAAACAATTGTATGTACGCGTGTTAAAGAAATAAAATTGAGGACTCAAAATATGTTTCTTATAAAGTGCAAGTATCATGAAATATATATGAAGTTGATTGCACATTCAAAAATAAAGAATTTGTTGGATGAATTTACTAGTCATAAATTACAAAAATTAGATACTCATTCGTAAAAATTAATAAATTGAGTATCCAAGTGTACTTTGCTTCATAAAATGTGTACCAAAGTGTATTTATCCTTTTAAAATAAATGGGCCCTCAAGGTTGGAACAAAGAAAGGATATATGGCCCAATAACAATTCAAGGCATTCAACAGGCCTTATTTACATTCTCTACATCTTTACTTTGGGCTTATCATTCTCTTGTGAAAACAAAACTTTAGAAAAAAAAATCAAAGCTTTCACTTGATTTAATTAATCATGAGTTAAGCCCAATCCATCCTACTGAGACAGATACATGAATTTCATATTCTCATATTAAAAACGAATATAACTACTATACATAAAGATGAATAAAATATACTTAGTATTAGCATATGCATACTCCAAACAAATTTCGTTCGGATATGTTACAGATACAATATAACATTTAATTATTCGTTCGCAAAAATACAAACTTTATCACAGGGTCCACCCAATTATTTTACAACCAATCTTGAAAATACACTCTTAGAGCGAAAAATATGCACAAGATATCTCTATAACCCTTGGAATAGCTAAAATACCAGACCCAATGATGTACGTCCCGTTTCCTATGTAGTAACACCAACAACAACATTGTTCACCTATGTCGATAAACAAATCATATCAGCCATCATCTTTTGCACACAAAAGACGACAAAATTATTTTGCAAATAATCCAAAAAAAATGGGAAACAATACAAAGAAACTCACCAACTTGCCACTTGCATCAATAGTCATAGGATTCTGAACGACGACCGTTTGATTCTGAGGTTTGGCTGATGCCTGAAGCAGATTGAGCAGTTCATATTACTGCATATTTCATAACTGTGGTATATGTACATAGAAAAAAGCTAACTTACTGTGGAAGTAGATGGTGGTGATGAAGATGTAGCAATGGCACCAGGTCTGTGCACTGGAATGGGGCCCGCCTGCATAAGAAGAACCACTTTAGGAGTGACATACAAAAATATAATTCAAGGCATTTGGTTCGTCCCACATAAATAAAACCGAGAGTATAATTATAACCACATATAGTAAAAAAAAAAAAGATTGGTACTAACATTAACATTTGTGATAAACTGGCAAATTGCACATTTAACTGATGGAGCTCCAGATGGATACATCAGCAAGGTGTTGCAGTTTCCACAGTTGATATGAGCAACATTATTAGGCGAGGCTGGTGGTGGTGCCGCTCCTGCACATCCATCATTCGACAATAATGTTCAAATGCATTGGCTTTTATGAAATTCAAATGCATTAACAAGAAGCCCAAAAATAGGTAGATTTTTCCGGAGGTAATCAGGAAAATTACGAAATTGGATTGAGGTCAGTATTGTAAAGGATAGAGAATCAAATTATTTAAATCTATCTTGTTTGTACCTGGCACGAGGTTCACTGTGTGACAACAGGAGCATCTGACACTGGTGGCTCCACGTGCATGCATAAGCAAGGTACGGCATCCTCCACAAATCAATTGAGCCATTTCCATCCCTTAACATAAAAATACAACTTTAGGTGATTTTGTAATTAAATAGAAATATGGAGACACAACAAGAGGTATTAAGAAAGGAAATCGAATCAACTTAGTGTTTGCTTGACATTAGTAGAAACACTTCATCTATACTCTTTGTTCTCACATGGTACTAAAAGATCATCCAGGGGATGCAGGATAGAATTTTCTTATCGAAGACATTCTACTTGAAACAAAGTAAGTTGATTATTTCCTATAACCCCTTTTGTGTAAGATGAGCAAAAGAACATGGATGTGAGTGATGCTACATTTTGGAAACAAGCCATCATGTGATAATTCGAGGTTTTTAGAACATGGTATGAGGAGGGCAACCATGCCACTGGATTGTGTATAACATAAGAAGTTCACGCAGCCCATCTATTCGGTTGAACTAAAATATGTAATAAGTCACCGACAAACCAATAAAGATGAGTTTCAAGCATTATGTCAAGAAAACATCACCAAAAAATGTTTATAAGGAAATAAATGTGCTTTTATAAGTAGCACATGTTATGGTTTAAACGGTGCCATCTTGGCCAAGTAGGGCATCATTATGGTTAAGAAGCCAATTAAATGGGCGGGGAAACTATTAGGAAGACAGATAATTAACAGAACCCACGTGCCAGATATTTTGCATCAGTGAATTTTCAGAAAATGCCCACTTCGGATATACGCACGAGAAGTTCAGTGAATATGGAAAGTACTCAAGTAATTCTTTCTCTTCCTCTCTTCTCTCATCATTTCTAGAATATTCTTCAGCTGGGGATTGAATGTGCATCCTCTTGCAATAGTGTTAATTTTAGGTTAGGCAAGGACAGAGCTTTTGAATTCTATTTCGTATTGATTTTATTAGCTTTGTGGTTCAAGCATTAAACATTACCAGGTGGTGGCACAGCAGTGACCACATTGCATAATGCACAGCAAACATTAGTAGCTCCTCTGGGGTAAAGAAGGACAGTCCTACAGCCGCCACACACGAGTTGGTTCTGCATATCTGCAACACCCAAATCTGAGGACAAAAATCAAAAGCTAATATACCAGCAGCAATTTTCTTTAATTTTTTTCACAGGAAATTTTGAACAATAGCTTTCTAGAGTTCACAAACACTTCATCAATTCAATTCTAGCAAAGCAAACGCCCAAAAGCTTAATCCACAGCACAAAACGCTAAAAATAAGGAAATCGAATGGCAATTCCTTCTGTCAGTACCAAAAACAATAACTTTGGAACCTAATTGGTAGAAGAAAAAATAACCCTATATTTTACAAGCAAATAAATATATAAATTAGAACAAACCCTTCAGAAGAAAAGGAGAGACCCAGCACACGAATTTCACAAGCCTAGAAACGGGGCCAATTTAATTAATTCCGAAGATGAACAGCTAAAAGATTGAAATTTTCAAACACAAGATTAAATTTTTATCTTGCTTAAACAGAACAAATTCTTACCCAGGAAAAAGGTGGTGAATTGTATAATCTTGGAGGTTGTTTTTTGTCGAATTAACGAGAATATTGCTGTAACAAAAAGGAAAAAGAATGAAGAATAAAGGACAGTGGTAATCAGATCTTTTGGGGATTGAATTGGATTAGATTCAATTGTATTGTTCTCCGTTGAAAAGGTATAAGATTTGACTTTTACTTTCTAGAGAAGAAGAAATGTCTTCTTTCCAACGGAGAAGACTTCATTGTTAAATTATAATCATTCTTCCCTCTTTATTAGCCTCTATTTTACCTCTTTTTTCCTTCTCACAATTTTCTATTATGTTATAATTAAATACACGGACTAATCCATTAAAATCTATCTATTATAAAATTACTCATTAGAACTTGTATTTTAATAATTTGTAAACGAAATATTTATAATTCACCACTCATGTCATGATATAATAAAAATACAAATTGTCCAATTTTCATTGGAAAGGATCTCTGAAAATAAAAGGTGAGAACTTTCTCTACATCTCAAAAACATTTACAAAGTAACCAATCAAATAATCATACACTTTAACACCAATACTACAAAATCAGCCACCAGTTATATTATTGTAAGAAATTTTCATAATAACAGAAACAGGAATGTTGACAACATGTCCCTGAGTACCAAACAGCCCAATTCTCCCGAAACTCGCAACCGAGCTGTTCATATTCGCGTTAAAAAACACACTCAAAACCTGTTTTTCTCCATTTCCAATAGAAAACCGATTTGGTGTCACCTTAATCGAAGCTCCATAAGGCGGGCTCCAGCCAATGCTGTATGTCTCGTTGCTGCCAATATTCGTTACTGTTCTTTGAACTACAGCAGATTGGTTCAGCTTTGATAGTGTGATTGATGGCAAGTTTAGGCCAGTGGCATTCATGGTTGAAACCCCACAGCTTTCGCCTGTGTAGTTCATGACTATAGGAGACGATCCGTTTATGCCACACAGGAACGACATATAATCATCATAGCCTGTAAAAACATATATATATATAGTATTGATCAACAAAGATCAACATATTTTTATTCAAAAAACAATGAGACTTACTCGAATCGAAAATAAGACCAGGATCCAATGCTGCACTAGCATTCACAAATCCACTACCCATATCAAAGGGTGTTGCAGGAGATTGGTTTATATCGGGATTAGCATAAGCCCGTTGAGCCATTATAGGTCCTCCGTTTCTATCATTAAGAGAAGTCGTTGTGGAAAGTGCTGATCCAATGGCTGAAGGAGAGAAAAAGGGAAACCTCTGTTTAATTAAGGCTGCAAGTCCAGCTACATGAGGAGCTGCCATACTTGTCCCTGACATCATTGCAAAGCTCTCACCTATACAATTGTTAGTTGTCAAATCCTCAGACATTTACGTATTGTTGTAAGAATGTTTCATAAGATGAAGGTTTTTTTTTTCTCTTTTGAGGAGAAATAAGTACCTTGAAATTCGACTGAGTCGGTACCACGGGAACTCCAAGCAGACCATATGAAATTTCCAGGCGCAACAACGTTTGGTTTAAGGATGTCAGCATCATCAAGGAAACTGTTTTCTGGATCTGGTCCTCTAGCAGAATAGAACATAATTTTTGGGGCAGATTGGCTGAAATTAGCTTTTATTCCACCAGAAATACATGCAACACCCCCGAATTTAGTAATTTTGTTCGTAACTTCGTCTCTGTCCAAAGTTGAATTGTAGTACTGAAGGAAAACCTGCCAAATGAACATGATTTTCAGACACCTTTTTTCATGTAAATTGTTTGAAAAACGTGTAGATGCATACTTACTTTGGAATCATTTGTGGATGAAATTATAATGCCGGGAATTCTCATTGGAACAGGGTTGAGCTGGAATCCAGTGACATAAGGATCCATGTAGAACACAACGCCAGCTGCACTGAGATTTTTCGCAGTTTCTAAAGCCTGTTTGATGGTCGAGAGCCCAAGAACAAACCGGACTGAATAGCTACATATCAACAGATTCCCCTGGATAATGTCCTGATTGAAATTGCTCGAGTCTTGGCATTCACCAACATACATATCATTCGCAGCTGATGTGTCGTTCAAAGCATGGATTGCAGAAACCAGCGTATACATATCATCTCCACTGGTTCCGGCTGAACAAAACAATTCAAAAATGTAATTTGTTATACCTTTTCATATGATTATAGGAGCCAATCAAATATTAACAACAACAATATTCAATGAATATCTTAGAAATCATGTTCTTTAACTTAGGCAAGGGTAGAATAAGTAAGGCGTTAACACATAAACATGATCTTATTACATATGATTAGCGAACATTCGAGGAGTCAAAATCAAATACTTAAATACTCACGAGCAAGTCCAACTCCTTGAATTGTAAGGTTGTTTCCTAGGAGTATAGAGTTGCTATAGGTCCTGTCATGGGATGCAGCTCCAACAGTGAAGATCCATGGACTGAAGGAACAAATGCTCTTAGGTGATGGTCCAGTATTCCCTGCTGCTTGAACCACAAAGATACCTGATTTCACAGCTGACAATAAAGCCATGTCTAAAGGGTTGAAGAAAGTGGCAACACCAGGGGGACGCCTGTTTGGAGTTACTGACAAGGTTAATATATCTACTCCATCTTGTGCAGCCTACAAACAACACAAGAATTGCACTTAATCAAAAAATATTCGAATTTTGATAAAAGATTACGGCATGTATTGTCTTAAAAGATATAATGATATAAATTTGAAAGTTATACCTGATCTATGGCAGCAACTATATCTGCAGCAAAGCCTCCAAAGCTCTTGTATAATGCCTTATAAACGGCAAGGCTATTAAAAACATTAGCATTTGGTTAATACATAATTGAACATATAAAAAAATGAAAGATAAAATTATAGTAGACATGAAATAAGACGAAAAGAAAACGAATGCAATTCCTTACTGTGAACGAGGAGCCATCCCACTGGCATTTCCAAAGTGATGCCCAGCTACTACAACTGGAATCCCGTGGTTCCCTGCTGCAGTAGCAGCTGTGTGCCTGTACAAATTACAAATCGTGTAAACAAATAAGGCCAATACCCTTCTAGAATTATGAATTCCAATAAAAGACACTACGATATCCACAATAGTTTATTTGATAATTTCAATCTATGAACAAATTCCCATTCAGAAGGAAAAACTTACGTTCCATGACCATCACCATCAAATGGTGAAGCATAGTCTTGTGAGGCGTTAAATATCCCTCTGGTAATGGCAGAGGCCGCGAAATGGCGGGCCCCAACGAGCTTTCTATTGCACGATCCAGATGGAAAATCCGGTGTGACTTCACAAATCCCAGAAAAATGCTTGGGAATTGGATATGGTTTTTCAGGTGTATCATCGGAGAAACTGGGGTGCGTGGGATCAATACCAGTGTCTATGATTCCAATCACAATTCCTTCTCCTGCAGATTCAAATCCACCTTCTTGGGCCCAAGCTCCTTGTGGTAAACCGAGAAATTGAGGTGTATGAGTAGTAGCAGTTCTTACTGTGAAATCCAAAACCACATTTGACACCTCTGTTCTCATTGAAAGCTTCTCAGCCTTTTAAGACAAAAAGATGTTCGAATAATGTAAAGAATTACTTAAAATATACAGGGATTTGATGTAAATATGATGCAGGGTGATGATTAACCTGCTGTGGAGTAACAAGCACTGCAAATCCATTGATAAGGTAGTGGTAGCTGTAGAGTTTCAGATACTTTTCGCCCTTCAATACTTTTTTCAATAGAGAATCATGTAAACGGGATATGTATGAACCATGGCGTCTATCCGTTCTTGAAACATTGCTGGTTTGAGCAAAGTAGTAATCAGTAACAACAATTGCAAAGGATTGCCATAATTGAACAAACACAATGAATAACAATTTAACTCCATATTCAGACATTCTCTTACATGTTGCCAATTCATTACAGCAAACTTTACAGTCAGAGACAAGATCATAAGTAAACAATAAAGAACCAACACAAAAAACAGATACAAATAAACATGGTACCTTGGTTTATCCAATCTGCTCATTCTCTCAGACCCATTACGTTTAATATGGTGGCCCTGCTTAACTCTAAGCTCACCATAATAATGTGAAGTGGGGGTTTGTTTTAGTGTCACGATATACACTCCAGTAATATTACCTGCACTTTCCTGAGCATAGCTACATCCCACCAATATTCCCAAGCACAGAATTACCCCTACTAATCCAATTCCCCACCTGCCCTCCATTTAGGCAGCAAAAAGTTTATCTTTTTCCCTGAAAATATAGACAAAAAAAAAAAGTAATCTTTCTTGAATGAGTAGGTGCAAAACTTTCTTCAAGAAGTACAACCGCCCACAAGCTTCCAACTTTTTCAGCTTCAACCAGAATTTTTCTTGAAGGTTCAATCTTTTCTTCCAGAAATACTAATGGTTTTCCAGCACAAGCTTCATCTTTTTTGAGTTCCCAGAAGAAGAATTAAAAACCCTTTACCGCTAACTACACTAAGCTGTAAAGAGATACACCATAACCCCATCAACTTGTCTCACCATAGACCATAATGTAATTGTTTAGTGATATTATACAGGAAATGTCGGTATTAACTACAAAGAGCTTATAAGATCTCTGTCTTCTCAGTTCTCACTAATGAGTGATAAACAAAGCTTATTGCTTCCTTTATTACTATTAATTCTTTTATATAGACAGTGTTAATTAATTAATTAATATTATATAAGAAAGAAAGAAGTGAATCTGTAACTTTGTTGGGGTGTGTGCATAGGAACGTTTTGTTTATATTTGGAAGAAAGTATTACAATATATCAACGGGGAGAATTTGGGACGTTTTCCTTTTGGTCTTATTCATAATTTTGACTGTTTTATTGTTACGTCTCATTCTGTCGGTTTGCCTTTGTTGAGCACACATCACATGATTTATGTTGAATAAAATTAACTAAATCTGATTATGGCTTTATCATAAACAAACAAACACACACAAAACTAGTAATTTCCATTTGCCTTGCCATGATTTACTAGTATTTATTTGAAACTAATATACCAAACTAAGAGTATTGATAAAAATGTAATAAAAGTGAGAGCCAATTGATTTTACCAAACAAAACGAGAAAAGCATTGGCTTGAGAAAGTAAATGATGGGTTTTGATCTTTATAACGTGAGGAATGTGGTAGGCCATTGCTCCCTTCACCTGTCCTTTACCCGTGACAATCTGCTCAAAGCTAGGAAGAAAAAATTAACTCTATATATGTCTGTATATACATATATTATGTATTATGTATTATGTATACCCCTGAAAAATTGAAATGTTAAAATAAAGGAGTTTGATATAGGTATCTTATGCTTATTGGGCTGAGTTAATTCTTGGATCAAAGACATAAATATTATAAAATGGGCCAAGCCCAACCTAAGGAAGTATATAATCAATAAAGATACTTCCCCTAATCTGGGGATTATGTTAACTAATATCAAAGATCTTCTCCATGATAGAAGGGATTATGATAACGAATATATGGGTCTATAAAATGACGTTCGATGAAACGTTAGAAAGAGAAAGGACCCGGAAGAAAAAACTACAAACTTGAACTACGAAAGACTTGATCCTACAACAGTAGGTACGTAGGCAGCTTGATTCAATCAAGTGCAGTCTATAATTATTAATGATGCAAATTTGGACCTCATCAGAGTTATAAATGATAGTGAAGATATGATTCTTATATTATATACTATAATGGATTTGGGGTGGTATACCTGTAAACGCACTAAAGAATGATATATTAAAGCCCCCAACATTATACCCTTTTTTAGTGGCACTCAACTCATCATAATAAAAATACCAATTATTATTTACTTTTAGAGGAGTATAATATATTAAAGTACGTATTGCCGTATTGGGACAAATAACATTTATTACAATATGTACCAGTATGTTTAATTATTTAATTAGCAAAAATGAAAAAAAAAAGGGAATCTATATATACGATCGTACAACAAAGCTTCTGCAATTAATTGTGGCTATTAGGTACAAAATTATACGATTAATCATTATTATAATTTGAAAAAGTGTGTGGATTAATAATGATTTGGTTTTTCATGCCTGAACAAAGAGGGACCATGTTAATTATGATGAAAATTAAGCCATTTATTTAATTAGAGACGTTGGATGTGGCCCAAATCCAATTATGTTCAGTTCAGCCTTTGGCCCAAACTCTTGTTGGGCTCCTATTGAGTTTTTTTTACTAATAAATGGGCCTATGGGCTATGTTATGTTATAGCCCAATAAGTCAAAATACCGCCTTATCCTCTGTATTTAAATGAACGGCCCTATCTTTGTAGAATAGAAAAAGGCAAAATTCAAGAAAGCTAAACTGAGAGAGAGAGAGAGAGAGAGAGCGAGAGAGATGGCATTATCATCATCATCATCTTCAGTTCTTCCGTTTTCCAATTTCAGACTGAAAATACATTCAACGAGAAAAACTAGAAGAAGTGACAATGCAGTTTCAATGGCGATTCGATCGAGTCTCTTTGATGACTCCAGTCTTCTTCTCCAAGCCGCCAAACACACCGTAATCTCTGTTACTATATTAGTTTTACACAATTATTGAACGTTTCAAGAACAGTTGAGTTTATCTTTGAAGAATTTAGGTTCAAGAAATAATATTTAAGATAAAATTTACTCTTTTTGACCAATCTTTTCAGGTTTAAGAATCAAGATTGAATACTGATGATGAGCAACTTAAATTTCACTATCCGTATGCAATCTTTTCGGGTCAAGGGATATTAATAGATTTCAGTCTAAGAATCTTGACTCCAGCGATGTATTTATTTTATTTTATCCAATCTTTTCATGTTCAAAAGTCGGAGACTTTAGAAAGATGTTAGTTATTTTACTACCGTGCAATTGATGATTGATATTTTTCCGTTAAAAAGGTGGATTCATTTGTGGAGAACGGAATGGTGATCGGGCTGGGGTCGGGTCGTGCTTCTCATTTCGCTATACAATATTTGGGGCGGCAACTTCGATCTGGTGCCATAAAGAATATTGTTGGCATTCCTACGTAAGTTAAATCCTTTGTTCCTTTGTGTATTAGTTGAAGGTGTTTAATTTCTTCTCCTAGTTTCCATTACATTACTATTGATCAGGGGAGAGAGAGAGAGAGAGTTTCTGTACTGGGGCAATTACCTTTTTCTTCTGAAAAACAAACATGAAGTTGAACTTATAATTCAACTGTCAAACAGTAGGGAAGTTAAGTAGCTCGAGAGAATACCATCTCCATGGTAGTATGTAACCCCTTAACCTAGTTTCGTAACCGAGTTTAACCCCAATGTTGCTTGGTATTACAATAATGAATTCACTGCTCTTGTAAGGTTTGTATTGTTACACTATCTCAAAAACTGCATACAAGTTGTAACCTAAAAAGTTCAGATTAGGGGTGGCAATTGGGCGGGTTGGGTTGGTTTTGGGTCGGTTCCAATGAGTTGGTTGTTAAATAAGTTTGGTTCTTAAATGGTTTTAAGATGGAACCGAATTCAACCCAAAATGGAACCAAAATCAATCCAAAAGGGAACCAAGCCCAACCCGACTTGGTATTAATCATTATTGGCAAACGATTTGGGTCTAACTTGAAATTTAGTTGGACCCAAATTGGAACCAAGTTGGAACCAATTAGGAACCAAATAAAATTTTCTTAGGAACCAATTCAACCCAAATTGGGTTGGAACCGTGGTTCCGGATCCATTTTGCCACCCCTAGTTCAGATCGAGTAGATTTGTCAATCTTCATTTTCCTATATAACATTTTAATTAGCTGTTACAGTTTATTTTCTCTTTTTCATTTTGAGGTAACCGCAAAACTGTGATGCAGAGCTGTTGACAGTGCAAGTGAAGCAGCGAAGGCAGGCGTTCCTTTGGATCAATATAGAGATAGCTCTAAAGTGAGGAAGTTTATGTTGCTTTTACATATGATCAAGTTTAAATGATGTGTTTGAGCTGGAAAGAAGATTCGTAAAGGAAAACTCTCTTGTTCATTCTTAGCCTACTACAGTCCAGTGAAATATATATACTTAATGTGTTTGGACAGCAAAGTAACTAGGATTTCTAGAGATGCATAACAACAAATAGCAAGTCTTCCTAGAATATGCTTGAATGTTAAAGACATAAATAACCAGATTCCTTTTGCACTTATCTAGATTGATATAGCATTCCACGATGCTGATGTTGTAGAAGAAGAGTCGCTTGCAGCAGTCATTGGGCGTCAGAAGATGCTAGGTGGTGAGTCAATACTTCAAGACAAGGTAAGTTAAAAAGTTCATCTTCATATTGAGTACCTTAAATCTCACTTTAACGGGGGGCAAAGAGAAAATAGTAATGCATATTAGCATTTCTAGTTTTTTTGTGACATCCGATCAGTATATTGATAAATACTAAATTGATAAATACCCTGTTGGTAATCCTATTTTTACACATGGATTCCTTTCATATCAGGATTTCTTGTTCAGATACACTGGTTAACTCTGCTTTACAGACCATACTGAGAGCAGCCACGAAACTTGTCCTCATCGTTAAAGGAAATCAATATCGAGGTGCTGTAGATGGATCAATCCCAGTTCTAATTAACTCTGTAAGTTCAAATTCAATTTATTTGACTTCAATATGATAAACATTTCCAAATTAGAAGGTTTATCTTCAAATTTATTTCAGATCAACTGGTTGGAAATTGCTGAAGAAATTGACGACCTGTTTCTTGGTGATGCTGAGGTACTCATTTGACCAGACCAAGAGTTCCATTAGTCAATAAAGTCCTGTCAAGCTATAAATATCAGGTCAAATTGGAATCATAAATTAGATTTGAAGAACGTTGCAATTGAGTCGGATCAAGTTTACCTGAGCTTGTGCATATTGGAACATCAATTATGGGACTACTAAGTTTGGCAATAAATATAATGTAGAAGATGATAACGTTTTTTTTTTAACTTTTTCATGATATGAAGGTTTGGAGGAGACCAGCTGTAGGGTATGCAGGTCCATTAGGAGGTGATTTTCCACTTGTCACTAAAGAAGGGCACAACGTTCTCGATGTAATTTTTACTTCTCCTATTCAAAACCTTGGTACGAATCTGCATCCTTGTACTGAATCTACTTATATCTTGTTTGACATGTGGTTCTTAAATAGTATTCTTTTCGTTGGCCTTTATTTATTTCTTGAAGCTGAAGTAGCTGATAGTCTTGATCAAATTGATGGTGTTGTCGAGCATGGTATCATCTCAAGGATCCTGTGAGTTCTTTATACCTTACTTTTTCCTTTACATATATATATATATATATATATATGTTGATTATGACGCCTTTGCCACATTCTCGTTTCTTTTCAAAAACTAAGAATAAGAAGTAGCTGATTTATTTGGTAGTCAAAAATTTCTTTTTCGGTTTGGCCAAGACTACTAGAACACATTCAATGTGCTAGTCTAAGGCTAATTTTTTTGGAGAAAGATTAGTTTTGACATGTTAAATGGCAGGTGCACGGCTGTGATAGCCACGGAAGATGGGATGCGGATTGTTGATAATGCCCTTAAGATTGAAGGAAGTAAAGTTTGATTTCTTGCAGTTTAAAACTGTAATGTCCACTTATCTTTTAAATATGTCAAATACAAACTATCTATCTTGTAACGGGGACAAATATGTGGATTGATTGATATGTTCTGTAATATGCTTTTTAGTGCATACAGATTGAGTTTCAGTTTTTGAGAATATGTTTTTGGTGGCCTTCTGCCCGTTGTTTCTTTTGCTGTCCAAAATTAAATGAGATTTAATTCAATGGATGGGGAGAAAATTGCACAGGTAAAATTCAACTATTATTAATCAATTATATCTTACTTACATTATTATTTTTTTTTTTTTTATGACGAGGGAAACCCGCAGCATCTTCCATTAGATTCCATTAGATGCGCACTGGGGTTGGCTGCTTCCATTAGATGCGCACTGGGTAAACCCCAGTGCGCATCTAATGGAAGCGGCTGCGGGTTTCCCTCGTCATCAAAAAAAAAAAAATAATAATAATAATAATGTAAGTAAGATAATAATCTTACTTACATTATTAAGTCAAATATCAAATCAACTATGTTTTCAACAAAGTTAATTAATAATCAAACTGAAAAATATATTTAAATGGGCCAGAAGTCCGATGGCCCAATCCTGAAATGGGCTCATAGCTAGAAGAAGGCCAGTCAGCCCACTGGAATTTCTAATTTCTTTAATTTATTGTTAATTATAAACTCCACTATGTTTTCAACAAAGTCGTGGAATTCTTGCCACTGTCCTTAAAAATCATCTGCGTCTACACGGTTACGTTACTGTGAGTTCTGTTTTGATTTTTCAATTGCACCTTCTTTTCCTACAAGATCTGATCTGTTACGTGAAATCTAAAAATCTAGAGCTACAAAGAAACGAAGAAGAAGATTTGATAATGGCATTGGCAGCGGCGGCAGGAGGAATCGATCCATTGTTCGGATTGAGGAACAATTTTTACTTGGGAGCATATCAGGCCGCAATTAACACCAGCGAAATCCCTAATCTCTCCCCTGACGACGTCGTTGAGAGAGATTCATTCGTTTACCGATCTTACATTGCTTTGGGAAGCTACCAGGTTTTGTTAAAATTTATGCTTAGGGTTCAACATCTGGTTTGGGCGTTATTGATGCTCGATTTAGAATATTTTCTTCATTAAATTTGATTATTAAGTTCTCTTCTGGTTGCATAGCTTGTGATAAATGAGATTGATTCATCTGCGGCAACGCCACTTCAGGCTGTGAAATTGCTGGCTTTATATCTCTCCAGCCCTGGAAATAAGGTGATTCCTTTTTGAAATTAAAAACCAGATGTTTCTCATCATTTTACCTGGATTTGAGTGGTTTGAATGCTATTACAATTTTTTTTTTGTGAAATTGGAATTTCAATTCTTGATGTGGATCTGGATTGCCCTGCATTCTAATGAATATTTTTGTTTGGGTTTTTTCCCTTTAGGAATACATATTAAGTAGATTGTGAAGACGAAATGGTATTATCAACTTTACAAGTGATATGATTTGTTGATCTTCCAACAAAGACTTCACAAATTGGAGATTATGGAAAAGCAACTTGGGTTATGGAATCCCACTTAAGAGTATATAGAGCAGTTGAATTGCTTCATTATTTAGATTTGGGGAGGTAGATCAAGGCCTTAAAGTGGAGTAAGTAGATCCATTCAGATTACAAGAGTCAGGAAATTAAAACCACGTATGAAGAATGCAAAAACATATACAAATAGAATTGACGATAAGTCCTAGAAATAAATGTATGATTGACTTGAAGAGCCGAGATCAAAATAGATGTATTGTCAAACTAAATCATGCATATGAGGTGTAATGGCACACATAAACTGGCCTTTTTGAGTGTGCCACTTTTCAATTCATTTTGTCAGTTGTCAAAATGTTTACCAAGAAGTGGTTTGACAAACAATGTCAGATTCTCTTGGTTATTTTGGGTACCAGATGATGGTCTTTACTCTTTACTAAACTCATTGATTACATGTTCTGTAGGAAATGGCAATTTCAAGTCTGCGTGAGTGGCTAGATGATCCAGCCATTGGAAACAACCCCATATTACGTCTTATTGCAGGAATTATCTTCACTCACGAACAAGATTATAATGAAGCTTTGAAATACACAAATGCTGGAGGAACAATGGAGCTGTGAGTTATCTTATTTAATGTTGGACGTTTCAAATTATTTTTTTAGTTGATTACTTGAAATTTTTTGTGATGCATCTTCTGTGGATATTAAGCTAGAATTTCGCTTTCCTTGTTTGATAATTTTGTAGTTTTTTTAATAAATAAATATATAAATTATTGGCATCCTCCCTAAAAATTTACCCACCTCAGCCATTAAGACAGGTTCCATCAAATCCTGCTGTATTCTAATATTTTATGAAATTCTGTGATTACTTTTGACAGATACAATGCATTTTCCATACTGTGAAACGAATACGGTGCTTTTGACGAAATTTATTTGGGTATATACATATAAAATTGTGCCCGTCCGTATAAAGGTTTTTATGTATGAATATATGAAGTCTTATTGAGGATGTATGTGAACCCTGTAAGGTTGACAGTACTAATGCTTCTGTAGGCACGCATTGAATGTCCAAATTTTCCTTAAGATGCACCGATCAGATTATGCTGAGAAACAGTTGAGAGTCATGCAAGGAATTGATGAGGATCATACACTAACTCAACTGGCTAATGCATGGGTGAACTTGGCTGTGGTAAGTGTTGGTTTATGATATGTACATCTTGCTCAATCTGAATTGAAGATTGATTTACTAACCTATTGTTACTTGAATTAGGGTGGTTCAAAGATCCAGGAAGCATATCTTATTTTCCAGGACTTCTCAGAGAAATACCAAATGACTAGCTTGATCCTGAATGGGAAGGCTGTTTGCTGCATGCACAAGGGAGAATTCGATGAAGCGGAAACACTTCTGCTCGAGGCCCTAAACAAGGTAGAGTACAACTGTACAAATCTGTTGATGTCCTTGCACTCTGTTTGGTTCAAACTTCAAAGTAATTGCTAAGGGAAGGAAAAGAAAACACAAGGAAACATTTTCCTTTTCTTACAACTTTCCTTACCATTTAGGTGAGAAAAAAAAAGTTAATGTCTCAAATTAGTATTAGAATTTCTCGTTTTTCTTTTCCTTTTCCCATCAACTTCCTTGACTTGAAGCAAACAAAGTGCTAATGTCTGTCTCTCTGGCGGGATTGATTACTTATCCATACCCTGAGGAATACCTCCACAAGTAGTATGCAATTTCCACTATGTTGGCTGTCAGACTGCTGCATTCCCAAACAGAAACATTTATAGCTCAATTATATTCTTATTATCCTCTACTATTTATTTGTTTTTTTATGGATAATTTTTATTATGCTCTATTGAATATTATACTTTTACAGGGGGAGAGAGTTGCATTTTTTTTTTTTTTGCTTCATATAACATTTGAAGTTTGACGATGTACACAGGATACAAAGGATCCGGAAACTCTTGCCAATCTGGTCGTCTGTAGTCTTCACCTCGGGAAATCATCATCACGTTATCTCAGGTAGAATTTTTAATACAAAACCTGCTGTAGTATGACTTTTCAAGTTCATTACATTACGGACAGCCCCTTTGGTTAGTTAGGAGGCATCTCATTTGTTGAACTTTGAAGAATGAAAACCTTTCTATTTTGCATTATTGAAGTTGATAGTGACACAATCTGTGTGAACTTTGCTATCAAATTCATTGGTTCTTATGTTTTATGTTTTTCTTATATGTGGCTTATCTTCATTACCTGGTTCTGTTATACACCATATATTGCTGCTCTTGGACATTATAAAAGATTGCTTTTGCATGTGTGAACAATTTCTAATCTTGCTTTCTGATGATTCCTTGCCAACAAATCTTTGACCTGGGATTATGGTAGGGGCTTATAGAATTTCTGATACTTGCCATGATTTTTATGCAGCCAATTGAAATTGTCACAGCCAGACCACATACTTGTCAAGCGCTCATCTACTGCAGAAGAGGGTTTCGACAGAGCAGTTCAAACTGTTGCATGAATATTGGAGCAGTAGCCAGTGATGGGATTGGTTTTGTTTGTCTATGTTTTACATTGTCAGTAGATGAAGTGGTGTATTTTGGTATAGCATCTTGTGAAAGCATTTTGTGAGATTTGCTCTTATGGATGTTCAGTTTTCTTATTAAACTGCATTTGACCTGAGGGACGTAAAGATTATCCTACTTGTTTAAGTTGTTGCATAGCTCAATATTCCCATTTATACTATATTTTGAATGCCCCGCTGTACGATGGTGGAACTCTAGTAGGGACTAGAAGCACATTTATATCTGAAATTTAGAAAAATTAATAAAGTTATTCGATCTGTTTCTGTTTAAAGTTATTGTATCCGCATCTGGAAGCTCCTACTATCTATCGTCTTGATGAATTCAATAAATGATAAAAAAAAAAGTTAAGAATAGTTGTTTTTAAAGAGAGGAGTTAGTAAAATAAAACTACGCAACTTATCAACATGGGGATGTAGCTCAGATGGTAGAGCGCTCGCTTAGCATGCGAGAGGTACGGGGATCGATACCCCGCATCTCCATTATTACTTTTTTTAATTTTTTTTGCATAAATCAGCTAAAGATGGAAGGATTTTGCACTGCATTACCATTCCTAAATATGGAAGGATTGCTACAAGAAATGGAGATATTAAATCATCACATGATGCGAAAAATAAACAATAACTATCAGCAGCTATTATTGAACTATATTTTTGTCTTGAGAATACATAAGTAAACGACAAGCATTCCTACAACCCACTCTATGCCAATGTAAAAGAATCCCTCGACTCACTCTGTCGACATTTGCCAGAACTAGGCTCTAACGGGGTTCATGTTAGTCGTCCACTAAAACCTTATATCTACGCTGACATCACCAAACGGGTATCATAACCACTTAAGTGTGCCTTCTGCCATCTCCATGCAACTTGCAGACTCTCTTGAAGGTTAGTATGCTGAGCTGTCCAGTTTAATTCATTTTTAATCTTGGTTGGGTCACTGAATACTTCGGCATAATCACCAGGCCTACGAGCCAAGAAATCGACTTTTATGGGCACCCCAGTTGCCTTCTTGCAAGCCTCTACAAACTCTTTTACTGATCTTCCTGAGATAAGATAAGAATACTGCTTTAGATAACATGAGTTGAAACAAATATAAGGTAGAACAGTGACTTTTACCTCTCCCTGTACCAACATTATAGATGCCAACATGCCCTGGTTTTGACTTCTCCAAAGCTTTGACGTGCGCATCAACCAAATCAGTAACATCAATATAGTCCCGAATGCATGTGCCATCTGGAGTCTTGTAATCGGTACCTCTAACCTGGATTAGACATCCAAATGTTGAAATAAAATCGATTCATTTGGGTGTGACCAGTTTTTTATAGAGAATTTATATGGTGCGCATCTTAACACATAACAAGTTTATTAGCTCCATGACTTGTGGGTGATGATCACAAATTAATCAGATGGGAAAATATTAAGTCAAGAAAATGTGAAGGGACCTTAAGACCCGGAATGATTCCACGAGCAGCATCAAAACAGGCACCAGATATACGTCCATGCTCACGTAGTTCTGGCCGGGGAGCTTCACCGAGCCTTCCCTCAGGATCAGAACCAATCACATTGAAGTATCTGGAATGTTAAAGAAATCAATTAGTATATAGAGTAAAGGATACTGGCATAGAGGCCCTGTCACGAGATCTTCACTATGCTACTGTACATGCCGTTTCTCAAATTTCGAAAACAATTTTGCAGAGCTGATGAATCCAGAAAATTAGTATTACTAATCTTCAGCGCATAAAAGGAAAGTTTTGCATAAGCGAGTAAAAGACTTGGGCCAAATGTGGATGCCTTCGTTTCATTATGAGACAAGTGTGAGAAAGAGTTAACTATGAGTTACTCTGAAGTTACGACAAAGATACACATTAATATGCTTACCTCAGAATCATGACCGCCATATCTGAGTTCGTATGAAAATCCAGAATCATATCCTCTGCCATTTTCTTGGCTTTTCCATATGGATTTATAGGAAGCTGCACAACATAAAAGGAAACAAGTATGCTCAGAGGACTATGATCGCAAAATATTGCCAATGCACACAGCTCCCATATTGTATTATTTCTAAATATTAGCAACCCAACCTGTGGAGTTTCTTCTGTAATAGGCATGGTTTCAGGTTCCCCATAAGTTGCACATGTACTAGAATAAATCAATGTCTTCACTCCACGAGCTGCCATAGCTTCTAATACAACTAGAGTGTTTGATGTGATATTGTGATAATACCTGTGTTGTAAAAATAGTTTCCTTGGGAATTATGACAAGTAAAAGAAAACATGCATTGCAATTGATAGGGGTGTACGCGGTCGGGTTTGGGCGGTTTTAAAAGAAAAAATCAACCCGACACGACATGATCGGGTGGACAAAATAACAACCAAAAATTACACAATTATCTTTTCAAACCGCGCGGTTCGGTTCGGTCGGGTTAATGAATTTGACGGGTGGGTTAGCGGTTTTAGCTTTTTCCATATTGTTGTTTACTAGTTACTAATTCACTAATTTTTTTTTAGATTTAATTTAAAAATTGAGTTGGTGAATATAGAAAATCAAATGGTGTTATAAATAAAATTCATATAATCATTAATTTATAATTAGTAAAACTCTAATATTATTAAAACTAAAATAAAAATTTAATCATAAATACGTATAACCTATTTTATTAGTTTCAAAAATAAAACTTTGTTGAAGTAGAATAAAAATAAGTGATCGAACAAGATATTTAATTTATTTCACCAAATAAAAGTAAAATATGTAATATTAATATGAATAAATTATCATTGTTAGAAAATATATACCTATGTATTATTTTAAAAGGCTTGTTATTAATCTTTATAATATAATTTGTGTGTATTATATATAAATTAGCGGTCGGTTTGTGGTTTAGGCGGGTTGTAAATTCTAAAACCACCACCCGACCCAAAAGTGGCGGGTGACAACAATATCAAACCGCCACTATTATTTAAAAGTTTAAAACCAACGGTTTGCGGGCGGGTTGGGGCAATTTGAGCGGTTCGGGCGGTTTGAACGGGTTTATATACATCCCTAGCAATTGATATGCCATATTTAAAACTAAAGATAACCACAATATACACTTTTATATCGTCATGCATATTTTCATATTTAGGAGGCATAATGTAACAGTAAAAGTTACTCACTTGAGAGGATCGAGAGTACTCTCTCCAACATACGCTACAGCGGCAAAATGCATTACTGCATCAAATGCATTTTCTGAGAAAATTTTGCGCACCTGAATATCAATAAAGGAAACAAAAGAGGATGTGAAAAGATGTGTACCATACAAAAGAAAATAATAAGAAACAAAGAGAACAATGTTTACCGCTTTCGCATCACCAAGATCAGCATATATAAATTGAAGTCGCCCTGGTTCTGGAAATAGTTGTTCGAGAACCTTAACAGCACCAAGGTTTCCACGTGATAGATTATCCTATGATATGAAAATATATAAGGTCCTCAAAATGAATATGGTAATGAACAATATAGAGGAGAAGTGTCCATATAAGAAAAGTACCACTACAGTGACGCGATACGAATCTTTGAGAAGTCGTAAAGCCGCATGTGAACCAATGTAGCCAGCACCTCCAGTAACTAAAACATGAGTAACGCCTGGTTCATGACTTGAGAACTGTATAAAGACACCAGCAAATATATAAGTAGAGGGCAAATATATAAGTAGAGGCAATTTAACTCAAAACAAGGAAATATGAAGCTGCAGCTACTTGTGGGAATGCTGGCAGAACATAAAGGGTATATCAAATGTAAAGGAAGTCTAACCAAAGCATCAACTAGAGAATTTAAAATTTTCAATTTCTTCAACTTCAAGGCAGTTTAAAGCAAATTTACAAAGATGAGCAAATTCTGGAACCATCCCAGAGGAAATAAATGATGGTCCTCATAGGTGCAGAATATACAATCAGAAGCACCAGAATTGTAGTATACAACAAATGGCTGAGTATGAAGGTGTTGTATCATCTAAAGAACTAAATACTTAAGAAACACTTCATTATTAAAACTTCCCAAGAGTTGGACTTTCATGGAAGAGTTGTCTCTTCCCATATGATTGAGTAACTAAACTTTACATACATGAAATGTATCAGAAAATTATGCACCAATGAGGGGCTCCTTGAGCAAAATAAAGTAATGGTAGTTTGAATTGAGGGGATACAATACATAGAAAGATAAACAGAAGGTTACTTGGCTGGGGTTGTTAAAAGTTGGAGATTGCTTGAGCATAAGAATACACAATGCTGTAAGAGCAGAAACCATAATGATCTTTCCACAAAAACCATTCTTCTTCTTCGGGTCAGCGAAATCCATGCCTGAAAAACAAAGCGAAATCAGGATCAGAATTGATTATATAAAAGTACAACGTCAAATGTGAGCAATAAAAGAAAAGATAAATGCAGTAAAAATGAAAGAAAAGCCAACCTCCTAGAGACACAGATCTATTGGACCTCGGCTGAGTTCTTGTCCTGGTTAAACTCAGCATCGACAAATCTTCTCTTTTACTCTAATTAACTAAATGGTACAAAAAAATCGATTCAACATTAATTGCCAACTGATACGCTCGTGCAATGTGGATTGAGAATCCTCGAATCTGCTGCCATAAAAATGAAAATTGAAACCATGATCAGTAAACAATAAACACAGATGATTAATCAGATAGCTTGTTTCAGGAAAAGGTACATAATTTGACATGGAAGGGAACTAAAGCTGGGCCCTATAGAAAAAGAGGGCATACTAACACACATACAAAAAAAAATCCCATTTTAGATGACCACTATAATCTGATGTAATAATTCAAATTCAGCACCAACCAGGAAAACAAAGAAGACAAAACACAAGAATTTTGAATGATTTTTATGAAAACCATAGCTCATTGAACAAGACAATAGAAGCACAACATGCATTCAAATTCAGTACTCTCGAGATCCACCATATACCAATCAAAATCTCACTTCAATTACACATATCACCAAGAAGAAAAATACAATTGCAAAAGAAGGAAAAAAAAGGTCCAAACTTTTAGACCAAATTGAATAGGCCTTTTGCATCTCAAACTGGGCAATAAACAGTGATAAAATAAAAGTATTTTCCACTAATTTTTTCAGTAATAGTGTGCATGTATGTGAATGATCATGAGATCCAGAAAAGTAAAAGTTCAACCAGTAGAAAATAGGGCTCTGTGATGCAAACACAAAGACAAAGGGCGATGACTTCAATGTTCCCTCAAAAATCATTCAATCACCAAAACAAAATAAAAACCCAGATCAAATTAAAACGAGAACACTCAAACAGGCATTAACCAACAGAGAAAAATATATAAAAAATGAGAAACATACGAAGAGGAGAGAGAGCGGGTGGCGGACGGCGTTGTGCTGTGCTTGGGCGTACGTTTTTGAATTTTGCTGGCAATACCAAAAACTAATATATAATAAATCTCACCTATATATATAGTGCAAATTGCAAATTATGATTTGATTTGATTTGAAATAAATAGTGAAAGGGATTGAATAGAATCATAACCCATCCGTTGGGTTGTGTGTTTTGGAGTGAAGAAAAAGTCCAGGGAAAGGCCAATTAAATCTCTTTTTCCAATATTTTTCTACTTTTGTTTTTCACCTTTTTCATTTAGTTGTCTCTATCTTGATTTTATTTCTTTTTTTAACATTAATTAGTTTATTTTCTACTTTGGTGGTAATGATTTGGAATTTTCAAGTTTTAAGTTTATTGCTCTTCTTTGTGTCATAAATTGGGAAATATTTTTATTTGGAGTCATTTTTTTATGTAACAATCAGTCACATTTTCAGATTTTTAATAATCATCCTAACCAGTGGCGGAGCTAGAGGGGGGCGGGCGGGGGCGGCCGCCCCCCCCAAATTTTTAAAATTTTTAATATGCGTGTATTTAAAATTTTTTAACATATGTATATTTTAAAAAATTTAATATTTCGCCCCCCCCCAAATTTTTTAAAACATCTATAGATAAATATATTTTAAATTTTTTAATATTAGCCACACTTAATTTATAATTGAGACATCTATAAAATTTCAAAACTAAGCCCACAATAATTTTTTATTTTACTTGACCCAACTAATTTTATTCAAAATAAAAGTGGCTCAAACTTATATTGGACCTCAAAAAATGCATTTGCCTAAACTAAGCCCACAATAAAAGTTTGATAAAATAGAAATTATTGATCTAAGTAAAATGTTATGCATAGTTTAGGGGTCCTTGTGCAATATATGGCATAGTGAAAAGTAAAAACCCCATTTCTTCCCAATCCATTTACCCTCACTCATAAACACTTCTCCCAATTTAGGAAAGATTATATAGATCTATGTATTTTTTATTTTTATAACAATTAATAGTTTTAATATAATTTGTTAATTTTGTTATACAATTGTTATTGTTTACTAGTTAGGATTGGGTAATGAGTGTAATAACTAATGGGTAATTGTAATTTCTAAGTTTCTACTATCTAATTACTAATTTTACTACTTTTAGTTTGGGGTTTAAATTTGTTGAAAAACTTAGCACATGATAATTGATAAACATAAATATTTATCTTTTTTTCTCAATCTTGTGAATTTGTAATGAACAAGATTACAAGAAAATCCCAACTTCCAAGCTTTTGAATTTTTTGGGACTAAATTTTGGTTAACTATTTGATTAACCAAAATTAACCGAACCAAACTGTTTGTGAAGTTTTTTGTTGTTGATGATATATGCAAATTAGCTGAAAAGTTATATCCAATTGATTTTAATTGTCAAGAGAGAATGCATTTTAGATTTCAGTTGGAGCTTTTCCAAGTTGATATTAAGAGAAATGAAGAACTTAAAGGTATCTCAAAACTTTCCGATTTGTCCATAGCATTGTCGAAAACAGGTAAGTCGTGTACTAACTTTATGGTTGATAGACTGATTCGACTACTTTTAACTATTCTGATAGATTGATTTGACTACTTTTAACTCTCGACCCGACGTAAAAAAACTCGACCCGACATAAAAAAACTCGACCCGAAATAAACCGATCCACGTCATCATACTTCGACCCGAAGTTCGCCCCCCCCTACTTTCAATTCCTGGCTCCGCCACTGATCCTAACCCATTAAAAACTAAAGTATAATAACACTTTTCATATATGCATAGCTCCATAATGAGAACTTTCTCCTATTACTTTAAACTAATCTAATGTTATTTAAATTTAGTGCTGGGTGTTAAGGTGACTAGGGGACATGTGTGCGAACCCTCTATAGAAATAAAGAAAAAATTATAATAAATCGAATCTAATAAAATCAATTTATCATAAAATTGTTGATATAAATAATATATTCTGATTTTTTTAGGAGGAAGAATGGGGAACATAACTTTATTACAAAAGGAGCTGTCTGTACATTGTACATCTTTCCTACCCTAAAGCAAACAAAATTGAGAGGCCCCCAAACTCTTTAACTTTTAGTTCTATGCTAAAACAATATTTGTGGTTGGTGTATATTAATTGTGACATAGTACATCAGATTTATTCACATTTCACACAACTGAATAGTTTAATACATTACATAGTACTATATTTCTCGAAATTTCTGTTCCTTTTTTTTTTTTCCCTATTAAAAGCATGGCTATGTTAAGTAATTGGTATCTATGATGTAAAATACAATAATAAATCGTGATCAACTTTCACCTTAAAATATCATGAAGATGTTGACAGCACGTTACTATATTATGTAGCCAACGTAAATGCATGTTCAATAATTAAGCAAGTAATAAGAAATAATAACTAAAATATTAGAATTATGTTACCTTGGCTGGCGTAGAATGTATCCAATCATTACAACTATTGTTATTAATGTACAGTTTCATTTAATTTAATACAAATTGAGCGTCAGAAATTTCCAACTGAAAAAGAAACCATGAAATGGGCTTTATAGATTATAATTGGTGGATGAGAGTCTATTGGCCCATGGTTCGCCAGGCCTTGAAACTATTACGGGCCCAAGAAACCATGAAATGGGCTTTATAGTCCGTGGATGAGAGGCTATTGGCCCATGGTTCGTTGGGCCTAGAAACTATTACGGGCCCAGGAAACCTTCATATATATCCAAGTCCAAAGCAATGTTGCGGGTTCACAAAATCTCACATTAATAATTGTGACGAACTAATAAAATAAACATCGTTCAATCACCACTCCAATATAATATTTTGGGCCTGCAAAATAAGTAATACTTAAACTATAAATTTCTAGGTCAATATAAGTATTTTGAACCTAGTGGTTCAGTGAAGAATAGAACTGGAAACTGAAAATAAATAAATAGATATTGAAGTACGAATGGCAGGTAAATTAAATTACCTCTCAAAATAGTCAAAGTACTGTGTGCAATTTAAATAAGTGGGCCAGCCTTGGGAATTCGACCGTTGGTTGGTGGCTTACACGTCATCAGTCTCATTGTATCTCGGCCGTCGATGCACAGTTCTCCATGAGAGATTCAAAATTTCAAAATTCAAATGGGCAACTGGAATAAGAAGGAAAAAAAGGCAGCTGAGACACAGACACAGTACCCCTTTTTACTCTTCACAGTTTCAGATGCATAAATAATCAGACCAGACCAGAAAATTAAATTAAATTAATTGATTTCATTCTAGGAACTTTTAAAGCTCATTATTTATCCAGTCATTCATTCTCTCACTTTCTGTCACTCTCAACTTGAATTGCATTTGCATGCGCTTAAAGAGTGAGTATTAGTGTAATAAAAACAAAAAGTCCTTGCTTTTTGGCTTCTTTAATTTGATTTCATTCTGTCTGCGGGAAACACAACCCCGCTCCTATGAACACTCTGTTATTTTCTTATCAAAGAAACATCTTTTAGTTGAGTCTCTTTTTGATTTTTGATTCTCACATTTGCTTGCACCAGGGGTTTTAAGGTTGTTCATTTGCTTTTAATACAATTTGATTGTATTGGCACTTTCGAGTTTGATTCTTTTTCATGATGAGAGAAGAAAACCCAACTGAAACCAGAGTGAAAACATCAAAATTTGTCGATCAAAACCAGGTTCCAAAGGGTAACAATCACAGCAATGTGAAGGCAAACAGCAATTTCTCAAAGATGAAATCTTCATGGGGTTCTCACATTGTGAAGGGATTCTCAGCTGCAGAAAAGAAAACCAAAACCCGAGTATTACAAACCACTGCTAACACCAAGAAATTGCCCCTCAACAGCTCTGAAATCGCAAACCAGAAGACTCAACCAATCCCTCCAAATTCGAGAACCAAAAGATCTCTGATTGGCGATCTTTCATGTTCAGTAACTGCTACTACACAAGTGCACCCACAAACAGTTCACAGCCTGAACAAGACAAAAGCTGAAGACTTGTTCCTTGAAATCGATCATTTGAGGAATCTGTTACAAGAATCAAAGGATAGGGAGCTGAAGTTGCAGTCTGAGTTGACGGAGTATAAGAAAAATCCAAAGGTGTTAGAGCTTGAGAGGGAGCTTGAATTAAAGAAGGGTGAATTTGATGGTCTTGTCAAGAGAGTGGGATTGATTGAACATGAAAAGGAGAACCTTTCCGTACAGCTGGTATCTTTGGCTTCTGTTATGGGAAAGCAGGATGAGCTATCAGAAAGCAAATTGCATGATAGCGTTGAGATGGAAGTTTTGGAGTTGAGGCGTTTGAATAAGGAGCTGCAGCTTCAGAAGAGAAATCTGGCTTGCAGGATTTCTTCTTTGGAATCCCAGTTATCCACTCTTGCCAAACTCTCTGAGGTATTTGTTTTAATCAGCTTGATATTGAATGCACCACCCATTATTCTCATATATCAAATAAAGAAGATTATATTACTAGTATAATTCCGAGTCTGTTAATTCAATAATCCTAAGGAATCGGTGAAAATTTTTAGCTACTGAAGTTCAATTCAGTTTCCATACATTTCCCCTGAATTCAAGAAGTATTGTAATTAAGGATTTTCAAGAGGGAAGAAATGTTAATTCAAACTTGGGATGATTGAGTTGGTTTTTCATTTGCTGGTCTAACTCAGAATTGTTTATCTGCAGATTGACACTGTTGAGAAGATTAAAGCAGAGGCTTCTTTGCTAAGGCATACTAACCAAGATCTATGCAAACAAGTGGAAGGTCTTCAAATGAGCAGGATGAATGAAGTTGAGGAGCTTGCTTACCTGAAATGGGTTAATTCATGTTTAAGAGACGAGTTACGCAATTGCACTGATAATCCATCGAGCCCGAATTCAGTTGAGAAGAGCAGGGAGTCCACTTGCTTGTCACCTTTTCAAAGTGATGAAGATTCTGAAAACAGTGCAACAAAGAAGTTATATCTTATCAAAAAGTTTAAGAAATGGCCTATTACTGATGATGACTTTCAACAAATAAAATACGCAGATAATTTTGTTAATCGTAGTTTTGATGAATCAGTAAGAAGGCACTCTATTAGCGGAACAAATTACTGTTCTGAAGATGTGATACTTAACAAGAAACGGATATCTGATAGTTTTATATGTTCTAAGGAAGCTGATAAGAGGGGAGAAATGCTAGTTACACAGAAATATGACTTGGAAGTTTGTAAGTTGACAGCTTCGTTAGATGTTGAGAAAAGAGCTTTAAGAATCCCTAATCCACCTCCACGGCCTTCATGCAGTGGATTAACGGCACCTAAACAAGAAATTTCAGCTCAAACTCAACCTCCACCACCCCCTCCTCCACCACCCCCTCCAAAAGTAATGTCTAGAAGTGTAACGGGGACGGTGCAGCGGGCCCCACAAGTTGTCGAGTTTTATCACTCGCTCATGAAGAGGGACTCTAAGAAAGATTGCTTAAATTCGGGTTCCACAGACGGATCAGATGTTGCAAATGTTCGTAGTAGCATGATTGGTGAAATTGAGAACCGGTCCTCTCATTTGCTTGCGGTAACTACTTTTTTTTTCCCTCTTATAGTCCTTGTTTTATAGTAAGAATTTAGTAGCTAAAAAACAGAATATCATGAAAAGAATGGTGTTGACAAATTTTTTTTACCAGATAAAGGCAGATGTTGAGACTCAAGGCGAATTTGTGAATTCTCTGATAAGAGAGGTCAATAATGCAGCGTATCGAGACATTGAAGATGTTGTTGCATTCGTGAAGTGGCTCGATGATGAACTTTGCTTTCTTGTATGTTTCCTTTCGAACATGAAATGATGTTAAATAATTAGTTACTCTAATAATTACTACCAGTTAATCTTCCCCTGTTTTGACTTGTCTTGTAGGTGGATGAAAGGGCAGTTCTGAAGCACTTTGAGTGGCCAGAAAAGAAAGCTGACACATTAAGAGAGGCGGCATTTGGATATCGAGATCTAAAGAAATTGGAGCAAGAAGTCTTAAACTATAAGGATGATCCTCGTTTGCCTTGTGACATTGCATTGAAGAAAATGGCTGCTTTGTCTGAGAGGTAAAGCTATAGCCAGAATGCAAATTGAGTATCTTGACTAATCTAAGGTTGTTCTTTTCTTACCGTAAATCGAAATATTTTTGTCAGGATGGAGCGCATTGTGTATAGTATTCTTCGAACGAGAGATTCGTTGATGAGACATTGCAAGGAGTTCAATATTCCTACAGACTGGATGCTAGACATGGGAATTTTAAGCAAGGTTTGAATTGAAATCTTATGGACTTATAGGTTCACAAAAGTTATATCACCTTTTATACAGTACATAAATGAATTTTGTGATGATTTCAGATCAAGTTTGGGTCTGTTAAACTGGCTAAGATGTACATGATGAGAGTGGCAATGGAACTTCAGTTTAAGGGAACTTCAGACAAAGATTCTTCCCTGGATTATATGTTACTCCAGGGAGTGAGATTTGCTTTCAGGATTCATCAGGTTTGTTCACTTTTCAACAAGAATTGTCAAAAACCAATCATAAACAAAAGATTCTTATGTGTGAAAAATGTGCAGTTTGCTGGAGGATTTGATGCTGAAACCATGCATGCATTTGAGGAGCTTCGAGACCTTGCTGTCGTTTTGAACAAAAACTGAGTTTGGTTTTGCTCTGTCTTGGCTTACAACCTCAGTAAGCATAACAGATTCTATTTGAGCAAAATCAGAGTGGACAGATAATTATGAGCTTGCTGAAAACTTCAGTTTTGGTTTCAAATAAGTAATACTGTAAACAGATTGAATTTTGGGATATTTACTTCCCTGAAATATTTTTCTTATGAAAGATTTTGTCTGCCATTTAATTCTGAAGCACATAAACTGCAGTTTGGATATGTTTTCACTTTCATTCAATTTGCACGATATCTATATAAACTGCGTATGCGGACATAAACAGTTCCTAAAAGATACAAGATCAAACAATGTTGATGAGAAGGAAGAAAGAAAATTGAAAAAAACAAAAAAGAATAAATCAGCCTTTCTTGGATAATAATTCACTACCTCAGATGTTTTGATCATATCACTAGCTGCAGAGCACTCTGATATCATGGTATCTATAAGACGACCATAAGCCATTGGAAATATGATTCTCTTCTATTGTTAAAAGAAATTCTTTACAGTAAAGTATTACACTCAACTCAATCATCTGTGTAACAGGAAATAGTAACGCAACTGTAGAAAGACCAAAATATAGGTGTTACATGCACTATAAGAACAGAAAAAGAAAAGACCAGTTATCTCTACCTATACAGTATACATGACAAGCCAAACTCACCTCTCTATGTCCTCAGAAGACCAAATTGATAAAAGATAAAATTAAAACAATTTATATCTTCCAGATCTGCACATCTCCTTAAATACTTGTCTCGATTTCTGCTTTCCCTTAAGCTACTGCGGTAAGAGATATTGTTGGGTGCACTATTAGTTGATGCAAATATTCCTGATGTTATATGGCCAACTTCCACTTTTAATCACCAATAAACCTCCAAAAGGATCAGGTTTTTATAAGGACTTTGGAGAGGGAGGGCGATTTCAACCTCCTTGCTGAAACAAAGTATAATCTGAGCTGGATTCATTTTTTGTGACCTGCATGAAATTGTCATTACTTTTCATGGAAAATGATATATACTATGTGCCAGACTACCATAATGAAAAATATTCTAAGTTGATTTGATTTAGTGAAAAAAACCAATATATCCAACGGCATGGACCAGATCAGAGCAATTCCTTCTTTACTATTAAACGGGCGAGAGAATGGTGTTTAACAACTATTGTATGCTTGTAAATGTGACTATTCCAATCTTTCTGAATTAGTTTACCAAATATTCAACTTTGCCACTGGGAAATGTGATAGGCATAAATACAAACCTCATTTGTGCGCGACGATCCAGTAGGCAAAACAGGAACTAGTGAACTCCAAAGAACTGGGTCAGTTAAGGGGTCAATATTATTGTAGCTGGTAAGAAGCGGAGCAGATAGAAGAGTAGCCAATGGATACGCATTCCTCTGAATAGGTAAACCCTCACTCATCCCATATGCAGGACCAAGCAGCTCACTTTCACCATCATGACATGATTTCTCAACTGTCTTCCCAAGGTCAATTTTGTTGATATTAGTTTGGTCTTTATTCTCATCGTTTTCGTCCCTTTCTTTCTTTTTTAAGGTCTTCTCTTGGAGGCTCTTGTATGCTGCTGACTTCGACAAAATGCTCATTGCTGATATTGTTTTATGCTTCGCTCTTTCTGGAGACAAACCTAGATGTGGCACTTCATAAGGTTGAGTAGGCTTGATAGACTGCTCAAGAACTTTAAGTTCACTAGCAATGTCATCCGAATAGCCAGGATTTGTTTCATCTAATGATTTTGAATGGAAATCGGTCTGACGAGATTTATTTGGGCCCCACCATTTAATGTAATTTGACAAATCAATCTTCCTGTCTGTGCAATAACCACCTGTATAATCACTTCCTGTAGTTGTTTCATCACCTGCACTTTCAGTAGTAGTGAATTCAGGTTGGCACATGATTCATTAGGGGGGAGGAAAGAAGAATAGGGGAAAGAGAATGTCAATGAAAGAGATTCTTTATCATGGTAAGCTTACAAACAAATTTATTCCAGAATTCAGTGTCATGCTCACCATAGAGTGTATTGTTAATGTGGTCGGCTCCAGGCGCTCGACCGAATTGTGTATCCCACTTACTGTACCATAGAGAGATTTGTAAGTAGGATCATAAAGAAATCCAACGTTCAGCTTGTAAAATCTATTCAGGCATCAAAACCTAAAGATGGCCTCTCAGCCTAAAGTGGAAACTTAAAGTGCCAACAAACAAAGAATAATAGGTGAACTTAATTTTTTTGTAGTGTCCACTGTCCAGCTATGCTTGATATTACCAGTTTACTGCACGAGAGTATACCTGGAAAGGGGCCGATATTTGGAAATTCCCCTTGAGAAACCACTACTCTTTCTGCAGAAGATTCACTCTATAAGAACTAAGATTCTATTATGAATGACAAAAATTAAATAGAAAAACTAACCTTTGAAGTGAAGAACTACGAATGAAAAAGAAAAAATTTCAAAAACTAACCTTCGAAGTGATGCAAGGTAATCCTCTCTTGACACATTCTGCATTTCACCGAGGTCCCTTGTATAATCTGTCACCTACACATCCCGATTAATCATGGACAAAAACAAAGAAAATGTAAAAGAAAAAAATAATCTTTTACAGAGCCAAAGAATCAAAAGTAAAGGAAATTTATACAATTAATTAATCAGACGTAACCAAACGTTTCAGAAACTTCTTACGGGAAAATTGATGAGTGTTCCAGGCCCCCAATATTTTAGAGCGGCTAGATCATAGGCTCTTGCTGCCGCTTCCTCCTCATCATATGCACCTATAACGATTTTGGATGCAAGAAAATCAATGTGATGTTAACACCTCGTCTCCAATTATGCTCCAATAGATATATTAACCAAATTACTTACCCAAATAAACTGTCCGAGCCAATCACGAACCAGTATTTGATTTCCCAGCAATAAACAGAAGAGAAAAGGAAACATGAAACCAATAAGATCCTTGCTTCGCAAAATTGGAAAATCTAGTTAGCATCACGTAATCGATTATGTGCCAGAGGATAAAATTCACCTTGCTTTCCTTTCTTGTTCTGGTTTTGATTCCAGGTACTTTTATCCCAAAGGTGTGCTTCATAACGACCAGTCCATCGATGCCTATTCTCAAGGCATTACAAAGCAAAATAAAAACCTTTAATAAATTAGTAAAAGCATAAATTAAAGTGAACGAGATTAAGCTTTCTAGCAAGATACCAAGCTAGCCTATTATAGTACTTTACTCTTCAAATGCTGTACCTTGCTTTGCTCTAACAGCTAATCATTATCAACTCTCATTGCCAGAATATTCTGATCACTATACAAATTGAAATCTGGCCTGTATAGAACCTTAAGCCTCACAATCTGTACCTTGATCTAACAACTAGCATTACCAATTCTAAAGGCAAAAATTTCAATCACATATCATAACAAAAAAACTCCGATACTTGCAAGAACAAGTAACAATCAACCAAGCTTAGTAGTGCACGCCACATGTTCGACATACCTAGTAACGCCTCTATAAATGGAGCTGCGTTTGCCTGCGGTGCAAGGAGGCATCTTACTGATACGCTCTTTCGCCGTACAGCCTCTCTCTTTCTTAGCTTTCTTCAATCCTCTGTACAGCAACAACTGATCACTACTGAACGACAGCAGCGCTCCCGAGATATCTCCGGCGCCGGTATCTTCGAGCTTTGCAATATGATCCAATGAAGTGCCAGCCATGATTGCGAATTGCGATTATTGAAACCCTAAGACTTGGAAGAATTATGAGAGAGAAATCAGAAGTGTGTATAGTGTCAGTAGTGGAGTGGTTTGGTTTTTACTTCGTACGGTGAAATCTACAGGGGACGGACGCGTAAGGACGAAAATGACCTGGAAGAATTTGTTAATTTTGTCGGGGTTGTAAGTTTCTTCGGTAACCTTTTAAGTTGCAACGGCTACGAGGGGGATATATATAGTCAAAACACGTGGCAATGATATTCTTACTGAATTTAATTATTTAGGCCGAGGCCCAAAAAATAACGGGCCGAATAGAAATTGGGTTATGCTCAGACCATTAAGGCTCAAAGAAGGCCCATATTCACTTGTCAAACATTCTTGTATTAACATTGACGGGTCTCGCCTAGTGGGCCGGTCTAGTCATATAGGCTTCATGATGTAGTGTAGTCCATGAGAAGCTCATATCATTTGGATCGACTTGTATCTTTCATAACCATAATTGGATCTAAATGAATCCTATTATAAATCTAGCGAATGTATAAATTAAATACCTTTTTAATTAGGTCTAAACTTTCAAAATAGGCATTTATCATTTATATTAAGTATAAATATGACATTTGATTCAAATTATTACTTTGGACTTAATTATAGTACTGAGCCAAAACTTATGTGGATATCTTTTTCATAAGTGTGTAAGATTACAAAAACTAGCTAAATCTAATTATAGATCAAAGTCAACCAAGGAAATTATGATCTGTAATATTGCAATTACCAATTCCTGAAATTGGATTTCAATTTAAAATTTAAAATTCAAATTCAACACCCTAATAACCAAAAATAAAAAAATTTAAAAATCTTAAGCAAAATAGAAAATGGACAGATCAGCATTGTTAATGTAAATTAAAGAGGGCAGAATCAGATACAGCGTATCCCAGATTTCACCCACCTATATAAAAAAACAATAAATATATATTTTTATTAATCCCCCAAACAGTTTCTGTTTCATTGCTTTCTTCTCCCCTTCTCTCTCTCTCTCTCTACGTACGCAGTAACACAACACACACACACACACACATATATATATATGAAGCCATAAACCATTATTATTTCCTCACAAACCCTAATTCTCCATTCGTTTTCATCCTTACATAGATCAGAATTTACAATGTCGGGGTTATGGAGCAAGATGAAGAAAGCAATGGGGTTCAAGAGCACCATTCCACCTCACTCTTCACAGATTCCGCCACGTATCCCCGATCAATCGGATTCTCGATCCAATTCATCGTCACGTTCCTCACGTAGCGTCGCCTCTAGCACGCGTTCATCCAAGGTTTGTTTATTCAGTACACCTAATGATCATCGTCTTCTGAAATTGTTTGATTTGTTTTTTTGTTTTTCGACGGCGCTGATTTAGGTTTTTTGGCGAGATAGCTGATTTTCACGGATGATTATTTTTTTTCTTTTGCCGCGACTTATGATATAAACTGTGACAACTGTGTTTCTGTAAGAACTCAGCCAAGATTTTATTATAGAATCGTGTTTATACAATACAATCGGAATTCAATCGGCTAACCGAATGATTATTCACAACAAAGCTCTACAATTGATTAAGACAACAATGTCAACTTCGCAATCAGTTCCACAGCTCGCAGCAATGTCGATGATTCAAACCTGCAATTAACCAGACGTTACTTGAAGCACAAGATTGAAGGAAGTATGGAAGGGGAAAGAAGTAACATACAGCTTATTCAATCTCAAACTTGATGCTTCCCCTTCTAATTGTTGTATTTATACCCTCGAATCCGCAACTGAAATTCCCGCTAAATTCAACTAAAGTCAGAGTCCACGTGGCGTGTCTTTACTGGTTATTTTGAGAACACGCTTATTCGATATTCAAAAGACGCTTATCCGCATGACAAACCCTTCCCCTTAACAAAGGTTTGACCCCAAACCTTGATCTGGGGAAATTGTTCAGAGATTGAAAGCCAATCTTCCCATGTAGCCTCCTCCAAAGGTAAATGAGCCCACTGGATCAGCACTTGTCCCACTGCGCGATTATTCTTCTTAATCAAACGTCTATCCAAGATTGCCACCGGCTCCAAGATAGCCGTACCCTCTTCATTCAAAATTGGAAAATCAACGGCGACCCGAGCATTGGGTCCGACTGATTTCTTAAGTAACGATACATGAAAAACAGGATGTACTTTAGCTGTGGGAGGTAAGTTCAGCCTGTAGGCTACCTTACTGATTTTCTCAATGATTTCCCAAGGTCCACAATACTTCGCACTCAACTTCCATGAGTGCTTAGCTCGCAAAGTATACTGCTTGTAGGGTTGGAGTCTAAGGTATACCCAGTCCCCCACAGTAAACTCCCGTTCACTTCTCTTTTTATCCGCATTTTGTTTCATACGATTTTGCGCAGTCACCATACATTCCTTCAGCTCTTGCACCAATTTCTGTTGTTGTTGTTGGGCATGCTCGACGCCTGTTACCTTGCAGGGTTGGTAAGGTCCCAGGCTAAAGTGATCCGGTTTATAGCCATATAGTGCCTCAAAGGGGGTCATGTTAATACTAGTGTGGTAACTAGTATTATACCACCATTCAGCCAGGCCAACCCATTTCGCCCATTGCTTGGGTTGTCTACTGCACATACAACGCAAGTAGTTCTCTAAGCATTGGTTGACCCTCTCGGTCTGTCCATCAGTCTGCGGGTGGTACGCAGTGGACATTGCCAGCTTAATTCCCAGTGAATTCATTAGTTCCTTCCAGAATTGGCTGGTAAATATCTTGTCTCGATCAGTAGTTAAGGTAGCTGGTAAACCATGTAACCTGTAAACCCCATCCATAAAAGCCTTGGCTACTTTTGAGGCAGGTAGAGGGTGTGACAAGGCTAGGAAATGACTGTACTTAGTCAGCCTATCTACCACAACTAAGATAGTGTCCTTACCCTCAGAAACCGGCAATTGCTCAATAAAATCCATGCAAACATGATGCCAAGCTTGCTCAGGCACTGGTAAAGGGTTGAGTAAACCAGGGTAGGCAACATGTTCTCCTTTGCACAATTGACAGGTATGGCAACCTTCTACAAATGAGATAACATCCTTAGCTGCTTCAGGCCAGTAAAATAGGAGTTGGAGCCTCTTAAGGGTGGCCTTTCTGCCTGAATGACCTCCCAATGATGAGCCATGTACAGATTCTAAAATCTGTTCCCTCAATCCTTGGCTTTTTCCCACATAGATTTTTCCTCTATACTTCAGTACTCCACCCTTAAATGAGAAATAAGATACATCCCAAGGTCTCATAATACAATTGGTTATAGCCTGCTTAACCTCTTCATCCCCCTCATAGGACTCAATCAGTTGAGTAAGCCAAGCAGGTTGCACAGCAGTGAGCATTTGGCATTGGAGGACTTGTTCTTCCATGGATTGATCTTCCCTGCCTAACCTAGACAGAGCATCTGCGGCTTTATTCTCCAGGCCTCTCTTATACTCAATTTTGTATGAAAACCCCATTAGTTTGGCAATGTACTTCTGTTGTAAAGCAGTCGTGATCTTTTGTTCCAGCAAGTATTTGAGGCTCTGCTGGTCAGTTCGAATGATAAACTCAGCAGCCACCAGGTAATGTCTCCATCTATCAACAGCTAAGATAATGGCTAGAAATTCTTTTTCATAGATAGATAGGCCCATGCTCTTAGGACCTAGGGCTTTGCTAAGGTAAGCTAAGGGATGTCCTTCCTGCATAAGCACAGCCCCTATACCTCCATAGCAAGCATCAGTTTCAAGGACAAAAGGTTTTCCATAGTCAGGTAAAGCCAACACAGGAGTTGAGGCCATTGCTGTCTTTAGGGTCTTGAAAGCTCCTTCAGCTTGATCAGTCCACTGAAATTGACCTTTTTTCAACAGTGTAGTGAGTGGTTTTGCCAAAATACCATAATGTTGCACAAATTTCCTGTAATACCCTGTTAATCCCAGGAACCCTCTCAAGCTTTTCACAGATTTAGGGCTTGGCCAGTCAATCATGCACTGAATCTTAGATGGATCAGCAGCCACCCCTTCTTGGGTAATGATATGGCCTAAATATTCAACTTGCATCTGGCCAAAAGAGCATTTTGATCTTTTGGCTACCAACTGGTGTGACCTCAGCTTCCCAAACACTAACTGGAGTTGTTTTAGATGTGTACTCCAATCCTTACTGTAGATAAGGATATCATCGAAGAACACTAGCACAAAGTCTCTCAAGTATTCCTGAAATACTTCATTCATCAAAGATTGGAAGGATGCTGGTGCATTAGTGAGCCCAAAGGGCATCACTAAGAACTCATAGTGACCTGTAACTGTTACAAAGGCAGTCTTAGGAATGTCAGCTTCATGTACTCTGATTTGGTGATAACCGGCTCTTAAATCAATCTTTGAAAATACAGTTGCCCCTCTTAGTTCATCCAATAATTCCTCAATCAGAGGTATAGGGAAGCTATCCTTGATTGTAATAGCATTAAGCCTCCTGTAATCCACACAAAACCTCCAGGTGTTATCCTTTTTCTTCACCAACAGGACTGGTGATGCAAAAGGACTGCAACTAGGTTGAATTATGCCAGATTGTAACATCTCCTGCACCAGCTTTTCTATCTCTTGTCTTTGCACATAGGAGTACCTGTAGGGTTGTTGTTTGATAGCTTGAGCTCCTGGTTGGAGGCTGATCTTATGGTCATGCTTCCTGTTAGGGGGGAGGGATGTAGGTTCTGCAAAAATGTCACTATAAGTTTGAAGTAGGTCACCCAATTCCTCATTTTGATCTGTCGGATCTGCAGTTAGTACTACTGAATTCTGTTCCCCACTCATTATATATAGCTGACATACTGAAAAATAGTCTCCTTTACCCAATAATTTGGACACCTTCTCCCCACTAATCATCTTAAAGTCAGCTTCTAATTGAACCCCTTGCAAGGATACTGGCCGGCCGTCTCTCATCATTGATACTTTTTGTTGGTCAAAGTCGAATGTAACCGGTCCAAACTCCCTCATCATATCCACTCCCAGCACCATATCGCACCCTCCTAGCTTTAACATGCGCATGTCTGCTCGGAAATCATACTCCCCCATTTTCCAAGTGAATTGTGGGCATCGCGTATTGCACTCTAATTTATTACCGTCGGCCACCGTCACAAGCAACGGATTCGTGTACTCAATCTGTTGGCCGGTCCTTTTAGCTACGTTCGGGTCAAGGAAGCTATGTGTGCTTCCCGTATCCACCAATATAGAAATGGTGTTATTTCCAACGCGGCCTAGTAACTTGATGGTATCTTGCACTCGGTTTCCTGCTAAAGCGTGCACTGATATCAGGAGGTCCCCTTTGTCTTCGCCGGACGAATAATCGGTCAAATCCTCAGTTTCTTCTTCCTTTTCACTGGCCACAATAGTGAATAATTGTTTACATTTATGCCCGAAATAGTAGGGCTCGTCGCAGTTAAAGCATAACCCCTTCTTTCTCCGGTTATCTACCTCTTCTGGACTCAATCTCTTCAGAGGTAATTGTTTGGTTTTCTCTTCTTGTACAGTATTCGCCCTGTTACTCGACTGTACCGGTACATACTTGTTGCTTTTCTGCCCAAGTGTGTTGTTGTTAGGTTTGATATTCCAGTTTCGCTGCACTTTCGCCACTGCGTCCAACGAAGTCTCCTGTAGTTTAGCATAATGTGCGGCTTCGCTCAGTGTGGAAGGCCTAAACATTTGTACCACCGCCTTTATTTCCTCATTGAGCCCACTGATAAAGCTGTGCATAAAGTACTCTTCGGTAAGGTTTCGGTTCATGCCAATCATGAATGATTTCAATTCTTCAAATTGTTCTAGATATGCAGCTACTGCTCCTGTTTGTCTTAGTTTGTTAAAGTCTCCAATAATACTCCCCTGTCCAGCCTCTAAGAACCTCTCCAGCACCAATTCACAAAACCGTTCCCAAAACATGTTCTCCCTACCTTCCATGTAATCTTGATACCATATATCAGCTTTACCTTCCATGTTAACAGCTGCTAATATGATCTTCTCATAATCGGATAAAGGATTTACGAGGAAGTATTTGTTGCACTTCCGAATCCAACTTTTCGGTCCTGTACCGTCAAACCGAGGAAAATCAAGCTTGACTCCTCTTGTGAAGTGTGGTACAGGTGTACCCTGCCTATTGTTGGTGTGGCCGTTAGTTGCTGGATCGTTGTGGTTTGGAGCTCGCGAATGACTAGCTAGCAGCGGCGAGGAAGGTCCGGACTGCATTGGCGGTGGATCTACCGGTGATTTATCACGTGCATTGTTCAGATTCTTAGCGAAGGCTTCAAATTGTAATTGCATCATCACTCTCATCTCCTCCATCATTTCGCCCCGCTGCTGACTCCACTGTTCAGTTAGTTCGTCGATTTTTTGTTCCAGTTCTTCGAACTTTCCTGCTTCGATTCGACCTTGCGCTTTCGTCATCGATTCGTTATCTTCCTCAGGACCGACGCTCTGATGGCCAATTGTAAGAACTCAGCCAAGATTTTATTATAGAATTGTGTTTATACAATACAATCGGAATTCAATCGGCTAACCGAATGATTATTCACAACAAAGCTCTACAATTGATTAAGACAACAATGTCAACTTCGCAATCAGTTCCACAGCTCGCAGCAATGTCGATGATTCAAACCTGCAATTAACCAGACGTTACTTGAAGCACAAGATTGAAGGAAGTATGGAAGGGGAAAGAAGTAACATACAGCTTATTCAATCTCAAACTTGATGCTTCCCCTTCTAATTGTTGTATTTATACCCTCGAATCCGCAACTGAAATTCCCGCTAAATTCAACTAAAGTCAGAGTCCACGTGGCGTGTCTTTACTGGTTATTTTGAGAACACGCTTATTCGATATTCAAAAGACGCATATCCGCATGACAGTTTCCTAATGGCCTGCAAATTTTTTCTTTATTTCCGAAATTGAAACGGATGTGTGTGTATGGATGGAAATGTCCGTCGAGTTCTTGTGCCTTTGTTGCTTTTATTTTACCAGATTTTGTCATATATTGATGCGTTGAAATTCTTATATTTAGGATTGTGACTAAAATATTGGGAGGGGATTTGCTTCTTGTGATTTGATTTATTTTAATAACTCGTTGATTTAGCCATTGCGATCGTGCTGAAATGTCAATGTTGTCCTTAGATTTGCCTTATTGCTCAGTCAAGTCCGAGGTTTTATTGGTCAATCCGTAGGATGAATGCAGTTTGTCTTGTAGAAAGTTCCCCTTTTTACTATTCTTTTTGTGAAAGTCAAATTGTGCTTTATTTTGACCAACTTTGTTTAAACCTTGAGATAAAAGTCCAGCAGCAAAGGTACATCTGCTGCAGCATGTTGTTTACTGCTATTAGACTTTTTCCCTTTTTATTTTTAATTTATATTGGGGTTTTCATGAACATTCTCATTCCAATTTCCGAAAAGAGCGAAAATTTCTGGTTCTTTGTTTACAGGTGCGGATCATCTCTATTGTCAGTTGCTATTTTTACATTTGTGATGTAGTCACACTGTTTTATTGTATTCAAACTCATTAATTATCATTATGATAACATATTTGGTCAACTGAGAGTGATCACATGAACATATAATCCAATAAACTCGCACCAGTCACACTCTTTCTTATCTCTATCACTGCAAATTATATTGAATGCTACATAGTCCTCCATGTTTATCTGCAGTACTTTGAAAATGATGCTTCTCTTTCGTTGACAATTAGCTGAAAAGTTTCATGATTAATTAATAAGTTTTCAATAGCTTTTATCTTTCAGCGATCAAGGATATAATTAAATAGTACCGTTCTTATGTATATGTCATTTTAGCTGTTACTTTAATGTATCATGTGTGTGAGACATATAGATGCAAATTTATCATTTATAAACTGATGTTTATTTGAAAAATTTATGTGTTTCCTTGTTACTGCTTCAAGGTTTCACAAATATAATTTTAATTCAACGTGTCAAAACACAATTATTTAAACTTTAAATGTTACAGAAGACCTGTGCTATTTGTCTTGGGAATGTGAGGGGCGGGGTTGGTCAGGCCATCTTCACTGCCGAGTGCTCTCACTCTTTCCATTTCAGCTGCATTGCTAGTAGCGTCAAACATGGAAATTACAGTTGCCCCATCTGCCGCTCTCAATGGAAAGAGATTCCTCTCCAACTGACCAGCAACCCTTCTGATGCCAACCGTAATGCCACTGGTGGAGCCCGTGTCTCTCCCTATCAGGCCTCAGTTGAAGATTACTCTGCTAATATTGCTCGTGCTCCACAACAGCAATACCAACACCAACCTGAACCCGTTTGCTTCTCTGATGATGAGCCTCTTCTTGTTGTCTCCACTGATCTATTGTCGCCCCCTTCATATGCACCAGCAAATAATGTATCTATCAAAGGCTTCCCTGAAGTACCTGCTGTGGCTGCTAAAGAGTCTGTTTCTGAGTTTGCAGTTCTTGTTGGTGTTCATGCGCCACCTCTCTTAGATGATGCTCGTAGAGTTGAGCGTGCACCTATCGACCTTGTCACGGTTCTTGATGTCAGTGGTAGCATGTCTGGCTCAAAGCTATATCTTCTAAAGCGTGCTGTTTGTTTTGTCATTGAAAACTTGGGACCCGCCGACCGGTTGTCCATTGTTTCCTTCTCATCCTGTGCAAACAGAATATTCTCTCTGCGTAGGATGACTGATGCAGGTCGTGAAGATGCTAAGCTGGCTGTTAATTCACTTTTTTCAGGTGGCGGGACTGATATTGTGGAGGGACTAAAAAAGGGGGCACGAGTTCTTGAAGAAAGAACCGAAAAAAACCCAGTAGCAAGCATTATTCTGTTATCTGATGGAAGAGATACATACAACTGTACCAATAGCAGTACACGTGGCGCTCAGCAGAACCAGACTTCGTCTAATCCCACACAGGTCCTTCAGTACTTGAACCTGTTGCCTCCTTCCATATGTCCCAACAATAGAGAACCACACACCGAGGCTCCAGGGTCCACTTTCCCAGTCCACACTTTTGGGTTTGGTGCAGATCATGATTCTTCCGCTATGCATGCTATATCTGATGCATCATGTGGCACTTTTTCCTTTATTGAGTCAGTTGGCATGCTGCAGGATTCTTTTGCTAGGTGTATTGGAGGTCTCCTAAGTGTTGTGGCTCAGGAGCTTCGCCTCACTATCACATCAGCTTCGCCCGGGGTCGAAATTGGTAAAATTCCCTCTGGGAAATACTCAAGTGAAATTTCTGACCACAAACTCCAAGGCATTATAAACGTCGGAGACTTGTATGCCGACGAGGATAAAGAATTTATTGTCTATTTATCGGTTCCTGTATGCTCAAATGATGTGGAAACAACACCACTTCTGAAAATCTCATGTTCTTACAGAAACACTGCATCCAATGATATGGTACAGCTGGAAGGTGATAGAGTCGAGATACGCCGCCCTAATGTTCTGTCCCCAGAAGATACTGTAATAAGCATTGAGGTTGATCGCCAGAAAAACCGTGTGTGTGTGGCTGAAACTATTGCAGAAGCACAGCAAATGGCTGAAACAGGGGATCTAAGTGGTGCACAGTCTTTGCTGACACACAGGAGATCAATTCTCATTGCCTCTGCATCAGCTCAAGCTGGTGATAGTCTCAGTGGCTGGCTTGAAGCCGAGCTGATGGAAATTAGGGCGAGAATGGCAAGTATGGAGATGTATGAGCACACTGGTCGTGCATACGTGCTATCGGGATTGAGTTCACACTCTTGGCAGAGAGCCACAACTAGAGGTGATTCTACTACACAGACGACTCTTGTTACAGAAAATGGAAGCTCAAGCTATAGTGCACCGGTAGGGTATGATACTCCATCAATGGTTACCATGATTTCAAAGTCGCAAAATCTGGCCCCCGTCTATCCTAGAGAGCAAGGTAGTCGACAAAACAAGAGCACAAATTTGACCGGAAAGTGAATTTTTATTCATTGATTAGTTTTCAGTTTTCGAGTAGGATCACTTATCACACAACTGGTACAAGGACAGCCTACTTGTGTGATATGGGAAATTTTATTCATTTTTTAGGAGCTACATTTAGTATTCTGCTCATTGTTTTTTTTTGTTTTTTTTGTTTTTTTTTGTGGGTTTGATTCTTTTGTGGTTGGTTTTTGTTGATCAACAACTCTAGGCTAATAACAGATAATTGGTTGCAATAGGAAACTTGTTTTGATTTGTCTTGTCAATTATATTGCATCTAAAACTCTATATATCTGCCTCTCTTTAGTTCCTTGTATACCTGTTCATCTCACTGTTCTTTTCTATAAAACATATTTCACAACTTTTTCATTAAAAAAAATACCCTTGAGGGTTATTATATTTATGGATTGATTGCCCTTAACATCATGGTTTAAGAATTAATAAAGTATGATTTGTTTATAAAATATGTGTATTTAAACTTCTATATTGATAATTAATTATGATTTTGATTATTACATTGTTTGCACATTAAACTAATTTAGTTTGTGAAAAAAAATATAATTTGTTATATACAATTATAATCTATTCAAAAAATTCAGTACAATAATATTTGATAAATAAATAATCAATTCTTAATTTAATAAATAAATGATAATTTAGTTTGAATAATTATTTGTCTTAATTTTTGAGTTTCAAGGAACGAAGAGTTAATAAAAGGAATGTTTAATACTGATGTTTTTCAAAACAAAAATATATTTTCATAGGGTTTTAGTAATTTCCCCATAAATTAATATTATCTTGCCTATTTAAAGAAGTCTCGTCAACGCGACTTTTTTATACGGCGCGATTCGACAAGGGGAGCACATAAAAGAAGAGAGACGATCTACTGATCGCCGAGTTCTTGACCGGCGCGGCGGAAAGTTCAAAGTTCTAACGCTCTCTTCTCCTTCTAGTATGATCGCACCAATTTTGAATCTCTAATCCCTAATTTTATCTATCAATGGCTGTTAAACCCAAGCCGCGAGTGATTCTTGAACTCATCGCTGAATCTGCAATTGATTCCAGTAACACTCCAATCAAATCTCTCGCAATCTCCAAATTACCCGATGGCCAAACCCTAATTTACGTTGGTGCTGTTTCAGGCGCTATGTTATTGTACTCTTTGTTGAGTTCCCAAAGTGCCCCTCCGGAAATCGTTTTGATTAAACGTATTTCCCTCCCTGGCAGTGGCGGTGGAAGTTCACTTAGTTCGATCCACCTTCTTGTACATGTCGGTAAAATTATCGTCGTCTTTAATGGATTCTTGTTTTTACTTGACTCTAGTTTAGTCGAACCTGCTAAAAGGATTAGTCTTTTTAAAGGTGTTACCGCGTTTTCTCGTAAATTACGAAGCCAGAAGATAGGTTCATTAGTTTCCACTAACGATGATAGTGAAACTAATTATGTTTACGATAATGGTAATAGTGTCAGTAGCAACTTGTTTGCGGTTGGGATAGGGAAAAAGTTGGTATTAGCAGAATTGGTTCTGAGTGGGTCTTTGGTAATTCAGAAGGAGATTCAGGGGGTTCTTGATGGGACTATTGTTGCTTTATTGTGGGTCGATGATGCAATATTTGTTGGTACCAAGGTTGGTTATTATTTGTATAATTGCATAAATGGGCGATGCGGGTTGATCTTTTCGCTACCTGATTCTTCAATTGTACCGCGATTGAAGTTGTTGAGTAAGGAGTCGAGGGTGTTGTTGATGGTAGATAATGTTGGTATTATTGTGGATATGGAGGGGCAGCCAGTGGGAGGGAGCTTGGTGTTTAAGGAAGCTCCGGATTCTTTAGGGGAAATTGGAAGTTATGTGGTGGCTGCTCGGGATTCAACGGTTGAATTGTATCATAAGAAAACAGGATTGTGTGTTCAGAGGTTTATAGTTGATGGGAACGGAGCCGCGGGGCCATGCGTGCTGGTAGATGAGGAGAATGAGATTGGGAAGCTTGTTGCCATTGCCACGAGTTTGAAGGTACTTCTTTTGAGATTATTAGAATAATTTTGGAGCTAGTGTTCCTTTATAGTTTAGAAAATCTATATCGTACCATGGCTATTTACATTTATATCGCACACATGGTAAATTTAATGTATTTATATATTTCAGGAGCTTTCACATATTGATGCCGAAATAATTTGGAAAATCAGTAAATTATATAATGTCAAACTTAGCTTGCGTTATATGACCTCATGCAGTTTGCCCACATGTAAGATATAGTACTTGGCGTGTTTAATACCTAATGGGGAGAGCGAGAATGATGTAATGATGCTGGGCACATTTTGATATATCTCACATTATTAGTTCACCTTGTCCAAAGGAATTCATCATTATAGACCTCACACCTGGTATCTGGTACTTTTTGGTAAAAATGTACTTGAAAGGAAATATTTTATTCATAGCAAGTAGTAATCACTTCCAGAGGAATCCTATATGAGAGGCTGTGAGATGGTTAATTTAATTTGAGCTTGAGACCAGGATTTCAAATTATAAAGGTGATAAGTCCGTTATTTAGATGAATATTTTGTTCTAATGAAGTATGTAATATTTCAAATTGAAGCTTACCTGTTATGGAAGAGTTTCTGGAGAAGAACAAATCAAGGATCTGTTACGGAGGAAGAATTTCAAGGAAGCCATATCCTTTATTGATGAGCTTGACAATGAAGGTGAAATGACAAAGGAAATGCTCTGTTTTGTCCATGCCCAGTTGGGCTTCCTCTTGCTCTTTGACTTGCATTTCAAGGAAGCAGTAGATCACTTCTTGCTTTCAGAATCAATGCAGCCTTCTGAACTTTTTCCATTCATCATGAGGGATCCAAATCGGTGGACCCTTCTGGTATGTGCTGAACACGGTTCATATATTTTTTGCTTTTACACTTTCTCAGTACTCTTGCATATTTTTTCATTTTCTCTTGGCATTTGTATGAAGCACTATGTCTTACCGGTTGTGTCTCACAAATATCCCTTTTGATGCTTTATGGTTGTGCACATACTATGAGTTCTTGTGTCTATGTATCATTCAGTTTTTATTCGCTTTTTGTCGTATAAATTGGGCTTTCCTTGACAAGATTTCTTATAATAGGTTTTTTAATAAGGATAAAACATTATAATATATATTTGTCTTCTGAGATTTATCATGGGGAGATTTGTGAATGAGGACAAAAAAGTTACCATGTAAAGCTATAATTATCATGGTTGCTCCAGGGAGAAACTTAGAAGACTGGGTGTTTGATACATTACAGTGCTTGATTGTATGTGTTTGTTCGTCTTTTATCCTCTCCCTGCTTATATTCCTGAAAATGTGACTGCTTTTGATTTTGTGTACTTTTAGCTAGATAAACTATGCTTACTAATGTATAACGGATTTGTTTGAGAATTCCAGGTTCCGAGGAACCGGTATTGGGGCTTGCATCCTCCTCCCACACCTCTTGAGAATGTGGTAGATGATGGATTGAGAGCTATTCAAAGGGCCATTTATCTTAAAAAGGCAGGTGTGGAGACTGCTGTTGATGATGAGTTTCTTCTAAATCCTCCTAGTAGAGCTGATTTATTAGAGTCTGCCATAGAGAACATGATAAGGTGTTACTGATTTAATTTTGGAAGTTACGTGTGTGTAAATCATTTCAACTGTTCCAAGTTGTGTTTCATGATCTAGCATGCAAACACCTACTAATCTTTCCTTTCCAACTTTCACTAATTTGCCATAGGTATTTGCAAGCTTGTCGTGAAAGAGATCTGACCGTTTCAGTGAGGGAGGGAGTTGACACCCTTCTGATGTACCTGTATAGAGCTCTCAATCGTGTTGAAGACATGGAAAGACTTGCATCTTCTGATAACAGTTGTGTAGTGGTACGAATCACCTTATCTTTTTTCCCTCGCCTAGCTGAAGGAGTGGTTTATGGACGTGGTTGACTCTTTTTCTGTATGTTCTATAATCTATAAACATACTTGGTTGAGTTTCCAGGGCAGTGAAGTGTCTTGAGTTGCTTGAATGACTTGTAAATTTGTGTTGTTGCATAATTGTACCTCAGCTACTTTTATTTGTTTTCGTTCAAAAATTGGGACACCACTAATATGTTACTACTGAAAGATTAGGAGCTTGTATGGGTGTTAATAATGACAAAATTGTTAGTTAGGGTGAAATCATTGAACCACTTACAATGACCATGGAAATTCAATGGGCAGTGCAGGAGGAGCTAGAAGCATTACTCAACGACTCTGGGCATTTGCGCACACTTGCTTTCCTGTATGCTGCTAAGGGCCTGAGTGCTAAGGCTCTTTCTATCTGGCGTATATTGGCGAGAAGTTATTCATCAAATAGATTTCCAAATGATCGATTAGAGGAAACCGGTTTACAAGACCCCTCTACAAAGTTTACATTTGTTCAGGAAACTGCTGCGATAGAGGCGTCTAAGATTCTTGAGGAGTCCTCTGACCAAGATTTGGTGCTTCAACACCTTGGATGGGTGAGTCCTGAAAACTTTTTACAATCTTTCTTTTTTTTATTTGACCATTCACAGGATTATTTACATTTATGCCAAGTCGAGTTTTAGAAGCTTTTGTTCGTGATATATCTGATTGTTGATAGTCTTCTGTTTCTTTTTAGATTGCAGATATCGACCAGGTGCTTGCAATTCACATTCTGATATCAGACAAAAGAAGTAACTTACTATCACCAGGCAAGACTAATGATGACCTTGTATTGGGTTCCTCACATTTGTGACATGCTATCCTTTTATCAGATTCAATCCTGAAAAGCTTTCTAGGAGCATTTGGGTTAAGGGAGTTTTTTAAATTCTGGAAGGACTTATTGTTTTCAAAGAGAAGAGAATTCTTAATCAGCTCTGTAACTTAATAAAACAAGAATTTAACCGAAATTACTGCTAGTTGTGACCCACATGCATTTTTTACTTCACCACTCTTCCTCATTTTCCTTTATGTATCTTCCTTTTCACTTCTCAATTAATATCTCCACTATAATTAGAAATTTATTAGCTGGTTTGGTCTATGGTTGACTTCTTGCATCACCCTGTTGCTACTGAGTTGTTAGTTGGTTCATTTGTCTTTTTGTTGTACTACGGATATTCTGGATCCCTGAAATTCTCCTATCTTGCTGGTCCTATTTGTCTTTGCAATTCGAAAGTTTTTCCTATTTGCTATGTCGAAGGATTGGAGAATTCTTTTCAATTGGGTATTTGAAACTCATTTTTGGCTACTGTAATTTTGCTGTCATGTCACTTTGGTAGGTTAGTTTCTAACCTAAATTTTTCAGTGCAGATGAAGTAATTGCTGCGATAGATCCCAAAAAGGTGGAAATACTTCAAAGGTATATTCTGGTTATTGTTTTTGTTTGAGTTGAATTATGTACAATACTTTTTATGTCTATATCTTTCTGCAGTCAAGTACTCCAATTTGATATTAGCTACCTCAGATTACTTATGAGTTATGCTAGATCATTTTAACTAGTGCAATTTCGTGCTTCTGGACCGATTATGGTGGTGCTTATGTATGTATTATGGTTGTTTACAAAGCACTCTAACCTATTTATAGGAAGTAAATCTAATAATTTTTGTTGCTATTGATCACAATACAAGTTCTTGAACCTTGTGCAGATATCTTCAGTGGTTGATTGAGGACCAAGACTCTGATGACTCTCAAATCCATACAGCTTATGCAACCTTGCTTGCGAAGTCAGCACTTGCAAGTTATGAGGTGGATATTTCAACTCACGATTTTGTGCCAGAAAATGGGATGAAAGCTTCTGAACTTGGAAATAGTTCGATTTTCGAAAGTCCTGTCAGGGAACGATTCCAAATTTTCTTACAGTCATCTGACTTATATGATGCGGAAGAAGTCCTTTATATGATTGAAGAATCTGAACTGTGGCTAGAAAAGGTGCTCCAATATTTCTCTTGTCATCTATCCTAGAAGTTGTTTTGAAAAGTTTTTGCCTTGTTAAGCAACTGAAACTGGTACAACTTATTATTTTGTTCTCCAATATTAGTAACTGATTCGATCTACTATTTCTGACAGGCAATTCTCTACCGGAAACTTGGCCAAGAAACGCTAGTGCTTCAGATTTTAGCCTTGTAAGTTTACAATACTTGTCAATATGTTTGTAACTCTACCTTTTATAACCCCCTTTTTAGAATATTCTTTTTTGTAACATCGAGTAATCACTACCTCTCAAAAGTAAGAGTTCATAGAAGTAGAATGGACAATTCCTCTTTTCTGATTTTCCAAGAGTAATTATGCTTTTTGTCGTGTGTTCTCTGGGAATCTGGAGAACATCATGGATAGTGGTTTGCATTGTAACGCATGGAAGCTTGGACGACAGTAATTTCATAGGATGATATTGATTGATGAAATTGCATTACTCTCCCTTCAATTCTGTTAGGAAATTGGAGAATTGTGAAGCTGCTGAAGAATATTGTGCAGAGATTGGTCGACCAGATGCTTATATGCAGTTAGTAATTTTCCTCTCTTCTGATAATTCCACCAATGTACTGTGGAAGTACTTTCCTTGGATTTTGATTATCTTTTATTTCTTGGTGATAACATCAGATTACTTGAGATGTATTTGGATCCAAGGGATGGCAGAGAACCCATGTTTAAAGCTGCTGTCCGTCTCCTACATTATCACGGAGAAGTGCTAGATCCATTGCAAGTGCTGGAGGTACGAGGTCTAACTGATTCATGTTGCATGTATGGCATATTACCTTGTACTTCTTTGTGTCACGAATCTGTAGCCGTGTAGTAGAAATTTTTTATGAGAGGAATAAAAAATTCATTCCTTATTTTTATCAAACTTGATAATTGCAAGATCTGTGGAACTTCTAGTTAGCACCTTTGCTTTTGTTTCTAACAGAGGAATGGTTAGAGAAATCTGTAATGGTTTGTATATGCATTATCTTTTTTTCTTGGCTGTGATTATTACTATGATGTAGTACTTCTTAACTTTGTTTCAACTCTCTTAGATATATTCTTTTTACTGCAGAGATTGCCTCCTAATATGCCCCTCCAGATCGCATCAGACACACTATTAAAGATATTGAGAGCTCGACTTCATCATCATCATCAAGGACAAGTATGCACTCTTGTCAGTTAATTGTTTTTATCAAGCGTTGGGTCTCTTTGCTATGATGCACACTGTACGCTGCAGTTGTCAAGAGTGAATGATAACACCTATTGCGGTCGCCTGATTATTTTATTTGTCTCTTGGCGGTGCTTATTTAGGGGTGGCAAACGGGCGGTTCGGGTTGGGTTTGGGTTGGTTCCAATGGATTGGTTCTTAAATTGGTTAGGTTCTTAAATGGTTCTAAGGTGGAACCAAAGTAAACCCGAAAGGGAACCAAAGTCAACCCGAAAGGGAACCAAGCCCAACCCAACTCAATACCTTGCATTTTGTTCTTTATAATTTAGATTATTGACAAGCGATTTGGGCCTTACTTGAAATTAGTTGGATCCATCTTGGAACCAAGATGGAACCAATTAGGAACCAAATAAATTTTCTTAGGAACCAACCCAACCCAAACTAGTTTAATTGGGTTGGAACCATGGTTCTGGACCCATTTTGCAACCCCTACTTATTATCAAAGGCTTAGAATTGAAGATGTTTCTCTAAAATTATATGTATTTATTTATATTCAGAAAAGTTTTTTGGTCCAAGGAATGTCTAATATTATACTTTTATGTGAAATAGGCCTTGAGAAACTGCTAATATTTTACTTTTGTCAGATTATGCATAACCTGTCTCGTGCCTTGGACGTTGATGCTAGCTTAGCAAGATTGGAGGAGAGGTCCCGTCATGTGCTGATCAATGATGAAAGTGTCTGTGATTCTTGCCATGCTCGTCTTGGCACCAAACTATTTGCAATGTACCCTGATGATACGATTGTTTGTTACAAGGTTTGTGATGCCCTTTTTTTATCCTTCTAAGTTTGTGATTCCAAAGGTTAGTTCAGTACATTAGATTGATTTTGACCCTGATGGAGACAACTTCACTGCAGTGTTATCGTCGTCAAGGTGAGTCCACTTCTGTCACTGGTCGGGATTTCAAGAAAGACGTTTTGGTTAAGCCTGGTTGGTTAGTTACTCGATGACACATAGACTTGGTTAGATGGCATCATCCATATGATATGATGATCTTAGTCCCTGACAATATGCTATATGAGCAAGTGATGTGAGGTATCAGGTTCATTTTAATGCTTGACTAGATTTCTGCGCGAATGGTTATTGAGTTTTACCCCTCGAGAGAACGTTCTTTAACATGTCGATACAGTTGACTAAATTTGAAGAAGAGAGAACAAGAAGATTGGCATTGCAGGCTTTTAATGATAGATGTATATTTATGTTGTACCTTGTGCCTAAAAGATGCTTCTGCTTGTATTATTCTGCCTAACCATACCCATAAATTATTAAGAAATTTTGGTTAATTATGTTTTATTCGTTTCATAATCAATTATCTCATCTCATCATTTTCGAGGTAAACAGTTTCCCCTGTCTCAGAGAAATCCATCTGTATGTGGAGCCTGTTAGATAAACGGCCACGATATATCAGTACCATGTCTTTATTTAATCCGGTGTAAATACTATTTTCTTTCTTCTTAGTACTCCTATTAATTTAGGTTTCATTATGCGTTCTAATTTAAGTTTATTTATGATTCTAGCTTACAGTTTTATAGTTAAATTAGACTTGAAGATACCTTTATCATATGCTCAAATAATATAATATTATTTAATGAATTTCTTCTGATCTAAATAGTCTATCATATGCTCAAATCTCTTAAACTTGTGGAGGCAACACGAATACACTGTATAGCTGGATAGATTGAAAGTGAGGAGAATCTGAAAAAATAATAAAAAACTGAAAACTAAACTTATAATATCCAATCACAACTATCCACCTCAGATTCCCTTACTCATATCAAATCCCACCTTATCCTTTCTGACAGCCACCAATCTCCTCCCACAAAATCTAACAATCATCATCCCTTACAAACACTCATCCTTTCCTTCTCATTACAGCATAATCAACTGAAAAAAAGATCAGCAAAAATGTCACTCACAATCCCCACTAACCTCTACAAGCCCATTTCAACACCCAAATTGGGTAAATCAAGAGCTGCTACAATAGTATGTCAGGCAAATGCTCCTAACCAATCAACCTCTGAACAATCCGATGCTACCTCTTCACAACTCAAGGCGTTTTCTGCCGCACTTGCGCTTTCATCCATCATTCTGTCAACCCCTGTGCTGCCGGCGTCTGCTGACATCTCAGGGCTAACCCCGTGCAAAGAATCGAAGCAGTTTGCGAAGAGGGAGAAGCAGGAGATCAAGAAGCTTGAGTCTTCACTCAAACTCTATGCCCCTGACAGTGCTCCTGCTCTTGCCATCAATGCCACCATTGAGAAGACCAAGCGCAGGTAATCATGTTCATCTTCCATCTCTCTCGTTGTCAGATTTCTTGGAATTTGTTGGCTTTAAGAATCTGCAAGAGAAATAATTTGTTATAGGTAAATATGAGTCTAAAGTAGAAAAATGTTGAATGCTTGAATCTTTGGTCTTGATACAGGTTTGACAATTATGGAAAGCAAGGATTGTTGTGTGGTTCAGATGGTCTACCTCACTTGATAGTGAGTGGTGACCAGAGACACTGGGGTGAGTTTATCACTCCAGGTATCTTGTTCTTGTACATTGCTGGATGGATTGGGTGGGTTGGTAGAAGCTACTTGATTGCCATCAGGGACGAAAAGAAGCCCACTATGAAGGAAATCATCATTGATGTTCCATTGGCCAACAAGCTTATTTGGAGGGGTTTCAGCTGGCCCGTTGCTGCCTACAGAGAGTACTTGAATGGAGAACTCATTGATCCCAATTTCTAATTCGATATTTTAGTTTGAGACATTGTTATGAAGAGGAATGATGGAGGATAAATTCTTGTATGTAATACCCTCTAAACTGTATCTTGTACTTGTGCTTTTATTTGAACCTTGAAATGAAAGTGAAGCCCTTGATGTTTTTTGTTTCGTATGGGAGATGAGAAATTATTGAGATTCATGGCTTGAAAAATTATGTACTTACAATTACAATATAAATGATTTGATTTTTCGACCTAACAAAAGGAAACAGAAAAGGATATAATGTAATCAATGTAGTGTAGTTATATCTCTGCGTACAACGGTTTTGTATATAGGACTGTTTGTGACGGTTAAATACAAAGATTTCCTCTTCCTATGAAGCTGCTCTTTGAGATGTCTGATTTTGGCATCAACTCGTGCAGAATGTCCAATCTGTGTTAACTGTTTGGATTTCTCTTGTTCTCTCAACCACATTGGAGTATCTGTAACATCTGTTCCAGAATATTTCATTTCTTGTATTATATGATCGTCCATTGGGAAAAACGATCTTTGGACAACAACGTGTACATAGTATGGAAACAAAGAGACAACAACAACTAGAAGTGTGGCAATCCAGTATATTGGTGCTGGTCCAATTTGGCCAGTGAAGAGATGAAACACATTCTGAGAGTACAATGGAGGAAGCGCGCTGTACAAGTAGAGAAAAATGTACCAGCAAATGATGCTACCCCAGATGAGTAAATGGCTGATCCAAGTGAAGTGGGAGATCATGAGAGAAATCTGACAATTAACGGTCCAGATTATGCATGTGTATGTGATTGTACCAATGTGTTCAATATCTGCTATATGACCCTCTTTGTCTAGAGCACATTGGGAGAGTATATAGATGTTTACAGTGAATACAGATAGAGACGTCAATATTGCGTTTGAAATCCAACCGATGATTCGTTTCCAACTGAAACAAACGTTTCGTTGCCCTTCTTGATAAAGGGCTGGAAACTGCAGGCCAAAATTGGAATACATGATTCAAACTGAGGAAATAAAAAAATGGGAATTAAAAGAGAGTTAAATCTATGTTTCGTTAAGTACCTGTAAACAGACATCTGATGAAACATCCTGCTCAAGGACACCTAGAGATATAACTGGCAAAGATGTCAACATTACATTGAACATTACCATATACCAGTCATCATACAAGTCCTGTCCTGAGAATCCAGTGAAAACGTTGTAATAGAACAACGTGAGGCCAAATGCGATGTTTTTGTAAACAAAATACAGAATCTGTAGAACATTGACAGAAAAATGTATGATTAATAAAAAGTAAAAACCCTTTAGTTTTTTCTTTCTAGATTTTAAGAGAATGAGATATATTTGTACCATCTTAGAAATCCTCTGGTAACACCAATGTCCATGAACTATGAGTAATCTCTCCAAAAAACGAAACTGAGGCAATGAAAAATCACTCGCCATTACTGCCTGCATTCCTTCCATTCCACTGATTCCAACTCCAATATCAGCTTCTTGAATCATGCCAACATCATTAGCCCCATCGCCAATAGCCAATATTGTCTTTCCAGAATGCTCTTTAACCATTCGAGTAACCTATAAAGTTCCAATATTAAATAACTCAGCATTACATTAACCGAAAAAGAAAAAGAAAGTGTAAAATGAGAATGAAATTTTGTCTTACCAAAGCTTTCTGTTTGGGCGAAACACGGCAACAAATAACGACATCACATTTCATAGCCACGGATAAGAATTCGTGCCTCAAATCAATGCTCAAACTTAGTTCAAGAGCTTTTCCATCAAGTACCAAAGCAAAAGGAGCATCGTTTCTGTTTTCTTCGTTGGTTATCAATTGGTTATAGCTTTGCAATTGACGTAGAATTTCCCCCTTCACATCCTGAAAAACTAAAAACCAAGAATACTTGAACCTGATTCTCTAATGCTCAATTATCTACTGGTTTCAAACTCAGAAACTGGTCTTCACCTTCATTTGCTGGTTACTTTGTGAGTCTTTACTCAAGCACAAATGGAGTTGCTTCATATCATGCCGAAGTAAACTGCAAGCGAATCTGTAACAAATAGATATCCAAAAAAGTTAGAAAAAAAAAACCAACATTTGGGATTTACAAATGGTGTTTTAAAAACCATCATTTCTCACCCTATATTTACTGCTGTTTCTTTTTTATCGCCGGTTAAGAGCCAGATCTTCAAGCCCGCTTGAGCAAGTTTATCGATACATTCAGGAACCTGAAATCAGTATTAAAATAATATCATCTTACAAAATCAAAGCCTTAAAGATGAAAAATTTAAGCATAATGAGTAATATATATACCCCCTTCTGCAACTTATCTTCAACAGCTACAGCACCTAGTAAAAGCAAATCTTTCTCAATCATTTCAGAAGCATTTTCAAGCAACTCTTCTCTTTCTGGACCTATATTCGCTTTAGCTTTTGTAAACTCCGAGCTCCATTTTTCATATTCAGGCGCCTCAATTTTTTTATACGCAAAAACCATAGTACGTAAACCATCTTCTCCATAATTCGAGAGGTGCATCATTGTTGCATGTTGATATGTTCTACCATTATCTGCTAGCCTATCAAATATAACACTAGAAAAAGAAACAAAAAAATAACAAAATCATCAGAAAATTCGAACTTTTAAGGCTGTTATTATACACATAAGGAAAGTAATGTAAAGATCACCATACTCATCAGCTCCTTTGCATAGAAGAAAAATTTCCCCGTCTTCGTTGCTTACTATAACCGACATTCTCTTTCTTGAGCTATTGAATTCCAATAGATTCAGAAGCTTGTACTCTCTGCGTGTTATGTTAACAACTTTGTTAGAAAGATTCAGGAATCTGATAGAATATTTGAACATAGAAATTTACCTTTTGACCTCTAATCCAGAAGAAGGGTCAAGCTCTTGAACAATCATAGTAGACTGAGTTCTTTGGCAAAATTTGAATCCAAATTCTTGTGCAGCTATCAAAAACGAAACTTCTTCAGGAGACTCGGCTTCATACTTCGTTTTATCATTCCCGTTTTCTTCAACAGGGATTCCTGTGTGGCATAAAGTCATTACTCTGAAGAACATGATCATATCAGATACATCTGATCTATAAATCCACATTCTGTCCATTAGCCTGTTATCTCTGAAATTGAAGCCTTTGATATTTGAATCTTTTCTCGAATTTGAAGGCCTTGAATTTCCAGTTTTTGGGTCCTCATTTGAAGCCAAAACATCCTTCTCTGTGCTACCATCAGCTGTTGAAAGATCAAACATCTCGATGCTTCTTCCCGTTGAATCAGAGCCGTCCAAACTGTACCTATATCTCTCCACATCGATATTCATTCTTCTAGAAGCTGCAAGGTCAACTTCAGTCACTTCACCACCATATGAAATCCCTTCAATTGAACACTTTCTAAACTCCATCTGGTTGCAAGTTAAAGTCCCTGTTTTATCAGAAAATATCATTTCCACCTGTCCAAGTTCCTCGTTTAAGTTTGACGTTCGGGCTTCAACTGATTTTCCCGTTGTTTCGTCATACATACTAATATCTTTATTTATCAGCATAGCTTGTAGTACTTTGACAACTTCAATGGATACATATAGAGATATCGGGATCAAATAGCCGTACAGCACAAGACACCTTACAAATTGCAAAAATGCAGAGAACATTGGATCATCAGGGTTGAACAAATCCTCTGCATGATCATTCAATCTAAGGTACCACATCTTGGAACTATCGAATTTTGTAAAAGCCGAAGACCCAATTGCAGATATGAAAGAAATCAAAGTTAAAATGGCAAAAAGCAGATAAATCACCGAATCCATCTTACGTTCTACCCTGCTCCGTTTAGATGGTGATCTAGTCGAATTTCGAACTGCTTTCGTATCTGGACCAGTAAAGATCACAACTCCATAGATATACTCTGTGTTTCGAAGTTTAGAGTCTCTTAGAAGGATTTGAGTTGGATTCAAGGGATATGATTCTTTCTCAAATTCAAAATTTCCCACAAAAGTATAAAGGCTTGGATTTGGATCCTCACAACGGATTGTGGCTTTAAACTTGAAGAAATCTGAATCTTCATCTAAACCAAGTGTGGCTTCTAAGCTTCTTTTAGCTTTTAAATTGGTCTCACCATCAAGATTCATAGTCTCAACGTAACAAAGACCATCTTCAAAGCTTGAAGATAACAAAAGAAGATCACTAGGAAAATACTCATTCTTGGAAACTCTTACAACATCTCCCACTAACAGAGATTCCCATGATTTCTGCACAAACAAACCGTTTCCAATGTGAACCTTTGCTTTCCTCGAATTTACTTTATTATCCTGCAAATTGTTGGTTATTCATCAATCAGATGCAATCACAAAAGAGATAAGATTTAAACAGAGTCCTTTTACACATACCTGTAAAAATCTATGCCAATCTTCAACAGCTTCTTTGAGCATGCTAATCCCGACAACAAACACGAGAGGGGCAATTACACTAACTGGATTAAAAGGATGTAATGGCGTAACAGAAAGAATAGCAGCTAAGAGGAAATACAAATTGGCAACCCTTCGAAATTGCTCGAAAAGGGCTATTGGCAGAAAGGTGAGAAGATTGTACTTAGTTGTTGAAACATAATTTTTTGAATATTTTTGTGGCTTGATCTTGTGAAGATGAGGCTCGTTGCAAAAAACCACTCGAGAAAATCCAGGCTGCCCCAGAAGATGTTCATTAGGTGCAAAATCATCTGTACTAGGCCGTAAACACGAGAATGTATACAGTTTACTCCATTTAAGTTTCTGCTTTTTTCTCCCTGATGGCCTGGCAGCCATTGTTATGTTTCCAAGCTTTCTCTGTTATCTCCCACAATGATGAACAAAAATGGTGCATAAATACATAGCTTGATGAATACTATTAATGTTTATCCATAAACATAGACTTCTTTGAATCTTTCATAAGCTGTCGAATATAACAAAGTCTTGGACTAATCCAGGAAACTTCATACATTTGTCATTTGTGCTTGTTTGTCATTCTTGTTCTGTAATAGAAACTTCTAATATTACAAGTGACAAACTTTATTGGATCAATCAGGCAGGCCTTTTGCAATTTGCATAAACAATTCAAGGCACTAAAACCCAAGTGTGCCTTTACTCTTTACAAGGCATTGACATATCCGAAATTAACAATTACTATTATTAAAAGTTGAGATTAAAATAATCAACCCTCCATGTGATAGCTTCGTGCCGGTTTATTATGTAACGTCCCAGCTCACGTCACCACTTGAAGATACATGCATAAAAATGGCCACAATTTATGGTAACTTCAATTTTAAAAATAAAATAAAAGTTGAATTTTCCCATCAAGATTAATCTTTCATGTGCCTCAAACCTCTAGATTTGCGCACAGAATCATTCTTTTGATCCGCAAGGCAGTGTAAAATCCGTACAACTTTATTAATAATAGGTAAAATTTTCCTCATTGCCGGCAGATATCATGGTGTTAATTTCAATGTATATAATCCAAGAAGCAAAGTCAAAACAACAAAAACGTAATAAAAACTTTAAGATTAAAATAAATAAAGTGGCAAGATTCAGTTTGAGGCCGATCTTGAATTTAATATAAATCAATCAATAACGTTATGAAGAAGCTCGTCCAAATCAATATACTGATTGTCACAATGTTTATTTACTAAATAACAAATAGACCAATGATTTTGAATAATATTTCCCACTTAAATCACTATTCCTCATTTTTATTTCAAGATTTCATCGAAAAAATAACCAATGCAAGATTCGATTTAGTTACGGTAATAATTGCATTCCTCGTTGTCTTCATCACAGTTAATGTCATAATACTCGTTTCTTCGAAGCAAACGGTCCATTGCAACCTTAAACAGCTCGACATAAAGTCCGAATTCCTTATTCCTGTCCCTAATATGGGCCGGGTCGAATGCACCGTCATCGAATTCTCGACTACACTCATCCAATTCATGCACAATATCATCCACTTGTTCAAGTATATACCGATAATCATTTGAATCAAATCTTCCCTTTGCTTCATCCAGGTCACGACTAGCATCGTTGTAATTACTAGAGCAAGATTGATATTTTTCCTTCAATTTATCGTCATTAGATTCCTCGTGAAGCTCCCTAAGCATATCACGTATTTGTTCAGCTTTTTCTCTTGTAAGATCTATTACAGGCCCTGCTACGTCCTTGCAATCAGATTCCTCGAATCTGGTCAGCTCGGATTTGATCAGTTCTATGCACTCTTTTGATCTTTCGATTCGAGAACAGAGATGTCGTAAAATAGTTTCAGAATCTGAATCCTCTTTATAACCACCCAGTGAAAATGATATTGCAAATGCGAAAATAAGGGCAACGATGTTGAATGAATAAGCCATTTTGATTGTTTTGCTATGAATTTGTTTATTCAAAGAATTGTTTATATAGTGTTAAGTGCAATTACACTTGAGCGTAGTTAATGCTTCTTATGTTTTAATTTCAGTTCTCAGGTTATTAATTGTGTTGCTTGAATTTAATTCTGTATTTGATGGCAATTATATGCGTTTCAGCTAGAATAGACAGTTCGTTTCATTTCTTACTCTTTCTTTCTTCTTCTTATTTTGTTAATAACAATATATATTGTGATCCATATAATTATTTCCTAAATTGCGTCATTGCTTGAGTTTTTTTTGTCTAGGTCTTCGCATGGTTTTGTTTTGCACTATTTTGCAAGTAATTATATAATTTACTTTCTTATTATTTAAATTATCAAATTTAAAAATTCTTGCAACAAATGTATGAACAATAACATGTAAAAAACTAATTAATTAATTATTAATAAAAAAAGAAATTCATTGATTGTAGGACATTATTTAACCCAATAAAAAAAATTCTATTTATCTAAAAAACTTCCACGTATAGAATAATTATTAATAATAAAGTAATTGGGTATTATTTCTCAAACGAAATGTGATAACTTAAGTCCAGGTACAAACCCCATATTTTGTAACTCAGGCCCATGAAAATTAGCAGCCCAACAAATTACTTACAGTCCAGGTACAAATTGCCAAGACGGTTATCTGGTTGAGAAATCTCAAACTGCCATCTTCTAAAACTAACCAACAATACGATTTTTGAGCGGTTTGGTACGGTGGCAGTTTTAATTTAGAAAAACATAGTTAATTCTTATATGTTTTGGTTTCAGTTATCAAGTTATTTATTATGTCACTTTAATCCAATTATATTTGCTGCCAATGATATGCGTTTCAGCTACTACAGACTGTTCGTTTCATTATTCTTTTTTTTAAATTTACGTTAATAATAATAATAATAATAATATGCTGGGGACTTATAATATTATTTGAGTTTCTATTGTTAAGGTCTTTGCAAGTAATTTATTTATATAACTTACAGATGCGTCCAGAAAAAATATGGATTAAAACATACGTAGCAAATTGACTTGTTTTTATTTCCTATAATTTTACGAAAATTATGTATTAGTGATCTTGATCGACACATCTAATTTGGTTCGATTGCTTTAAAACGTAAAAAAAAAAAAAAAAAAAAAAACTACATATTGTCATTGATCAATGCGACCTGCTAATAATGTGTATAATTTATTTTTAGAATCACAGATCGAAAAGACAACCAATTTAAAAATCGTGTTAGTTTAATTATGGTTGTCGCCCCCTTAGTAGGTAGTAGTCGTAGTCTATGTTTTGATAGTCCTCATTTACTTTCATCCAACGGTCCATAGCAACCTTAAGTATATCCACATATAGTCCAAATTCCTTATTCCTGTCCCCAACATGGGCAGGATCGAATGAACCCTCTTTGAATTCTCGTGTGCATTCCTCTAATTCATGCTCAATATCAGCCATTTGATTGAGTATATCCTGATTAATATTACCAATCGAATCAAGGTATCTCTTTATTACATCCAGATCACAGCTACAATCTTTGTAATTACTCGAACACGATTCGTATTTTGTCTTCAACTTATGGTCATTAGATTCCTGGTGAATCTCCATAAGCATGTTATGGATTTGTTGGGCTTTTTCTGTTGTTAGGTCTATTATAGGCCCTGCCAAGTCTTTGGCACTCGAGCCATTGAATCGGCCCAACTGGGCTCTTGTGAGAAGATCAATGCACTCTTATGCTCTTTCAATCCCAGAACAGACTTCTCGCAAGACAACTTCCATAGTACCCAATGAAGATGGAATAATTGCAAACGCCAAAACAAGACCAATCAACATTGTTTTTTGCAAAAACATACCACCCATTTTTGCCTTTTAATCTGTTTGTTGATAATAATATTGATTGTTTTGGAATGACTTATTTTATTCAAATGACTTGTTTATATAGTGGTAATTGAGTGTAATTGCACTAGATTGTAATTAATGCTTGCATGTTTTTGTTTCAGTTATCATGTTATTAATTGTAGTACTTGAAATTAAATTGTACTCTATTTTGATGGCTAATATATACGTTTCAGGTCTAATAATAACGGAAGCAAAGATAAAAGCATAATTAATATGTCATTAATTATTGATATCCTTAAATGTCAAATGTGATGATTGTCATGTGACTTGATAAGAAGATCTTGACCAAATATTTCACCTGTACCATATCACCATAGGGAAATGCTAAAATATGAAAAATTGCAAAATTTAATGTGGTTCCAAAAAGAAATTCATCAAAATATATAAAAACTTGAAATTTATTAAAAAAAATAATAAGAAATCTACTATATTATTATAGCAAGGTTACAGTTTTTTTTTTCCTAAATGCTAATTTTCTAGATTTTTTGATTTTTTTTAATATTAAATATTTCATTAACTGTTCCCACTATTGGTTAACTTCTTTTTCAAATTTCAAATCTCACGTAAAAAAAAATTCCCTATTAATTCTCCACCACCTCGGTTCACCAACCCACTCTCTTCAACAAACCCACATCTACCACAGTTACCTATTCTCACTAATTTATTAATAACTTCCTTTTCGAATTTCAAATTTTAAATTGAATTATTTTGTCTTTATTATCCCAATCTCAATTACCTCCAATAACTTCCCAAAATTTCTGCTGAAAAAAATCCAGAACGAAGTCCGGTCGGTGGTAACGGCGTGATGCCGTGGAAATATCCGGTGTCCTGGATGAAGAAGTCGAAGGAGGTGTGGTTCGAGCCTGTAAACATGAGATAGGCGATCGATCGTGTTCGAGTCGGTAAACTTTATGCCCGAGGAAGAAGAAATCGAAGGTGGTGGTGTTCGTGATGAAGAAATCGAAGGTGGTGGTGTTCGTGAATTTAGGTTTAGAACTCTGCAACAGTTCTGTATTTTGTAGCCAATGCGAATGGATGTGTAATTCGATATGTTGTGAAAGTTGTATCGATAATTTATTATTTATTACTTTTTTGAATTGCTTCCTTCTTTTCTTGATAGGAAATTTGAAATTTCGTTGTAATGTGGTTGCATTTTTTGTATTTTTTTTTGGTTCATGGATTTTGAATTTTTGGTGCACTGGGATTTTTTTGTTGTTTGATTGAAAATTTTTATCTGATTTAGTTTTTTTTTGGTGCACTGGGATTTTTTTGTTGTTTGATTGAAATTGATTGTAATTAAGTTTTGATACGGATCTATTTTCTATAATTATTTTATTTTTTGTTGGTTAAATTAGGGTTCACTTTGGGAGCATATTTGTGAATTGGGGGGAGTTTTCACCTCTGTCCGGCAGCGTGGGCGGCGCTTCGTCCTCTCTTCTGGATCAGGTTTTTCTCCGCTTCTTTCGTCTTGATTTTGAATATGTGTTTCTGGAAAAAATTCAAAAAATAGACATAGTTTCAAAATTAATTTCAAAAATGTACTCAATCCAATTTAAATTCAAGAAATAGGCTATTGGCCCTAAGGTTAAGGGCCAATAGAAAAGGCCCTTAACCTTAGGGCCTTTTCTACCCAAAAGTGGCTGAAAAAGACGGCTGCCAGATTCGGCCCTAAGCCTTAGGGCCGAATCTGGTTGAAAAAGACGGCTACTTACAGATTCGGCCCTAAGGCTTAGGGCCGAATCTTTTTTCCTATATATTATTATACTAGTACACGATTTTTGCACTACAACTTCATTTTTTCTCACCTACAAAAATTGTCCATAAAAATTAGCTCTCTACATTTTACTGTTACAGGTAATTTATTATTTAATTTAATATTTTTCTTATTATTTAATTTAATATTATTTTGTTAAATTTATGCAATTAATTTACTAAAATGTTGTATAATTTATGCTAATTCATATTTTAATTTCTACTATAAATTTGGTTTTGAAATATGATTTCTTTGATAGTTGTATAAATTAAATTATGATTTTTTTGCATAATGATAAGACTAAAATTAAAATTCATATATTATCTAAATTTAGTATGATCCAAGTGTTGACTATAGATTGTGACGTACACTACTATATCTTAAACAATTCGATTCTTCAACGACTGAACCATCAGAATATATAATGAGTTCAACAGAGTTCGATCTCGACATTTCTGCAAAAAATTCATAATTTAATTTATACAACTGTCAAAGAAATCATATTTCAAAACCAAACTTATAGTAGAAATTAAACTATAAATTAACATAAATTATACAACATTTTAGTAAATTAATTGCATAAATTTAACAAAATAATATTAAATTAAATAATAAGAAAAATATTAAATTAAATAATAAATTACCTGTAACAGTAAAATGTAGAGAGCTAATTTTTATGGACAATTTTTGTATGTGAGAAAAAATGAAGTTGTAGTGCAAAAATCGTGTACTAGTATAATAATATATAGGAAAAAAGATTCGGCCGTAAGCCTTAGGGCCAAATCTGTAAGTAGCCGTCTTTTTCAACCAGATTCGGCCCTAAGGCTTAGGGCCGAATCTGGCAGCCGTCTTTTTCAGCCACTTTTGGGTAGAAAAGGCCCTAAGGTTAAGGGCCTTTTCTATTGGCCCTTAATCTTAGGGCCAATAGCCTATTTCTTGAATTTAAATTGGATTGAGTACATTTTTGAAATTAATTTTGAAACTATGTCTATTTTTTGAATTTTTTCGTGTTTCTGGAGGTCTATAATGTAGGTCTTTCCCGTTTTGTGTTCTTATATGATTTTCTGGTATTTTAATAAATTTGAATTAAAGAATTCTATTTATTTCGTGTGCATTATTGATGTGCCTAAACCGCAAGCGCACGGCTTCGGTGCAGTACAAAAGATATCGTTCCCACGAGGACCGAACAATCAAGCACTAGCCTATCAATTATCAGTAATCTAAGCCTAATAAAAATACGAGATAGTTGTAAAGAAAACTAAACAGAAAGCAAGTAAATTGATTTGATTTGTATATGATTGGAAATTCCGGAATTAGGATTTACCACGATATATATTATCGACTCAATTATATTACCGATTGAATTACGATCGCTACTTATGAAGGACACTATCCAAATGTAATCACTATCTTCTGTCGAAGCATAATAACATATCTAAGCTAATTAATCAACTACTTTCGTGATGATTAGACTAGACTCAGACTCATTAATCTCTATGATAATGTATCGATTCCTCAAAAGACCTAAAACTACTTTCGTGATTTAGGATCCTAGGTTTGAATTCTAGGGTTCTGATATAGATGTCACCTTTCAGAATTTTCACCTAATATCTATGATCATGCAAATATGTGGCCAGCAAATTCACAAGCATTAAAAAACAAGAATGCAAATCATAAGCATACGCGATGTAAAATCAACGATTCTATAATCTATATCGATAACATGCTATCGGGCTATTCCCGGTTCCAGAATAATATGAATTACTCCATAGATGCGAAGAAACAATCAACAATCAATAAAGTAAACATGATAAAACGACAAAAATTAAAAGAGATTAAAGAAAATAATTTCGATTAAACCCGTTGTCGAATAATCCGTTTACAATAATCTTGAATTTCGTCTCTCGATCTCCGATCTTTACAACTCAACTCAAGAAAATAAAGTTCGAACCCTAATACAATGTTCGGAGGGGGTATTTATACCTAATCTAAAACATAAACCCGAAATTGGGCTGAGTATGGGCTTTTCCGCGTTTAGACTGTAATTAGCGCGCGCCTGTACGCGAGTTTGAACGGCGCCTGTATGCCGACTAATGCTGCGCTTGTACGCCGCCTTAAACGGCGCTTGTACGCGAGATGGCCAAAATCTCTGCCCCCGTTGATTGTACGCGAATTATAACGGTGCTTGTACGCCGTTCATTTGGTCGCTCGTACGCGGTTTAACACGGCGCTCGTACGCGGTTCTATTTGCAACTTCCGATCAAATAGTTCTCGATTTTGGCCAATAATTGGTATTTTCCGTTTGCAACATAGAAATTCCCTACTGCACTCAAAAGTGACATTAAACGCATTTGCGGGATAAAAATATGATGCAAGTACATAAATAAACGTGCCGAATGAGTGATTAAAGTTGCGTGAAAATGAGGTTTATCAATTATATTTATTGGGAAATTTTTGTAGACTGTTTATATGAATTATAGTTTTCAGTCAACATGTTTATCTGCTCCGCCTAATCAATCAACTTAAATTGATTGTGAAGCCTCTTCTTCATATTATATGAGATGTGCTGAAATTGATATCCCTTATTTATTTTCTGCTTTGTCCTTATGTTCATTATAGTTTACTTGAAAATGCAAAGCGAAATGCAAAGCTACATCAAACTGAGCAAATAAGGATAGAGAAGCAATTGAGAAGAAGATGGTGGTAGTAATGATGATGGTTCTTCTTCAACCTTTTCTTATCCTGTATTTCTTATTTTATTTTTGTATTTATTTATGAGTTTATTCTTTGAATTATGTAGCTAGGCTTATGTACAGATGCAATCGAAAATGCCGGATAATTGCAGTTTAGAAGTTTCTCTTTTCCGTTCGTTTCTGTCCCAGTGTGACGGGAAGGTAGAAATTACCTGGGCGGCGAGGAAAGTGGCAGCGGGCATTGGTTAAGATCGCGGTGGTGGAGAAGGGTGCCTTATCGGAGTATAAGGCTTCGTGCTTGAAGACTTTTGAGGATGAGAGAATTGACAAGGTTTCATTGGGTTTGATAAGTTGAATTCAATTTGACTCATTTCATTACCAAAATTTGTGTAGTTTACTTTGATTTTTATGCATTATTTATTTGTGTATGTGTTGATGGAATGTGGGTTTGATTGGATCAGGTGAAGGCTGCGAGGAGGACAATGAATCAGATGATAGAGGCTTAGAAGGAGATTCCAGATCAAGTTGAGGCTTCAGTTTCACCACAACATGAATCATTTAATGGTATGAGATGTCATATTTCTTTAGTTTCACTTCATTAATGTAACATTATTGGATTGATCATTCTATTTATTAATTGTTTGGGATTTGAGTGTTCATGTTCATGTTCGACGGATATTTACTGACTATATTTTTCTCAAAAATAATTGAAATAGTTGAAAGATATTTTATCTTGATTTCTTTTGGCCAGGATTCTACTCTAGATTTGTTGATGACTCCTTTAAACTGTAAATATCTTTGGTACGTGAATTCTGGTGAGGGAAAGAGGTGGAAAAGGAAAATATTTTCTTCCTCAGCAAAATCTATGGACCAAACATAACCCAAATCTTTTAAGTCGATTTGTATTGTCCCTGTTGTGTTCTTTGCAATTTTTCTGGTAATTTATAGTATGCATCTTAAGGGAAAATTAGGCTTCTTAATAGAATGATGGGTATGCTTCTTGACGGGATGGATGTCAGTGGTTGTGATGGTTTTCGTGGTACTACGCAGAATTATATTAAAGCTTCACCACTTGCTTTAGGCTGCTTCTGCGCAACCAAAGGCGACGCCAAAGGAAAGTGAGGCCGATATTAGATTTTCTTGGAAATTGATTATAGAATTTTGATCATATCTTGAATTATTATAGCGAATCTCTTAGGCGATATGTTTTTTTTTTTTTTTTTATCTTTACTCTTAAGAACTGTTTTTCGGTTTCATAGACTATATATTAATCATCCGGTTGTTAAAAAATTCTTATCAAAATTGCTTCCAAAAAATATATTAAAGTGTCACAAAAGTTGTTCCATAGTTTTTAGTACTTATTAGGTCACTATATGCACTATGTTAAAATGTCATTACATCTGAAATTCAATTTGTTGTAATCATACTTAACATAGTAGTAGTATTCTGGAGTTATCCTCATAGTTTCAAATGGCATCAGTAAGAAAATTCGGTATTCTCAAATTTATCTATTAACAATTAACAGAAGATATTACATTACCACCATTTTAAATACTTCGGCAATCATGTATTAGCTTGGATTGAACCAAGATTATGATATTAATAATTAACACTTATCTTCTAATATTTATTTATTGTCAGTAATATTTGTTTTGTTTTTTATACTATAGTTTTGAACTATTTTATATTTTGATGTATACTTCATACTATTTAAATATCAATGACTTCAATCTCCATCTAATCACATGTAAAATTTGTCAAATTCAATAAGTATGGTTGTAAAATTAAAATAGCTGACTTCACACACTTTATTACAATTTGTGATTCAAACTTCCAACAACTAATTCTCATTAGAAATTTATATATTTATGTGCCTAAGAGTTGTTGTTTTCTTCTATGGTAATTAATATTTTTGATTGGTTCATGCTTCATTCTAAAATAAAAATAGCTAATTTCAATCACCAAGAATGGTCCTACTACCATCTAAATTTTGAATGTAGAATACATAGGTAAGACAGGTTCATGGAATATATACATTTAATATTCCCGGACCACCAAGGTTTGTTAGAACAAATATTCATTGTGCATTTTATTTGGATTGTCAATTGGTCTAAATAATATTTACATCTTCCAAATAGAAATACGTCCTCTACATATAAAACTATAGTTTTTTGGTTTTTGGGATGAAATATAATATAAGTTGATTATATTTTTTTTAGGTATTTATTATTTTTATATAATTTTTATAAATAATAATGATGTGATTTTGCTGGTTTAATGTGTCTATGACTATTGTGGTGTATAATATCACTGATAATATTGTATTTCATTCTTTTGGATTTACAATTTACATCTTGATTTTGTATAAGGAATACAATCCCATCAAATTTTTAAAATTCATAGAAATTTTAGTGTATTTTTAATTAAAATTAAGCCGTGCGTCAGGTTACACACTAGTGTAATAATTGTAGGACATTATTTAACCTAAAAAACAAAAAACAAAAAATCTATTTATCTAAAACACTTCCACGTATAGATCAATTATTAATAATAAAGTGATTGGGTATTATTTCTCAAACGAAATGTGACAAACAAACCCCATATTTTGTAACTCAGGCCCATGAAAATTAGAAGCCCAACAAATTACTTAAAGTCCAGGTACAAATTTCCAAGACAGTTATTTGGTTGAGAAATCTCAAACTGCCATTTTTAAAAATTAACCAACAATACGATTTTGAGCGGTTTGGTAGGTGGGCAGTTTTAATTTGAAAAAACATAGTTAAATTCTTATATGTTTTGGATTTCAGTTATCAAGTTATTTATTATGTTATTTTTAATTCAATTATATTTGCTGCCAATTATATGCGTTTCAGCTAAAACAGACTGTTCGTTTCATTTTTCTTATTATTTTTTATTACGTTAATAATAATAATAATATGCTGGGGGCTTATAAATATTATTTGAGTTTCTATTGTTTAGGTCTTTGCATGGTGGTGTTTTTTTCTGCACATTTTGCAAGTAATTATATAACTTAGAAAAAACATGGATTAAAACATAGTTACCAAACTGATTTGTTTCTATATTTCCTCAACTTTAATTATGAAGATTATGTATAATTTATTTTTAGAATCACATAGCGATCCGAAAATACAAGCAATTCAAAATTGGTCGTCCTCATTTCCTTTCGTATTTATCCAATTGTGAATAGCAACCTTAAACAGATCCACATATACTCCAAATTCATTATTCATGTCCCCAACATGGGCAGGATCCAATGAACCCTCCTTGAATTCTCGTGTGCATTCCTCTAATTCATGCTCAATATCACCCACTACTTGATCCAGCTGTACTATATTCTGTTTATTATTCGAAACAAAGCTTCTCTTTATTACATCCAGATCACTGCTAGAATCATTGTAATTACTCGAACAGGATTCATATTTTTTCTTCAAATTATCGTCATTAGATTCTTCCTGCTGAATCTCCTTATGGATTTGTTGGGCTTTTTCTGTTGTTAGGTCTATTATAGTTCCTAACAAGTCTTTGGCACTCGACCCATTGAATCGCCCCAACTGGATTCTTATGAGATCCTCAACGCATGCTACTGCTCTTTCGTTCGAATCAATCTGAGAACACAGATATTGCAACATAACTTCGATCACTTCAGGATCGCTCTCCGTACTACCCAATGAAGAGGGAATAATTGCAAACGCCAAAACAAGACCAATCAACATTGTTTTTTGCAAAAACATACCACCCATTTTCACTTCTATTATGTTTGTTGTTTTTGAATCAAATGACTTGTTTATATAGTTTAATTGCACTCGATCGTAATTAATGCTTGCATGTTTTTGTTTCAGTTATTAATTGTAGTACTTGGAATTTAATTCTACATGCATACGTTTCAGGTCTAATAGTAATGGAGGCAAAGATAAAAGTTTATATAATTAAGAAGCTATTTGCACCTTATTTTTGTATCTTTACAAATTGAATCATTTTGCGAACCTTTATCTGCAAATTCTAGATGGTTCAATCTTGTGCATTCATTGCATTGTCCTTGTCAATTTGCACTTGGAAATGAAAATACTATCAGAACAATTCAAACTGCAGAGCTTCAAAAGCTCAGCGGCCCTTTGCTTAAGTACAGAACTGCAGCCACTCTGGATCACAAGAAGGAGCTTTGCAGCTAAACCTGCCTCCACAGCTATCAACAAGCATTCCTCAGGGTAAGCTTTGCATATCGACCACAAGATTGAAAGTGCATATTCTGTACATTTTTCTGAAATTCTCATAAGTAGTTTCACCACATTTGGTATAGCTTTTGAACAATCTTTCAGGGCTTGTTGCCCTTCAGGTATTGATGATAGAACATCCAATATGAACAAAGTTAACTCCAAACAATCTGGATTTAGTATTGGTATCAATTCTACTAATTGAGGTATTATTCCAATGCTCACTATTAAACTTCTCACTTCCTTGATTGTGCTAATTAACTTGAGAAGACAAAGACCCGGTAATTGTCCACTGGGGTGTCTTTTATCCCTCAACAACCTCATTAAAGCAACCAATAAGCTATGACTTGAGACAACTTCTGTCCGAAAATCCTTCTCCTTTATCAACATTTCAATCAACCGAACACAATTAACTTTCGTTGCAATCGACCCTTCATTCAAAATATCTACAACGGAAGATACCTTGGCGGGTTGCATCAAGTTTGTTTTAGCTTCAGAACTTAGAGACAAATTCACAAGAATTGCTATAACTTCAGAGCCTACAGCATATGAAGTAAACGGACCAAGTAAAGATGAAAGAAGAGATATCCCACCTTCTTCAACGACGTTTTTTTTGGCAGTCGAATGATTTGCCACAACTTGGTGCAGTTCTTTGAGGGTTTGTATTCTTGACTGACCCTTAACCTTCTTAAGGGTGGTGAGAAGCTCTGATGCTCTTCCTTGTGCATCTTCAGATCTCTTCTTCATTTGCACATACTTTTGAGAAAACCAAGTATAGACTAACTGATAAAGTGTGTTGTTCGGCGTAATGGTATCATCCCAAAGCTCTTGCATAGTAGTGGGACAAGTGTAGTGCCCTAAGCTAAACCATTTGAGAATGTTGGACTTTTCATAAGTTTGGCCAGTGCAAAGTGTAACAGGGTCTTGCATGGGCTCAAGAGAAATAGGGCAAATAAAGACAGATGGGATTTCAGCTAGATTTAGCTCTTCAATCATCTTTTTCAGATCCAATTTTCCCCCAGTTAAACCTCCATAGCCCCCAATTGCAACTCCACCCAAGACTCCATCTTTAACTGCAGTATCTAGATCTAATATATGCCCACCTTCAAAACCTAAAAGCCCATCTTTCTTTGAAGGCTGATACATAGGCATATTGGCAATGAAAATAGAAAAAACTGCCCAATTACTAAATGACCTACAACCTTTCAAGAAAGCACATTACTACTATACTTACTACTACACATGTGTTGTGTGAAAAGGGTTAAAGAAAGAATGAGATTTTCCTCTTTTCACTTTATCCGATTTTCTCTTTTTGTGGTCAAAAGACTCATTACCACCATCAGATTAACACATCATAGAGCATTTAAAATGAACACTCTTTCCCAAAAAAATCTAGTGCTTATTACCGTCTCATTCAAGCCTCAACAGAGTTGATAAAAAAAAACGGGGCCGAATAAATAAATCTAGAGTAGATAGAGAACCAGAAAGCAAAAAAAAAAAAAGGTTCAATGTTGAGCAAAATGCAACATAAAATGAAGAAAATAATTGAGAACCAGATACAAAGAACCTGAGAAAATGAGGATTCAGAGGCAATTGAAGCATAATAAGAGAGAGAAGAAAGGGCATCTACAGCAAGCAGGCTCCTTTGTTCAGTTTACAGAGCCTTGACTCAATAGAATAGTGAAAATCTTTATTTTTTTCATACGGAACGAAAATTAAAAAATGTATATATTGTCTCGGTGTAGCCAAAAATACGAATTTCAACAGTATAATTTAATTTGAAATAGGTTCGAAATTCCATAAATTGAATTTAATAATTATAAAAAAAAAAAAAAAAAAAAAAGAGTGGCAGTGGCCAGTGACGACATTTTGACCGCCGTGACACTGTTGTTTTGACTGTACTCCCCCGGCCTTTTCCCGTGTGGCTCTTCGACTCCTTACACTTTTGCTTGCAGTTACCCCAATCACCAACTGACACGTAATCCCCATTACACTTTTACCTTTTTATCCTATTTTCTTTTATCTTCAATTTTTTTTCCATATATACAGAAAATATAAAGAATAATTCTACAGTAAAAAGGGTTTATTAGGGATCCACAGACTAGTACTATTAGTGACAGCGAGGCATTTGACCATGACAGTATTGGTTTGACTGCTTTTGCCAATGTGATTGAAATCTGTACACAATATAATATAAGCTTCTGCCAGCTGGATAGTTCAAATTTATTAATTTTTTTTTTTTTGATGACAAGGGAACCCGCAGCCGTTACCGCCTGCAAACCACACAAGAGAGGTAAACCAGCCTAGGTTGCCCATAGCTGACAGGCTCACAGTAGAGAAAGCAAATAGACATTCCCTCATCAGGATTCGAACCCGTGACCAAAGCCACAACATTCACATGCCCTTACCAACTCTACCGGGGGTTGCCCCCGTTCAAATTTATTAATTATTCCTATGGAAAGGGGTGGTATTATTAATTAATTCTGATTGGTTGAATTAAATTAGCTTCAATTAATTAAAAATATGAGTGGCAGAGTGCAGTTAATCAGTGTACGTGTAAGCAGGCGTGCATTCTCGGGTTCAACTTCGATATAAATTAGGAATCTTTTCTTTTAAGTGAAAACGACTATTATATTAATAAATTGGTATTTATATTTTTATTTTAACTAAATCTAAAGAATGATAATATATTAAATTTACATAGATATTACAACAAGCAATTTTTTTTAATTGTTGTAGGTCTGTAGAAGAGAGAATGAGTCGCCTCATGGCCCACTCGGCTGCATTCGAAGAAACAACAAAAGTAGTCTTTTGGGCTTCTTGCTTGCTTAATCATATCAAGAAGTGGGCTTTATATTTGGGCTTATGCTCAGAGTAACAGGCCTAATAATTTGTTAATTTACTCATGGGCTGAACTGCTAACCTTCCTTTATTGGGCTATGATCCGTTTTCCTTACTGGGCCCAAACTCCTAGTCCACCGCCATATCCACTCATTTGGGCTCTATATAGGGATTAGTCTTGAAACATATATAGTCCAATACTCACTTGTTCTAAAAAGCTATAAAGGATTACGAAGTTACAAAAATAGCCTCAGTGTTTGGTACATAGAGAAGAGACAGGCTAGAGTCCAAGAACTAAGAACGACAATGACGTGTCAGTGTCTGAGTGGCCTAATGGACCGTCCTTGTTCGGTCAAAGGCCCAGAGCCAGTCAAAGAAAATTAGGCCCACTCTGCTGTCCTAGCTGGCAAGATAAAAAAAAAGCGGAAAAAGTTCAATGAGTGGTATCACGCTTTTAATGCTCCTGACTTCCAACAGATGAAATCGACATCTGTATTGCCCCCCAATAATAATATATAGAATCTAAGTTTAAGTATATACATAAAATAGCTTCATTAATATATATATTATATACAGTACTACGTATTATGGGATTTAGAAGGAGAAGCAAATGATTACTGCACATTTGCTATCACAGTCTACAAGATCTTTTGCTGTTGAAAAAATGTTGTAATAAACAACAGAGAGAAGAAATCACGTATGATTAGTATTATGTTCATTCACCTGCGTTGTTGATGTGAATTTTAATTGGAGCTGTTAGCTAGCTGCATGATATGATTTCTACACCCTCACGTGCCAGCTTTGCTTTAACTTTGCATATCTATCTTTTCACACTTTTTCTTATTGGCACTAAATCTTTTGTTCAGGCTATCATTGGCACTAAATCTTCTAATAAACAAATGTTATTTGAAATCAAAAAGGCAAAAATTGAATAAAATATTAGCATGTTGATTAAGCAGCCAGTCTGTAGTAAAAATTCAGTCATTATCGTCTTCCCCATGCAGGCAACAAGACTGTAATCCTCTACGCCTCATCCCATATAAACGTACCCAATAACCCTCATTCTCTCTCTCTCTCTCTCTCTGGGGTTGTGGGATATCATATGTGTCAGGTTGAATGGATTTCTTTTGGCCTTTTCTTATAATGCTATTATGCTTTTACTTCTTCACTCTCTCTCTCTCTCTCTCTCTCTCTCTCTCTCTCTCTCCATGACTTTGTGGGGTTAATTAGTGGCTTGAATTAGTAGTTTCAGATTTGATCTTTATGCTTTCCAGATTTTTGATGATTTTAAGAGATAGCTATAGCTAGTTATGCACTTCACTTATAGCTCCTCGGAGTGGAAAGATCTTTAGAGAAAGAAAGAAAGAGGCAGAAAGGATAAAAGAGATTTTGATTACTGCAAGTTAACTACCCAATTGCTTTAAACTTTTATCCTCCCTTCATGAACTTATAGGTTAGGTTATCTCTTTAGCCTGAACTAGCATCTAAAGTGACCTTTTCTTCTCTTTGACCACCCCATGTTTGATGAAAAGATTCAATCTTCATAAAAGGAAAATCAAAAGTTGAGTGAAAAAAGGATCCCATTTTCTCTCACGAGTGGCTTATTTACTTTTCAGTAATCACTAGACTGTTGCTACCCTTCACCCATCCAAACGCACTGTCTCTATCTGAATTCACTGCATTGTTTCATGCATGGATCTGACTATGGTTAGTCAAGGTGGAGGAAATAATATAGTGCTGAGGGACTACAGGAAGGGGAACTGGACCCTTCAAGAAACAATGGTCCTGATTGAAGCAAAGAAAATGGATGATGAAAGAAGGATGAAGAGGCTAGGGGAGGGCAGCGATAGGGGCAAACCAGCAGAACTGAGATGGAAATGGGTAGAGGATTATTGCTGGAAAAATGGTTGTTTGAGAAGCCAAAATCAGTGTAATGATAAGTGGGACAATCTTATGAGAGATTTCAAGAAAGTTAGGGAGTATGAAAGGAGAGTGGCTGAAATGGGAGGAGAAGATAATAAATCTTATTGGAGAATTGAGAAAAACGAGAGGAAAGATAAGAATTTACCTTCTAATATGTTGCCTCAGATATATGAAGCTTTGATTGCGGTGATTGAGAGGAAAAGTCAAAGGGTGTTTGTGGTGGCGGGAAGTGGTGGCGCCGGAAGTTCCAACGCCGCCGCTAATGTTGTGGAAAAATCTAATATTCATATTTTAGGTCAGCATTCAATGCCACCTCCGTTGCAACAGTTTCCCATAATTCAGGCCCCGGCTATGATGTTACCAATACCTCCGGCGGCGCGAACGGCAGCGGAGCCGCCTATACTTCCTTCTCAACCGTTGCCCACTGTAGGTACTTTCTCTATACACTTGCAATTAGTAAATAAGTAAATGGAATAAGAGACCCAATACCAGATGAATCCGACGTATAAAAATTAACCGCAATATGCATGATACATTCATTGCCAGTTAAAACCCTTTTCTCGATGCTTTCCATTTAGATAACTAGATTTGCGACTGTTATAAATTAAATACTGAAATTTGTGATAGTCAGATTCCGACACTAGTGAATACTCAGACTCTCCGGCCAAGAGAAGGAAGAGAAGAGGCGGATCTGACGGCGGCGGAGAAGGAACCAGCGGCGGCGGCGGCGGAATATCACAAGATCAAGTTGGGTCTGCAATCTCAAAGAGTGCTTCAATCATAGCAGAAGCTATTCAATCATGTGAAGATCGAGAAGAGAGAAGGCATCGAGAATTGTTGCGCTTGCATGAACGAAGAGTGCAAATTGAGGAATCAAAGGCTGAGATCAACAGACAAGGCGTTAACGGCCTTGTTGACGCCATTAACAAACTTGCAAATTCAATCCTTGCTTTGGCTGCCAACAAAAACCAATCTTCTTCGAATTAATAGAAGTATCTCATTCTTAAAATCTTCAGGATTACTCATTGTTTAGTCACTAGTATTACTTAATTATGCTTGTTAAATCAAGCATATTGATTTATAATATAGAGAGATTAAAGTTATCCAATTGTTTGTATAGACCTGATGATCATATTTATGTATCAGTGGTCGTCTGGTTTTCTTTATTCTCATCATGTCCGCTGATTAGGTTACTTTATTCGAAATTTCATCTGCTTGTTGTAATTCAGTATATCTTAATCCAAGGCTTAATTTAATGAAGTTTGGAGTCTTTTCAACATTTATTAGTCGAATAATCAAGTTTAACAAACGAAGAAGAATTTGGTGTACGTACGACCAATGCAAAGTACATATATGTAATAAAAACAAAAGGTTGTCGTGATATTGAGTTTTTAACAGTTGGCAAGGCATTCAAAAGTCATGTATTGTATTTTGACTATCTATAAAACACACACTACATATGTTTTATACATTTGGAACATCATGTATATTAATATTACATGCAGTTTCATTATGTAATATTTGTTTTATTATTCTATTATTGTATGACAGAATTAGAGAGTGAAATATGTTCAAACTGTTAAACCTAAGGAATTGAAATAAAGTTTTGACATTTTGATCTAAAACAAAAAAAATGTAGAAAGTAGGGTTAGTTATTAGTAGATGGAAGAAGGGAGTGTAGACTGGTCAAACTAGACTGTGACTGTGAGTGCAGCAGCAGAATCAGATTCAGAATGCCCATTTCATTTATTGGTGCATCTCACTAAAAGTAAAGGAAGCTATGCTAGATTTATTTATTTCACAATTTTATAATAAATTGAGTCGAATTATATAAATAATAATTTCAACTGAAATATTTTTTATTTTGTATTAAAATCGATATGTTATAAATTTTGTGGGCGAGCAATGATATGTGGGCCTACACTAAAAAGGTTGGCATTTACCTTCCCATCTGACAAAAGTACGCAGTGCCTATCTCAGCCTTTTCATGCTTTTTATTTATTCCACATTCACTTCTATAATTACACGAGCTTAAATGCAATTTGAGAGTCTAGTAAAGCCCAAAATCGGCCCATTTTTAAATGTCTCCCAATAGGCCCAAATCTGGTCCAATAAGTACGCTCGTTTTCCAAGTTATATTGATCATTTCAAACAATACCCCCCACTCACACGTAAACCCACAATTGGTCTTGGGCTATCTCTTTGGTAAGGAGACCCATTTTTGTTTATTTGGATCTTCTTAAACTGAATAATAAATATAATTAAACAATTCACTCCGGTCAAGTACATAACTTTTGACTACTTTAATTATGTTTTTAGCCCAATTTTATGTTTACTCTTGTATTTTAGAATTTTTTCATTGTGTTCTTCAAATAATTTAGATACTACAAAGTTATCTCTAAACTATTAGCGATGAAATTTTCTATTTCAAGTATGTGTTTTATTTTATATTTTATTAAGTAAAATTTTTGGTTTTAATACATATATATTTAATATAGGTTACACATGTTAAAATTATTGGGGGAAATAGGTAATGAAATCCAATCCCGAATTATTATTCGTTTCCTGTTGAAAGTTCTAGAAGTTAGAGTTTGGTTTAATAACATTTGTTATGTATGCTTACGTCATTCCTTTCCCTCTTTATTTTCGTCAAGTCAACAACACATACAAAACCTCGGGCCTCGACTAATAATCTTTTCTTTCCCTAAACAAAAATTTCAATTGTTATCAATTCAATAAAGCTTTAATTTTTTTTTTTGCAACCAAATTTATTGATTGATTTGTGCCTGAATTTGATTCATGGCATCTAGCGGAAACAAGAACATCAACGCCAAGCTGGTTTGTATTTTATGATCTTTTTTGTTTTTGCTTTACATCTCTTTACTTGAATCCTCTACTTGCTGTGCAATTCTTCATCTTATTGTTTCCTGACTTTAATCAATAAGATCCTATATGTATCCGATTGAATTTCGTTGTATAGGATAAAGGAAATTGTGTCAATTTTGGATTTCTTGCAATTAGTTTTTGATCATTAGGTTAATGTATAGGATAGTACTTATGTGATCTATGCACTTTCTGCGTCAATTATTTCATGTCAGCATAGCGGTTGGCATTTTAGAATTATTACATTATTATACAATTTTCATGTGACAGCAGCTGTTTAATACTTTTCATATAGGTGCTTCTTGGTGATGTTGGAGCAGGAAAATCTAGTTTAGTATTACGTTTTGTCAAAGGGCAGTTTATTGAATTTCAGGTTAGTAATTTGGTACAAATAAAAGTGTGATTTCAGATTTTTATAATGGAATCTTTTTAGTCACTGAACATGTCTTATATTGTAGGAATCAACCATAGGGGCTGCCTTCTTTTCCCAAACTGTTGCTGTGAATGATGCAACTGTAAAATTTGAAATATGGGATACAGCAGGTCAGGAGAGGTACCACAGCTTAGCGCCAATGTATTATAGAGGTGCTGCTGCAGCCGTTATTGTCTACGATATCACAAACCAGGCAAGTGCTGTTAGCTTAATTAACATAAATGGTGATATAAGACAAATTCGATTTTGTGCATAGCACTATGCTTTGATGAATGATGTGGGTAACTAGAAAAAAAAACATATCTGCTTAACTGATCCTGCAGTGACATATACTAGATTTCGTGGTACTTGTCAATTTGTTCTTGCGTTCATGAAGCATAAATGTAATGTAGTAAGGCACATCTTATCAATCTGTCAGGAGGAGATAGAGAGACAAACATTTGCTAGATACATGTTATGAGATCCCGTCTTTGGCACTCCTGAGAAAAATTTTGTTATTCATGAACCAATAGAGTGGTGACATTAGATGTACCTTTATTGTGAATATGAAATTCTTCTTATATTAATTTTAGTTCCTTTACTCTTTAGGCCTCATTTGATCGGGCCAAAAAATGGGTTCAAGAGCTTCAAGCACAAGGTAAGTTCTTTCACCAGTCCTCAAAGTTGGATTGAATTTGTTTGATGTTTTCTTTTTCTCTTCTCCCTCACAGTTTGGGGAGGTTTGGGGGTGGGGGATGGTGTTTCACTTGTAATGCTGTTAAAGTTATTTGTTCTTTTTTATCAATATTAACAGTTCAAAACTAGAAATTTATATTTATAGCGAGCGGTATATAGTTTAATATGAGACTTTGATGTGCATTGCTATTATTTTATAATATCTTTTAAGCCTTTGCGGTTTTTTATTTTATGGCAAAAGGAAATCCAAATATGGTTATGGCACTTGCTGGAAACAAAACGGATTTGTTGGATGGAAGGAAGGTGACAGCAGAGGCAAGTATTTTCTAACCTTTCTCGTTTTTGTGTCTTGAATGAATGAAGCATTTTCTAACAATCATGTATATAATGATTGCAGATCAAAAAGATAATAGTGGGAATTAGTTCTATCTAACATCATGCTTGTCTTGCTTTCAAGCATCAATTACATTATTGTTAATTATATAACTGTGAACTTTTGTTGCAGGAAGCACAAAAGTATGCACAAGAGAATGGTCTTTTCTTCATGGAAACTTCTGCAAAGGCAGCAACAAATGTCAATGACTTATTTTATGAGATAGGTAATTAGACTATCAGCTTGACATGTATTTTCTATTTAACCAGCCATTACGATAAAACTCTAAATACATTTTCATTTTAACCATTATTATGCCTCTACAGCAAAGAGATTGCCACGTCTGCAGCCGGTTCCAAACCCGTCAGGCATGGTCCTCGTGGATCGACCCGCAGAAAGGGCTGCCAGTGCTTCTTGTTGCTCTTAATAATTGATGGTGCAGACTTCTTTTCTCCTTGCAGAAATGTATCAAGTAAAACTATGCAATGCTGTGTCCATAAAATACTTTTAACTCACAACTATGTGTTCTATTTATAGATTTGTACAGGAGTCAAACTTCTGCTATGTATTCCAGACATGGATTGAGGAGTTACTTTTTTTTATTATTGAATTTACTTTTTAGTATTTAAAAGAATTGATTTTATGAGACCATGGGGATAGCTTCTATTTTCAGATTTGGGGATGAGCAAATTTTCGAAATTTCAAATATTATAGGGCAGTTTTTCGAAATTGAGGAGGAATCAGGTGACAGGTGCCCACCCAGTGCCCATGGCTCCGGTTAATAGAAACTGATTTCTTTTTAATGAAAAGAAAGAAAAATAAAACAAACAATTAATGTTAGGGAAAATTTATAAAACTTAAAAATAAATCATATACCGGCACTTAAAATAAATGATCACTAGTAAAAGAATAAAGAATTATGTGAGCAGCATTCGCACGTGATTGACTAAAGAAATTTGAGACGGTTCTCACTGAAAAGTTACAATATATATAGACAAGGTTAGAATACAGAATGACATTATCCATACCACATCGTAATTAATTTCAAGCAAACTGTGAAATCTATCATCTTCCATATGTGTATATATATATATATACACCCTTCTGCTTTTCATTCCCTTAGCCTCTTCGCACATACAAAATGACGTCAATCAAAAGTCCGGCAAGGAAACCTATAGGATTGTCAAGTCCTTTTGGCTACTTTACAACACTCATGACTTCGTTTTTGATAAGGTCTTCTTCAAACCCTTTAGAATTTTACTGAACCACATTAGGTTCATAACACCAAGGACAGTGGGTACACAAAACACCAAGAGAAACCCAACAGTGTGCATCTCCAAAACCTGTCATTAGTTTTCATACTACTATAAGATTCCTTACATGTGCTCGAAGACAATAATTCAAGACCAAGAATTAACTTTGGAATAAAGTTTCAAATTACTTGGGATGATGAAAATACAATTTGAGGACTAAATGATATGAGAGAAAAGGTTGATTCCAAAACATAAGCAAAATTGGTAAATTTTGTTGATTTGGCTGAAAGTGCTACTTATTTGAGAGAGAACAACATCTGGATTTCGTTATTTTTACCATCTATTTATTTTGAAATGGTTCGCAAAGTTCTCACATGTAAAGGTGTTCACATTCACGCATAAATGTGCTTACCTGAGCATGGTGGAGATAGACATGGTAAAACATGTAAACAAACAAAAGAATTCTTGCCACCTGCATTTCACCAATATTAAATTCAGTAAGTATTAATGATGACAAATATATTATATTGAACTGCTAAAAATAGTAATACAAAGTAAAGCAGACTTACGTACCAACCAACCGAAAAATATAACAACACCGTTAATCAGATATGCATTGGATTTCTTCAATCCGGCTGTATCAAGATACCTGTTCACAAAGCAGGTAAATTCATTGGAAAAGCATTCTCAGATATGACATGAACTTCAGTAATCTCTTTTTTTCTCCTCCATATTCTGTGAAACTTACCATCTCATGTTGATCTCTGGGGTCGTCACCTCGGATATCAGGACCATAAAGGTGTAAAGCTGCCCCTCCCCAGTACACATGGAATATGCAACTGCAATTGCTGATAAAGAATGATGGACAATCTGAAATTCAAGAGCAAATAACTGTTACAACCTACACCTTGCATGACAGAAACATGAAATTCTTTCACTTTTTCATAAATTCTCCAATTAAATAACACCAGTGCAGGAGCTATATAGAATCTGTCATCCGGACATAATGAAGAAACATTTTAAATTTAGTTCCTTTTCATTATTGCAGTTCACTTACATACTCCACTCCACCCAAAGTAGGATACATCCAACAAATCATTCCAAGGTCCGAAATGAAGTAACCAACAGACATCTGCCAAAAAACACAATACCAAACAGGAGAAGTAATGTCAAGGGTGAATTAAACAATAAAAAAATAAATTTTAAACTTAACAAGGGGAGATCTCACTAAAATTCTTCAATTATACTAGGGGACCTCACTTAGCTGTTGCATTTTACAGTTCTTAAACTTATAATTCCATTTTCATTTCTTTTAAGGTAATAAAACTTTTTTACATTAGCGAAAGATCATCTGGAGGTCATCGATGATATATCAGACACTTACCCCTAGTGCAAATGTCGAGAGAGGTGAATTCCGGAGTGTGATTAGTCCAGCAGAATTGCGATCAGAGAATAGTTCAGACCAGAAAACAAAATACAAGGACATAACTGAAATAAAAATAGCGTGGAGAGTGGATATACCGCTGCAGGAAAGTTAGAATAAAAAATCAAAGCCATGTCATTAAACAATGAATAAATAAATAAATTAAATGTAAGAAAGTGTGTGCACCGATTGTTCCACTCAGCTCTTTGAATCTTAGTGAGCCCATTATAAGCACTGAAGTAAAAAGTGCTGATGACCTGAGTCAGGTCATAGACCTGTTGAAATGCAAATGGTAATTTCAATGAAGTTTCAGAAAGAAAGATATAGAGAAATAAGTATCAGTGTCAAAAACATGCTAATTCATCTTTTTCCAACTCATTACAATAGAACATATTGTACTAGAATAGAATGTTCCATCAACTAAAACATAAACAAACTTCCTCGCTATGGCTTAGATATTTAACAGAGTAATTATCCTGATCTTAAAAAACTGAAGATCTAAAATTAGAAGGAAGTGGGGAAACATACCAATTTGCATGCCAGTATGCCACCAAGAACAGAAGTATATGGAATAAAATGGTCTGCAAGTACATAGTTTCTGACGAGCACCTCAGCCTGGTTTTGATAAGATTTAAATGCCAAAATTCTTCGAGCAGTCATTATTCTTAGTTACTTGACCATGTGCCTAATTTCTTCTACAACATGGCTATTCTCTCGCTTCCTGTCAACAAAATTGAGATCACTCAGAAGCAATCAGAGCATACGTTCTTTGGCTTATAAAAGCATGATGACACAAGTTACGGTAAGACATAAATACACCAAATATGACAGGATATTGCTTGTAAGATGCATATACATTACCTCCATATTTGTGGTATATTAATTACTTTAATATCGATGACAGGTTACATTCTAAAGCTACCTATTTAACCTCGAAATACTAAAAAAATATCATGCAAAAGATAGTTAGTGGACATATAATATACTTACCTAAAAGAGCTTGTGGATGTTTATGTGGATTATCCACTTAAATATCATTCTCAGTTTAAGAGGACAATTTAAAATATGCTTTCAGGGAGTACAATCATAAGACACTATGAGATGATGTGATGACTAAGAGCAAGACAATTTGTGTCGGATTAGCTAACTGAATAGGATGGCATATATGCTATATCTGTAACCACTTAAAATTACAAAATCCATCCGATTTGGAAATCCTAGCTGTATCTAATGGAGAACATCTGAGATCTCAAACCAGATTCAAGCTTTTTCAACTGCAAGGTACACAATTAAAGGCGTGATGTACAACTACATTGTATTCGTACAGTATAGTGAGCACGTCTACCTCTTGCTGTCAAATTAAGAAAAAGCACAAATCTAGGAAACGATACCTACAGATCATAACATTACTCCATACAGTAGTATTTAATTTTGCAATAGTATCACAAACACGGGAAAAAATCAACAGATCAAAAAACTAAAATCCCCAAAATTTGCAATACCTAACAGTTGAAAGATCAGTAAACCTCCAAGCAGATGCAAGTAAATCAACACGGCATTGAATCACACTGTTCGTTTTCAGCGGGAAATTAGGGTTTTGTTTAGCATTTTGCTGGTGGTTTTGGGAGATGAATATAACGGAAAACCGTCGAGAGTTTGAAGACCCGTAGAAGTTACGATCATAAACAAATGTATAAAAGAAATCAAAGAAGAGAAATCAAGAAATAATACTATAAGTTTTTAGTCTTCTTGTGGAACTAAGAAATTTTGTGTTAAGGAAGTGGTTTTTTATTTGTTTCCCTGGTGGGTGCTCTGTTCGAATCTCCAACAGAAACAATAAACATGAGAGAGAAAAATAATAACTATAGTTTAATTTATGTGATCCATGGAATATTTTTATCGCAATAATAGATAGAACCAATCAGATTCGGGGCAATTTATCAAAAATAACAGGAATTTTTTTTGATAATTTCTTGTGAAAATATGTAATGGATTATGTATGTGTGTGTATATATTTTTTGCTTATAGTGAAATTATAAAATATATTAATTTAATGGTAATGTATCTTGTATCTTATTTGGACTTTGGTAACATGTGTGGTGGGCATGCATCATATCCATTCCCTGGATAAGCACATTAGTCCAAAACACCAATCGGCCCAACCCCTTTTTTTGATAAACTATTGAAGTCCACGCGTTACATTTTAATTGAATTTTTTTTAAAGAGTATATAAATGTTAACATGATATTCATATATAGATATAAGAAACTTCAATCCTTCCTTGTTTCTCAATTCACACATTAAACACAACCAAGCACAAGATTATTGTAGTAATGAAGTTATTAATATGATACAACACTCACTTCTTCTTGCTTTATTATTACTTATCAAACACAGACACATTAAGTTATTCTGGGACAGGATCAATGAGGAGCTGTTTGATGAAACCTTGCATTTCGGGACCCACATGTGTATACCAATCTCCTTTGCTGTATATAACTTCAGTTATTCGAGCATGATTGAGAACCCGATAAAGTAGTGGGGCCGCAAGTTTAGTTGGTCGTAAGAACGCCTCGTTTATGTCCTTCCAAGCTGCCTCAATCCGATTGTTGAATTCATTTACTGCCTCTTCTTTTGACACATTATGCTCCTTCATGAAGCATTCTACTGCTGATGGTATATGTTCTCTATTTTGATCAAACTGAAACATAAATACACATCAATACGATTATCACATTATTATATACTACATTAATGTCATAGGATGTGTAATAATTAATGACCTCGTGTCCATCGATATCATCTGTGAGTCTGCAAATGATTAATGTAGCTGTAACCATGGCAGGTTCACTTAGAACCCAATCGAAGGCTTCCTTTGTCGGAATATCGCCCATGCCAATGAAGGATATCATTATTAAAGATATATAACAACAACTTTTCATCGCCAGCTCCATGTACTCTTCTGTTTTGGGTTTGTACTTTTCTTGCCTCCATCTAGCCTCAGCACAATATGCTCGACACGAGATTTTCATCTGCGCATAAATTGGAAAATTAGTCTCATATCATAAATATGCATGTAATAGTAATCAGTAAAAAGGGTTTCATGCTTTATCAAAGTATTTACGTACAGCTTCTTTTCCATAGTCGACACGACATGATGCTCCTAGCTTGACCATTTCCTCTTCAATTTCTTCGAAAAATTCCAAAAGGGCCTTATAAAATATCTTCATATAGTCTGGAAGTTGGTCTAGACATGTAAAACTCCACCTGCAAAATCAAATATTTAACTTGTAATGTTATTCAAATTGCAATATGGAAAGATATGATGTTATCATTCTTTTTTCTCAAACCTTTCAATCGCGTCTGTGAAGAGTTCAAGTTCTTCAATAACACCATAAGCATCGAATGTATCGTCTAAAATGGACATTATAGCCTGCAGTTTTGTCATAATCTTCCTAGCAAGAGCATATTTTGGTTCAAAATAAATTCCCAATATCCAAAAGTAAGTCTCCACCATTCGATCTCTTGCATATGATAACTTTGTAGGAACTTCTAAATCTAATTTCCACCACCTGCCACATTAATTAATTCCATTCGTTTAATCGAACTTGATCCGATTTAGAATTTCCCGAGTCAAAAATAGAAAATATATATTATGAGTTACCTGCACATTTCACTTAATTCTCTTTTGTGCAGAGATTGTAGTAGGTTAAAATCCAACTTAGCAAGTCTGAGTAAGACTTGATTATGAGAAGCAAACTTCTCATAGATGGATATATAATACCTTGCCTCTACTCTCGGCAATCCTCTACGGTTAGAGTATACGTGTAATGCATGATCTACTTGTTCAGCAACAGGATTAGTTAAACTTGGTAAAATCGATTTCAGGTAATTTCTTGTGAAAACAAAACCATGATCCAATACATCTTCGCCACGAATTCTGAGAAATGTGGCTTCATAAAACTCCAAAACCCCCATAACATCGTCAACATTGGGAACCAGCTTGAACCCACCTTTGGCATCCTTAAACTTCTCGAAGATTTCTGCTTCATAAACATATGCATGAATATATATATTCGTCTCCATTACAATTACAGTTTAATCAATGGAAATTAATATTGTAAAGTAAGTAGGATTTACCGCATGAAACCCTGTGGCCATGTTGTCTTAGAAGACGAAAACCAAGAGCAGTGATGTACAGATCATTGTTGTCTTTGCAATAATCATGAAATTTCTCGAATATGTAAAGCAAAGCTTCATCAATCTCCGCTTCAAAATGATATTCTATGCCTAATCGTTGGATTGCATCAATCATACAAAGTTGTCTCACGTAATCATCTGATGTTTCCTTTAGTTCTCTTTTCATTACCTCCTTGAGCTCTTCAACCAGTTGCTCTTTAAGACCCTCGATTTTCTGCAAAAAGAAAACGATCAAACTGAAATCGAACATGGACACATGATGCAATAACAAGATCATGGATTAAGCCATTCGAGTTTGATCGAACCAAAGTTTAAATAAATTAAATTGGCTACACAAATGTGAATACTTACTACAAAGCAAGTATTTCATATAATGTACACAAAAAATGGAGGCATAAATGTAGCATATATATATATATATATATATATAAAGTACCCCTTTGGGCTCCGGAATGGGCAACAGAAATCGGGTTCCCCACACATCAGGATGAAAATTTGCAAGAGGACGAGATACGACAGTTTGGTTATTCAAAGCCATGACCTGATTTTCAACTTTCCAAAATAGACGAAGTTGAAGTGCATTTGATTGTGAGATAATCTGCTACTTTTATAATTGAATTTTTCCTTTATAAGAATATAGTTGATTTAGTAATACAATTCATTTTCTAGCGTGACTCACGACCATCCTACCATTTAACGTGATTCATAACAGATGAATATATTCAGTAATTACATAAATTACTTCAAACATTTAGTTGTCCAATAAATAATATTTTATTCCGTCAGTTGATTAGGCTTTCTGCGAGATCTTTTTTTCGCAAAATAGTTTTTGACAAATTGTCACGGACAATAATATTTTTTAAGACTGTAGTATTGCATTTGCAACATTACTTATAAAAGTTAATTACCTCTAGATTGTTCTCATGTAACAGATCATCTAAATCTTGTAGATTTGATGTCTTTTTCTTCAAATTTTTATCATGTTAATTATTTGGTTTTGGTACTATACGTATGCGTTTTAGTTGATCCGTCTTTCAGTGCTGGCCCAGTGCTATTCAATTTTATTTATTCGAGAATGAAATTAAGAATTACCATAAAGTTAATTTCAATCTTTCACAAAAAAAAAAATGAAAATATGTAAATGATACAAGTTATCTCAAATTATTCATATTTTAGAATATATACAATAGGTCGATCCATTAGCACATTTTGCATCCTAAAAGTTTAATTCTTAAGATTTTAAGAGAAACAAACTCTATAAAACTAACTCTTAACTCAATAATCTTGATCAGATTATTGGAGAAAAACATAAGAGATTTCTAGATTTTTCGAACTTTGTGACCTAACCGAGCTTTGAAAGAAGCTGAAGATGAGGTAGAAGAAATTCCAGAGCTTTGAAGCTTAGCTTTATCCTTGTTGAATGCTTTATGAACTTCATCTCTTAGTTCAATAAAGCGTGTTCGTTTCATTCTTTGCTCTTCGGGTGTGCCTTTGTCCAGGTAGAATCCATCCGGCACATCATCTTCCATAAACTTATCCAGCACCTGTGAGCAAAGAGGGAAATAACGCCGCCCCAACTCAACTGCAACCAAGTTTACAGGCAAATAAAGTTAGAAAAAATAAATTGAACACTAAAGGATTATTAAGTGCACAAATTGTAATCTGCTTATATAAACTTTCTCAATCATCGAGGTGTTTTTCGTAAATAGGGTCTCATGCGGGGTGGCTTTGTAATATACCCAATATTAAGAAGAGATTAAACTTGAGAGAGTAATAAGTTTCCACCTGTTCTAGAGAGGGTTTCTATTTTTGAAAGAAGCCTTTTGTTTTGAGAACTGGGAGTCTCATTCAAATCAACCAAGTTCCCACTTGAACATCTTGATGAAAATAGACCAGCAATCTCTGATGTGGTGGTCTCAGCATGTGCAATTTCCATAGCTAGCTTTGCTTCAGTAGGAAAAAACATTTTTGCAAATGCCACTGAAATACATGAAAGTCAAATAATTATTATAATGTATAATTTGATCATCAAATATAAAATATGGCCTAATAGAAACAGATAAGATGTTTGTTACCTCTGTCTTCAAGGTAGAGCAACTGCATTTGAAGATCATCAGCCATTGAAAGGGACAAGATTGATGCATTTCCAGCCATTGGATTTCTACGAATCTCTCTCTCCAAGACATCAATGCATATCTTGTATTTGTTAGCTTCCTGGCCTTGCTCTCTTTTCATTTGATAATCTTTTGGCCTCGTAACTGTCCTACAAATACTAACAGCACTTTGTCCCTCAGATGTCAATTCTGATGCAGATGCCCCTTTACTCAAAAGTGACACTATAATCGAGGGTTCTTTACGCCTAGCAGCAACGTGAAGTACAGTATAACCCCTCGTATTTCTTAAGTTAACATCAGCTAGACTTAAACCAAGCAACTCGGATACTATCTTGGGATCACAATATGCAACAGCATAATGAAGTGCATATGCCTCATCTAAGGTTATATCAGACTCAGTTAGAAGAAGTCTAACGAGCTCAACATCATCTGAGTCCAATGCTTTATGTATTCTCTTAACTCCCTTCTCATGCAAAGGATCCAACGGTGGTGCTTGATTTTGCAGGTCTGATTGACATTTCAGACGAAGCAATCTAATACTGTCTGCAACTTTAGATGGGACTTCTTTGTCAATAGAGAGTGTCTCGAGATCTGATCGAGCTACTCTATGGACACACTCGGTAAGAAGTTGATTTAATTGACAATGAAAGGCAGCCACGAGAATGGAGATAACATCATCTACAACGGACTTCCCAACCAAGTTATGTAGTCGACGCTGCAATTTATAAGAATAAATTGTTAGCTTTAACGAAAAATAGTTAATAAATAATTTGACAGACTTGTGTTTAGTATCAGTGAGTATTACTACACAAGTGGATTGAAACTTCAATACAAGCTCTGTTTTTTACTTGCTAGTCTAAATATAGAAGCAAATACTTCTTAAAATCCTTATGTGATTATCAAAATCTGAATAAGTAAACGACAAAATTAATGCACGTGATGAGCGTAATTTGATGCACAAAAATTTGGTAAAACGACAATGAGTTAGTGACGAATAGGATACCTGAAAAAGCGAGACAAGCTCCGGGATCTGGAAAATTGTGGCCGCATACATCAATTCTACTGCAAAATCGATAACGGGTTTGCATGCGTCATGGGCGCATATATTATCGACACATGTTGACACCTCGATTGGAGACGGCTTAAGCTTTCCCGTATATAAATAGCTCAAGAAGATAAGAAAAGCCTCATATCCAATATGACCATAAGGCAAGAAATTTGCCATGATATACTTTGGCTTTCCATCGTTCCCAACAAAACCCATATCTTTTCTGAAGAGACCATTAAAAAACTCACTCCTAGCGGCTAAAATGCATCGATGCACGCCAACACTAACACCCTCCACTAAAATCTCTGCATCGGTAAAATCACTACCGTTTTCACATAACAGTTTCTCCAAATTACCACTCAGCTTGGTTAAACTCATCATTTCGAGATTCGACACATTCTCAGGTCCACCAGAAGCATTAACTTTATCACTCATTGATCCATGGGAGAAAGGAGAAGATGCGGTATAACTGAGGGATGATGATGGTTCAGCCATACTCTCCATGACAAAGTATGTATTCTATTTCTATATCTGAGGTCTAATCTTCTTCACATGTATCTATCATTTCAATCCAAAATTAAATTAAATTACAATTTATTTTCTGATCAAATGCAAACTAAGAAGATTAAAATTTCTTTTCGGCCTTCGACTTATCAAAACTCCTTTTCATCAAGCTACACCCAAAATATGCATAATTCTTATCATGCAAGTGAAGCTATATACACCATCATGCAAACAACCAACACCGCTGCAAAAGTCCGAGTACCAGAATTGAGAAATTAAATGGTCATATTCAGATAAGTCAAAGAATTATTAAACACAAACTGTACCACTTGAGAACTGAATTTCCAATAGTCCTTGTCTGGCGGTGTAAAAAGCTTGTACACCTGAACAATCTAATAAACCTATATAAGTTTTACTACATCCAAAATTATGAAAAACACAAATAATCAGAACAAGAATTAAAGCTCCAAATAAAATGACAAAAAATCTGAAACAGAAGAAAAAAACGCCAAAAAAAGGGTGTATTAAGAAGAAGCAAAACATACCAAATTGAAACAGAAACGATGGAGAATTCGCAGAGAAATGAAAGCAAAAACGTAGATCCAAACAGAAGCAATAGAAAGCAAAAGAGGTTCAATATGAATAGAAGAAAGACATGAGAGTTTGAAATGGGTCCCACGGGGTCAATTGAAGTTTCCTGATGGGAATCAAAGAAAGTTTCGGTAAAGAGACTTTTACATTATTTTTTCAATTAATTCACTGGTTTGTATTGTAGTATTACTTGACTTGAAGAATTCAATTCAATTTAGCCCAAGTCCGACCCGTCGTGCGTATGGGTTCAAATATCAATTGACCATATTTGATTGCGTCTGCGTGAAAGTTTGGTCGCTCTCTATTAGTCAACATATTTTATGTGTAGTTTTTGATAAAAGTAAATACAAGGGTTTTAAATGAAAAGAAGATTATGAAATTTCTTAAGAATTCCAAAAACGAATGTTGGTCAATGAAAAATATGAATTCAATTATTAAAATTTGGATGAAAATCTTAATATAAAATAGTTTAAAAATTAGGAGATTAAATCCATTTTCTCCAATCTTCATTGATTATGAAATTGAATTTAAGGGCTAAGAATATCACATGGGTTTCCTATTTCTTGAGTTTGAAAGGTATTGGGCTATGGTATGGGTCTTTAAAGAAATTAATTTTAAATATGGGTGGTAAAGTTGGGGAGGGTAGAAGCGGTATTTGAGCAGTGGTGGGCCAGCCAGGGGATAGTGGTTGAGTTTATTTGTCGGATAGTTTTATGGGGATTTGGTTTAAGTATGGCGGTGGTTTATTACGTGTAAGTGATGAAGTCGTTTTGGTTACGTTCACAATGACGTAATTACCCTTGTCGGCTTTAGCTCACGTTCTCCATGCCGTCACACCTCATTGTCTCCTTTTATTTTATTATTTGCTTACGTAATTGATGTAACTCGTCTTTTCGTCTTTTATTCTTTTGGGTTGTTATGGATATTTTTAGATCCATGTTCTTTGAGGCTTTTGAGCCCGCAATTTTTGACTTTCCATTTTCGGCTTAGATCTAAGCTTTATTTTAATGGGCTTTTGGATATCTAAATCCAGTTTCAGAATTCATCTTCCAAAGTTATTGGGCTTGTAGATGTCTCTATCCAGTTTAAGAATTCATTGTGGCTTAAAGATGTGTATCCAGATTAAGAACTCATTAAGGCCCAAAGATGGAGTCTTTTTTGTTCCCACCATGCTGCAATCTGACCACTTCCTTTGTCCAAATATTTCCTAGTAACTTCAGTAAAATTCCTTTTTGATATATTTACTACCTTATGGGAATATTACAACATGTTGGAAATGATAATGATCCATTACCAAGTCAATACTACTGCAATCTCAACTGTCAATCAACTCGAGCGAGTTGAATTTGCTTAAAATCACATGTTGATCAATGAACTTAAACACAACAAAAAGCAGTGAAAAACATGAAACTAGAAACAGAAACCCCATTAGATTCACGCACAAACCCCTCCATCAGACAAAAAACATAATGTTCTCCAAGTCTGGGTGCAAACTATAAAGACTTGCATCAAACGAGACATCAGAAGACGAGGTTGTCTCCATCACAGCCTCCTGAAACATACGCCCTCTATAAGCAACAATATCAGCATACCGCACTGGTGGAACAATTGATATAGGTTTAGTGCAACGAACATACGTGAAACACATATCATATATCAGTTTCTGCAACTCATCAGACTCAAAACAATTCTCATCCCAAAGCACATAATAGTGAGTAGGCTTGCTCGTCCCAACACTCCCATAATGGTTGCACAGATAAAAGTCAAAATCCAACCGATGAACTATTTTCGTATCCACAACTGTTCCTGGAGGCACATTTCCAGAATCTCCACCATCTTCTGTATTGGTAATAAAAAGTCGAGTCTGATGACGTTTCTGAGCAACAATTAGAGTTATTTTTGGCTGGTAATGATCATCACATTCACATATGGCTTTCTTTAAATCACTCAGCTCCTCTTCGAGTAACATCCCAAACTGCCCATCACCAACACCATCACGGAATACAACAATTTTGCTGGGCTTAACACTATTATTAAGCTTAGCATAGGTATCAATTAATTCCAAACACATTGCTCCAAAATTTATAATCTTTTCAGAACGATGGGCCTGAGGTCTGACCCTTGCAGCATAGCGATTTGCAGCCGGCCAATTGACAGTTCCCACAACTGCTGCTATAGAAGGAGATGACGCGTCCATAGGCCCGGGATGACTCACATCGGCTCCTATAAACATCACATGATCGCCAAGGTTAAAGTGAGGAAGCTTCTCATTCAGTTCGAAATTGGTGCCACCTAACTTGGCATTGATCTTCAGACACAGGTTTGTAAGATATTGATCTTGTCCTAAACTGGCGGCTCTGGACAGGCAACATTGGGTCACTACACCGATTTTTGTTTCAGAGACCCATTTCAGAAACCTGTAGCCAGGGTCCCTCTTAGTCATAACACAAATAATCAGTTGTAATTTCCCTTCCGCCTTCGTGGAAGCTTGTTCTACAACATTTTTGAGAAGATTCTCAACCATGTTGACAGCAGATAGTTCATGCATACCAGTAACACGGTACAAAAGAGGCGGTTCCATGTGCATACCGAGTCTTCTGCTACGACTCGTCAGATTGGTAGTGAAAGCAATATGCCGCAATTTGTAGGGCTCGCCATCAGTGAAATCCAATAGAGCCCAGCGATCAATCGATTTTGGATCCACAAAAGATTTATCACGAAGGCTCCACTGGCGTTTCTGTGCATCTACTGTTACAGAATTCGGACCTCCTAGTTTCAAATCAGGAGCACCAATAACACGACCTACAACGCTTGTCATGTTTACATCCACTCCAATCCGGAAATTCCTAGGCACAGCCCTGCAAAATGCAATAGATGTGAACTTCAATTAGGAGAATTGATCTGAAATCGGGACACACGAGTACATAACAAATGATCTTTTCCCAGGATAGGGAAAAACAAGATACACAAACTTCTTAAGTTAGTATTTCAATCATATAGAATCATATTGAAATGCAAGCAAAAAGAATTAAATCTACATACCCATAAGGTCCATCCTCATCACGCACCATTTCATTGATTTTGCTCATTCTATCATGTGGCTTAGCGAAAGTTAAGTTTTCCAATATGCCAGACTTTGAGCTGTCCAAATTCTCCTTATCGTACTTCTGCCCCTTCACTAAAACACAGAATTCGATTGGGACTTTGTTTGATCTGTTATTCTTCCCGAGTTCTAAGCAGGGAATGTTTTGGTGCACGATGGCCCTGTTCCACCTATTCTGAAAATACTTAACAAGGCTAATTGTTTCAGGAGGATTAATGCCAGCTGGATCAACAAGATCAAAATAACAATCACGGGCATCCTCATCAGTTAGCCCAGCAATTGTATACTTCTGTTTCGTTTGACGGTGAGTGACTTGGACTTTCAATCCTTTCAGAACACCGTTGACCTCTTCTCTCCTTCTTTTTATGTCATTTACTCCATAAAAATTTTTAAGACACTTACTAAGGAATTCTATGACAGGCCCCGGTTTTATAAACGTTGAAACTGCATAGTCCAAACACAAAGCAAGGCCCTGTGATGTAGGCCTCAAACTCTGCTGAAAGCCTTGATATGCTTGAATTCCATTAGAGAAATCTGTCATGAAATTTGAGGAGTAGAATCTCCGACCAACACTGATTGTTCGCCTAGAAGGGTTCTCTTTCATCACCAAATCCACCGCTTGTAGTATATCACGAGGAACATAAGAGAGGCATCCTATTAAGTAGTCTATTAGCTTGGATAGCTTCAGTTCATTCACAAATCTGATTGTAAATATGTAAGAGGCACTCTTTGCAGCGTCCTCATTCGTTATATTCACTCGAAATTCTCCCGTGGGCAGAACAACTGCACTGAAAACGTTCTTTTCACCATCATAAGCAGTCTGAAGAATATCAAAGCAGGGATCATCAGAATATACGTCCCTGATCACACGCATATCAGACTTTCTCACTGTTCTTTTTGCAAGCCTTTCGTCGGTGGAAGGCGCAGGCTTCACGTCCACATCATAGTGAAATATGGTATTTTCATGATCAAAGTGGACCACGAAATGGTTAACAAGGAGACTGACGGATTTGATGGCAAGTGTCCCACCATTATCAGGCCTCTTAATAGGCTGCATCTGATTTCCTTTAAACTCTGACGAAGATGATTGAAGCCCTGGGTTCTTAAGCTCGTCTGCAGATAAGAACAACCGAAATCAGAATTCTTCCACAAGTTACACAATCAAATCAATAGTTTGAAAAGGTGCGCACATATAATAATGGACATATTAAATAAAGGACATATCAAACAACACCATCGACCCTCAAGAAATAACACACAACACCAGTTCCTAAACAATATACTACCAGGATGCGATCTATTTCCAAAACATGTAAAACATCCCAGCATGCATATCACTGAACGAAATATTGGAGTAAATACACTAGCGCGTACTGATTGATGCAAGAAGGCATGTTCTCAACAATGATTAAGTAAAGGTTCCAAGAACATTTCCCCAACGCAATCTCAGATTTAAAAAAATAATTTAGAAACCAAAATTGTAGCAACAAGTGATCGCATACTATTCAAGAACACATGTAGAAATGTACATGTGTACAATCAATAAACCCAGCTCAGACAGCGACATTGACTCTTTTTTAATTTGTAAAACAAAACCCTAAGAAATGCAACGAAAATAAGCATTATATATGAAATAGTAGAAATCCAAAGATATAACGGAAAGAGCAATAAGCGGCCACCTCCATCGCGGCCGCGGCCACCTCCACGACCATAGTTGTTTCTTCCAACCTCCATTTTCTTGAGAGCGTAAAAGAAAGAGAGAAATTTGAAATGAATTTGAGCGTAAACTTATTGCCGGGAAACGGGTAAATTTTATAACCGCCAAAGTTAATAAAATCAGTTTGTTATCCATAATGGATTTTTCTTATTTGTATTTTTTTTCACAATCAAATTAATTTGTCATATATATTTATTAAGGGTGTACATAAACCCGCCCAATCCGCCCGAACCGCTCAAACCGACCCAACCCGCCTGCAAACCGTCGGTTTTAAACTTTTAAATAATAGTGACGGTTTGATATTCTTGCCACCCGCCACTTCTCGGTCGGGTGGTGGGTTTAGAATTTGCAACCCGCCTAAACCGCAACCCGACCGCTAGTTATATATAATGCACACAAATGATATTATAAGGATTAACAACAAGCTTTTTAAAACAATATTATGTATATATTAGCAATGATAATTTTATTCATATTTATATGATATACTAGAAAATATCACGTGCGTCGCACGTGGTTCGCACGTGAATCTTTTAATAATGAACTAAATTAAAATAAATTATTATTATTCTATCAAATGATTTCATAGTTATTAATTTATTACTATACTAAATAAATTGAATTCTTATTAATCATTTAAAACATTAAACATTTAAACTTGTTTTGAATAAACTTACAAAATTAGAATAAAATAAGTCATATTCAAAGATGAGCCAAATCTAATTGTTAATTTATATTTTTCTCTCAGTTTTTTTAACACCTTATATTTCAAAAATTATTTACATGTATGTTTGCAAAAATTATTTCTTTTATCGCAAGTTTCTCAAAGTTTGAAATATAACATATTTTCAATCTAATTCATTTTCTTTCAAATTTATTATGTTCATGTATAGTTCTTATTAGTCAACATAAATTACATCACATTATTCCTCATAATTTCACATATCTCATCAACAATTTCATTATTAAATTATTATTTTTTCTCTTATTTGATACTTTAAATCACATAACCATCACAAAAATACAAAGCAATAACGTAAACATCGTTCACAAATATAATTACGCTTGATTTGATATATTTCACAAATCCTTGCAATTGAATATATATATATATATATATATATAACTCACATTTTTCAAATAATTTTCAAAGAAACTATTTGAATTCCTTTTACTAAATGATGTTCTACTATTGATAGATTTTTTTCTTAACCGACCATTATTATGGTTGTTTTATCTATTTTTAGACAACCTATTATGTTTACTTTATTGTAAAAGAAACTTTTGACCAAAAAATATTAGTATGTTGTATTAACATCATATTAAAATTTATCAGAGACATAATTCTTCTTCCTCATAGAAATCTAATTTTTTTCAATAATGTTTAATCTTCATTATCATTTTTCAAGATGACGATCGATATCATCATAATCATCAAACTTCATCCTTCTTGATGACACTCTCTCACACAATCTCTCTGATTTATCACCTACTCTTGTTGCCCCCCTCAATCTTTCATTCCAAAGATGGTATGAGTACCCCTCTCTCCACTGTTGTTAATTCGAATGTCGCGTCTCTCTCATACGAACTCCAACCCTAAACTATATGCTAACCCTAACCCTAATTCCCCATCCCAGAGTCGCCAACATATATTACACATTTGACATCCTGATTCCAATCCTAACTCGTTGCCTAACCTCCCGACCAAGTCGGTGCCTCAAACTACAACCCTAGCCCTCTCATACTACAAATCCAAACACCAACTTGCTCTTCCCTATCTCGACGATGTACTACGCACAAAACCCTATTAAGTCAATCCATCATCGCAATTTCACATGCACACAAATCTTGTTGTCGCTCCATTTCTCCAAACCTTATCTTCTGCCCATCTTTCATGGAAATCCTAACTTGCATGCTATATATTTTCCACAACTTCCCACTCATCATTCACACCATAAACTCCTCCGTCTTCCGCCACACTCTCATCATAATCTCTCCTTAATGTTACCAAAATAAACTTAACCCAGACAACTATCTCTTGTAAAAATGTCATTTATACCTAATAATTCATAACCATAATTTACTTGGCTACGTGGATGGCTCAATTCCATATTACTCATCTCCCATCCTTAACTCATGTGGGGAATCTTTCCCTAATTTGGCATATAATGCATGGCTATGCATGGATATGTACGAATCAATTTTACTTTCACATTGGTGGTCTTCACACTCTAATACCTTATATGATATTTATGTGTCAATTTCTTATCCAGTGTAGCTAAATTGCATATAATGTGATGCTAGTGGAATTATTGCTAAATGAACTTGACCACTACAAATCAAGACTCCACATAATTGAGTCCACAGAATTTTTTCTATACTATGTATGGGTTGCAAGAATTTGATACTTGCAAATATGAGTCCAAAAAATTCAATTATTTTCATTATATTAGTGTTCTTAATTTTGTTCTACTATTTATTTATACAATGTCCTATTAATATAATTAATATAATGAAAGTCCTACTACTAAATAATTTTCTACTGTATCTATATATAATGTAATATATAAATATGTCCACAATAATATTATGTTCATCAAAAGTAAAAGACAACTAAATGTTTTGTTTATAGGCAGACATTATGAAAATTTAGGAATATAGTTTATTTCTTAAACAATGTCTGTGTCTAACAACAAATATGTTTCTTTTCTTATGGAGATCATTTTTGCTATATAAATGATTTCTCATTACTCATTAGTATTAAAGAAAATTTATATAATAAATTCAACTATTATAATAACGACACCAATGTCTTTTTCCTTATAAACATTGTTTTTCTATATAAATAATTTCCCATTAGTATTAGAATTCTTCTATATAAATTCAATGATTATAAAAATGGTTGTATGAAAGTATTTTCACATAAGACGAAACAACTTTGTTTTCACATATTTACATAGAAGAGAGATATAATTATAATAATTATTATTATATTATTATCATTATTATATTATAGATTTTGTTTGTTTATGCCCACTTTGATTTTCTAAATATTCTTTAAATTTTAGCTAATATCTGTTTAAATAACCTTAGAATGACGTGTCTGCATATGAAACTTATTCAAATTGAACGGAGTTAATTCTTTTTATTGTTGTTTAGGAATATCATATAGGAATATTACATACATATGTATATCATTATTATTATATTTAGAATTTATTAGTTTTCTAATTTTATTAGGTATTTAAGGTAAAGTGACTTTTTAATAAATTAAATAGAGTGATGATACTAATAGGTTTCTAGTTCAAATTACTAAAAGAATTATAAAATCGAATAAGGGTATGTATGTCTTTTCATATAGGATGAAATAATTTTATAGTTTTAATTTAATTGATAATAATAATAATTTATTTTATACATTTAATTCTTTAATTAATTTGATCATGTTTACTGTTGGTGGGATTTAATAATAATTTACTTTATACATTTAATTTTTTAATTTTAAATTTAATACATGTTTACGGCTGGTGGAATCCCAATTTACTGGTGGAATCCTAATAACAATAATAATAATAATTTACTTTATATTTTTAATTTTACTTTATACTTTAAATAAATTAGAGTCCTAATTAAATTGCATTTCTCATCAATAATTTAATTCAATGTTTACGGCGGATGGAATCATAATAACAATAATAATAATTTACTCTATGGATATTTAATTTTATTTTATACATTAAATAAATAGAGTGCTAATAAATTGTGTTTCTCATCAATATAAATTGGAGTTCTAATAATGCAGGTTACTTTATATATTTTATTTTATACATTAAATAAATTAGAGTCCTAATAAATTGTGTTTCTCATCAATATAAATTGGAGTCCTAATAATGTAGGAAACATAATTAAGGGATAAATGCAAATAACCCCCACGTGAAGGCTGAAAACCCCCTGTGAAAAGAATATAGGCTAAAAACCCTCTATGAAATTTTTAAACTGCATGAAACCCTCTGTGAAAAAAATATAGCATAAAACCCCCTTGTGAAATTTTCAAATTGCATGAAACCCCATGTGAAAAAAATATAACCTAAAAAGCCCTTGTAAAATTTTACCATTACGATAAAATGTAATTAATATCCTAAAATTTGATTATTAGTACTATTAATTAATTTGTAAATTTAAAAATTTTACAGGGTGATTTTAGCCAAATTTTTTTTCACAGTGGTTTTTATGCAATTTAAAATTTTCATAGGGGGTTTTTAGCCTATATTTTTTTCACAGGAGGTTTTCAGCTAATAAAATATTTCACGTGGGGTTATTTGCATTTATCCCCATAATTAATAGTAAGGACGATTATATCTTTTCACATAGAACGAAACAATTTTGTTATTCACACATTTATAGGGTACATACATATGTATATCATGATTATTATATTTAGATTTTGTTCTAGGTTTTATTTATTAGTTTTCTAATTTATTAGGTATTTAAGGTAAAGTGACTTTTTAATAAATTATATAGAGTTATGATACTAATAGGTTTCTAGTTCAAATTACTAAAAGAATTATAAAATCGAATAAGTGTATGTATGTCTTTTCATATAGGATGAAATAATTTTATAATTTTAATTTAATTGATAATATATAATAATAAGAATTTATTTTATACATTTGATTCTTTAATTAATTTAATCATATTTACTGTTGGTGGGATTTAATAATAATAATAATAATAATTTACTTTATACATTTAATTTTTTAATTTTAAATTTAATACATGTTTACGGCTGGTGGAATCCCAATTTACTGGTGGAATCCTAATAACAATAATAATAATAATTTACTTTATATTTTTAATTTTACTTTATACTTTAAATAAATTAGAGTCCTAATTAAATTGCATTTCTCATCAATAATTTAATTCAATGTTTACGGCGGATGGAATCATAATAACAATAATAATAATTTACTCTATAGATATTTAATTTTATTTTATACATTAAATAAATAGAGTGCTAATAAATTGTGTTTCTCATCAATATAAATTGGAGTTCTAATAATGCAGGTTACTTTATATATTTTATTTTATACATTAAATAAATTAGAGTCCTAATAAATTGTGTTTCTCATCAATATAAATTGGAGTCCTAATAATGTAGGAAACATAATTAAGGGATAAATGCAAATAACCCCCACGTGAAGGCTGAAAACCCCCTGTAAAAAGAATATAGGCTAAAAACCCTCTATGAAATTTTTAAACTGCATGAAACCCTCTGTGAAAAAAATATAGCATAAAACCCCCTTGTGAAATTTTCAAATTGCATGAAACCCCATGTGAAAAAAATATAACCTAAAAAGCCCTTGTAAAATTTTACCATTACGAAATATAACTACATTGAAAATTAATTGTTGGATAAAATTTAATTAATATCCTAAAATTTGATTATTAGTACTATTAATTAATTTGTAAATTTAAAAATTTTACAGGGTGATTTTAGCCAATTTTTTTTTCACAGTGGTTTTTATGCAATTTAAAATTTTCATAGGGGGTTTTTAGCCTATATTTTTTTCACAGGGGGTTTTCAGCTAATAAAATATTTCACGTGGGGTTATTTGCATTTATCTCCATAATTAATAGTAAGGACGATTATATCTTTTCACATAGAACGAAACAATTTTGTTATTCACACATTTATAGGGTACATACATATGTATATCATGATTATTATATTTAGATTTTGTTCTAGGTTTTATTTATTAGTTTTCTAATTTATTAGGTATTTAAGGTAAAGTGACTTTTTAATAAATTATATAGAGTTATGATACTAATAGGTTTCTAGTTCAAATTACTAAAAGAATTATAAAATCGAATAAGTGTATGTATGTCTTTTCATATAGGATGAAATAATTTTATAATTTTAATTTAATTGATAATATATAATAATAAGAATTTATTTTATACATTTGATTCTTTAATTAATTTAATCATATTTACTGTTGGTGGGATTTAATAATAATAATAATAATAATTTACTTTATACATTTAATTTTTTAATTTTAAATTTAATACATGTTTACGGCTGGTGGAATCCCAATTTACTGGTGGAATCCTAATAACAATAATAATAATAATTTACTTTATATATTTAATTTTACTTTATACTTTAAATAAATTAGAGTCCTAATTAAATTGCGTTTCTCATCAATAATTTAATTCAATGTTTACGGCGGATGGAATCATAATAACAATAATAATAATGAAGGTTACTTTATATATATTTAATTTTATTTTATACATTAAACAAATAGAGTCCTAATAAATTGTGTTTCTCATCAATATAAATTGGAGTCCTAATAATGCAGGTTACTTTATATATTTTATTTTATACATTAAATAAATTAGAGTCCTAATAAATTGTGTTTCTCATCAATATAAATTGGAGTCCTAATAATGTAGGAAACATAATTAATAGTAAGGACGATTATGTCTTTTCACATAGAACGAAACAATTTTGTTATTCACACATTTATATAGGGGTTAGATAGATTTAATTAATTTAATCATATTTACTGTTGGTGGGATTTAATAATAATAATAATAATAATTTACTTTATACATTTAATTTTTTAATTTTAAATTTAATACATGTTTACGGCTGGTGGAATCCCAATTTACTGGTGGAATCCTAATAACAATAATAATAATAATTTACTTTATATATTTAATTTTACTTTATACTTTAAATAAATTAGATTCCTAATTAAATTGCGTTTCTCATCAATAATTTAATTCAATGTTTACGGCGGATGGAATCATAATAACAATAATAATAATAATTTACTTTATATATATTTAATTTTATTTTATACATTAAACAAATAGAGTCCTAATAAATTGTGTTTCTCATCAATATAAATTGGAGTCCTAATAATGCAGGTTACTTTATATATTTTATTTTATATATTAAATAAATTAGAGTCCTAATAAATTGTGTTTCTCATCAATATAAATTGGAGTCCTAATAATGTAGGAAACATAATTAATAGTAAGGACGATTATGTCTTTTCACATAGAACGAAACAATTTTGTTTAATTAATTTAATTAATTTAATCATATTTACTGTTGGTGGGATTTAATAATAATAATAATAATAATTTACTTTATACATTTAATTTTTTAATTTTAAATTTAATACATGTTTACGGCTGGTGGAATCCCAATTTACTGGTGGAATCCTAATAACAATAATAATAATAATTTACTTTATATATTTAATTTTACTTTATACTTTAAATAAATTAGAGTCCTAATTAAATTGCGTTTCTCATCAATAATTTAATTCAATGTTTACGGCGGATGGAATCATAATAACAATAATAATAATAATTTACTTTATATATATTTAATTTTATTTTATACATTAAACAAATAGAGTCCTAATAAATTGTGTTTCTCATCAATATAAATTGGAGTCCTAATAATGCAGGTTACTTTATATATTTTATTTTATACATTAAATAAATTAGAGTCCTAATAAATTGTGTTTCTCATCAATATAAATTGGAGTCCTAATAATGTAGGAAACATAATTAATAGTAAGGACGATTATGTCTTTTCACATAGAACGAAACAATTTTGTTATTCACACATTTATATAGGGGTTAGATTTTACTTTTATTTGGTAAAAGAAATATTTTGTTTGAACACTTATTTTTATTCTACTTTAACATAATTTTATCTTCACAAACTAACAAAATATGTTTATACATACTTATTATTAAATTTTTATGATATTTTAGTTTATAATAATATTAAAATATTTACTATTATAAATTATGATTATTTGAATATAATTTATAACACCACTTGATTTTTTTTATCCACCAACTCAATTATTAAATTAGATTTACAAGGAGTAATATATTTTTCATAGTAAAATAGTAACTAGTTAAACGACAAAAAATTGGAAAGACATAAAACCGCCAACCCGCCCGCCAAATTCATCAACCCGACCGAACCGAACCGTACGGTTTGGAAAGATAATTGTGTAATTTTGGATTGCTATTTTGTCCACCCACTCGTGTCGGGTTGATTTTTTACTTTAAAACCGCCCAAACCCGACCGCGTACACCCCTAATATTTATAATTAAATTTTCCTCACATTCTATTTTTAGTAATATCAGAGAGTTATCACGCATTACATGTTACGATTATATGAGATATTTTTTTCAACTATTCAATTTGTTAAATTAAATTTATAATAAAGTAATATATCTATCTACTAGGAAAGAAACATATTTCATATATCCGAAATCACAAGTTAAAATAAATTAATATTTCGGCTAAATGTATATGCCAAAATATACCATTAAAATTTACACCAAAACTCTTGTTTGAAATTCAGTAGACCCATAATCTTAGATTCACACACAAACTCCTTTGGTTAAGCAGATTCGCTAACAAGTCAAACAAAAAACATGATGTTTTGAAGATCAGGATGAAGGTTATAGAAGCTTTGATCAAATGTCGTAGTAGAATTAGATCGAGACTGAAACTCCTTTGCCACTTCTTGAAAAATACGGCCCCTATAAGCAACCAAGTCGGCGTAGTAAACTGGTGGGACCAACGAAACGGGTCTTGTACTGCGTGCAAAAGTGAAGCACAGGTTATATATAAGCTCTTGTAATTGATCAGATGTAAATGAATTTTCATCCCACAACACACAGTACCGCACAGCCTTACTCGTCCCAATACGCCCATAGTGACTGCAGAGATAGAAATCAAACTCAAATGGATGAACAATCTTTGTATCTACAACAGTCCCTGGAGGAACATTCCCAGTGGGTCCCCCTTCCCCGAAATTCTCGAGAAAAAGCCGAGTTTGGTGCCTCTTCTGAGCCAGAACAAGAGTGATTGATGGTTTATAATTACCATCATAAATACAATTCTTCAAGTCGATTAACTCTTCGTTGAGTACCATGTCAAACTGTCCCTCACTGACACCATCTCGAAAAACCACAATTTTCTTCGGTTTAGTATTATTGAGCTGGAAATAAGTATTGATTAAATCGCGACACATGGATCCAAATTCAAGAATCTTTTCAGTTCTATGGTCCTGAGGACAAACTCTTGCAGCATAGCGATTAACAGCTGGCCAGTTAATGGTGGAAACAACGGCAGCTATAGATGGAGTTGTTGATTTCTTTGAGACGGGATGATTAACATCAGCCCCTATGAACATAACATGATCTTCATCATTAAAATGAGGAAGTTTTTGAGTTAGCTCAACATTACTTCCTCCAAGCTTTGCATTAATCTTCAGACAAAGGTTCCCAAAAAACTTGTCATCTCCTCTGTTCGCGTGAATGGACAGGCAGCACTGAGTTATTACACCAATTCGTGTTTCAGACACCCATTTAAGATATTTGTAGCCATGATGTTTTTCTGCCATTACACAAATGATTATCTGTAACTGTAGTTTGTTCCAACTTTTTCTTTTGGCTTCCTGAATTACACCTCTGAGAAGTTCTTCCAGTCTGTTGATTGAAGAGAACTCACGCATACCAGTGAAATGGCAAACTAAAGGCTCTTCCATGCGGATCCCTAAATTACTGGATCGATTTCTCAGATTTTTTATGAAGTCTTTTGCTCGAAGCCTCAAACTATCAGTAGAGCTGAAGTCGATTAAGGCCCATCTTTCAATCGGCTTGCCTTCCACAACAGAGTTTTCAGAAAGGTCCCACTGGCGTTTCTCGTTTTCAACTCTTACTATATCAACAGTACCATCAAATGCACCTAATTTCAATTCAGGTGGATTTATAACTCGACCTTCAACGGATGTCATGTTCTTATCAATACGAAGCCCAAAATTTTGGGTGACGTCTCTGCGATATAAATTAGATAGGTTAATCACTATTGCAATATTAGCCATTAGTAACCTCAATTTTCACCATAAGTAAGCAATTAAAGTTTGCAAATGCATGCTGCAATCAAGCATAATAACGAAACAAAAGCTTTCTAGTGTGCTTAATAATCATTATTCAAGTTCAAACATTCCCTTTTTTCACTCTATTCATGCATCAACTAAGGCAGTAATTTGATAGGTAAAACTGCAACGAAAAGAACAATTTCATTTGTTTAAAAACTCGCAGGTGATTTGAGAACCATTATGATTCCATCAAGTGAAGTTCCAAATACCATTACACATAAGGAAGAAGAGATGATTCAGAGGCACATAAAAAGGATTAAAAGAGAAGGATGAAAAAAAGAACTTCCATGAGTAAATGATTTGGGGGCAACATGCCAAAAGTTTGTGGTATAATAGTTTCAGCTGCAAAAGAAGTATTTATGACCTACATAGTTCAATTTGGACAAGAGACATTTTGGAAACTCAAAGCCAAAACAGTTTCTGTAGCACAAGTAAAAAACGCACCCACAAGGTCCATCATAAGATTGCATCATCTCACTAATTGTTTTTCTTCTTTCTGGTGGCCAAGCCATTGACTTCTTCTTCAATTTCTCCTGTTCAACTTCATCCAGGAGCTCTTTTCTATATCGTTGCCCCTCAACCAAAATACAAAACTCCATGGGAACATGATTTGTCCTGTTATTTCTTCCAAGAATTAAACAGGGCATACCCTCGTATTGAATGTTTTTGCCATACTTCTCCCTAAAATATTCTACCAGACTGACTTTAACAGTTGGATCCTTCCCTTTTGGATCTACAAAGTCAAACCAAAGGTCACGTGTGCTCTTTGAAGTCAACCCAGCTATAGTGAACTTTTGTTTGGTAAGACGGTGAGTTACTCTAACAGTCAATCCTTTCAACGCGTTCATAACTTTTCTCCTGGTATTTAAATCAAGATATACTCCATCAAATTCAGGAATATTCTCCTTAAGATACTCTACAACTGGCAATGGCTTGCGAAATGCCAAAACCGAGGAGTCCAAGCACAAAGCAAGACCCTGAGAAGTAGGCCGTAAACTTGATTGGAAACCCCTATATGCTGCAATACCATTCTGAAAATCATCTTCTATTTTGAAACTAGAAGGGAAAAAGTGTCTATCAACAGAAGTCCTATATTTAGAAGGATTCTCCTTCATCACCAGATCCATACCCTGTAGTATATCGCGGGGCACATATGGGATTTTTCCACTTAAATATTCTTCCAGCTTGGAAAGCTTTAGCTCATTCATTAGCTTGATTGAGATAATATACGTTCGACTCGATAAATCTTCATTATCAGACAGTTCTACCCTGAATTGCCCAGTGGGTAGTGAAACTGCACTATAAAGGTTCTTTTCACCATCATAAGCAGTCCGATTCAATGGAAATCGGGCGGGATCATCACGGAATAGCTTGTTTCTTATCGAGCGTAAGTCAGCTTTGTTTTTAAGCTTTTGTACTGGTCTTCTTCCACGAGATATTGCTTGCTTAATATCTAGATTATAATGAAATATGGTGACCCTTGGATTGAACCTGACTAGAAAATGATTTACTAGGAGGTTGACTGATCTTCCTGTGAGTGTCCCACCCTCAGGCCGCTTGGCAGGCAAAATTCTGTTATTGGTATTTGGTGGAAAACTTGACAGAGTTTGCCGTTCTGAACTTTTCAGCAATTCAGCACTAGGGTTCCCAGGATCTGCATAAAGCAGCAAGTCAGGCAGTTAAGTACAAGGATATCATTGAAATATTTGCATGGTATTCTAGCAAATATGCCGAAACAAAATATTAAAACGTAGGAAATATTTTAGAAATCCTTATTCAGTACAGAAACTCTTATCGATGTATATGTATATATCTAGCCAAGCAAGGTACCTAAACCCCTAATTCCTAAACGGATGTTGATATATATATAAGAAGAATATGATTTGTGCTCATAATCTATGTTCTTGGGGTTTCACAGCTTCGCTCGCTGAACTGAAGTAATCAATCAAAACTGATCAAAAGTATATGCAACGAGTGTTTACGTTTATATCAGAATTACGTTTCTTTCAAACGGCAATGAGTTGAGAGAAATAATAATATACTTGAAGGGAGTTGAGAAGCACTGTGAGTAAGAGCAGGAGGCCCCAGCCCTTGTCGTTGAAATGGTGGTGTACGTGTGGTGCCACCGCTCTGGTTACGAAGGTGAGGTGGCCTGTATTTACCAGGCTGCGGCTGCGATTGCTCCGGTGGCTGCTAAAGTAATAAATAAATAAATAGTGTTAGAGAGATAATTAAAAATAGTACAAGTGAGAAAGTAGACTCACCTGGGGGCCATGTCTCCGGAGATCGTCGTCCATTGCCGGAGGAGATGTGAGATGAACACTACCGTACTGAGAGCCTCATCATTAGCTTGACTGATTGATTTTTGCACAGTTATTGTAAAGGAGAAGAAAGGGCGTTATTTATTCCTATTTCTTCAGTCTGGAGAATGTTTTAAGTTGGCCCATTTAGAGCTCTAATAACTTAATACGGCCCATCTATATCTAGACCATTAGTTTCATTTACCATATTGGGCCTGTCCATACAGAATCGACCCATCAATTTTTAACCTTTTCTTTTGGGTTCACGCTCTTTGAGGAATCCTATGGGGCCCACCCACGACTCGTGCACATGACAATCCTAGCTTCTAAATATTTTGAACTTGAACAAATATTTTATAAAATTCTATTTTATTCTTTTAAGGGTAAAAATAATACTAATTACTATGTAATATTATTAAGGGGGAAAGTATAAATTATAGCAAAGGAAGGGGCGGATGAATTGATGGGGCGTTCTGTTTTTGGCAAATGAGACCAATTAGTACATCAGACAGACATTCTTTGCATATATATGTCAACTCTGACAATGTTTTTTCACTGCTTTTTTTTGTTGTCATTTCTTATATATTCCCATCTCCCAAATGCTTATCCACTTTTGTTCTTTTTTTTCTATTTCTCTTTATCCCTACATACGAAAGTAACAATGTTTGTTTTGAATTGGAGTAATTGTTACTTGTTCAAAAGAAAATAAACTAATGTTTGTCAAAATATATAAAGCATCTTGGACAATTGATCTTATAAAACACAATTAATTGTTTTTTCTTTTAACATAAATAAAACACTAGTGTCTAGTAATTGCTTATTAGACACCTTGAATTTTTTATTGTTTTTTTTTTTTTTCAATGAGAGAAAACATTCTTTCCCACCGTTGAATACAGCAGCCGTATTTCTTACAATTATTTTATATACATATCGAAATTTGCTATTTCCAGAAAAGAATCTGTTAAATAGAGAAGTTTCTTTATTCATGAGTTGTCATGATTGGTATTTGTTGGATTGCTTTCCAATTACGAGAATTTTCCTTTTTCAGATTCCTTTCCACATCTGAGTTTCCTCAGATTTCATTTCAGAATTGTTATTATCTTAAAGAACAACCTTCAATTCAATACCGTTGTTTTGTTTCAGTTGAATATCCTTTTTTTTTCTTTTTTTCGCAAAAAAGGTTTAAATTTTCCGGTCCCTTTCTGAATTCTTACACCCTCGTCTTTCTTTCTCGTGACTGCCCAGATACAGACACTGACACACACACACAATCGTCTTGTGATCCATGCATAATTAATTTTGGATTAAGATTTTGTCTGTGATTATATATTTCTTAGAGTTTAACCGATTAGGAAAATATATAGAAAATTGAGATAAGGAAATCGACAGTTTCTTCCTTTTTCAATCTCCTGGATGCATTAGAATAAATCTGTGTTTGAAAGTACAGTTAAAATGGTACTCGATTCTCATGGCTTCCCAATGATTGATATCGGTTTTTGTGAATGAACTTTTGTCTGCTATGATTGACATTTGCAAATGATTTGCTTTCTGAAGCCTGAAGAAGAGTGAATCTCAAATGGACTTCACAAATTGTAAGCATTTGAGATTTTTTGTGCTGCATAAGAGGAATTCTCTGGCATTTGTTATCATTGTTTTGGTTTTTACAGCACTTTGTCTTCCTAGATTCAATGGCACTGAAAAGAGCAGTGTATTTGCTTTCAACAATTGGCCATTGACCATAAATCCACAACTTCATACTGCAAAATCCAAATTTCTACAAGTTCCTCAAATTGTATGGGGTTTCAACAATCAAAAAATTGCATTTGCAAGAGCTTGTTTAACGGCAAGAATGCTGAACCGAACACTCTTGATGCCTAGCTTGAGCGAATCTCTGTTTTACAAAGAGGTCCATCTTTTGAAACCTATTTCCTTCGATAAGGTCTTCCAGTTTGAAAAGTTCAATTCTCTCTGTAAAGGGTTTGTCCAGTTAGCTCAGTATTCTCAAGTTTTAAACAAGACTAATGTCTTTGAGCTGCAGAAGGGAAGTGGACGAAGATGGACGGTTCAGAAAGATTTAGATCAGTTGACACAGTTTAGCAAGCAACCATACGATGAATATGAAATCATCCAAATAGTTGGCAAAAACCCGTTTTTGTGGCACGATCATTGGCCAGTTAAAGACTATGCAAGAGTTTTCGAGTGCTTAATCTTGAGGGAAGAAATATCTAGAGAAGCCGATAAAGTTGTTTCCAAGATAAGAGAACAAAACCAGAAATTTTCACAAAAAGGTCCCAATTTATCATTACAAGCTCCTTATATAGCAGTTCATATGAGAATCGAAAAAGACTGGATGATACACTGCAAGAAGCTGGAGCAGAGATCAAATATAAGTGAAATATGTAGCAGTAAAGAGCAGATTATGCAAAGAGTGGGACACATTTCGGGTTTGAAAACTCCGATTATTGTTTACCTTGCAGTTGCAGATGATCTTCTTGAAGATAACTCTATACTGACTGGATGGAAGGAAGGATTATTACCTTTTGAGAAGAAAAAGTTGGGTGTTTTGGACATATACAAGAGACAACCTTATTTGATTCAATCAGCTGTTGATTATGAAGTTTGTTTGAGATCTGATGTTTTTGTAGGGAATAGCTTTTCAACTTTCTCTAGCCTTGTAGTTCTTGATAGAACTCAGAAAATGATCGCGATGGGTGGTGGAAAATTGTGTGGAACGGATGTTGGATGGCCTTCTTATGCTTACAATTTAGAAGGTGAATCGAATGGCCCTCGACCATGGGCAGCCAATATGTCTGATTCAAGCCTCCAAGCAATTAGTTATGGTTCTAATCATATTTATTGCCATTAATTTGTGTATTTAGCCCTCTTTGTGAAGTTTGTAGTATAGTTTGAAATAGAAAATCAATTGGAATTTTTGTATTTTTAGTGATTTAGTAAAGCTGAGAGTCTTTATTGGGTGATATACAGTTTGAAACATTTTGTAGTAGAACAATTTTAATGCTCAAAAACTTGAAATCCAGGTGTTATAAGCTGTGTTTTGGTTGTAAATCACATGTTATAGGTCTAGGATGTCTTAATTTGTGCTTCAGTTTGCAACTCATCATCATAGAAAGCTGTAGTTTTCCCTTGCTATAACAATGCATGGACTTTTACTTGCAACGAAAATATCGATAACAATGCATGAATAAAAAGCTCAAACATCAGAACAATATTTGCACTGAGAATAATCTCGAAACCTGTTTGCTTCATTGCTTATAATATCAAGAATACGTTTTTCTATCGTTTCTTGAAGCTGCTTCTCAAAGAAGCAGATGAAAGAAATCCCAGTCGACACACAGAATTTCACGCTCAAAATGTCTATGAGCGCCAATTATATCGTTTAAACTATAAAACAACACGACCTATTTCCTTTAGGAGTGTGAGAGTGAGATACTCTACCTCCTATTCCACCATTAAAACCTCACTGGATGTATTCTTCATAATAATTGTCGCTAATAACAGAGACGAATCTCTCAAGCCAAGGTAACTGATGAAGATCTTTCATGGCATCTGCATAGGAATCTGTACAGCGGGGTGGAGATTGATAGGTAGGTTCATCATCAGTTAAACTGAAACCTCCAGCAAGAAACCTGTGGATGAGTGCCAGCTGTGATCTCTCTTGATCGGAATATGCATCCATTGTCATCATTGGGAGGGATGCAAATGAGTCCCATGCCCATTGTTCATACTGTTGCGCTGGATAATTAGCTAAATCTTCAGTATAATCTTCGTCCCAAAATGCACATTCACATGTTTGTTGGCTGTCTCTGTATTCCGCACCACACGAATAACAGAACTCATGACCACACCTAGAAACAGAGATGAACTTATAAGAATATAGTTCTATATACACAATACAGACATGGACGTAATATTCTTTATCATCTCCCTAGGGCTTTGGGTTTTCAATTCACACAGAGACATAACTTCTAGGCAAAATTGTTAATGAATCTTAACAAAACATGGAGAGGATTTCAGTTAAGGTCGTTCTAAATATACAGACAATTGATTCCTCAAACAGAAACCATTAGTGTTAGTAGGTCGCAGAGTTCATAAATCCATTACAAAAAATACCTAATCCAATCAAAAGTTATGCAACTACTAGATTTACGTAATCTAATACGACCAGAAAGATGAAATTGTAGTTTATATAAAGGACAAAACTCACACAATCTCATTGTAATAATATTATAAACTCTTTTGTGGCGCAACCAGCCAGATAGAACTATTTCGACACGTGTGAATCGTTTTAGTAAGATAATCGTTTTAGTGATCATTTTGCTTCATGCAGATTGGGAATCTGGTATTATAATAAATTATTAGTGAATAAGTGAGAACCACATACCAAAGGCATCCTCCAAGGAGAGTTGCCATACAACCAAGCATTAATTCTTCCACCACTAAAGATTCTAGGGCATTTCTCCAAAAGGCGAAAAGATTCCATTCAATCAAAATGCATGATCATTTCAAAAAAAAAAAAAAGACTTACCAGCAAGTCATGTGGTAGCATCCATGATCAAGCTCAATCATCCTCCGACACTGTTGGCAACGTCTCCACCTCTTATTTTGCGCCAGACGATGCAGGGTTAAATCAGAATCATCTCTCTCCTCCAATGGGAGATTCTGATACTCCTCACAGGTCATCGAAGAATGCCACGGGACCCCACAATCAACACAGATGAATCTTATACAAACAGGACACTCCACACAACTATTATCCGATGAACTTGCCCTAGTTGACAAGCATTCATGAGGATCAAGCAAAACTGAGCAATTAGCATATGGGCAATAAATTTTGTCCGAGTTGACAACATTGGCTTCTAAAAGGGCTTTTTCCAGGGATTCATAAGAGGTAACTGGAAGAAACAATTTACATTCAGAGGTTGAAATACAGTACTTGCATTTCAATTGAGGGCATCTTATGGGCACTTGTGTAGACTGTAGTTTTCCTTCAACATAGGTTTTCATACACTGGGAACAGAAACTGTGAGAGCATTTGATTGTCAGCATCATTGAAGAGAGCTTATCTTCACAACAGATTGAACAAATTTCTGTCTTTTCATCTCCCTTAGCAGGGGAAGAAATTAGACCAACAGCCACTTGAGCTAAATGTAAGGCCTTTTGTAGCTCCATAGCCGGGACAAATTTCAGGAGAAAATTTTCCATATCACTGACTTGCTCTAGGATTCTCTGTTGTAGCGCCCATAGAAGAGGATTTTCAAGTTCCTCGTCATGAACAATCTGAATTAAATTCACAACGAGTTCAACATTGTTATTGCAAAATTAGATAGAACTGATCTAGTTTACCAAACAAAATTCAAAAATCATGGTTTTGGAGACAAATTAGCATTTTAGATTAAAATTCTTGAAATAACTAATTTAAATCACGACAAGAACAACGATACATGTAATGGAATTTCTTACTTGATTATACAACATTTCCGAATCCGTGAAGGCTAAAACCCGCCTAATGTTATTCTGTTTAGCAAGAGACAACCCATCCAGCAAAGCTAAATAATCTGCAACAGAGTCATTTACATAAAAATCAAGCTTTTTCTGGATTTGAATAGGAGAAACATCATTTGACCTCTCCATGACTACCCCAACTCCAGAAACCCTAGAACCAGAATCTCCAGGGCCAGCAACAGATACACCCTTGAAATACATTTTAACTGTATTTTCATCAACATTGGAATCTAAATCAACCTTTACAAGCTCCCTCTCTTTCAATTCATCCTCATCCTCACAGCAGCTTCTGAAATCTTCTTCATCTTCTTCAAGTTTCACCCTTTGTACCTCCATCGCCATTATCCTACTAAATTTTTTTCAACTAAGCAGAATTAATTCACGAATTATTTAGATTCCACTGGAAAAATCGAATCTTTCTTTCTGAAAAAATTTACACCCAAAAAAACACAGATGGATGATCTTCAAGAATTTATCAAATAATCATCATAAAGCATCGAAATTACTGTGAGACTGGAAATATATGCTCCCCGAGAAACTTTAATCTTCTTCAACGTTCCTTCTGTAACTAAAATCCGAGAATATTTAATCAGCTTCAAGATCCAAAATTTCAAACACATGAGAAATAAGGATTTGAATATTCTTTTTTCCTTAACCTTTCATTTTTAAAAAGGTGTGTTCTTAACAAAGTCGGGTTAAAAAGTCTTTTCTCAATCAAATCAATAAAATTGAACACTGAAAATCACTAAAATAGGAATAATTAAACAAAATACATAAATTGAGATATGCATATGAAAAAAGATGTAAGAGATGAGACTAATAAACCAAGCTTCAATACCATAGCTAGAAGAATTAATCACCTGACAGTGTTTCTGAGAGGGGTGCAGAGAAGGTTGATTTCTTTATTTGTATATATACAAATATTAATTTATATATATAAAAAATTACATTAAAACCCTAATCTGTCAAAGCCTGCTTTGTGTCTCCACAGAGGTTTCTTTGCAGAGAGAGATAGAGATAAGAGTAATCAGTTACTCTTGGTGTTAAGCTTTTTGCCAGAGTTTCTTATTTTATTTCACTGATTTTATTCTCCTTTTTCCTTTTGTTGAGAAAGTGAATTTTTTATTTAATTGAATATTTACTAGTTATGCTGAAGAAAAAAAATGATTACAATTATTTTATTCTCTAATTTCCATTTATAACCATTTTTTATTTTTTTGGATAATTAACAACAATCTTGTATTATGATGGAAATTTTGCCAAATAAAAGTTCCTTTTTTAAATCAAATGAACTAAAATTCTTAATCGAGTATGGTTACAATTTTAGCATGGCGATTTTATAAACACATGGCAATGCTCGAACCCCCGACTGTGTTGGAAGATGACGCATAATATTATCCGAATCTGTCATAATAATGTAGAGCGGTATTACACGTGTTTAAATATTAAAAATAAATAAAAATACACCTATATTCGATATATATTTATTAGCGTAGTAGCATCTTATAAAATAAAAATGAGAAGTCTAAATTCACAATGAATGAATTCATCTATTTTGACAAGATATTTCAAACAATTTGGCGCTATGACTAAACATTAAAATGTTCTTATTTAGCAATAGAGATGAAAATAATATGTATATTATTTACACACCTAAAAAGGCTAATAACAACAAAATAATTACTTAAAATATTAGTTGCACAATCAAACAAATAAGCTGTAGGTGTGTGGGCCATAGTTGAAATAAAAAAAAAATATAGACGTGGCAGCTAGAAGAGGCGTGATTTATTCTGTTCACATGCGTAATGTGACGCATTAATTGGAACAGAAAAAAAGATTCTCAAAACCTTAGCCAGCCCACATGCCTTTGCGTTTATTTTAAGCCTCTGCCTAATTGTAATTGTAATTGTAATTGTAAATCCCCACTTTGACTTTCAAGTCCCTCTATCAATTATTTACTGCTTTTATCCACTCCTCCTATTATTCTTTCGTCCACTACTATAATAGTAAGATATTATTTAATTTATATTTATAGTTTGTAGAAAATCTATGAAAAATCATGATTAGTGGATTAATTTAATCTTGTTGTTTTATGAGTGTCAGTAGTCAGAATTTAGTACAATTACTTGTTGACTGGCTGCTTTGATTCATAATCAATATTTTAATGAGTTTGATTTACTTCAACTTAACGGCTAACACTTGGGGAAAAAGGGATTATTATCACATTTATGCAATATATATTTTGAGAAAGTAAGATAGGAGCCATCACCTAAAATTGAATAAAAAAGGGTAATCTGATTGGATAATGCATCATAATGAACTGTTTAACCAATAATCTTCTATAAATAATACAATTGGTGGATTCTTATGATATTTCTGGTAGGAGTTGGTATTTTAGGGTGATTATTTGAAATTAGAGAGAGTTGTTATATGGTAATAGCCACCAAAAAAAAAAAAGCATTGCGTCATTGTCAAATTATTAAAAATTGAGCAAATTTGCATCCTCAATGGGTTGGTGATCTATAAGAACAAAAAATACACTCGAAAGTAACAAAAGGGAGAAATAGGGAAAATTTACAGAGTGTTTTATTTCTTTATCCATCTAGAGAAGATCCAAATTTCGTTAGGCCCATTTAGAAGCCCAAACCAACACATTGGACTATTGGGCTCAATGTTTGTGTCATGTTGTTGGGCTTCCATATCAGTCCATGAAACCGGCCATTTTACCAATGGGTAAGTGTGGGACATTCAGAATTATTAGTGTATATCTAGCAAATATTTTCTCGCATATCAATAGGACTGTAGATAGGAAAAGTTGTTGTAATTTATCTCTTTATATACTTGTTTTTATGTTTTGTATCATCATCTTCAACAATTGGAATATCCAACAAGAATATATATATCTATCAAACGCCTTGGATCAAAATGATTAAGCATAAACAAATTGCAATGCTTCCAATGGGAAACTCAATTGCACATTACTCCAACAATGCAGATTCTAAGCCCATACGGCCATAAGAGACATGCCACCAGCACCTAAAAGAACAGCAACATAAGCAAAGGTTTGAAGCTTCATACTGTTCTGTAACTTTGGACCCATAAAATCTGAAGCTAACAGATCCACCAGTGCCATATAGTTTAGCAATCCAGCCGAACAAGCGTTTAATAATCCAACCACAATCAGGGCCGTTGGGCTATTTTCACTGTACACATTCGATAAGCCTATTCCCAGTGCTATCCCAAGTGGTGTTGTTCCAGAGAAAAAGCACACCATTATTGCTTTCATTTTCATCCCATAGTCCGCCTGATTCAGATTTAAATAATTTATTAGTTATGGTATTAGTCATATGTTAATAAGATTATTTAAAATCTTATGTCATTAGAGAGTTACCTGCAATATGCATCCGCCAAGACCCATTCCTTCGAAAAGTTGATGGAAGCAAAGAGCAGCTACCAATGGCCTGATTGTGCATGGATTGTCTGAAGCCCCCAATGATAGCCCTATTACTACTGAATGTACTACTATTCCAAGCTCTAGAACCTACAACATAATAATCATATATTATATATATATAACATCCAAGATTTTAATAACAACTATGACGTTAAGTGATTTGGAATCTATATGGGAGATTAAATTTGTATGAAACGATCATATTTATTTGCAAGGCAGTCAAAAACCTACATACCTGTGCAACCACACGGTGTCTCAGCAACTGGGATCCTTCATCATCAACCTTAAATCCATGTCCATGTCCATGTCCATGCCCATGCCCAATGTCTTGCATTTCGAACTTCCTGTCCACGTCACTTTCACTATCACTACATTCAATAACCCCACCATTAATCAAATTACGTTTCCTATAATAACTCATGGCATAAGAATCCACCATCAAAGTCAGTATAGCAGAAAGCATGGCCACAAAAGTAGTAAAGGGAAATTTTCTCCATGGATGTTCGGGCAAACATTCCGATCTCAAATCGTCGAAAGAATCGGGCATCACGTGCATGTACCCCGTGGCTAATATAACTCCTGATGCAAAGGCTTTAATAATTACGAATAAATCTTTATCGGGTTGTAGAGATGGAACAGCTCGAGAAAATAGTGGCAGACATACGCCGATCATACTAGTCATCAGAATTGAAGCAATGGCGATGAATTTCAGTTTTAGGGCTTTTGCGCTGTCATGGCAACCGCCGGTTTGTGAGGTGCATTGTGGCGGAGGGGTGGTGGTTGAGGATTCTCCGGCAGCGGTGGAGGCAATATGCGGTGATAATGAAATAATTAGGAAAAAGGAGATTGCTAAGAGCTTTGCTTTTGGCATTTTGAAGAACTAAGAATTGTGTTGTTTTTTTTGTTGTTGTTTGTGTAGAGAAATTCGTTCGAGTTCAAATATATAATTCTGAATTTCTGATATTTAGTTGGTTTGTTATGGAACATGGAGATCTGAAGAATTGAAATATTTGTTGAATTACGTCTTTATTCCTGAGATGGGTCGTGGGTATGTTGTTTCATGTGCATGTTTTGAGGGTGTTTTGGGTAAAATGGAACAATAATTGCGGGCTTGTGTGTGGCGAGTGGAGAAAGTGTGGCATACTTGATTATGGCTTGTATTATGAAGTTCTTGTCTCTATCATGGGAAACTTTTACGTACGCCTAGAATGACATGGCATCTACGTGGCATTTCATTCATTTGATAGGATCCTTTTGGAACAAGATTTTATATTTAAAATTGTATTTATCTTTTATTAATGTATTATTTATATATTAGATATTTGATACGTTTCAAAATATTTACATATCCTAAATATATTTTACTAAGTGCATTTATAAATTATATGCATCAAATCAAACATTTGAATTTATAATATAAAAAAATGAAATAAAAATTTAAAATAAAAAATTCGAGCCTTTATTCAAAACTGGTCATTATGACAAAGCCCATATATAGCAAGCACTATGAAAGAATAAGCGCGATATGGGCCGCAGCATTGTAATTGGATTGGATAGCAAACCCTCAAAATGGCTTATGTTAACCTACACAATATTAAAACAATTGAAGCCCACTTAAGAAACTGCCTTTCTTGGGCTCTGCATACAAGGGCTAAAAGGAAACACAATAGGCCCATTAAAACTGGGCCAATGGATGGGCTAAAATGATGTCTACGGGATCGTGCCCATGCTAGTTATTTGCATCTACCAATTCATGACGATGTACAAGCAGAACTCAAAAGCTTTATGTAATATTACATTATAATTTGGCGCACTTTGCGGCTACAAGACATAAACTATTGGTATAAATGGATAAAGGAAAAGGTTAGGGTAAAAGGAAAGGCAAGTCTATCCTTGAACTACAAGTCTATAACTAGCCAAAACATTATTCATTTTAGCATATCTTTGGTTCATATTCTTCATAAAAGAAAAGGTTGTTTTGCAATAATGCAAGGTTTTATGGATGTCTATTACTACTCTATTTTTGTTTTTTATTTATTTTAGATTGAAGAGGGATTCCTTGCCCATAGGTCAAATAGACTCAGCAAGATTTCATTCAAATATGTAGACAACAGTCACAATTTGTAATCATTAGAAATTGAAGTGAAAACCTTTCGTAAAGTTGATACCACTACACTAACATTATAATATCTTTTTCTCTTACATCTGTGCATCACTATCATTAATGGTAAACAAAAAAAAGTAAAGATATATATTCAAGCCCACTAAGACAATTCCCATTGGGGGGAGTAGTTGGTGCAAATGTTGGTGTAATATGAATTTTGTGCTACTTTGTAGTAGAAAAGGTAGGCATAATGATGATATATATATATAAACAAGATAGGCACTATGTAATGTGGTGCAATCTGATGTTATTCTTAGTGGGAGAATATGATGTTTATGTAAGAATGAGTTGCATTATTATTCTTTACAACTTATTGCTTTTCTATTCATTTTTCCTTTGTTGGATTCTTAGATTCCACTTTGGTGGTGGACTATTACCAAATGCCCAATCCACTTTTGCTTCTCTTTGCTAAAGATATCAAAAGTTAAACTCCTAATGGCCCATTTACTTATATAGGTCACCTTTAGTGCTTAAGTTCAATACTCAATTTATTGTTGAAAGTTATAAACTTGTAATATAGCCAATTAACTTTTCTTGCTCAATCAATTCCTAATAATCCAATGTTATGGATTGGATTAATATTTGCTTTTTAATAGATATTTTTTTTCATATATACTCATGGTAAACGATGTATCTTATCATCATTCTTTTTCTATAGATAGGGGTGAAAAATTCGGTATTGATTCGACCTCCTTTCCTAAATCAACTGTTGCAAGATTCTTTTGTATCAAAAAATCATCCACTTATTTTTTTAAAAAAATTATATTTTCAACCATAAAATATTTGCTTGTTGTGTTTTTACTCTATATTTAATGTGAGAAAAAGTGAAAGAAAATGCAAGAGTATTTGGTTGAATTTTGATATCATGAGAATAGATAGTATTTGATTTCACCAGAGAGAAGAGTAAAAGAAGAAATTATAAAAGGAGTGATATCAAATGTAATAATTGAAATAGAAAATAAAAATAAAAAAGAAAATTGAAAACCCAAACAAACAAATTCTTACTATCTATATAGTTTATTTTTTAGTCACATATGAAATAAATAATACATATATAAATAAATCAATGTCTCTAGAAAGTGGGGTCTTCTCTTTTGTCCATATATAAAGGAAAAGGAAAGGTTGTTGCAACCAAAAGTAAATATAAGATTTGTATGTGTGTTCCCAAATCCCATCATAACAAGGAAAGTTTAGTTTCAAATCTTGGGCCCCACCCTTCCAATATATTTTGTCCACTATCATTTAACTTGGAATATGGTTAAATCTATAAAGTGGACACCTTTCTATTGGGCCCACACAGAAAGTAATATGGGCCCAAAATTACTTTGGTTGAGTGGGCCCATTAGTGGAATTGGTATATAAAAGGACAATAGATGAGTTATTTGTTGTCAAAATCATCCACCACTTGGAGATGAGAAAATCAGATTTGTTTTCACAAATTTAATAATCATGTTCTTTCGTAATTTTTTATTTCTTTTCATCTCCAATTATCTTAATCAGACAAAATCTTTCTAGTTTGATTTTTTTTTTTTCAATTTCATGTTCAAATATTAATAAAATAACGTTAGCTTCAGTATCGGGTTCAAATCCTACTAAAAATATTAAATTGATGGACGGATGACAAAGTTTTAAAATTCATTTTGATAGTAAATAATTCTTTATTAAGTTTTATGTGGACAGTAAAGTATGAAGCTTCATATAGAATACAATTTAGTGCAAAATTCAACAAAGAGATAAGGGAATTGCAGTGGAAGACTTTGAAAATTGATTCAAATCATTCAAGAAGAAAGAGGAATACATAAATTAACAAGTCAAATAGAACTTTGTAGGGGTCTAAAATTAAACATTTCAATAATTTGAACATTGAATGAATGTTCATGAAATTTGAATGGTCGTACACTATACTTTCAATATATTTGAAACTTATTGTTAAAGAAGTGCCTTGAATCGACTATAGTGCGCTTCGCAGAGTTAGTCGGGGGTCTCGCTGACCGTGGACGTAGCCAACACAACGTTGGTGAACCACGTAAATTCTGTGTCTCTTATTTACGTTTTCAGTTCCTTCTTTGATTGTTCGATTAATCCATCACAACACTTATCATGTACTTAAAGAATTGCATTTTATTTTCTAAACATTAAATTGACAAGATATTATTATATACTATTGTGAGTTGTCAAAATCATGAAAACATTATTATAAAATGAAATTGGTCATGGAGTACCATATAGACAATTAGAGACATGCGTTAGTCAAATAATTGGGCCACCCTATCAATTTATTATAATTAATAATTGAAATTCTCAACTTTAATACTTCATTAATTACTTAATCATCCTAACTAGAAAGGTCGTGGGGTGAACTTCGATTAGGACAAGACAATAGCAAAAGAAAGTTTGAAATTTTGGATTGTTTAATATCAAATAAATGCTTTGGCCAATTCATCAACCAAATCACAATTTAAAAATATAGGGTTAAAAAATGCATTTACTCTGTAGATAAAGAAAAAAAAATAGAAATTGAAATAGTCATAGATTGTGCTGGGCATAAAGCGACAAAGGTGTCCCATTTGTGGGATCCATAGGAAGATTCTCACATGCTTGATATGTTATAAGTGCTCAACAAACATGAAATTAGATAATTAGAGAAAACTATAATCAGAGTAGTATATTAATATATTTATACAAAGGTTATAATTCAAATTCATGATTTCTATATAGTTTTAGGGTCTTGAAGCATTGATCTTAGCACTTGAATATTATAATCCATAAATAAATATTAAATTGAAGTTCTTAAAAATTTAACATTGTTATGATATTTTATTAAAAGTACCCGATATTATTGGCCGACAACAATTAGTATTCCACGGGCGGTGAATTAAAGGTAAGGCCGTTGCATAACCCTCTCTTAAAATATGTATATAATATATATTATATGATGTGAAGTTTAGACATTAAATATAATAAAAGAGATCTAGTCTTTACTAACTTGTTAGATCGTTTAAACAAAATAAATTATTTAGTTACATAAATGATAATTGGATGGCACGCAAAAAAAAAATCTCTTTAAAGAAAGTTGTTAACATGTTTGGTATCACACATGGTCATGTGGACATGTACGTAAGCCACACAATACTAAATAATGGACTGGATTATTGGGATAAGGGCTAAATTAAGTGACACCAAACCCGAAATAACAAATGAATTATTAAAACAAAAGTGTCGCCATCCACTACTTAAATTTGAAACATCATTACCAAAATTTTATTTTATTTCATTTATGAATAATCAAGTATCGAGCTTTCTACAAAGAATCCATGATACTTATAGTCAAAATTTCAATAAACTTATAAGTTAAGATGAAATTATTGCTACACATAAGAGTAACAATATAATGACCAATTTCTATAACTTTTGAAACAGTAAATCTATTGCATGTAAATTAAACTTGGTAAAATATGAAAAATAGTATTTGAGATGATGCATGCATGGCAACGTTCTGAGTCTTCTGACAACCACCCACTAACGTACGCCATGGGGGGGGGGGCCTCTTTCTTTCGTAGCAGTACCGGCGTTATTTAAGGGTTCTTTTCTTCTTTAGCGTTTAACGTGGAGCTGCAGAGTGTACACCAACTGGTGGGTGGGGACGGGACCACCGTAATTGATTTTCATATATTCACATTCAAACCGTGAAGTCTTAATATGGGTGCTGTTGATTCCTTAATTTCACGGTGGCGTTAATTCCAACGTGACAGGGGCTAAAATGCGCCGTATTTGGTTAATATATATTTATGCTGGGGTTTTGATATCCAATTAATCACGCAACAAAATTAAGTTGTAGAGTTTTATCGATTATTTCACTTTATAAATTTCATTCCGTATTTGTATATTATTTTCATAAATATAAACTAGAATATATAACTCCATGTGTTTTTTCTTATACGAAAATTATACTGTATTAATTAAATTTTGTAAAAGTACTATCAGTAAGAATAAATTTTGAAGAGAATAAGCACGTGCCATGTGGCTGCCAAGTGCCAATGCAGTGTACATTACTGAACTCTGAAGTATCAAACCTCAGGATTGATCACTCTATAAGATTCGAGTAAAAGTTTAATTCTATATATTTTTAATTCTTTCGCATATATATTATCTTTGTTTATTCATTAAAAAACACTGTATTATAGGGGCTAATGATTCTCGAGAGCCTCGTAATTACAGTTAGCAATACTGCTCATATTTTATTCGCTCCAACAAATAAATATATCCTAGGTGTCCACATTCAAATATTGACTAAGACCAGTTAATTATTTAAATATAAGATCAGATTAATCCCATATCATATAATATTTTAATTATAATATGAAATAAAGAAATTAAAAGCATCTATCTTTACTGTCATAGTGGGTTATTGATCTAACACATTAAATGACAATGATTATGACAATCCATATATAAATATCTTTTATGATTGTTTTGTTGAATAAGGAAAAAGATAAAGGATGATGATTCCTGGAATATAACTGTAGTCTCTTTGGAGTCATTGCCCACTTCAACAAAACAGTCCATGTGCTTTTCAAAATAATTTCAAGAATCCATAAATTATTTTTAATTTTTAATTTGGAGTTGATGGAAAAAATAATGGAAGGCAATATGAAATTCCTAGAAACAAGCTTACTTTTGGCCATTCTCGTGCTAGTCATTATTACTTAGGGGAAAGGGAAATAACTATTTATTTATTTCATTAAATAATAATAATAATAATAATAATGATAATTGAGAGCCACCAGAATTGAAGATGAAAAATGTGAATGTGTTTAAATTTGTCTTCATTACATTAAATCTGTATTATCTGTTATGCCCCATCCCAACGGCAGTGTCTAAACAATTAATGTCTATTTCACTAAGGTTTTCTCATCTCCAGGTATAGTCCCTGCTCAAAAGGGACCATTTTCATATACCATAAAATTACGAATATTTTCATTAGGAGCAATATTATTTTCATATTTCTATGAAATTTATAGTTTCGGATACGTTTTAGATATAGATCCATATTTTGAAAAATATGCCATGTAGCATATTCGATACATATTAGAAAAAAAAATTCATACTTGATCAGAAGTATCAAACACTATATCATATTATTTTTAAACGTGTTAGGTGAATTGAGTAATTCATTGTTATTTAACTGGTTTTAGCTTAACATGGACTTTCTTTTGTAATGTAGTGTAACATTATATATTGCCTAATTAATTCAAGCGAAGGTACGTACCCCTCTCTATTACGTTTCTTTGAATTGTTGGTTAGTTCAATTTAATACTTCAGATAACTAATGCCTAATTATCTTTGGGTATCTAAAAGTTCCGTTATCTTTCAATAGACGTTAAATTAATTACCTAGTCCTATTTAATTAAAGACGTGCATAGTATGATTTGACAATACATTTCATGAGTTCAATAACAGATGTGAATTACGATGAATTTAACCCATAATTCAATACACAAACTCCAAAAAATTTATTTGCTTTTAAGTTAGGCTAAAGTGCTAGAAGGGGGCATGGTCTCACCAAGAAACACAAATTGATAACTTAACCTAAATTACTTGCAAAAATAGTGAATAATATTTACTGCGTATGACTGTTAAAACACTTTAACATAATTTTTTGAAGTATAAAGTATATCATTAATTGAGTTAGACCAAAAAATGATTCAATTTAATTCTTGAAGGACTTGCTTTCGCATCACTATGAATTGCCGGAAAAGTTAGGAATAAAGATTGGTCCAAGCCATTTAATTGCATATGTCTGAAAGGAAAAGCAAACAATTAAAACAATCTTGACATCTCACCAATATCTTGTATTATTATGTGTATTGTCAAGTACAACCAGCCTAACAATTATCATTATTATTATAATTAATTGTCAAAGAATAATAATAATAATAGTATTGGAGAGGCCCATCCCCATTTGCTCCCACTATTTAATTTGAATTTTTCAACTAGAAAAAAGTTGGAAATTAAATTCATGTCCTTCCAATTCAACATTAATGAGCACAAACCCTCATGCTGCAACACTGTACTAGTAGTAGTAGTAGTAATCAATGCCCACTATGTTTTTATCGCAATTTAATAGGACCACAGAGATAGATAGAGATATTACAAGGGGCCACAAGTAAATTTTAGAAAAGTGTGATTCGGTTCCTAAGCAAAAGTTGACAATGTCAATGTTACTGGGGGATAAAGGTGAAAGATGCATTACAATTGCTTCTACTGACATGTTTTTGCCCACAAAAGAGAAAGGTATCTTCTATTTAAAGTGAAAAAAGTTGGGGTGTCTAAATTGTTGTTTTTATCAAATTGTAACGTTACTATTCCACTAGAACAGAAAAAAAAAATTAAAATATGAAAGAAATTAGAGTACGGCATCAACTTTACATTATTGTATTTGTGCTAAATCTAAAGCTTTGAGACTCGTGCTACAATTTCATTGATTAAAGGCGCTATTTTCGGATTTTTTTCATTATTCAATACTATGCATTAAAAGGTGGATTATAATCTACAAACTGGAATTTCTTCATATTAGTGATTTGTAAGTAGTTTTGAGACTTCAAATTGCCGTAATGAACCACGTATAACTATCAAATTACATGAAATATTGTGATTATTATAACATTATTCCACAACCCAAATCCCCAAAAGGTGGTGAAAATAATGACTTAAAACCTGAAAAATAAAATATTCCGTGTATATAGCAATTTTGTAATTAATTAATTTTCATATATTCAATAGTGAATTATTTTGCCAAATTATTAACGCATGCAACTTTGGCAAGAATACGTTTCCAAATTCTTCAAAAAAAAAAAAAATAGAAGAAATAACAAAGGATGAACAATTGTTTTCTATGTTTGATTTAAAAAGAATAAAATATTAATAACTATTTTAGTAAAAGAAAATTTACAACAACCTATCCAAAACTTTTACAACCAGAATCTGAAGAGTCCTTTTTTTGATCATTTATCCTTTGAGTTGTTCCTATCTAAGTTATGAAGACATGTTGACATGCAAGGTGGCGGTCGTGCTAGAGTTACAGACGGGGCACGTTTGGATCTGGTGACCGCCGCTGCCGCATGCGCTGCAAAGGCACAGGTGCCTGCACGGCAACAGCAGCACACACGATTCTCTTTCATCGCACCTCTTGCACGTCCTGTCACTGTAGCCTTTACAACCCTCACCCTCCTTATCGTAACCGACGACGTCGTTTTGCGCATCCCTACCGTGATCACTGCTGCCACAGCATGACTCTGCGTCATCCTCCACCGCCGCGCCGCCGCCGCCTAAGACATGTTCTTCGCCGCCGGCGGTAACGTGGGCTAGGACTTGTTCGAGGTTGGTGCGCAGATTATTGGCGGTGGCTTCGTTTGATTGTGCTAAATCTCTCCATAGTTGGTTTTCAACGTAGAGGCTTTTTACTCTTTCTTGAAGGACTAAATTGTATTTTACCATTCTTTGAATTTGGTCATCTTTTTCCTTCAGTTTCTTCATCACTCCTTCTCCTATTGATGCCACGATTAATCTCGCTTGTTGTTTTTGTTTCTCTTCTAGTTCCATTCTGATTTTCTTTGTCTGGAAAATGAAAATATATCAGAATTTAAATAAACCTAAATATATTTTAATTTTTATGTATCATATCATATAAATGAATATATAAAAGATTCAAATACTTACATGTTGGGTAATAAGGCTATCGATCTCGAACTGGTACTGATTGATATGAGTCAAAATATCTTCACCAACAAAAGATGGGAACTGGGACACGCCATCGGTTTTCTGGGTTGAAGTAAAGTTTGGAGTGGCGTAGAATTGATTAATGGAGTCTCTAGAACGCTTCCTTGAAGCCGGAATGTTGTTGTAGGTTAGGCCACTATCTGTGTTGATTGACGTTTTTGCCTTCACTGAATCGCATACCACATTCTGATAAAAGCTTTGATTTTCCGGCAATGTTGGTATCCCCGAAAACCGCATCTGTTGCGAGTTGTACGCTGTACCGGCGATCCCCTGATTGTTAGGATTCATCAAATCTCTGCAAATTCAAACGTCATATTAAGAACATATCAAAGAGATCTAATTGCAGATAAATAAGAAAAACGAAAAACAGTAGTTGAATTTGTATAGTACCTGTCTGGGATGAGTTGCGAAGGAAAAAGATTGAGATGTCTTGCTTCAACAGCCATGGAAACAATCTGTAACTATTTCTTGTGGGTTTGTTTTGTTTAGAGAGAATAGCAAATGAATAAAGGTGGCGTTTAGAGAGAATAGAATGAGGGGTTGTGGTGGTATTTATTTATTTTGGATAGACAAAATCCATTGACTATATTTAGGAAAGTCAATCAATCTAGAGATAGGAACAATAAGTGGGTGAAACAGTCTACAGCGAGACTTTCGATATTTTTCATTTAATTTAGCAAAATCAAGTACTGACTCATTTATTAAAGGAAAATTGGCATTAAATTCCACAAGATAAAAAAATTGAAAAATCTTGCTGAGCTATTTATTGCATTAAATAAATATTTTTCCCAACTCCTATAACCATAAATGACCGATAAGTCAGCATAATTATGGCCCAATTTGCGGTTTCCCTGTTCTGTAACGGTCTGGCTCTTGGGGGTATTTCCGGGACTTCGTGGGATTAAATTATTTCTTTATTTAATTTAGATAAAAACAAAAAACTGGGGAAGGAGTGGGTGACGTGGCTGTGAGTTTCGATGCGATAACTGACACGCTGGTTCTATGCCACGTTGCATTTGCAGGTACTGGACCCCACCCTCACCGTACGCTACAGATCGGTCAATTATAATTATTATGAGTTGTGGATCGCAAAAAAACGTGAGGTGTAGGGGCCATACCCAGCACGTGCGAGGTGTGGTGATCCGGATACAGATGATAAATTTAATATTTGTGGGTCCCATCGGTGAGGTAAAATTGGAAATGGATGGGGCCCATGAAAGCGGGTTTTCCGGTGTTGTTACCTTGTCCCCATTCCTTAACTGGACTGGCGTGTCTGGCCTTAGGACAACCTTGGATACGTCGGAATTTTATTATCTGCTCCGCTGGTGCACCGTTTGGATTGTGTGGATATTTATAAAATTATTTATTTATTTTCCTAAAAAATTAAAATTATTTCGTAAGGGCCCCCATGGTAAGTAAGAATGAGCCATATGGGTAAGTAAGAATTGGAAATTTTGTTGCACGGATCCTTCAAATTGTATAGCAATCTAATTACTTGTTATAGGAAATTATATAATTACAATTGTGACATGCATATCTCTTTTAACAAGATTTCAGGCTAATTAGGTAATATTGATTATATCAATTTCAAAAACTTAATCCTTAAGCTACAATCATGGCTGTTTTTCTTATTTCTTCAATTATTTATTTTTTAGATTGTCAATTACAATCTTTCCTTGAAAAAAATATTGGATACACTTGCGAAATTGATTTAGTCAAAAAATACTTAAATGGGTCGGATATTGTATTTTCAAAAAGTTATTAATTTTACTTCCAAAAACATTATCAAATGAGAAATATTTAAATCCAATTTATTTTCCCTTATAATATATTTTGTATATGAATAGTGGTTAGAGTTGGATGGGGATAGAAGTAAAAGCCAAAACAAATGATGTTAATAAATTCCAATTCTCAGTGTGAAAAATATTAACGTTTCAAATACTTCCAGAAAACAAAAATGGCGTGGCCCTATGTTGTGTGTCACGCTCTTCAATCTTCTGAACCAAAAAAAATCAATGGTCAAAATCATGCATTTTTGTGCTCTGAAATTAAAACCTTCAAATCTTGGAAAGGCACTTGCGTTCAAATTCCACCTCTTCAACATCTCACAACGGGCCATATTAGATTATGACATTTATTTAAAAAAATTGGTAATATATTTTATGTATTAGTTGAATACAAATTCTTGTCATTATTGTTGTTTATGATGCATTACTAAATATTGTTGGCAATTACATAACGGGTCAGCTGTTGAGTTTAAAGCATCTTATGATTATTTTACGTTTATAACTTCGCAAAATAATACCATGATGAATATTAAAAAATTCACAATAATCTTAGATTGAGAAATGAGTTATGTAATATCAACATATTAATAGTAATAGAGGACGAAAAAAACAATTCAGTTACATCTTTGATTAGACCCATGTGATGCTCCAGGCCGTATAAGACACTGGGCCAGCCAAATTATTGTTCTATTACTAAACCATGCAATTTCAAGATCGGGACCAGAATTCCATGTTTCGTACAGTAAAATTGTTCAATAACTCTAGGTCTATTAATATATCAAGTGGCATAGCTGGGAAATTTGATCATAAAATTAAACAACAAACTGTCAAAGATAAATTATATTTCTTCATGTTCAACCAGCTGCCATGATTTCGTTTATTTTTTTAGAACACTTCTGATTTGGAACATCAGAACTTCTCGATGAAATCCCATTAATATAATGCAAATCATAAATGAGAGTTTTTAGAAATTCGAGATTATAAATAAATATAACCAATTATGCACAGAGACCTGAGTGATTCATATAATATACTAATTACTCAACACTACTTGTATGTGTATATCATATTATATTGGTTTGTTGTTTTTAATAGCTAAAGTGATTTATAATATTCATAATGCATATATTCTATATCAAGCATTGAGAATCAAATGAAGAGTATTGATGGTGTTCCACGAGGCGACCCACTAATTAAGGCTGCTAGATGTAGCATGCAATTATGTATTTAATACTTTAAAAAATAAAAGAATATGAAATATCCTGGTCCAAACAATATATATTATTATATAATATTAGTGGAGGGATTCGACAAGATTGTAACTTCTTTTGCATGTTCACTGATCAATTCAAGACATTTGATTTTAACACTTGGGTGTATAAATGAAATGTGGATAGCCTTTTTTGTTAAACAATTATTTATGAAGAGCCATTTTTGTGGCTTTATTTCAGTTGGCATAGGATCAAATTATTATCTCATATGTAAAAGTAAAAGGAAAAGGAACCTGGAATCATTCTTTAATTACAAAATATTTCCTTATCGAAATAACATTAGGGTTCTGTAGTAAACTGAAATATTCAACTATATATATATTTTTTTAAATACATCTGAACTTTGATAAGATAATGAAAGTGGATGTCCCACGAAAATATAAATAATGAAATGCGCATATTCACACGTTTACGGGACATCATGATCACCATATAATTATAAATAAATATATTATTTTTATTATTATTACAGCATTTTGAACCCATATATAACTGGTCATGATACCCGACAAATGACTGAAAATATACAAATTAAAAAATGGAAAAGTTGAGGCATCTTCTTACAAGATTGATTCCAATGTGGCTGCCAATCCTCTCTCTTTGAATGACAATTTATTACTTATATTATTAGATTATTCTGTAGCTCCATTTTCATTATAATATTAGGTCACTGTTCCTAGCATCAAGTGGAAGAAAAATAAAATAAAATTAGAGTACTTGTAGATTTTATTGGATTCTTTTATCGACCCACTATAATAATAAGCTTATATATATATATATATATATATATATATATATATAAGAGGCCAAGTTTTCATAAAGTTGTGCTTCTTTTCCACCAAAAGTAAAAAAAGATAATACTCCACGAACACATTTATTTACTTTTAGGTGTTTTTCAATTTAATTAACTTTACACTTTATCGTTTTTTCCTTACTTTTTGAGATGCAGATATCGTGTTTGATTAGTCCTTCATCACGGGAACTTCTGAGCAACTTCATTGTTTAATTAATATGTAATCAGTAATGTATGGTATTTTAAACAAGTGCACAGTTTTTGGCTTACAAGTAAACAATACATTAATAAATAAATAAATAAATATAAGAATATGACATTTTCCAGTTTTATTAGGTGATGATGGCATGGCACGAAGCATTTATTTTTTCTTTACCTAATTCCTTTTTCTGGATCCATAAATGAAATCATGAAACTCAACTAATTTATTTTTTTGGCTTTATATTATCTTTCCTGCCTTTCTTTCTCATTCAAGTCTTGTTTTGACATTATAGAACAGCTGAAATGTTACGTTCAAATTTCGTATCATTGACAAACAACATTAATTCGATGTAAATCAAATTTATGCGTATTACATGAAATTGAAACCAAACTGATTGTGATTGATATAGATTAATTTTGTCCTTTGTAATATTTCTTTTTTGGTGGCTCTCGGTGTATAGAGTCTATTTACGTAGTAGTCATATTCAATTACATTTGTACTATTAATTTTGTTGCGGGTAATTAGAAGTTGGGACCATCTTTCTATTTTATTTTATTGATGTTTTTGAAGCTCATACGTCAAAGACTTATCTATGAAGATATTGTTAGTTGTATTTGCAAATACTTCTCTCGAAATGAATTTTAAATAATATATAAAAATTTACAACTCTCTCATTTGTTTTGCCCTAATTCAGTGGTTGCATCTGGTATGAAAATTATATTGTTTATAGTCCACGCCATTTACCAAATTAATGAAACATTATTATAATATATATATCCACCCAAAGAATATAAAATAATTAATATATATTTGTGCGTGAAGTTTGACGTGATATTATAACTACTTTAGTAATAAGATAATTGCTTAAGCCTTTTTAATTAAAAACTCTAGAATCTTGAATTTGACGTCACGCTAGTGAATATTTATTTAACAAAGCTGGTCATATTCTTATACAAGCACAAATACGATTCCTCCATATGCCACCAATTATTAATACATGGACATCACTTTTGAGGGTTTGTTCATTGAATTGGTATTTTTCAGATTTCATATATGTGTGTATACTAATCTAATTATATTTCAGTAAATTATTGACTGTTGTTGTTAAATAATCTTTAACACTTTTGAAATACTGATAAACATAATATATATATACATATACATATAATATACCACTATTGTCCAGTTGTTTCTTTTTAGAAAAAATGCACAGACAGATTATACAGATATCATTAATGACAACTTACTCTAATAAAATATAACATAAATCAATTAATGATGCATAATGGATACTTGTCGACTTATATTATGCATAATTAATTATTTGTGAACGTAGAACTTACATCAGAAACCCAAATAAAAATTCCAAATGAATTTAGTTAATTATTTGACTTTGAGAATTTCAGTGTATATCTGAGAATATATATATATAGTGGAACGTCATGGATGATAAAAGTAAACCTTATTATCCAGCTATGTATTAGGCACGCAATGTCGTATTCTTATAAGTTGAAACCCCATTTTTCGAATAATTGATGTCATTCCTAAAAATTAATATCCCAACTTTTGAATATAAAATGTGGATAAAGGCAAACCATATTGGGAATTTTATTTTAAATTATGATAAAATGTAAAATGGAATAATTCGATTAGAAATTCGTCAATGGAGGGAAGAGGCAAGAACATTGACATAATTGTTTAATTTAGACTTTAGTATATATATATAATAAGAGAAAGAAAAGACAATAGGAGTGACAAACGTGGATTGAAGTAAAGTGATGGATAATAAAGGCAAACCAAACTTGATTGTGACTCTCTCATTGAGTTGTAGCTTTATCTATTTGGGGCTGCTAAATTAATATTAATATGGACTCTGATGTTTGCCCATATTTATGCTGTCACCACTCATCTATTTAAAAACCACTGCTATTATTTTGTGGGCCAGGCCAAGCTACAAATTTTTAACTCGTCGGCTTTGAGAAATTCTATAACTGGTCAAAAATGGAGACAATTTGTTATTCATTATTGGATTGAATGTAATGATGTTTTGATAAAATACTCTCCATATTGTTATATCCTACGAGCTACAATGTGTTGATTTTTATTGCATAATAATTGTCAGTCGATTTTGTGCAATTTGTCCAATTCTCGCTATCAATTCATAGTCAATAATACAGTTCTTTTATATCTTTTTATTTTATGTACGGGTTTAGGTCTTAATGTAATAGTTTTTAGATTTGAACCCAACCGGTAAGCCACCTCAGACAGCAGTCACTGCACCACCACTGATGTGATGACAGTTTTTTGGGCTCAAAAGTAACCCAAATAAACCTGATATTTTATGAAGCCCAAAAGTGATGGTTACTTTTTGCAGCCCAAAGGTTGGAGCATTTGATTAAACTATTTGAAAATGTTCACCACGCATGTCCCCCCGTCTTTTCCTGAACCAAGATTTCATAACCCTTTTCCTAAATATGTCATCCAATGAGCTTTCTGAAAAATCTAGAAATCAAATATTAGATTGCCAAAATCTTCATCCATTGAATCTAGTACTCTTTCCAGCAACTTTAATTTGATCTTCTCGTGGATAACTCATTGAAATTAGCAGTTCAATATTATACGTAACCACTAAATCTTTACCAGTTATTGCTCTCATATAACAACTTTCTTTCATGTGAATGCTAAAATTTTCTTCTCTACTAAAACATTTATTTCTGACAAGCAAAAGAACAAAAGTTTAATTCCATGCCTAACAGCTCACTTGCCAAAGAAAAAGAAATCGACATTCATAAGTAGTGGTGTGCAGTATCCATTAAAAGGATTTTGCAGTCTTTTAAATTCAAGACGACACTTCAAAGAACAAGCAAAATATAATTATGTCCAATGGATATTAATTCACCAAAATCACAGCAGGCTTGCAAAATATACCAGGTTATCATTATTCTATAACCTGCTCAAACACAAGTTTACCTAGCAATATCCCCTATTGGTTCTGCTTCTTTAATACACACACAAATAATCGATTTCTCGATGGACAATCAAATTTTCACAGCTATCACAATGAGATTAGCACAGATCAACATCTGCAGCTTTTTTATTTTCCACAATTGAACCCCTTGCAGACTGAGAGGACTATGATGAGGATCAATGCAATCACGATAGCTAAAACAATCAACTTGATTTTCATGTTTTGCAACCACATTTTTCTCCGTATTTTTGTTCCCGATGTCTTGAAGTCCTGGGCCTGTTCCAACAAGATGCTAAAAATCTTTAGGAAATTAAACGTGTTTTGAATGGAAGCAATACTTGAAAAGAAAGATGTATAAGGATATTTATAACAGGTTTATCAGCCTCATGCTAAAAAAAGCATGGCTCTAGAATGCCACAGTATATCTAGATCTATTGTTATGTCATTCCTGTTTTGATGACAAATATTCCTTCCTTTTTTCTGATGTTGATAAAATTACTAAAAGTTATTCCTTACATTGGAAATTTCTTAAATTGTTGGATTGAACAAATTTAACGATGTTGAAAGCAAAGAGGATACGTCGGTCAAATAATGACACAAGCATTCTTATCTCAAGAATTGTAAGGTCACACCTAAAGATGCAATTCCGAGTCGATGAAGTAACATTGCTCTTACTTTACCCTATTTTAATAATGTGATCCAGTTGCATCTCATGTATGGACCTGCAGCCAAGTCTGGCCGTAAACTTAGTGAAATACAGAAAATTTTTAAGAACAGACCCAATTGACATTCTGTATTCATTTCCTTATGCAGAAGTTCATATTATAGCCAAAACAGGATTCTAGTGGAGCGTAATCATGGCAAAACGAAGTAAACCAGTTAAAACGAACAATTACCCTCCCCTGCGACACATACCATCCCACCAACCTCCCCATCAGAGAGAATGATGAGCAGCACGAAGAATTATTTGGAAGAATAAATATGACAATGAATCACAAACGAATACACAAACGAAGTGTATGTGTGTGTGGTGAGAGAGAGAGAGAGAGAGAGAGAGAGAGAGGGAGAGAGGGAGAGAGAGAGAGAGAGAGAGAGAGAGAGAGAGAGAGAGAGAGAGAGAGAGAGAGAGAGAGAGAGAGAGAGAGACCTGATTATGAAGATTCTCAGTTTTATCCACCAAAATCTCTATCTTCTCTCCACGGTCTAAAACCTGCATTGAAGAACATAAATTTTATGTACCATCCTACATATAAGACTATAACATAAAAATCGACTTAGGCCACACAGTATTATACGTCAATCATTCTTATGCAGATAGAGAGAGAAACCATAAAGGGAAACACGGATAGTCTGATCCTTACGTCACTCTTTTTACCAACACTTAATCATTAAAAGAAGAGAAATAAAGAACTCAATTTGAGTGCACAACATGAAGATACTATCAGATGCAACCGCAGGGATTGGAAGAACTGAATAGGTTTGTTTAATTTATTGATTCAGACCAAATGAGTTATAATGTCCAACAAGAAAAGGGTAATAGCAAACAAGTTAACTGTCACAAGAAGAAACCCAAGATGGAACAGAAACACAATGGGGAAATTGATAATGCTCTTACACATTCCTTCAAACTAAGTGTATGCTTTTTGTTAAAAATATGAAAATCTCAAGTCTCAACAGATTAATATTTACTTTGTGTAACAAAACCTACACATGCATGCGACTTCACCAATCATAACATAATCCAATCAATCATAACATAATCCACAATGCGATTAAGCATTGCATGTGAAAGTCTTTCTATGATAAAAATTGGTATATACTTTCTTCATTATCAAACCAAATACCAATTAACTGCATTTCATCGATGTTTGTGGAAGGATCATGGTCCTCGTACCTTCTCGATATTTTCCATCATGACACCCTTAACTTCTGAAACTTGAGCCTTGACTTTTGCGATATTGCTTATTTCTTCAGGGTGCTCAACACAGTATTGCATATGTTCCTTCAACTTTGGTCTGCAAAAGGGTTTCCGAGATCAATGATTCACTTATAAACAAGAGACTAAATATCAACAGATCTTGCTGTAATAACTACAAATTTTAATACCCAAATTCTTTGTTAAGGCCATTAGCAGGAGCTGTTGCAGCCTTCCCACCCCCATATTTTGCCACAAAGTCATCCTTGATACGCTCCAGAAAAGCCATGGGGATTTGTCTTCCCGCTGATTCTTCAGCAACAACACAATATGCTGCATAGCACGTGAGTAATCTTATTAAATAGATATGATCGACAACTCAACATTACATGCAAGAGATACGATATAGCCAAATTCTATTTATATATATATTCGCAAATGAATTTAGTAAACTGCAGCTAATTTATTTAGTTCTCCAAACCACCTACTATCATGTGTACATACTTTTCTCATACATGCAAACTCCTTTATTTTGGGGCACAACGATTACATTTTTAACTTATTGAATGAGTAACTCAGTAAATTTATTTCAGAGAGTATATAAACTTCAGATTCACCTCTGTCGAATCTAACCTCACGAGGAAATTGACATTGCAAGTCAATCTAAAAAACACCCAGAAGAATGAGGGAAAATTCATCAGAAATTGCTAAACAAAGTGCGTACACGGTTGATACCATAAATCCAAAACCAACATATCAATAAACAATTATTATTTACGCCACCAGCATATAGCAAGTACAATATATCCTAGCTAAAATAACATATTCACTAAACTATTCAGCTTATTTCAGTCAAAACCTAGAACCAAAACCACATAATGCATCGAAAATTATACAAGAACAAAAACTAGACTTACTGAAGCCATCGTGAACCAGGTAATTGAAGGTGTGGTTATCGCAATTGTATGTAAACTTATTGTTCGATGCAGGAAGCTTCAGGAGACACTGATAAGCTATGGAATTGAAGTTTCCACTGAACTCCGTGTACTCAGCCAGAACAACCGGTGGTGTTCCACGCGCCACCAGCGAGTAGATCAGCGATTTCTGGCTGTTTTGCGGCATTTTTTCGAAATTCAAATACTAGTATATGTTCTATCAATAGGAACAACTAGATTTACTCGTACCCTCAGAGGTTGTTTGTCGTCTCTACTGATTTGTACTTCAGATCTTGGAAGTTTTTTGCGACTGTAGAGCCCCTTCCTTCTCTCTCTTTCTATTTTGCTTTATGTAGAGGGAAAGGTGGAGAGAGAGAGAAAGGAACATGGAGAAGACTTAATCGATGGTTCTTAACTTAGCTTTGCAAATTTTGAGGTTCCTGTTCTATTTCTCATTTTTACCCTTCGCTTAAATTATAAAAGAGATAATTGCATAAAAACACCTCTGTTTTCTGAAAATTGCATCAAATCATCTTATGTTATGTTTATTGCGTAAAGCACACTTCTTTAGTTTAAACTTTGCATATTTCCCTAATTTCTAAACTGCTTTTAGAAATATATGACGTGGTCAACTTTTTGGTGGAATGATGGAGTCAACTCAAATTTCCCAAGAAGATAGACCTGCTAAAAATAAAGAACCAAACTTTATGTGTTGCAACAATTATTTCGCACTAAACAATAATTATATAATCGTAATAAAAACGTTTCATATTTTGATTTTTGAGACCATGAATAAATAAATTTAAAAATTATTCAAAAGAAAGGCTAAATTACAACAAAAGTAAGCTATATGAAGTCACATTAAAAAGATTAAAGTTTACATGTGGAGTATCAATATTTTATATTTGTATCCACATTTGTTCAAATTTATTAAAAATTTAATGGCTCATGTTAGATAAACATTGTTTTTTCATTGATTTAGAACTAAATCACAATAATTAAATACACTAAGCATGTCTACTTTCATTGTAGGTTATTATCCCCAACCAACATATGAGACTGGCTTAAAAAAATGGTGAGGTTGACAACCTCATTCTAGTAGAACCAACCCCCAACATCTTTCAATTATGCTTTGTAATTATTGTATATTATTTTTAGTACCGTATGAGTGGGTCCTTGCATTGAACCGTTCTAAATTGCATTAAGGTCCCTAGAACTTTTATATTTGTATTATGTTTCGAGATTCATATGCTTTATATGATTGGGGTCAGACCGTCCAGAAACACTACGTAACATCATCCAAATGGCACACTTGTCACGCTCATATACATATAACATGGATATATAAAAATATCCACTCTAAACACATATTTGAGGTACAACATATAAATTTGACCACTTTAAAATTATTTATCACGAATTATATTTATGACTGATCATCAAATAAATACATTAATATCTTAATTATTACCAAGTGTAGTTTATAGTCTTGATCGATTTTACCTCTTTTAATTATTCAAGGCTTCTCAAATTTGGTTTAGTTCAATTCCAAATTCACCTAAATCAATTGGTATTAAAAAGAAAGTTGGAATTTCTCAATGAAAGAAGAACAAAAATGTACTCCTCCATTAGAGCCCCTTTATTCTATTGATAATTATAATCACTTTAAATGAAAAATAACATCTTATGTCACAATGAATTATATATTCTTTGCTATTTCTTTGTGTTCTTATGTCAACTCATTCATTCTTATGTACTATCTAAATACGATGGACATAGTAAGAGAACAACGTCATCACAATCGTCAATGTACTAGTCAAACAAAACATTCATTAAATAACTAAATAGTATAGAATTGGAGGAACAAATATACTACGATACTAAAGCTTTTGCTATTTCTGTATGTAAGAAAATAAAAACTATTACATACTTTATATTTTACTTAATTAAACTAAATATAAAAAATAAGAATCATCAGATGGGTTTTGCAAGATGGCCTTTTAAATTTTTTTTAGCCCAATGGGCCGGGCAAGCAAGAAAATTAATTAATGATCCAACTAAAAAACGCAAAAGCTGAGAGAAAGAAACTATCGCCGTCTGTGGGAATCGAACCCACGACCACGTGGTTAAAAGCCACGCGCTCTACCAGCTGAGCTAAGACGGCCTTTGATAAACCAATCCTGTTTATGGAGAAATAGTTAAGTATCCTCAGCATTCCGAACCATTCCACTAAACGGCTAAACCCTTGTTTTTCAGAACCCCCGGGCAATCTTCATTGTTAACCCTTCTCCGCCTCCTGCATCTCTGAAAACGCAAACAGATAGAGACAAGAAACATCAGAGTAACTGTGATTAACGACCAAGAAACTAACTATTATGGAGACAACAACACACTCACAGAGAGACCCACAAATCGTGGACGTTGGCTCGGTAGTGGAGGCCGTTTCTGCTGCTGGTTCCGACGCTCCCCTTTACCAAATCGAGAGCCTATGCATGCGCTGCGGTGATAATGTATACCCTTTCAATTCTTTTTCATTAAGTATTGCGTGTTGTTATCAGTATATTGATTTAACCTGATCAGAGTTGTTTATGCGTTCTTACTGATATTCAATTATTGGGTCATCGTTTGGTGTTATTTCATGTTTATTGTGTGTTTTTTTTCTTTCTAAAATCTATTTCAGTTCTTACGTTTTTCAGAGGATGATTCTTGAATTTATAGTTTCTGGAATATCTGCTCCATGATTTGATGTTTTGATGGTTATGACTTATTGGGTAGTTTAGTTTACACTGCATTGGTGATGTTTACGAATTCGTAGTTGGTTTCTTGTTTTTAGTCATCTAGGTATTATTTGTTTAGTTAGGAAATTGTATTTGTAAACACTACATTTGGACCTTTTCCCCCGTGTAGTTTAAGGCTCTTGATTTTACCAATGAGGGTAAATTTATTGAACAGGTACTTAATGATGCTACATGAGTTTGATCTTGATAAGGTCTAAAATTTCATGTGTGGAGTTGTGGACAATATGATTTTAACTTTATATTTTCATTTTCTGATTAATACTTGTTTACAGGGGATGACTCGGTTCTTGTTAACTCGAATTCCACATTTCAGAGAGGTAAGTCCTCACATGTCCAACTAAGTTTCAGAGTGTTACTATCATATTTCATCGTGAAACAATAACCAGAGTGCTGTATTGAAGGCCTAAATTTGGATTTTGGGCAATTGAGACATTTATGTATTCACTTTAATACAGTTCTTTTGTGTCCTTCGTTGCAGATACTGTTATCAGCCTTCGATTGCCCTCATTGTGGTGAGAGGTAATTGACCTTTTTTTTAATCCAATTATACAAGTCACGAGTTAGTCCTGATTTGGCTGGTTTCTTATTTTCTTTGTGCCTTCTTTGTCATTTTCTAGGAATAACGAAGTGCAATCTGCTGGTAAAATCCAATCGAAAGGCTGTCAATACCTCCTGAAAGTTCCATCAGGTGATCAAAAGGTTGTCTTCTGGGGACTAGGATTCTGTTGTTTAGAATCATGAATTTATATGGTGGGCCATGTGGGAATCTAAATGTGTTTAAATGAAGTGGTTTTACGGAGTTCAATCTTTATTTTAAACTAGATACTTTGAAGTACTTAGGTTGATGCAAATTTTACTTTTCATTCATAATTATAATACAGCCTGATCAGTGATTTAGAAATTTTATGTGCGAAATTCATTTGTATGTGTAGATAGTAGTCATTGACACTTGGTTCGTCTACAACTTGTTTGTCATTTGTCAATTTCTGGACTTAAAGCTTTGCACAAGTATCATTCTGGTTGTCTTGTTTATGCAGATGTTCAATCGTCAAGTGGTGAAATCAGAAACAGCCACGATCAAGGTACTTTTCTTCACTAGTAGCTGTACATAGAATCTATATGCTTTCTCTCTTTGATGTGCACGCAAAAGGAGTCGAGATTATCATAGTGATTAAATGCTTGTTATTCAATAACTTTATATGCATACCACGTTTTTGTTGCTGTTTAAGGAATGCTTTCTATTTGCAGTACTCATAATTGGCGGCATCCTTTTTCAGTTTTTCTATTTTAAGTGTATGGGGCTTTCTGATTTATTTTTTTCATTATGCTGGCTTTTGCAGATTCCAGAATTAGACTTTGAGATTCCTCCTGAAGCTCAGCGTGGATCGTTGTCAACAGTATATCCTTGCTACCTTCTTCTCATTAGAATAAAATTTTACTGCTTTTTTTTGTTTCAGTCTTTCAGATCATTCTTTATGTGTAATTTCCTTCTTAAAACAACAGTTTTCCTTCGATGGAGAAACAGGAATGCGCTTCTGATCTTCACAGTTTAGACTTTAGAATATCTGCTTTCATCCTTCTGGATGAGAGCAGATATTCTAAATCTTGAGCGAAATTGCCTGCACAATTTCTTTGATGCTCATCCTGCATTTCTGTTTCTGAGTAAACATTATGTGGCATGAAATTCTTCTTTCTCCCCTTTCCCCAAGAACTTTATCACCGTTTCATGAACTCTCTCATGATCTCTGATTTTGATTAGGTCGAAGGGATATTAGTGAGAGCTGCAGATGAGTTGGAAGCCCTACAAGAAGAGCGGAAGGTGGAATTTTGTTCGGGTTCTTATGGTGGCTCTCAGACATCCTCATGTTGTTTATGTTCTTTATTTTTTGTTTCAGATAGTAGATCCTCAGACAGCTGAAGCAATAGATGAATTCTTGATAAAACTGAGAGCTTGTGTGACTGGAAATTCACAGTTTACCTTCATTCTCGATGATCCTGCTGGAAACAGCTTCATTGAGAACCCGTTAGTGACTTTTCCTTCAGAAAAAACTATATTATAGCAATAATAGAAATCCTTTTTAGATTATTATTGAAATAACTCAGTGAGGAAGCTTTTTTAAGCGCTGATGTTTATACCTTATGCTAGAATGTGAAATGTATAGTTCAAAAAGTTTTACAAAGCATAATGATTTATCTTAAATAGGTATGCTCCATCTCCTGATCCATCATTGACCATTAAGTTCTATGAGCGAACACCAGAACAGCATGCTGCCTTAGGGTATCTTGCAGACCCATCACAAAGGGAACCTGATCCTGAAAATACTGGGGCACTCAATGATCCTCAAACGCAAGGGGAACCACATGGCTCAGTTGGAGCAATAGCTGGACGCCGAGCTATTGCTGAGGGTAATAGTGCCGAAATTGCGGACGCTTTATTTCGATATTCTGCTCCTGAAGAGGTAAATTTTACCTGCGATCGCGACTTCTTAAATATTCTTAATTATCTAGTCAAGTAACATTGAGGCATATCTGGACAGGTCATGACCTTTCCGACAACCTGTGGAGCTTGTGCGGTAAAATGCGACTGTAGAATGTTCATCACAAGTATCCTCTTTCTGTGAGCTCTCATCTTCACATTGAAGTGTGGCTGTTAGTCATTTAACTTCAGTTAAAGGATATCTTGTGCAACCTTGTCACATTTATTAATACACATAATAAATGTTATATTATGCCATGGAGTCTGCTGGACCATTATTATTGAGTTAAGTTGAATTAATATATTTGATACGACTTACCCTTGGGACCCTGAAATGACTTATAATACAGTAATGTGCTATTCGTGCCGCTTTACTTGCGTAATGTATGTTTCTTATTTGAGTCCTATTTTCACCAAAACAAGTTATTCAAATTGTCAATTAAGCCATGAAATTTTGTATACACACTCATTAATCAGATTTGCTAGCTTAACCATAGACAGATATTCCTTACTTCCAAGAAGTGATTGTTATGTCCTCCTCTTGCGACTCCTGTGGTTACCGCAGCTCTGAGGTTTGCATCTTTCTACATCTGTCTGGACTTTGGTCTGCACTTGGCCTCAATTCTTTGTTCCCTTTTAAATACATATGATTTCATATTGTTCTTGCAGGTGAAGCCTGGTGGACGTATTCCTGATAAAGGAAAAAAGATAACAGTTCATGTGAAGAACATAAAAGACCTTAGTCGGGACGTGATAAAGGTATTGAGTTAGGCTAGTTATTTATGCAGTAATATTTCGAGGGTGTTGTTGTCAACCTCCCCCTCTTTCTAAATGTCCCAAAGTACTATATTTATAATTGCATGCTGCCTTGAATTAGGTAGGATGCTAATGCTCAAGACACCATAATATTTTGAATAATTTGCTCTTACCTTAAGCTTGCTAATTTTCGTACATGGTTTCTTGATATTTTTATTTCTGAACATCTTGATCGTAGTCGGATACTGCCTCTGTTATAATACCAGAGCTTGAGTTGGAATTGGGTAGTGGCACGTTAGGTGGACTTGTTACAACTGTTGAAGGCTTGATATCCAAGATCGGTGAAAGTGAGTATGCCTAACCTTATTTTCTTCTTCTCCCTCTTAGTAAGTTAATATGTTACTATGACAGTTAGTCAAATAATCATCTCCCCATCAACCATAGTCTAGCATCACGACTTGAAGGCAAAACATACATGGGCAACAATACATTTATATTGCTTATGCAGTATGATGCCAAATTGCCAATTGGTTTATGATGGTTTTTGTACATTGTTGGCTTCGTATTAGAATGGCATCATCTGTTCGTTGCTAATGCTATCATTAGTTTTCCTAGTCATCACATGATTTCTGATAAAATGCCTGCTGTCAACATCTCACAGCACGTGTGGTTGAGCGGTATGTGAAAATGTTGCCGTACGGGGAATCCGTTGCGCTGCCAGCACGTCATCTTTGCTGCTTTTTTTTTTTATTTTATCTCAGAGCTTATTTTCAATTTAAATTGCAGGTCTTGAGAAAGTACATGGTTTTACTTTTGGTGATAGTCTTGATGACTCAAAAAAGAGCAAGTGGAAAGAATTTAGGGCAACACTTGACAAGGTGTGTATTCTGGAAAAACCCACACTAAGTGATGTCCTATGCTTCCTCATGTTTTGCAATCAAATGGTCCCCTATTCACTTAACATGAATGGTACAATTCCTTGGATATATGAAGGTCTTAAATATTTGATCTGTTATTACAGCTAAAAAGCTTGGAAGAACCGTGGAGTTTGATAATTGATGATGCTTTGGCCAACTCCTTTGTTGCTCCTGCGACTGATGAAATTAAGGATGACACTCAGTTAACTTGTAAGTTTGTCTTGATCGATTTTGGTTTCCTTTGGGATATATTATTGTACTGAGTTTAACTTTTGATTATGCGAGAAATTTGTTATATTTTCAGCTTCAAATTGTAACGTTTTTACCGTTTGCTTACAAACTATTATGTGCCAATTAGTTGAGGAATACGAGAGATCCTGGGAGCAAAACGAGGAATTGGGCCTTAACGACATGGATACCTCTGCGGCTGACGTTGCTTATGATTCTGCTAATGAGAAGACGGATGGGTGATTATTATGTGCTTCTGGTTTTCGGAGTTCATCTGTAACATTATATGATAATAAATTAAGAAGGTGATATCAAGTTGTAACATTAAACACAGTTGAGAAGATTCTGAATTGTCCTCTTAAAGAAAAAAATTAGAAAGGTGATTATTTTTAAAATGTATTTGCTGCGTAATTTCTGAAAGGATTGGAAAATTTGAAGACCTCTCCACACAGTGACGGGAAATACCGTTTATTTTTTGTGCCTATAGGGGTTACGAACCAATCTTGATTATTTTGTTTGGATCATCTTATATTTCTTATGAATAATTTATTTGAACTGAAATAAGAATTCGCACTTCATAGTACATAATTACTGTCCCCTAAAATAATTATTAGTGTGTGTACATATTGTTAAAATTCCGATTCTACTTAGATCTAATCATATCAAATTCTACTTGATAACTTAGATCTAATGACCTAAAAAAAAAAAAAGCAACAAAACTAAAAAAAAAAAGTCATAAAATGTTTGATCTGTGGCGCGTGAAATCCACCCGTTTGTAACTCCATTAAACTCACTATTATTAATTAAGCTCTCATGATTAAATTGCAAGAACTAGACAATAAGAAACACGATTTGTCTGTGGGTATTATTAATTACTGAAACCAAACCAAGATCCCCTAATTTTAAAAGGGAAAAAGCAGAGAGAGTCTCAGCGATTCTACTTCATTTCAGCATTGTTTCAACTCTCTGTTTGGCTTCAGTTTTTGTTCAAGAGAGGATGAAAATGGTGGAAAGCAGCGAAGAGGAAGATGACTTCCCGTCCATGGAAACTGTCACCCCGCAATCCAAGATCGACACGCTCTTCCAGTCTAAGACTGAAAAGGTAAAAGTATATAATTATTTTCGAGTTTGGTGCTCTTTACCCTGGAGAAAAAGGGTCCTCAACGGTCAATTTCCAGTAAGGAATGTGGATTCTCGCCCCTTTGTTTTAAGTTCATCTATATACAAATTAGTTAGGGTTTATTTCACGAAAACCATAGTTGGAAGTTGGAACTTGGGGAGCAAGTAAAACTTGTATGTTAGCTAACGTTTGTATCCAAATTGTAGCTGCTAAACTTTTTGACTGTTTTCTTCATGACTTGATTTCTATGGATTGTTTTAACATGTGCCGTTGCTATCTTTAATAATTTAGAAGTTACATTCATGTAGGGCATCAGAAAGATTTGTTTTGAGCTTTTGGATCTGAAAGATGCAGTTGAGGATTTGTGCAGTAATACACGCACAAAGTATTTGGCCTTCTTGCGGTAAGAGAAAAAGCTTTCCGTGGCTGTTGCTAGTATACTAATCTTAACAATTAGATGTCTATTGAGAGTTCTTATGTGCACATTCAGTTAAAAAAACTCCACTCTAGAAATCAGTAAATGAGTATGTGCCCGTTTATATGATAAGATCATTTGAAAGAAGTCTTCATGAGCCAAGACGTATAGAATGTGAGCTTCTTGCCTAGACTCTAGAATAAGCTGAATTGATATCATCTTATCATTCTTTTATGTAAAGCTATGATGGAATTGATATGCTTCTCCGTAGTTGATTTTATTTGACCCTTAAAATTGCTATAATCGCTAGATAGATCTACCAAATCATTGTACCATAGGTGCCATTTGTCTTGCATGTTGTCTCGTTTAACGGTCAAGTGACACTTGATGATTTTCCGACATGCTTTAACTAAACCTACAGCGTATTTAAGTGAGATTTACTATATATGCCTTTTATATATTTTTATTGATATAGGTTATCCGATGAGGTAGTTGAAATGAAGCACGAGTTAAATGAGCTCCAAAAGCATATTTCCGCCCAGGGGATCCTTGTGCAAGATCTAATGAGTGGTGTCTCCCAAGAATTAGAAGAGTGGAGCCGAGCTGGTGGCGATGTCTTGGAAGATGAGGGTACCTCTCAAACTCGTGAAATTGATGATTTATTCTCAACTGAAATGGATGATCCAAGGATTCAATTTTTGGAGCATGTTGATGTCCTTCTGGCGGAGCATAAAATTGAAGAAGCAATAGATGCAATTGATGCTGAAGAGCGAAACCATCCAGAGCTTAAAGGATCAGGGGACAATTCGGTCGATGAATGCTCCTCGTTTAGATCTGCACTATTGAAAAGAAAAGCAACGCTTGAGAACCAACTCATTGAAATCAGCCAACAGCCATCAGTTGGTATTTCAGAATTGAAGAAGGTTTTATCGGGATTACTAAAGCTTGGTAAAGGTCCCTTGGCACATCAAATATTTTTGAAATCTTTCGGGTCCCGACTCCAGAGAAGCATCGAAGATTTTCTTGCACTATGCCCTTGCTATCCTGAAACATATTCAGCTACGTTGTCTAACCTTGTTTTCTCGATGATTTCATTGGCAACTAAAGAATCCGGCCTGATGTTCGGGGATAATCCTGTTTATAGTAATAGAATTGTTCAATGGGCAGAATGGGAAATAGAATCATTAATCCGATTGGTCAAGGAAAATGCACCATCATCTGAGACATCTTCTGCTTTACGTGCAGCTAGTGTATGTGTGCAGGCTAGTCTTAACCACTGCTCTGCCTTGGAATCACAGGACCTGAAGCTCAAGAAGTTGCTTCTCGTCCTTTTGCAACCATACGTTGAAGAAGTCCTTGAATTGAATTTCCGAAGGGCCAGAAAAGTGGTTCTTGATTTGGTTGGAGGTGATGAGAGCATGCCTTTATCACCTCGTTTTGCATCTCCGCTTTCTACTTTTGCATCTTCGTCTGATCGCATGCTTGTTGATTGTGGAATGAGGTTCGTTTTTGTTGTCAAGGTGAGGTGAATGACGTCTATTCTGTTGAACAAATTGAGTAGCACTAATTGATAAATAGGCACAAATTGCCTAAGAAAACATGGTAGTAATTTTTTTCTCACTACACTGAATTTTTACTTTGATTTGCGATTTCAGGAGATAGTTGAGCAGCTAACTCGGTTAGTCATCCTGCATTTTGGCGGAAACGTGTTGACAAGAATTTCCCAACTTTTTGATAATTATGTTGAGGTCTTGGTAAAAGCTTTAAATGGCCCAACTGAAGATGACAACCTGACAGAGCTAAAGGAGGCCGTACCTTTTAAAGCCGAGACGGATTCACAGCAGCTTGCATTATTGGGAACTGCATTTACTATTGCTGAGGAACTATTGCCTATGGTAGTGTCTCGAATTTGGAATGTGTTGAATGAAAGCAAGGAAGCAGGGCATGAACTAGCTCTTGATCCTAAAGATTGGAGACGTCAACTTCAGCATTCTCTGGATAAACTTAGAGATCATTTCTGTCGACAGTATGTCTTAAATTTCATTTATTCAAGAGATGGAGAGGCTAGATTGGATGCACAGATATATGTAGGGGGGAAAGGGAAAGATTTGATACGGGACTCTGATCCTCTCCCTTCATTGCCATTCCAGGTTTTTATTTTCTCTTCAGTTATGAAGAATACCCACCCCCAAATTACCTGACGTGCCTGTTTTTGATTGGTTTTTCCACTTTTTCTGACATCCCAAAGTCAAATCATATCTGTGGCTGTTGAAAGCATTGCATATATATTTATATATATATGTATAATCACAAGCATCTTTGGATGGTGCACCCTACGAGGATCTCACCACATTAATGTTTGTGATTAAGTTGTCAGTCTTTTATAATTTGACGTTATATTAAATATTTCCTTATCAAATCGTTTTGTGTAGGCATTATTTGGTAAGCTGCAACAACTAGCTGCTGTGGCTGGAGATGTTCTATTAGGAAGGGAAAAAATACAGAAGGTTTTATTGGCTAGGCTAACAGAAACGGTAGTGATGTGGTTGTCTGATGAGCAGGAATTTTGGGGTGTTCTGGAACACAAATCAGCTCCTCTTCGCCCTGTTGGATTGCAGCAGGTTTCATAATACTAAATTCTCTCTTTTTCTATATCTGAATTTCAACATTAAGAGACTCTAATCCAGCTCAACTTCTTTTTAAATTGTTTTATCAATGTAGGTTACATGCACTCAACAAAAATTTAAGATTATATAATGATATGAAAATTTAAGATTAAAGATTCTAGATTAGGTTTAAAGAACCTCTATGATAATTGATGTGTCTCTTCCTAATCAGTCTCCCCCTACCTAACATTGCTCATTTATTGGATTTACTGCAGTTGGTACTTGATATGCACTTTACAGTTGAAATTGCACGGTTTGCTGGTTATCCATCGAGGCATGTACATAAGATATCATCAGACATAATTGATCGTGCGGTTAAGGCATTCTCTGCTAGAGGAATAGATTCACAAAGGTAGTCGTTTGTTCATTTACGTACCTGATTCTCAAAATGTTTTATTTTTCTTAACTGAAACAAAGTTGTACTATTGTCAGTTCCCTTCCAGAGGATGAATGGTTTGTGGAAACTGCGAAAGGCGCAATAAATAAGCTTCTAATGGGAGGTTCAGGGTCAGATATATCAGAGATTGATGATGATGAAGATGATGAGCATATCATCATGGATGATGAGATCATATCAGATTCCGATGACTCTCCGTCATCTCTGTCGAGCGTAGATTCTGAAGAGTCATTTGCTTCTGCACAAATGGAAGAATTAGAGAGCCCTGTTTTAACAGATCCTGAGAATTAATATGGGCATGGAATTTTGGTAATATATTCTGAATGCAGATCAATCGTCGGCCTTATGATGTAACTTAAATCATGTTGTCATAGATGCGGGTGCTTAGCTGGAACAATCAATGTTGTAAAATTGTTGTGGATTTTAGTATTTGTAGCATTTACTGCTCATGAGCGTGCGTGTTATACTACCCCTACTTTTACCGTACCAAATTTCTTAGTAATTATGATTTAATTTTTTTTTTAAAACTAATTAAATTTATTACTAAATACTCTAGTAGTTTAAATGATATACTGTTAGTTTCAATCATTTGTTTTGCATAAATATAAAAGAAATAATTTATATTTAGAAAATCGTGTGAAATCAAAATAGTGATGTAATGATCTTCGATGTTGTTGTTCACTTTATTGTAATCAAGATTGTGTTTGGACCAAGTTGGGTTGTAGGAAAATAAATGGTTCATCGATTTGGACTTGAGAGATGATTTCAAAGGAAAAAATGTATATTATTTGTCTGAATTGGGTTGTAGGAAATAGGAATATATATGGAATTGGACTTAAGATGGTTTTGGAAAAAAAGGTAGGAATATGGGCCAGAATCAAAACAGTGCCTTCAATAGTTAGCCACTATTGTTTGTGGATAAGAAAATGAGTTGAGTTGATTAGTAGAAATCTGTCTGTCTGTAATGCATGTGAGATGGTTTCTTACTCTTTGATTTGTCCTCTGACAACCCTCTTTAACCACTTCATTTTCTGACCATTAAAAGCTGTGCGATTATTGATTAATATTCACAAATAATTATTATTATTATTATGAATCTGAACCTGATGTCTTAATTATTTATCAGAAAGAAATAACGAGCTTGTCACCATGTTAGGGCACACGCATGTTACAGATATTCAATGGCCAAGATTTTGTTAACGTCTCGAGTTTTATTTATGCCGTTGATCGAGGAGAAAGGATATATATGCAGCACGTGCACTTGTGCTTCAAACTCAAAATGGATCTTACACATACAAATTTCCATAATTTTAAAAAAAAAAATTCAATAAACTTCCGGTGACCAATGACCAGCCGCCACCTGGTATATGGAGAAATGCAAGTCCCTGAAAATTTATCATTTATTTACCAAAAAAATAGGAATATATATATATATATATATATAATCACTCAGACTCTTATGCTATAGGACCGAAAGAAAGTGTTAATTATTGACAGAAGTTTAGGTTGAATAAAGCAGAAAAAAAGCTTTTCATAAATATACCCTAATTTGTCAAAGACTAAGAAAATGCGAACGAGCCTAACTTATGTCGACCACAAAACCTTTATTTTCTTCTTCTAGAAAGCGACTGGTAATAAATGAATGCAAACATAAAATAATAATAATAACGTCATTATAGTCTAGTAAATTAATACAGTAGCATGAGCTAGTAATAAGGCCAATGTACTTAGTTTCTTTAACGTGAAGTGAACATTAATTGTGTCTAAAATTAATAATGATTCAACTCAAGAAATATTACTTTCTTGTTTGAATCTTAATTTCTTCTGCTAAATTATATATAAAAATACACAATGGTGAAGTACTTTGAAAGATCCAATTAAGTATAGAGGATTTAAGATGAAAGAAAATACGTACAATCTATTTCAGATCTTCACAGTTCACATTGAGAGTGTAAAATCATCATTTGAATGCATATTGTTGAATACAGCATCTGAAGATGTAGCAATAAAATCATTTTAATTAACATATCTAAATCACAAGAAAGGAAGTACTTACCGTCCGTCAGCCCAGAAGAATTAAGAAAATAGATCCTCGATCCATTTGAGTGAAGCGCATTGGTCTTGTTGTTGAGTGATTGAAGCTACTAGATGACCTGATATATATATATATGTATGTATTCACTTGAATTAAATTCAACAAAATTAGATTACACCAGATCATGCTGGCAGCTTCAACCTCTCAAACCAACAAAACACTCATCTTAATTTCCATCACATGACCAAATACTACTGTATAAGGTTTTGGCCTACGAGCCATGCACATATATAAGCTAAGTATGAGATTTTTTTTTTCTGGCTTATACTAATTAATTACAGCTATTGACATTTGACACTGACTTGTTGCCTGCAGCTCCAAACCCTTATTTCTTCTACACCTCCAAACAAAGATATATATACAACAGAAAACCTATTATTTTAACAAGGAAAAGGAACTAGCTATAGCTAGCTAGCACAGGACCACCCAAACCCATAAATAATTAATTAGACATAAACAATAACTGCTTTGCTTTAAATCAATTAATTATTCGTCGGTGACCCTTAACTCCATTGTCTCTTTCAACCCTAGCTAGCTATATTTCATAGTTAATGGATTATTAGGATCGAGGACTACATTAAAATTAGCATTAATAATGGATTTTAATTAATCTATTGCATGCTGACTCATGGTTATAGTGAATAAATAATGGAGCTGCTAATAACAAATATGAATATAAACGGCGCGTGCTTGGTTGTGTCACATGGGGGCTATGTCCTTTGGCCCCGCAGTCTCCTTTCATTGTTACTGTTCCAAGATAACAACTACAACTACAACTAATGTAGTTAGTTTTCCTCAATAATTTAGGCAATTTTAAGAAAACCACCCCTTATTTGTCCCTCTTCTTAGTTCTTACTATCCATGAATTTTCTATTCATTCTCTATTTTACTTTTCACATTTATTAAATCAACACAAAATCAAAAGTTCAATAAATGGACAGATTGTGTTTGTCTTTAGCATTGTTTTGGTCGGATGATTGAGAGAAGGAACGGAAAGAAAACAACCACAAAAATTATTAAACTTTGATTAATGGATAGGATCACATGGCTTTGCTTTGTTATTTAGCTTTAAAGCCTTCAAATTTACATGTGATTAAGCTTGTGGTGGTTGAGAATAAAGATAACCTTTTCTATGTTTTTCTCATCATAATTTTGTCCCATTCTTCGATTCTTTTAGTTGCCCATTAGTGATTTTGTTAATGAGCTAGCATCATAAATCATTTTTTTTTTGTTTATTTCAGTTTTTCTTTGATGAAAATAAGAAACATAATACATTTAATAATCTACTCTATCTGTAAATTAGGTGGAGTAAAATATTGGTGGCTATATTAAATATTAAATACATATGTTGAAAGGACAGCGCCGAATTGATTATTCAGTGCAGTATAATTTTGTCTGATTCATGAGGACTGACTGGAATATTATTCTCTGCACTTCCAAATGCACAAAACAATAGTACATTTTGTACAAATTCATGCCATTTTACATTACACTTTTTAAACGCGAAATAATTGGAGGTTGTCATGAATTCTCCTTCCTCATGGATGAAGCTACGTTGTTTTTGAGTTAAAATTGTCTTTTTTTTTTCCTTCTTAAATTCGTACGAATATGATATGATATAAAATTGTATTTGTTTATATATTAAGAAATCGGTTAAAAATTATACAATGTATTAAATAACTTATGATGATTTGATATATGGTATGTTAAAAAATTATAAAGAATGAAAAAAGAGAATATTAATACAAACATAAACAAACAAGACCTATATTTTTGGGCCATTATTTCTTTGTACAAACTAAGTTCGCAATACTATATAATGTGCCATTGGATTTAGAATATTGGATCCAGCCCATTATATCAATTTATTATAAGCAATGGGCTTGTAAAAAATATTTATTTATTATATTCAGATAATTTCCCAACTTCTCATTTTCATTTCAGAAGCTGTAATTCTTACCTTGCTAACAAAAGAAGTTTAATCTCCTTCAACTTTTATGGTAGGCCAACCTAGATCAGCCTGTGATTTCACAAATTCAGCCAACAGTTTAATCTCATCTTCTCGTAATCTAGGTCCAAATGTGCATTGACCTCTAGGTGTGCAATTCTCACCAAACCCCTGCATAAACAGGATAATCCCCACTTATAGAAGATTAAGACATATATATTCTTTTCGTTCTGAAACTTACAGGCATTCTCCCCTTTCCAGAATACGTAATTCGGTATATTTCCTCTTCTGTATCAATTCCATTCCTGCACGGCATAGTTTACTCATATATATGCTCTGTGGTATAGAAATGATATTCCAAGTATGCATTACCTTTGTAGATCTTTCAAGAAGAGTGTCGCGCCCTGTAGAGATAACTAAGTTAATGAAATCTGATATATTGCATAGATTGTTGATGTTTAGTGGGAAAACTCACAGGCTGTATTATGTTTCCACCGGCATCATGGCATCCAATGCAAGCTCGCCGGAACAATGTGGCTCCTTTCTGAACATCTATTGTTTGTCCAACTGACACTGCACGTTCAAGTATAGAGATTATAGATTTTTATATTACACAAACACTTGTTTTGGTTCTATAATCTTTCTATGTGATCTAAGGAATATAAATGTTGCAGGGACCGGATGAATGTTCAGTGTTAACCAACAACTTGTCCTTAAAAATCAGATTTTCTCCTTGATCACTGAGATAAACTAGCAGTATACTGTGGTATATATATATCTCATTAAAAGATTAAGATCTAAAGATAACACTTCATTAACTTTTAAGTTTTGAAGGTAGAAAATGAATGCCATTCTTTCTTTTACAAATTACAAATGTGCTCATCATCCCTTTTGATTAATGCAGCAACTACGGCAACAGCTGGCTATTTACAATTAACCTAAAATCCAGGAAATATAGCAAAATTGCATAGGAAGCTATAATTAACAAGACTATTTATATTTCAAACTAAATCGCTACAGATAAACAGGAAAAGTTTGAGCCAAGAGCAATTATTTAAAGTTAATATCAAGACAGATAAAGCCATTATTTTATTTACCAGGAGGGTTGTAGATAGGAGATAAGGCTACAGCAGCAGCAATAAGTGGCGGAGCTAATAATTTCAACAAATTCACCTCTTCTTTGTTCCATTTCCCAGCTTGATCACATTTGCCCACAATCGTCATTCTCTTCCGTCGAAAAACCTTGTAAATTGTGGAAATTCAACGCGAAATACGAACACATATGTTATTGAAAAGTATGAGGCACAATTAATGGAAAGTCTGATACCAGCATTGAGTTCGAGAGGGAAGAATTGCTGCAAGCGCTAGCGCGACTAGGAAACATCGACAGTTGCATGTCTTCCGATCTGTATCTGTGCCGTGCGCCTGTGTGTTTTCGGATTTTTGGCTGACTGTAAATATCTCACCATTTTAGCACTATATATCTTATATGTTTCTTAATATTTGGATATAATTATTATTCCCAAGGAGTGTCAGTGGGCTCAGCCCACTGAGAAAAGAAATATGACATATACATCTGACACAAGTAACACTCATGTAGCCCAAGAAACTAGAAGCCCAAATCCACTAAAAACCTCCAATTCAACCTGGATAAGGCCCAAAATATTCAAGTCCACAGTAGAATATAACATCTAAAAGCTCTCTATCAAGCTAAGCCATAAATTCACACCTGGATTATTGCTTAATAATGAAAATTTCTTGTATTATTTCATGATCATATACATTCCAGCATACACGACTTTCATTCAAGGCTCGGTACAATAATACAGCCAACAGAAGCGATTTACATTCCTCTATCAATTTACTCCTTCTGGCATCTCTTAAATAGCTATACTTGTCAAAAAAATAGGGATATAATGCATTACGAGAGCTCCAAAAGTGAACAAAATACTAATAATAGATATACTTAATAATTATGGGAGACTTTCCTTGTCATTGTCATCAGATTGCTTTCTTCTCTTTCGTTCCGGTTCACCTAATTGCAATGAAACAGAGATCTCTCCTTCAGATTCTTCTCTCAGGTTTCTCAGATCAGTGGTTTCCCTTTGTTGGCTATGATTTAGAGGAGATTTGCATGAAAAGAATTGGTGCTCTACACTTGGACCCACATCAGGGCCACTTTCAATGTGAAACTCATGGCTCATCGATGCTGGCTTATCAGGATCATCTTCGTGAGCAAAGTTTTCTTCACATTTATCTCTTGAATTGATCCTCTCAAGAGGTGAACATTCTCCCACGGTAGAACCAACTCCTGCTGATGCATTTATCTGCTCATGCACTGCAACTATTTGGTATCCAAACAAGAAAAGTCAGCTAAAGAAATTTAAGGGACAGTTGACATATGTTAAGATAATGGACACCCACTGCATGAAACCTTATTACCCCGAGATTTTGAAAATTACCAAAACTTCCCTTGTCAGTGGAAAGCATATTTGCAATTTGATTCCCTGTTTTTTGGATTGTTAAGATCTGACAAGGGTATCTTGTAATATGCAAAAGCTCAGGGGCCTTGTAGTAATTACCCAATAAGTGAAGGAGGGTGTGCATGTAACTATCCTAGTTGTTAGAAACACAAACCATGAAGCCCTTCGGGGGATGTGACAATATCAAGTTCAAGCAGATCAAGAAGACGCCCTAAATCAACTCCACTGGTCCAATTCTCTGGAGGCTGTCCAACTTTCAATTTCAATCTACCTCGGTTAGCTGTCCCGCCCCAAATAATTCCAACAGGCCGAGGTTTCTCCCCGTTCTGATTGGTCAGCAGGATAAGGCTTCCACTGTCACCTTCAAGGTCAAACGTCTGTTGATTCTCTCCAACAACGAGAAAATCAGTAAAAAAACACATCCCTTTTTCGTCATTGTACTCGAGAGAGTAGGCCATTATTGTCCCTGTTGTCAAGCCAGAGCTCCTTCCGACTTTTACCACTTGCCTTCCCACGACACTCCCAATACGAGACTGCAAGTCTATTATATTCACATCCCCAATTTCACCAACACCTTTTACTAGTGTCGTCACATTGGCCATGTTAAAATCTTCGGCAAAAGGAATGAAGGCTCCATCAGCTCGAACAAATGTCTCTGCATCATTCACAATATTGGAATTGATTAATACTCAGCAATCAGCAAGTCTCCTCATTAGTTGCTTTGTATATGTCAGTTCAAAGTCAAACAAAAGAAAAAATAACACATGAGTGAGAAAATGAAGCAGGAGAAATACAGTTTTCTATCATTATGATATTGATTTATTATTGTGAAGTCATGCTAATGGAAATTTCCTGCTTTGTCTATTTAGTTGTAACGTATTTTTATTTTTATTTTGGGAAGAGCAATACCATACAGGGCAACGTAATTAGTAAAGCACAGTGAAGTATAAAAACAATAAACTGCTCCTATGTTTTGGCATCATATGGTAGATATAAAGCAATGGCATTTTACAACCTGGGGATGACTTTTACCTGGATTACTTCCAGCAAAAGTGCCATACCAAAGATCATCAGTTATGAATGATGTAGCCCTTTCCACAGCACCTAAATAAACCCCTGGACCAAGACTGGGGGGTAAGGGATGAAACATCTTCTGACTTGGATAGTCAAGATCAACCGCCACATGCCGATTAGTTAGAAAACCGACCTGCCTATTTCCTGTCCTACTTTTCACAATAGCACCCAAGGTTCCATATGTTTCTTGGCTTGCAACCTGAAATGCAGTTAGGTTGAAAAATGGAATTACGGTTTGGAGAAATGGAGAATAGTAAGAGAACAGAATATCTTACCTGGGAACCTGATCCAATGCATGGGTTACTTCCACCAAAGCCATCCACAAGTTCTGTATACATCTGTTCTTTTGGGATGGCAGCAGGTGCTCCATAGTAAGCGAATTCGACAACATCAACATCACACCAAACACCTCCAGGTCCCTGCACAATCAATTATAATTTCAGAAAGAAAGATAAATCCCAAGAGTGACTTGCAAGTGTGAAACCACATTTCTCTTGACAAAGCAACTTCATAAATGGTTAAAATTAGAAATTATCATGATCAAACACATAAGGACACTAGAATTGAACCTCAAGGGCAGTAGGTAGACAGTGGACAGGGCTGAGCCACTGCCTGTGTACTTTTCTAGCAACAAAGACAAGTATAGCTGGTATATCAGTCAAAACACCCTTCCTGATCCGAAAACCAATTGCAGTGCCAAGACTACAGCGCCTCAATAATTTGCTATGAAATGCTCTAATAGTCATTAATTCAAGCAAAGTAGTAGCCTGCAATCCTGTTGGACGTCGACCAAGAGTTTCAGGTAAAACCCCTTTTTGAAGATTCCCAAAATAAAGCGCCCTATCTTCTGCAGCATCAGATATTCGTGCAGGCCATGAAAAGTAAGCAGCAGTGCTCTCAGAGGGCTGTCCATTTGATGCAAAGGCTTGAAATGGTGATGGACTTGATTCAGTTAGATTTAGATTATTGCAGTAATTCCTTTCCAAATCCAAAGTTGATTCATCGGATTGTGCAGAACCGGAGTGATGTGGTCTTAAATCCATTCTAGCTCACGTCTCAACTTTCCTACAAGTAGCATATTGAAGTATTATCACTTAAACGTCGAAATAACTTCTAAATATATCGATAAAATTCGTTGAACGGAATTTAAAAAAATAAATGCACAGAGGCTGATGAGAAGATTGACAAGTTGAATATAGATGGCAAGTTGCATTGACAAGATTATTGAGGCATCAAACAGAAAGCTAATAACAAAATGCGAATGCCATGTCAATCAATCTAATTAACAAAAAGCTGATAAGCATGTAATACAATTTGGTGAGGTTGCAAGATCTTCATATGAAATAACTCCATCATAATGCTAACTTCAAGTAATCAAACAGGACCTCCTGAAAAGAACATTTAAATAGGAGCCGAAAAGGGGAAATTCTGCACAAGCAAGAAATCCTAACAGTATTATGACAACTGATAAGTAACAAGCAAACAGCTTTCGGTTATTGTTGTTCCACTCCCTTCATTATATCCTCAATCTTAAGGAAAATAAAACAAACACCAAACATTAAAACTTCATCAAACAAGCAGGGTCAAACTTTTAATAAAACAGCTATATAAAATAAATAATAAGATGGAGACCAAAAAAAAAAAAGAAGTGGATAAGTTTTATCCCCAGGGAGCTAATATCCAGATAATGTGGATTAGAATATATACAGTAACAACCTAAGACTCTCAAAAGAAATCTTAAAAACTCCTAATCAAAGACGATAAGCCACCCCAGTTCACGATTTAAGCAATAAATCAAACTGAAATACAAAAAAAAAAAAAAAAGAATCTTTAATGCAAATTCAATCAAAATAAACCTGTTAACAACAGTAAAGACTTTCATACCTAACACAGATTTCCTCTCCCAAGAACCATCTTCCAGGTCAAACAATTTATGAACAATGATTCTTCCAATCAAGAAACTGATATCGCCACTCTACAGGATAATCATCCAGAAATAGATAGCTCCATTATAAATGTGTACAATTTTCAGTGTGCTTGTGTGTGAGAGAAAAAGGGGTTAAAGGGTCAAACCATATTTGGAAAGGGAAACTATTTTTAGAAAGAAAAATATTAATACTGTATTTTCAGAAAGTAAATACTAAATTGTAAAAGAACAAGATTGTTTATTTAATATAGTAATAATGAAATATAAAACTGTGTTTTATTTATACCTCCCTTTGGCCTTTTTGCTGTCCCTATCAAATATATACAGCCCTCCTTTTCGCCACTCATCCTCATTTGAGTGATCGAATGATGGATGGCACACGTTTCTTAAATATTAATTGATATAGCAATAGGTTCAAGCCAATAAAATTTTTAATGGTGAGAAATATGGTGAGCCCCAAAAGATATCATTTTTTTTGGATTTTTATCTTTTGACATCAAATATTCATGTAAATACAAGAACGCCATATATATATATATATGGATATGCTTGTGTTGTATAACATAAATTTCATTGAATCACAAATATAACAAATCACCAAAATTTTGTAATAAGTTTTTTTGGGCCCATTTGTATTTGCCCCCCAAAAGTTGCACATATGTTCATCAAATTATTCATTTTCCCCACTTATTATAAATTTGTGGGGATATCATATCATATACCCAAGAGCTTCTATTATATATATTCCTTTTCCTGCACTCACTTTCCACTGATAATTTTGTTTAGGAATATTGGATTCAAGTATTTATATTTCCTTGAAAATGTAATTTATATTAGAATAAACACTAAAATAATTATTCCTCTGTAATGACCTCCTCCTTCTGATTGAAAATACGCATGAAAAGGGACCCCTCTACACTGCACGTGAAATTCATGTGTGGGGGCTGCTGTCATTATCTTTTTTTTTTTTTGTCAATTATCAAATCCTCCAATTCCTCCAATTACCATGACAACAAATACAAAATTTACCATTTACTCGGACTGGAGAAAGCCCAATTAATCATTTAACGTCGACCCTGTATATCTTAGTGGGGCCTGTACGGTTTGAGTCCAGTCTTTGGACCCTAGAGATAAGGTTAGCTCTGCCCCATTAATGTACAGAATCATTGGCCCACTACTGCTTCCCTATCCTGACAATTGACAACATTTATCCCAAAATATCCGGGTCTACACGTTCTATTTTAATATTTACTTTTAAATGGTTCAATAAATACGTAATTGTTTGTATTTTTTCCATAATTCTGCCAATAATCTTCCAGTTTTTATTCATTTTTTGGTTCAAGGAGAATTTTAGTTGAAATAGTTTTGGTACTATTTTGGACAATGATAGAAGCCACTAATAAGAATTTATAAACCTTTTGAAATAAATGTATATGGGCTGAGCCCTTTTGGTATTATAATTGTAGAGCAGTAGATTTCCTGAATAATAATCTGGGCTGGCCTAAATTGGTAGGAGCCCAGACAAGTAATGGGCCGAAATCATATATCTGTTGCTTTTGATGCAGCAGCCAGCAGCAGTAGAAGAGCAACAACAATTTCACTAATAATTAAAGTCACCTGCTTAATAAAAAAAAAAAAGAAAAAGAAAAATCACCTTCGGGGCCCACATCATGTCTTATAGCCAACGGCAACCACCACCGCCGCCTCCGGTCAACGTTCCCGGCGGCTGTGAGAGACTTTACCGTGCGTTAACAGAGTGCCACCGACGGATGCCGGTGGGGCCATCGGGCGAAGCGGCTTGCCGCCACCTGAACCGATCCCTTGCACAGTGCATGGTGGGGATGACCTGTCCGGATGAATACGACGCCGTTCGCACCCTATGCTCTAGCGCCGGAACCGATCTTAAGCGCCGCCAGTGCCAGCAAGCGCAGCTATCTCTCTCGGCTTGTCTCTCCACTCTTCAAACGCAATTCTGAAATCAGATTGGTTTTGTTGCCTGCATCGCGATTAAGTGCCTCATGTTTAACCTCGCCGTAAGTAGTGATTTCTGTAGTCATAAACCCACATGTAGTAACGAGTGACTCAAAGGTTGTATCTTGTGATTTATATATGTGATAGGAATGAATCAATTTACTTGTTCATATGATCTGCTTTAGTGATGTTTTAGATCACAGAAAAAGGAAATATCTATTTTTAATTTGTTATAGCCTATAGGAAGTGAATTGTCATCCATATCCGAATGCAATACCTAGCATCTTTACATTGTGTACTTGCATTTATTCAGCATAATCACAAGCAATGGCTAAAAAACTTGTTGAATATATCTCTTACAACACACTTTTATACTGCAAAGTGAATTGTCTTTCAGCAGTGATAATCTAACATCTGAATGCAAAATGTAGCAATGTTCACATTAATACAATCGTGTACTTGCTTTATTCAGCAATCACAAGCAAATCACAAAAAACCCTGTAAAAAAAAACATTCCCCGCAAACAGACAATCACAGATTTATTAAGCATTAATGTTACAACTGACACACTATTTAGCAAACTTGTCTCTGTCGTGTGGAGCATTGTAGTCGATACTGGGACCATGAGGAATGATTCCAAATGGGTTGATGGTGGGATGGCTTCCGTAGTAATGTTTCTTAATGTGTTCCATGTTCACTGTGCTACCAACTCCAGGGATTTGAAATATTTCTTTGGTGTAGTTGAATATGTTGGGATACTCTCTAAGTAACTTCTTGTTGCATTTGAAATGAACTGCATACACCTGTAAGCACCGAATATCAAATTTTCAAAAAAAAGAGTTCAATTTCATCGAATACAAGTTAAGAAATAGTTAATGAAGGTCTATGAAAATATAAATCACATTACTTTATTTCATGCTTCCGTAAGGTAGTTCTCTTTTACCTCATCAAATCTTATAAGGGTGACAAACAAGCGTATATCTGCTTCAGTCAGTGTTTCTCCACACAAGTATCGCTGCCTGCTGAGTATTTCCTCACATTTGTCTAAAGCTTCATATAATTTTGTTACAGCCTATAAGCAACATATCGATAGGTTATCTACTTGTTCCACATCAGCTGAGGAAAGTATACATATTGTAATTTACTAATTTACCTCATTGTATGGTTCCTGTTTCTTAGCAAATCCACATTTATAGACTCCATTGTTAATCCCATCATATATCAAATTATTCACCTCATTGACTTGGGCTTGCAAGTGAGGAGGGTAAAGGTCCATCGAAGCATTTTCAGCAATATCAATGAATTCGGTATTGAACATTCGGATTATATCTTCACTCTCATTATTCACAATTGTTTTCAGTTTCTTATCCCACAGAACCTAAAACAAGACATGTAAATAATCTTAAGTAAACTGCATAACTCAAAAGAATATGCAAAAACACAAGAGGAGATATACTAACCGGCACAGTATATTTTCCTGTGTAATTTGTACTTGCAATCTCATACAATTCTCTTATGTTTTTGGCCCCATTTAAGGAGTCTATCTCTGCACCTGGTTCCTCTGTATTATTATCTGGAAAAACCCATCCCATATGCTCATCAGTATCCTTTGTTCTTCCCCATATTGGTTTGACCGACTGACAGATGAATAAGAAATGGAAGTGAAATAAGGTATCCATCATAGCAAGCTTTAGAGTAATTTTTCTTATGTTGATTACTTACAGTGAAAGTGATTGCTTTATCAAGGCCTTTGATCTTGAGGTACATAAGGCACCTGGATGCCCAAGGACAAGCATATGATACATACAAATGATACCTACCAACTTCAGCAGGGAATGGAGAATTAGGATCCCTCGAAATTGAATTACGAAAAGTTGAAGGGGTCCTAACGAAAGCGCCTGTTGCTGACATCTCATCCAGTGCGGAGCGAGCCATTTGAATAGCGTGCTGAGGATTACATCAATATTTCCATTCTTTTAAAAGCATACACTTTATAGCTGAACTAATAGTAAGATCACAAAATTGCAAGCTTGTGATGTAAAAGAGACCAAAAACAATTGAACGAAAAGTAAAACTTTGGGATCTGAGCATATACATATTTGAACTGGCATGGTATTGCTAATCACAAGTTGGCTTAGTTAATATCTTATAACACCATTATTTCGTTTTTTTACTACTTTTGCTTTCAGACATTGCATAAATTTGAAGAAAAAATATTACAACTTTAAGCACGGGAAGGGTCATTCAAAGCGATAACAGCATGATCAATAATTTTATATAGCAGAAACCCATGTTGATGAAGACTTGGTATGAAGAATCAACGACATAAAAGCAGTAAAAGGAAAGAAATAGAGAGAGAGAGAGAGTATTTAGAGTTAAAAATTCATATGAAAGAATATAATAGTTTTTCATACCTTGAAAGAGAGTTGTTGAAGATGAGATGGGTTTATGTGTTTCTTGATTCCAAGGACAGTGATAATATTTGCTGGGTTTTGGGGTTTGAAAATCAAAGAAATCATCAAAATCTCATGTCCAAGTTCAATGTTTCCACTTCCCACTTCTCTCTGTCTGTTTTTTATAAGAAGGATATTATAATTATAAACACTGATGGTCGAATTAAAATAACATAATCTTTGAATCGTGATCCAAAAGTACCATAACCAACAATAAATTAAAAATTATATATTTTGGAATTATTAAAACCCCATAAAGTCAGAAGATGAGAGCATGATGGTGCAAGCTGCTACTTTTTGGTATGTTGTCTTATTGAAGCAACTTAAATCATTCATGACATACGCAGGTGTGCTACTAATATTTGATCATTATCTTAATATCAAAAGTATTAATTTTCAGCAATATATATTGTTTGTTTTCGGGGAGAAGATGTACATATTGTCTTTGTTCCCTTAACTCACAAAAAATAGTGTCATGAATCCATTAATAGAGGCTATGTTAGGATTGGATGTATGTCGAATTAAAATTAATTAGATGAGTTATTGAATTATATTTATAGTAGAATGAGTGTATATGAAGAGTAATCAATTACAAAATCATAAATAAATATTGATTATGTTTGTTTAGACTATGACCGTTGAATCACATCACACACCAAAAATCTTGCAGATCTAACGGTGCATATTATTTGGGCCTATGGGTCTGAATGTGTACGGATCCAAACCCAATTAAAACTTACTAGAAATGAGTACCCAAAAAGAATAAATTGGTTTGGGCCTAAGCCTAATGTAGGATCACATGAAGTGGTAAAAACGCACTTAACTGGAAGCACAACATCACGAGCCATTGCAGATTTGATAAAAACGTTTTTATCTTAATTGAATGCCATCGTAAGCTGCAAAGCAAACAAAAAATATGAGATAATATTATCTTGATAAACACATTCTCTAGCTTAGGGTCATTTTTGGTGACATTGTGGGGCCTACACTTGGAGGTAAAGCAACTCACAAATCCCGGTAGCCCCCAAATAGTAATATTTCTGATCACTGTGGAGAACTTAGAATCACATATGAGTTCAACTAACCCTTTTCTTTTGTTATCCGCTTGGACATATCAGAAACGAGCTCGTAGTTGTTACTCTCATAACAAGCAGTCATAAATGCTGCAAGTGTTACACGACCTACGCTCTTGTTTATATCTAATAATTTGTCGAAAAACTGGGCAGCCATCTCAACTTTCTGTTCACTACAAAGCATTCTAACCAATGTACTAACTGTCCGAACCCACAGCTTCTTATCTAACCTTTCTAACAGGGCCATTGCTGTGGAAGGTTCATCCTTCTTGCAAAATTCATAAGCTATTGTCACCCGAGTAACTTCACATGGAGATATTCCTCTCTCCATCATTTCTTCAAAAAGTAATCTAGCCTCATCTAACATGGATTCCTTACAAAGCCCACTTATTAGAGCACCATAACTAAAATTATCAGGTGCACACCCATTGTCACGCATCCTATCAAAAACTTTGATCGCCATCTCAGTCTTATTATCCCGACAATACCCACAAATCATTGATGTATAAGTTTGTGTGGTTGGAATAAGGCCCATATTTGTTGCATCACTAAAAATTCTTTCACATTCTCTCATTTGCTTCTGCCTTGAGAGCGAGGAGATCAAAGTTGTGTAAGTATGCATATCAGGTTGAATCCCATATTTAATCATCTTATTAACAAGTGCCAAAGCTTGTTTAATATCCTCCTGCTTGCAACTCTCGGATATGAGAATAGTATACGTGAATTTATCAGCACAAAGTCCATTTATATAGCTTTCTTTAAGCAACCTATAAGCCTCCATCACCCTTCCCTTCTTACATAAACCATTAATAACAGTATTGTATGTGCAAATATTGGGAGTTAAACCATCTTTCGCAATTGCATCCATCAATTCATAAGCTCTATCAAAATTCCCCGACTTAGCATGACCATCGATCAGGGTAGTATAGGTATTCAAATTAGGAACTAATCCTTGTTCCTGCATCTTGATCAATAACATCTCTGCTCGGTTCACCTTTTCCTCCTTGCAGTATCCGTCAATCATGGCTGTATAAGTGTGCACATTAGGCTTGTAATTATCACTCCTAACAAGTTTCAAGAAAAGCCTAAAGGCCTTATCCGTCCAACCTTTCTTACAGAGACCATCAATCAATGCGGTATGAGTATATACATTTGGCTTGAAATGGCCTCTCCTAACCATATCCTCCAACAGTTCAAATGCTTGCTTAATGCTTCCTCTATTGCTCAACCCATTGATTAAACAAGTATAATTTATTACATTTGGTTCCAAACCCATCTCAACCATCTTATTAAAAATCCATAACGCTCTATTCACACAACCATTTTCACAAAACACTTTGATAATCAAACTACAAGTAGCATTATCCACTAGAAAGCCTCTGCTCAACAATAAACACAACCATTTATCAACATCAGAAACTCTTCCAATTCTACAATATGCGACAACCATCGACTTAAAACTATACAGATCAGGGATCACCCCTCTTTGACACATTTCATCAAACACATTCTCAGCCATCTCAATACAGCCCATCTCATTCACCACACTCAACACACAATTCAAAGTATGAGCAGTCAAAACCAAACCTTGGCTCTGCATTTCAACAACCATGTCCACAGCCTCCTTCAGCATACCAACCTCAGCAAGATTTCTCAGCATACAACGCAAAACATCATGGGTCCTCTCAAAGTTTCCATTTTTAATCAAGCAAGTGGCTGTAACAATGTAAAACCTCATAAAATGCCTAAATTTAGAAAATCCAATAGCCCAGTAAAAGAAACTTAATGCCACCATTGAACCTGCCTCATCAGCCAACGAAGCCACCACAGTAATGGCTTGTTCTGGGGTCAAGAAATCGGAAGTTATTGGCAAGTTTAGCAGAGTGTGTGGTGAATTGAAATGGGTAGGTTTTTTGTGCTGATCGTAGTACGATTCACAGACCCAAAAGCATACTCTTTTGATGACAGTAGATGGTGAGGGTGTGGCAGAGTGATCAATGGTGGGGATGTGGCAAAAGGGTCTGACAGTGTATAGAGATATGACGCCATCGAGAAGCGTTCTGGGTGTTCTTTTATGGTGGTATATTCTAGTGAGATGAAGGGGTGCAAGGGACACCATGAAAATGGTGCAACTTGTACCTTGCAGAATAATGTGAAGCTCTTATGATGCAGAGCAGAGTTGTACCGTTTAGACTAGGGAGATTTGCTTTCAGTTCCTTGGGCTGAATTATATGGAACTCTTCGCGTCGGCCCAAATTAAGATGGACCGTACAATTCATACATTAGCAATAATGGCCCAATATAAGTTGGACCCTAATAATTAATATATTTTCAAAAATGGCCCAACTTAGCTGGACCTAGATACATTAATCATGATCCAACTTAGTTGATCTGCTGACAAGTCTGCTTTGACTTTTTGGTATACTAGTAAAGAACACGTGCGTTGCACGTGAGTCTACAAACTTACTGAAGTAATTTCATGATTTGAATACTTGAATAAATAAAAGTGAATTTTTCAAGCCACACTTCATAAATAAATTAAAATGAGCTTCAATATTTAAAGTTTAATGAAAATTTATAAAATATAAATAAAGTACTTTTAATCTTATTTAAAAGCTCGTTAGTACTCTTTTATAAAGTACAAACATTCTGAAAACATAAGGTTGTATGGTATAGTTTTCGGATACTGATACGCCTCCGATATGCTTTGGACACGTGTCGAACACGGCTGATTCATGTATTGAATAAAAATAAAAATAAAAATTTCTAGCACAATAAGTATCTGAAGTAGTAGTAACATAAGTAATAGTATTATGTTAAGTTTAATACGCCGTATTAATTGGTTTAAATGATTTGTTGTAAGAATTTAATTAAAAATATTAAGACACAATAAACTTTAATTAATTAATTAAACTGTAAAATATTTGATTAGCAAGTTGAGAATAAGAATGACAAGATTAACCATAAACTCAATTTTGTTTAAATACTTATATATATTTATCACTTTTCTCTATCCACAGTGTACATATATCAAATTTTAAGTGCCAGTTATCGGGCTGACTTATATCAAGGGGTCAACCTTTTTTGTGTTTAAAATTTTTAAGGGGTGATGTCTCTTTTTTGTAGTTTTAGAGAGGAAAGTACAAAATACAAGTTTTTCGAGGTGGTGAAGTGCACTTTACCCTTATTAAAATGTGGGTGTCCGACACGTTTAGGTCCTTCGGACATGGGTGTTCACCTTTTTTTCAATAAAACTAAATCTTTTGAGGTCAAAATATAAAATACAAAAGTATAGAAATTCTAAAGTCAAAAAATCACATTTTATTAAAAAATACTCAAAAATATATGAAAGGTGCGACCAAAAATGTGGGATGTAAATGGATATACTTTTAAGTCGAGTGATAATGTTGAAATTTAAGAGATTGCAAATCGCACTCTTGATGAACCAGAATTGGAACATGACTTGTTTGTCAATGAAGTTGGTTATGAAGAACGTCAATGATTCTGATATTTGACCAAAATAGAAGTTTAGACTGTTATTATTTTCTTTATTTGTATGACGATTAATGTTTGATTTTTATTTCACTTATTTGTTTCAAAAATTTGAACAGTGCAATTATTTACTTTTCTTATATTATATTTTGTGTTGAAAACATGATTATTTTATTTTTCATCTGTTATTGATTTATTGAATACTAAGTGTGAGTAGTTGAACTTTTTCTGACACACTGAGCTTTATAAAACAATTAATTTATATATACATATATTAGTGTCATTTTGTGTCTTATATCTATTTGAAAAATGACGTATCTTGTGTCTGTGTTCGTGTTGTGTCGTTTTCCATATTTGTGCATCATCACTACTCTAATTTGATTTTATTAGATGTCACAATCTTCTTTTTTTTTTTTTTTTTTTTTCCTCTCAATCCAAGCTCATCTCAACTCCAATGGCTATAAATAAGTTTTAACAATTGAATATTAGTATTGGACTCCATTAAACATTTACATTGGACAAACTTGTGAACTTATAATTTTAAATAAATGATTCATTCTCATTCATTTATGTAGTAATAACAATAATTATTATTTTTATATTAAAAGATAACAATAATTTATTATTGCATGGTTATTCAAGTTTTCATTATGTGACCTCGTTAAAACGTATATAAATATTTTTCAATTATGAAAAAATATATTATAGATTTGAAACTTTACCAATAATTTAATGAAAGAATTGTTATTCGATAAAATCTAATTATTTGAACAGCTTGATATTGATTGGTATAAAAAAATAAATCAATGCATAAAGAACAAAATTGATTGAAAATTGAAATATGAATAATAATGTGAATAAATAAATTCTTACATATTCATGCTTTATTGATTTGTTATCATATTTAACTTTTATTTGTCACGTGTTCTTTTATTATTTTTGGTTAGTTCTTTGTGCACTTGGAACTATCTCTTCATTATAATCCAAATAGAAAATGGATATCTATGTCGATTTTAATTTTTTTTATTCATTTTATTCCTTTAATTTTAAAACAACTGCAATATTTTATTTTTCTTTCAAGTCTATTCAATGTGTCTTTATTTTAAATTTTAACCTCAATTACAGTTTTCATGAAATTATGTAATCTGCGCATAAAAAATATATGCGATAGAGAAACAAACAAAGATAAAGAATCAGGGTGATCATATTCATTTGGTTTTCACACTCAAATGTCATTATTGCGAATATATCTTCAGTTATATTAGATTTTGTATTTTCGTTTATTTTAGATTTAGATAGATTTTATTAGTTGTTTGGATAAGGAAAATATTGATTTGGATTGATATCCTTCTTTTTAGGATTCATTTCAAAATTAAAACTCTTGTATTTTTTGCTTATAAATAGGCGACAATTTCGTCAATAACATATTGAATATTTTTCAAATAAACTTGTGAGTTTTAACTCTCGTTGTTCTCTAAGAACGCTTTTGAATTTATTGAATTTTATATCTATGTCGTTCATTCCTAACTTATCAAATGATTTTCCATCACGTTTATAGCGTCATCATAAATTCGTTCCGAGGTTCGTATTCGTTGATTTTATTGGATCAATGTTATTAATACTGAGGTTTATTAATGTAGCAGTCGAATTTGGGTTAAGGATATCCATCTATTATCCAATTAAAAGTTGACCTTGAGAATTCCGCGTCAAGTCGATCCAAGTCTGGTTGGTTCGTATGAATCATGATAGACATGTGGTTGCCCTTGGGGAAAAATCATGTTCGTCACCCCTTGGGACAATGGAAATTCTATAAAAGACATTCAACATCATCCTCTCCCTGTTCTCGTTTATCCGCCATCGCATTCCACTCATACCATATTTTAATCCACCATGACTTGTTCGCCTCCTTCACCACTCGTGCTCTATATAAAATTTTTAATTATTTTATAGAATTTTTTTACTCTTCTTTTTTTCTTTTTATTTTGCTGATTTATTTTCAGTATTTTTCAGATTTTTTCAAAACTTTATACATTTTTTATTTTATTGAAATTGGTTTTATTTTCTCTAGATTTTTACTGGATTTCATATAAACTTTATTCTTCTAATTTTTCTTTATATTTTATATTTCTCAGAGGAAAAATGAATAAAACAAAATACTATAATTATTATAAATAATCCAACGATTGGAAATACATAAAAAAAATGTAATATTCACCAAAATGAGGAGTATAATAGAAAAAGGAAAAAAATGTCGGTGTTAGACCATAATAAAGGACATGAATTATTTACCATCTAAAATTACATAGGGATTTATTTGGTGATTCTAACAATTTCCTATAAATGATTCATTACAAAAACTAAATTAATATTCACCAAATTGAGGATTATAATGGGAAAGCACAAAAAATTAATGTGTTTAGACTGTAATAATGGAAAATGACTATGTGCAATCCACAAATTACTTGGGGATTTCTTAGGCTATTTTCTCAATAAATGGGATTTACTTGCGTATAATCATTTTCACATGAGGGCGAAATGCAACTTAGATACCTAATAATTATAACATAATGGAAAGGTTTCTTTTTATTTCCTAAAGTGATTTTTGTTATCATCAAAATCTAGATTCATTATTAATACTTTTACCTAAACAAAGAGTTAGATATATAAAAATTAATTATTCGTCTTCTAAAATTGATTGATTTATTTATTTTTGAAGGTAATGGAATGAATAAAACATAAATTAATACAAATCTTTAAATAAAATTATGAACTAAATAAATACGCATTCAAAATACCTAAATCGAATCAAGTAAATTTTTACCCAAAAAAATTATAAAAGATGAGCGTTTGAACCTTGTACAAGCACTTTAGTTTGTCCTATACTAATGATGCTATGTTTTTAACTTTATTTTATAGAATTCTTTATTATTATTATTATTATTATTATTATTATTATTATTATTAATAATTATTCAATTATATATGGGAAAATTGTACTTTATGTTTAATAACTTAGCTCAAGTTTACTTTTAATCGAATTTATTATGAATTTTTCACATTTAGTACAATTACTTTTAAAATATCTCGTATTTAGTCCCACCATTCATAATCTTATAATGAACTTCTTTCGTCTATACTTTAATCAGTTGTTTTTAAAGAATTTTTGCATGAATACACTCATACATGGATTATATTCAAGATTATGATATTTTTAGTCCATATCATGTGGCTTTTATCCATATACAATCTCCTAAAAAGGCCTTATCAAAGTATTGACCAATAGAGTTGACCAAAATATCTCACATTTAGTCTCCCCGTCCAAAATCTAATGATCAACTCCATTAGTTCAACATTTTGATCGAACTGCTTAGGAAGAATTCATATGTGAATATATTAATGTAAGAATTATATTCAATTTTTTTATGTTTCTGCTCAATTTCATGTGTCTTTTATGGATAATATCTTTTTAAAAAGTCTGGTCAAGGTATTGACTAACAGAATTGATGGTTAGATTAAATATCAGACTTTTCTATAGTCACGAGACTAAACGTAAGAAATTCATAATAAATGATTCCAAAATTCAACTTTGATTAAGTTATAGGATGGAAAATGTATTTTCCTATGATTGTTGATATTGTTTTATTTTTCTTCTAACCTTTAGTAGATGGATTGTTAAAGTTGAGGAATATCAATTCTAAATTATTTTGTTTGTTATTTATATTTATATACTGTTTATTAATTATATATAACTCTTTATTCACGATTCATAAAGATATAAGTTGTGACAACATATAAAGTCATTTCTCAACATTATATATATATATATATATATTTATCTTGATCTACTAATAACTATTGAATGTTAAAGAAATTATTTTTTAAGAAACTAACTCATATTACTTAGTAGTAGTAAATCATAGAAAGAAAAAAGAAACTCATATTTTCCTTGATATATTTCAATATTAATTTCCATCAAAAATTAAGCTTGGTATATATGGGTTCGAGTCATGATCACTGTAAAACTCTGATTGAATAAGATTTCCTCTTCACAGTAGTTTGATCACCTACTATTAGGTAATCCAATGGTATATGAGGGATCAACTCCATTGAATGTCTTTCATAAAATTTCTTCAAGTTTTAGTTGGTCATGTTAATCAATATTTGTAGGCAAAGCAATACAACGTCACACCTTGCAAAATGATGCTTAATGATAAGTTGAATAGCCATATGCATATAAGTTGTATTGGATTGATTTTGTGTAAGTGATGTGAATCAAACTTAATCTAATGATCACTTATTTGCTAAACTAAGATATTTCATATGAAAAAGGAAAAAACACACACATTACATTCATTGACCTAAATTATAAATATGAGCTAGCAGCATGCTTTTACCCATAATAATTATTTGACTAATTTGACTTTTTGAATATAGATTACAATTGCACAAAATAAAATTGACCATTAAAAGATTATTAGATGAATGGACTAACATCGTATTCTAAGTTTTACTACTTCATTTTGCTTCTAAATTTCGAATGTATCAAAATGTGCTCTCAATTTATATTTTTTTCATTTGATTTTTATTCTAACTGTTTGTACCATTATTTCGTTCTTGAGTTGGACAATTTGCCTCATAATCTCATTGTGCTTGAGAAATACTAATCTCATTAATATCTCATTTTGAGAAAAAAAAACATAATATAAATCCAATCAAATAATAATTAATTAAATACAAAAGATAAAGTAAATCATTTGCAACTTCTAAACTCTTACATAGTCTACAGTGCTATCACGGTTGCACTACCATTGACAAAAATAATACAATACTCATTAATTAACAAATATATATATAATATAGTTGTATGGTTTGTTATTATTGTTTATAATTAATATAAGTATACTATCTCGGCTATTTATGCAAATATTATTTAAATTAACCCATCAATGTGGTGATCCACAAAGTTCAAACATGGTTGGCACAAATTAAAATAGTTCAATATTATTTACAAAATATTTTCCAGAACAAGTATTGTTTCCCAATTTATTGAAGTCACTTATATAAATTATATTCGAAATGTAATAGAAATTATATTATGATTCATAATGGAAAATTCCCCTCAATAATCATGATTTGACACATACAGAAAAAAAAAAAAAAAAAAAGAGAAGAACATAAAAGTTTGTATACCATGTCCAAAAAATAAAAATAAAAATATTTATTTTAATTCTTTTTCCATTTTCCAAAAAAAAAAGGCTTCAATTTGTTTCTAATCTTAGTCAACTTCATCATCCACCGTTTATCTTTTACTCCATCAAATGCCATCAATACGACGCCGTTTACGCACCCAAACAACCTGCAAAACGTATCCTACAACCCTATCCACCACCTCGTATGATCGTCACGCGTCGCCGCTATAGGTAGGCGCGTTCGCGCTGCATGATTCAGTAAAGGGTCCTTGATCGGGATCTCTCGCAATCTGTCTTTCCGCCAGGCCAACGTAGATGCAATGCAGACACGAACAAGCACACCTCGAACTCCATGAGGCAAAGTTTAATTTCTGATTGTTTTGTTAAACTTCCTTCTTAAAAGTGAATTTTGTGGATATAAATTGATGGTATACTTCCTTACAAGCATGCAACTCCTCTTTCCTGACATTGTTAAAATTTTTATAGGAATAAAAGTTTAATTTATATGTAAAAATGTCATCCAAATATACATTGAATCTCATGTTCATTTAAATATTGCACCTATCACATCACAATAACTAATATTAAAATCCAGTAAACATATACATTGAACAAACTCATGAAATTGTAATTTTTTAAATTCATGTACATTCATATTTGTGATAATAATTATTCTTATTATTTGATTAGAGGATAACATTAATTTATTATTTCAATGTTATTACAATGTTAACTATTAATTGCAAGTTCCCATTTAATTATATATACATTGAACAAAGTTATCAAGTTCGTATACATTCATTTAATAATAACTAAAAAAATTAATTTAATTTGTGGATAAATTAATTTATGTTATAGGGTTATTTTAGTCTAAATAAAAAATTTAGAGATGTAAATCATTCACGCTTTTAAAATAGAAATTTAAAATACATATACAATTTTAAATTATTAATATAGGAGTACTTTTGATATTCTAAAAAATTAAGAAATGTATTATGTAGCTTATCCAAATAATTCACACTTTTATAAATAAAATAAATAATAAATAGAATATAAGTGTAAATGTAAATAAAAATATAAACGTATATTTATAATAACATTTATATTTATAATAATACAAAAATGTAATATATAATAAACAAATTTATTCATTTTTTATTAAATTATATAAAATGAACTGACACAATAAAAAAATACAATTTGAATGTATACGACAATTAATTAAATCATTTGCTACAATAATGTATTTAATGAACTAACATTAAGTTTTAAAGGAATAAAATTAACATAAAAGTTTAATTTATATGTAAAAATGTCATCCAAATATACATTGAATCTCATGTTCATTTAAATATTGCACCTATCACATCACAATAACTAATATTAAAATCCAGTAAACATATACATTGAACAAACTCATGAAATTGTAATTTTTTAAATTCATGTACATTCATATTTGTAATAATAATTATTCTTATTATTTGATTAGAGGATAACATTAATTTATTATTTCAATGTTATTATAGTCTTCACATACATGCATATTAACAATGTTAACTATTAATTGCAAGTTCCCATTTAATTATATATACATTGAAAAAAGTTATCAAGTTCGTATACATTCATTTAATAATAACTAAAAAAATTAATTTAATTTGTGGATAAATTAATTTATGTTATAGGGTTATTTTAGTCTAAATAAAAAATTTAGAGATGTAAATCATTCACGCTTTTAAAATAGAAATTTAAAATACATATACAATTTTAAATTATTAATATAGGAGTACTTTTGATATTCTAAAAAATTAAGAAATGTATTATGTAGCTTATCCAAATAATTCACACTTTTATAAATAAAATAAATAATAAATAGAATATAAGTGTAAATGTAAATAAAAATATAAATGTATATTTATAATAACATTTATATTTATAATAATACAAAAATGTAATATATAATAAACAAATTTATTCATTTTTTATTAAATTATATAAAATGAACTGACACAATAAAAAAATACAATTTGAATGTATACGACAATTAATTAAATCATTTGCTACAATAATGTATTTAATGAACTAACATTAAGTTTTAAAGGAATAAAATTAACTATAAATATAATAAATTTACTCAATTGTCCTTACCTTATTTTAAAAATATGATATTTATATAGGGGTATTTTAGACTCTTCAAAAAAGTTAAGAAATGTAAATCACTCTCATAAGACTCACACTTTTATAATAGTTATAGATTTTAATATCGGGTAAATAACATGCACACTCCCCTTATTCCTTAACCTTGTTCTAAGTAACCTTATGATTTATATAAGGAGTCACTTACAGTAAATCTCCTAGGGTGTGTTTGGATCGATGGATTTGAAATCCATGGATTTCAAATCCATCGACAAATCCATTTAAGTTCGTTTGGATGATGATGGATTTCAAATCCCTCGTCATTCATTTTGAGCTCTTTTCTCCACAACTACGGTGGATTTCAAATGACACCATTTTAGGTGTCATTTCAAATCCTTCCTCCAAATCCACTCCTCAAATCCAAATCCATCGATCCAAACGCACCGCTAGTGATTTTAAAATAATCACAAATTATTTATATAGTAGAAATAATCAAAATTAGTAAGCGGTGAAAATTTTCGCCACATGAACGGTTGCGAGTGTGGTGGATGTATAGGAAGTGAATATAATAATAATAATAATAATAATAATAATAATAATAATAATAATAATAATAATAATAATAATAATAATAATAATGTAAGCACCGCAGTCATTAAACCACATGCAGTGGCCGCAGAACTGCACCTTATAATGATTAATTAATCCAATCCAATTCCTTAAAATATTGTTTTAGAAAAGATATTATACGTAGACTACCCATATTCCAACGTTTGATTAAAGTATTATTCAGTAAAATATAGAAAATTTGGAGACTCCTCCTAGCAAGCAAGCATCCATCAAGGGTGTTTATGTGACCCTCATGTTTTAATTACTTATTATTATTTTCCTTCTTCTATTTTTCGGGGTATTTCAATGCATACAGAGGAAAATAAAATAAAAAAGAATCATAGTGATAGTGATAAATCACAGACGGACAATGCGGTGAGATTGTAAAATGCTGTCCTTTGGGCTCAACTTTTGTCAAAGAATTACTACTTATTCACTGTCCTCCTCTGGGCAAATTTCATTATTTTATTTGAGGAGAGGCATATTTTCAAGAGCACAAAAATCGTTTTCTAAAAGGGCTAAATCTTTAAAAAGTTGATGCAAGAGCTTTTGATAAGTCATCATTAAAATTAAACTTTTTCAATAATTTGGTTTTTGACTACCCCACTTACTAAATGGTTTGGTTAAAAGCGTAGGTTGATTAGACAACACCTTAATTGCTTAAATAAAGTAGTGATTGGACACTCAAAATATCCACCACCCTTTGTAAATCCAACTTTATAATACTGTATGTACTCCTACTCCTACTTAATCATCCAGATTAATTATTAATTTATATACTATTAACTCTAAATTTTTGTTTGCACTCGCACTTATTTAATTTTAGTTACTATTTTATATACATAGCTTAACCGACAAGTGGTTGATATTCTTGATTCCTTTAAACTGCTTCTGAATTATAATACTTTCTACATCAGAAAAATATTTCCCAAGTACAGTGGATAGAACATTCTTGGTAGTAATTTATGCATGAGAACCTGTGATTAACATGGGTGCCATTCATGCCCTTAAATACTATATTCTTACAACAAAGCATTCAAGCTTTAGACAAACTACATTGCAGCTCCTAGGTTATTTAATTATCAATTCTTTACAAAACTTCTATTTGTTTGTTTTAAGATGGTAGAAACAAAGTTGAATAACTTGCAAATTATTAATTTTTCTCTAGTGGATATATAATTTTAGATGAATCAGGTCCAATAATCTCAATCAATTCATCACCATCAAATAATATTGGAGGTGTTTTTACATCCAAAATCAGATAAATTGTTTTTACACCAGATTTATCGTAGAAGCACTTTGAGTATCCCAATGTTTTAGACGGAAGTCAAGAACATTAGTTGGTTGATGAAAAATCATTAAAAGGGTTTAATTAGTCTCAAACATTATTGCAACTGTAAAAGGATGGCATAAAGAAAAAAAGTGTAACATGGTCATAATTTAAAAAGTAGGTAATGACAAGATTGAAATTATGATAAACATGTCATTCTTGCCCCCCACAAGGACTACAAGAATTAGTATATATCATCCATTCTCCCACATCTCTCTTTATATACACTTCAAATTTCTTCCAATGGTACTTACATAACAGCATTTTGAGAAAGAAAAGAAAATGCAAAATCTTCATCTCCAAAGCGTTTTGATTTATGCCTGTTTCTTTCCATTCCTAGCATTTTCACAAAACCAGCAATATTTCAATCAAGAAAAGAACTATGAAGGGTCTTCAGACTTTATAGACCTCAAATACCACATGGGACCTGTTCTTGCTTCCCCTATAAACCTCTACATAATATGGTATGGCCAGTGGAACCCCACGCATCAATCCACCATTACAGATTTCATCTACTCATTATCTTCTCCAGCACCTTACCCTTCTGTATCCGACTGGTGGCGCACTGTTAGGTTTTACACCGATCAAACAGGTTCAAACATCACGAACTCCATCACCCTCTCCGGTGAGTTTTATGACTTCAAATACTCTCACACCAAATATCTCACCAGATTATCAATGCAATCCATCATTAAAAACGCAATCACATCGTTGAATCCAAGAGCACTACCTCTCAACTACCATAACGGGTTATATTTAGTGCTAACTTCTTCAGACGTGCAAGTGCAAGAATTTTGCAGAGCAGTTTGTGGGTTCCATTACTTTACATTTCCCTCTGTTGTTGGGGTGACAATGCCTTACGCATGGGTGGGGTACAGTGGAACACAGTGCGCGGGGATGTGTTCTTATCCTTTTGCTTGGCCTAAGTATTCGGGCGGTATGCCACCGCGGGGGAGTAGTGGTGTAATGGGGGCGCCTAACGGGGATGTGGGGACTGATGGGATGATCAGTGTGATTGGACATGAACTAGCAGAAGTGTCGAGTAACCCTTTGATTAATGCTTGGTACGCTGGGGAAGATCCAACGGCTCCTACTGAGATAGCTGATTTGTGTTTAGGTGTGTATGGGAGTGGTGGTGGTGGAGGTTATGTGGGTGCTGTGTACAAGGATTCATGGGGGAATGGGTATAATTTGAATGGGGTGAAGGGGAGGAAGTACCTTGTGCAGTGGGTGTGGAACCCTGTGAAGAGGAGGTGCTTTGGACCTAATGCATTGGATTAAGAAGAAAATATATGAATTATGATGATAATCGATTTTCAACATTATTGTTTGGCTTATTAAAGTACTTGGATTGGGGATATCTTGATTCATTTAAATTAAACTCTTCTAAGTAAGATGTGTTTGTTCTAGAGTAGTAGACAAGTGGCTGGAATTTGAATATTTTGCTATGGTATAATGAAGCCAACTACAACATGTGAAATGCTTAAAGCATCAAAGGCTACTTCACCAAGGGGCCAAGAAAAGAATAATTAGGCTGGTAGTCACCTAAATGCAACCATTACCTTTTCATTTAATTACATCAAAAGTAATGAAATAAATGCATTAAGAAAAATCCAAATCTAATGCATCAGAGCAGTACATTTCATAGTCTAATACAATAGATATTACGGAACAAAACTTTGCGTTTTCAGGAAAAGAAAAGGTTTCCTTTGTTTTTTTGGTTGTGTTTCTTTAATGCATGTGAATGAACAGATTCCAAAATTGTGACTTCAAATATATACAAACAGTCCAAAATAGATTATACTATAGTAAATCTCACAACGCATCAGAACAATTAATACAATACCGATTGAGAAGCCTAAAAACAAGGCTTTCAGACTCTGGGATCAGAGCAGAGGTTAAGCTGTTCCAGAAATGAACAGTGCTTGACTGGTTCAAGATTTTGTTGAAGAGAACATCTTGTTCAAGCTTTTCAGTCTCTGTCCCGGGTGTAAAGAAGTATCTGATAACAGATTTTAAGATATTAGGCGCGTCACAGAAAGAAAAACATAAAACAAACTCAAACCCGCCATTTCAATAATCTCAAATAATCTAAATTATGAACAAGATCATAATCCAATTCGGCCAAAAAGAAAGGGAAAAAAAATAGGAAACCATAATCTAGACTAGAGTGCTCAAAAAATGCAACAGAATATTCTCATCTGTCCGTAATGCAAAATGCAGGGTATGCAATTCCAAGAACAAGGTTGTTTCTACGTGAATCACTTGGACTAAAAACTTGTCAGTATGGTAATTGTCTTAAATTCTTAATTAGGGGGGAAATGACAATATGTTTCTAAAAACTAAATGCATGGGGAAATATCCTGTCAAACAATGAGATAGTTCATGACCGTACATCATCTAAAAGCTGTTTCATCATTTTTATTGTTTATAGTAACACAACTGCAAAGCAATATTATGACGCACCTTGAGATATTTTCATGACCAATGGGGAAAAAAACAGAAGCTGGTTGCAGTAGGAGCTCCTTCTTTGTATCAAAAATATCTTTATTACTCAAAAATTTGTTGGCTGTTCTTGTTAAAAGATCAGCCCCGTTCCACCGCAACTGGGCATCATCATATGATGCATAAAACTCCTTCAAGCACTCCATAATAAAAGGACTGCACAGAAATGACATATTTCATCCACCAAGAATACCAACATGCATACATTTCATGGCATGTATAAAAGTAGGCAATCCGATTCTTCATCTTTTTAAACCCAAAGCTCTATATCCAATGGAAACACTTTCAAATGATACTCAAGAAGAAAGAAAAAACAGAGGAATCTCTTTCTCAATGATGTTCAACTCCAGAGAATGTTTACTAAATACACCAAGGTCATACATGCTTACCAGTACTACTACATAATAAAGAAAAGTATTTCTCCAGTCCTTTTACAGAAAACCAAAAAAGTGGCTTACAGGAGTTGAAACTTTAGCAATATATATGAAGATAACAGTAACTGGGTTCGGGTTATTTTCAAGAAGGAACTCCCACATCATATTGAAAAGGAACTCAATAACAGTCCTATAGCAGATATACAAAACAGAACAGTGCACCAACACAGGCAGAAATCCAGTTACTTAATGCGTGAAAAGACAATGTAACAAAAAAATGCAGAATCAGATGCATACTTCCAAATTACCTGTGCTTTCTAAATGCCATCACAGCTCCATTTAAAGTTTTTCCAGCAAGATCATCCTCAAATCCAACTGTGTTGTTGAGTTCTGATATCGGCTTCAGCACTAAGACGTCTGAATCAAGATAGATTCCACCATATCTAGAGTTAACCAGAAGAAGAAGATTACTGATGCATCCCATGAATCAATCATAACAGCAGGACAATTAACACAAGGGTTCCTTATCAGGTGCATACTTTTAATAACATCATAATGAATATTTCATTCTCCAGAGTATGGAAACTATATATGGATCTTCTGAAGATGGTAATCTCTATACACGCTTATCCCTTACATCGTTACATGCCACAAGTATGAGGAAAAAATGATGCTAAACTTTGACAATGTTGATTAAAATGTTGAAATAAAAATGAATTATCAAAATATATCAAATCATTTTCCAATGAGAAAATTTTATTTACCTCTGTTTAATAATGAACCACAGTAATTATAAATGAACGCATGTTCATCTTTAAGGATTCCTTCACATTGATATTTCCGCAGCATTTGTTAAATGAGAGCCGCTTAAAGAGTTAAGCTAGGGGCTAGGGCCTTATTAGAAATGCATTACAAAATGTCGTCTTCTACTCTAACCAAAGTAAAATTCTTGATATTCATAAATTCAATGAACTAACTAATAGAGTTCTACAGGAAAAACAGCTTGACGTTGTGCTACAGGAAAAACGACATCCTGTGTAATATAACTTAATTGCTTACTTGTAGAGAGAGCCAAGCCTGATTAATTCACTGTAATGAGTTGGGTAATGTTTTGTCCTTTTCCATTCATGCCAAACAGAAGCAAAAATGTGTGTTGGTGTATCTTTCAGCAGCTCGTCAAGATTTGGCATCACAACAGCCACTTTATATCTGGACAAGCGAACAAAAACATTTAACTACATTGATTAAACTATAGTGATGTAATACACTGAGATCAAGATCCTTGCTTGTCACACACCGAGACATGCATTTGCATATGTAAGAGAAATGATATGCAAAATGTAATAAAAAATGGAAAGGCTTGAACGTTTCAGGAATTTACCCATCTTTCACAAATCCACTGAAGAAATTGAGCTCTATTGTTTCTGAGAACACCACCACACATGCATCACGGTGATGGTATAGAAGGCTCTCAAGAACCCTCTGCTGCCTCACACCAAACATCCATGCTGGTGAATTCCACACCATAAAGACTCTCATCTTACACCTCCCTCTTCTGAAAAACGCATCCATGAAATTCCCAAACGACAAGCTTCCATCCAAACCTGGATAAAACCCCCACCTCTTCCCATCTGCATAATAACCTTTCTTTAAATCCTTACCACTCCTCACTTCCTGAATATGTTCATCGTTTAAAGTTCTTCTCTCAACTCTTCTCACTTCCTCACCCTTTTTCCCTGCATTCTCCATTTCTGAGTCAGAAATAGATAATGGCTTCTTAATCAAGAACGGTGTTCGCTTAAACTCATTCATTATATCCTTCAAGATAATCCTATCCCCTCTAGTCAATCCAGTTACTCCAGCTCCATCGGGATCCTGCAAAATCGGATTATTCAACGGATTCAAAACTTCAATATTCGACTTAAACATCCTATCCCTCCTCAAAAAATCACCCTTCTTATCAAACCACTCACCCCATCCCTCCCTCAACACTGACCCCTTCAACAACAACGCATCCTCAAATCTCTTCACTTCACTCAATTTCTTCCTTAATTTCTCGTCCACCAAAACATCGTCCGATCCATAAACAGGCTTAGAATCAGAATCATCTCTCCTGAACCCTAAATCAGATGAAAGTTTCAAACTGAAGGGAACATAGTCCTCCCATTCTTCAATAGATCGACGATTAAAAGATCTCCGAACAACGCCGTTAACTGGATCAAAGAAGTAATTAGACGAAACGCTAGGGTTTTGATTCTGTGCCGCATCTTCCTCATCTTCTTCGGTGAGGATTTCTTCGTTGTTATTATTGTCCAAAACGGCGTCATCCTGCTCGTCGATGCGATCGTCATTGGAATTGGAGGTGATCAAAGGTTCAGAATCGAGATCGTCGGTGAGAGGGTTAAAGGAGAGAGAGTAGTCATGGGGGTGGGGGTGCTGGGGATCGGAATTGAAGAAGGAGAGGCGACTGTGGAGGAGGGAGACGGAGAGGAGAAGAAGCGTCGCCGCTAATAGGGCGCAGATGTATGCGCCGTAGCGGGGGCGCCGCCGCGTGCGGAGGTGCCGGAGCATCCTTTATAGTGTGGAAGTGTACTTAATTAGTGTAGGATTTTTAACTGTCAGATGTTTTAATTAACGGTAACATGACCGACCATCTGAAGAAGACTGCGTGGGCCTGGTAATTTATTATATAGAATGTACCTAAATTTTGGAAACAATACTGTTTTTTTTTTATGACAAGGGAACCCGCAGCCGCTACCGTTTAGGTGCGCACTGGGTAAACAAAACAATACTGTTTTTAGATTATTAAATAAGTCATCTTCAGACTGAAAATAATTTTATAAAAATGCTTATTGAAGTTCATATTTTAATTGTAAAGTCGATTCAAGTAAAGTCTTCATAAAAATGTTAGCAATTGGCTTACTTAATTTAAGAGTGGTCACTTTTTTGTTACATAACTCAAATGATGTACAATGAAAATACAAGTTATTGAGACAATTAATTGCAAACTTACAGTAAACTGAGGAGTATAACACACCATTACCAAAGAAGAGAAATCAAGCATGAAAGATAAGAGTCAATTAGCTAGCCAAGGGACCGGCCCAAATTAAAACCAAACACATAGATCCAATAATATATATGGATCTATGAGGAGGCTATTATATAGGCAAGTCATCCTTGGCTATCAAATCTAAGACTCTTCTATCTTCATGCAAGACCTCTCTTCTTCTTCTTCTCATTTTAAGCCACATTAATCTTATACATGATGCAAATGAAGCAGTTTTCAGCCATCTCTATTTATACAAGAAAATGAGAAGAAATTATTACTCCATCTTAGATATTTGAAATTAATGGCCTTGACATTCGACAATCAAGAATCAATTCTTTAAAGGAACTTATATACTTTTCATCTTCATGACAAGTACTCGTATTGAGGTTATGTGTCAATGGAGTTGTTAACATAGTTTAGCCCAAATCCCACGTTTCGATCTTGTACAAGAGCCACTGACCTTTTCTTATATGATGTGCAATTTCTATAATTTTATAACATCAACATAGAATATAATATGATTTTGACTCAAATAACAAATCACAAGTGTACAAGTGTGCATAGTAATCAATGTATCTATCAACTTACAGGCTCCGATCAATTCTAGTTATATTCCCATCAAAAAGAAAGAAAAACACAAGACATTCCTCTTAATACAAAGTGGTTGAGAAAAATGGTTAGCTATTTGACATAAACTTCTGAAAAGCATGATATGCTGTGAGGTATCAATCCTCTACATTTTGATCTTTTTCTCCTTTTAATGTACTTGTATTACTGCTATTTTATCTTAGATATATCAGTGAGATCGGTTTTTCACTTTAAAGCATTATACATAATCTGACAAACAAAAAGTGAAATGCAAGTAATAATAACAAAAGAAATTACATGGTTTCCCTTCTTTTCTTCCTTTTTCTTTTGTGGGCTTTAGTATAATACTACATCTCTTTGTACGTATATTATACTGATTTACAATACAATATTCGTTTTAATTTGCAAAGAGCATATGTTTAACAGGATAAGATAATTGGTTGTCATATGTTCCATTATCTTATTCTCGGAATCAAAAAAATATTCTAATTCTAGCAAACCACACTATCCACTCTTGCTCTTACCATCAAATGTCAACTCCTATCCTATGCCAATTTTACTTACTTAGGATGAGTGGCTAATACTTCAAGTGCGCCTTAACTTTCATCCTCCAAGTGCATGCATGCGAGCTACTATCTCAAATCAACAAAACAAAAGTTGTAAAGAATGAAATAAAAATATAATTCTTCACAAAGCACCTCAGTAAGAAAAGGGATATGCAGAATAGAAATATCAAAAAATATATTCAGGAATGAGTCATTTCCTCTTAAGCAGTAAGTAACTTGAACAGCTATGCAAAAGACAAAATGTTGAGCTGCCACTATAATTTCTACGCTGCTACAGCATAGTCTCTACAGGCCTTAGCAATTAAAGCTGACTGTAATTATAATCTGCTATTACAAGCTTAAGAGAATTGACTTGATTTAACACAAAAGAAAAGAGAAATTCACATGGATTTTTGTGTTACTCGCAATGTCGGGATGAAGTTATGCTAACGCAGGTACTTCAAGTGCAAGAAGATTGTCCAGAAAAGACTACCAGTAAAATGCAGACTACCAGCACTTGACTTCCAAAAGAGCAAAAGTAATATCATACTCTTCACAAGCTTCTAGATATGAGCTCATAATAAAGAAGGGCAAATATATGCAAAAACATAACCATATTAAGTTATAGGGATAAACATATCTTCACCGACAACACTGAAATCTTTTCAGCACTCCATCAATTGGTAATGTAGTAACTAGTAACCAAAAACCATAACAAAGAGGGGTACAATTATCTTTCACTTTTGCCAAGTCTTATGATTTTCTTTTTAGTTTTTGACATCCTAAACCTTCTCCCTTCTATAGGGCTGTTCCCAGTATTACCACCACGTTTGGGGCCTTCTGAAGATGATTCTTTCATGTTCCATTTACCAACAGAAGCATCAACATCTTTGGACGCAATGTCTTTGACAGAGGTTTGTGAAACAAAACTTTTACTTTGAGTTGTTTCCTTGAGAAGAACTTGTGAAGCACCAGTTTCAACACTCGGATTTGATATTTTATGTCCTTCAGTGACAGAGGTTTGAGTATCAAAACCTTTACTTTGAGTTGTTTCCTTAAGAACTTGTGAAGCACCAGTTTCAACACCCGCATTTGATGTTTTATGTCCTTCATTGACAGAGGTTTGAGTAGCAAAACTTTTACTTTGAGTTGTTTCCTTGAGAAGAACTCGTGAAGGACCAGTTTCAACATCCACATTTGACGTTTTATGTCCTTCAAGCTCGTCCCCTGTGGATAACATCACGTGAACTTCTATATCCTTTTGCACCCCGGCATTTAAGTTCTCCTTTACATTGAAGTTCATAAACTGGTGACTGCCTGAAGATAACACATTGCTTAGCACAGTACTCTCATTCGGCATCTTGGCCTCACAAGTGTTAATGGCACTCTGGCAACTCCATTTATCGTCCTTGTGAAGGATCTGGCCTAGAAGTTGTAAGTGTTGACTGTTGACTGTCCTGTCTGTAGCTGATTCATTTTTCTTAAAGACAGGTCTGACCAGCTTTTTACGTTTCAAATTCTTCTTTGTGGAGATTTCAACCTCTTCATCAACAGCGTTAACTTTATTATCTGCTGCACCTGGAAAGGTGTTAGCCTCAACCAAATTTGTGGAGATTTCAACCTCTACATTGACAGCAGTAACTTTACCATTTGCATCTGCAAAAGTGTTGGCCTCAACCAAATTTTTCTTTGTTTCACTACGACGCTTAAAATCCACTATTCGTGTCTCGTTTCGCACTTCCTTCATACCCTCTGCAGAAGCTAGATCATTAATCTCAATATGATGCTGGATCAGCTTTTCATCCAAATCACTTTCTCCATGTTTAGGTAGTCCAACTACTCTGGATTTCCTAGGCTTCCTCGTAGGCAGATTATTACCCTGCAGAAGCATGTCCATGACTTCATCAACTGATGAATCCATGTAACAGTCATGACAACTAAAATGAGTGTCCTTCTCTTCACCAACATGAACCTCCTTACCAGAAGTCAAGCGAGTAAAGACGCTTCTTCTGTGAGCATTGGAATCCAAACGTGGAGCTTCAGAAATCTGACGCTGCTTGTTGAGATTCATGTTGCTGGAGATTCTAAAAGATTTCTCATAACCTGCCAAATCTCTGTCTGGGTCATAAGCACCTAAACTATTATCATCCAACATGCCCATCTCGTGCGCATGAACATGCTCGCTCATACGCTGTGATGCCATGGGAAGATCATCATCAAAGGCAAAATTATTATCAAATTCAGAGTTTTCATGATTTGTGGAAGGATTTGAAAAAAATGAACCTCTGTTGATAACAGGGCAAGAGGTATTTTGCTCCATTCGTGTGTGTGAGTTGGAGTGAAAAGAATTTGTGGTTTCATGAAGCAAGGAGCTTTGGTGGCTAGAAGTTTCTGGTGGCAAATCGTTAGTTCCATATCCAGATGTCATATCTAGATATCTACCAGATTTTTCAGAGTCCAAGAACTGTGATGAACTACTGCCATAAGTAGAGTATAGGTTCCCGAGAGAACCGTCGTGAGGATAATTTTCTCGCACTAAATCAGAAATCCTATCGGCGGCCAAAGATGTGGAGCATCCATAGGCATATTTTGGACTTTCAGATACGTAACGGACAGATCTGGTAATAGTTGCTTCATTAAAATTCGAGCAAGAGGGATGAAAATTATGAGCTATAGTCAACTGAGAGCGTGCATTTTCTGGTAAATACTTGTCAGAAAATGAAGACAAGTTTTGCTTTGGGTTAGAGTAATGTGGGAACTCCGTTGAGATGACAGGGCTAACAAAAGAGTTAAAATCACTCTTATTCAACCTTCCATCATCAATAATTCGTCCATCAACACTTGAAATATATTCAGGGTTTATTTTGGAGATAGTTGAGCCTCTAATCCTCTCAAGCATATTTTCTGTCTCTCTTCCACTGACAGGTGGAAAATTTTCATCATTAATGATCCTATGACTACAGTGTAATGGGCGTGTAAAATTTTCAGACGAGCGGCCACCCACTGCACAACTACCTAGATTAGGTTCAGTCCCAATTCCCTCATTGGTCGCTAACCTCCCACCTGCAGTCGTTCTTATTCTACGCAGGACGCTACCATCATTGGCCATATGATATCTATTTTCCGACATCCCATTCATTGAGTAATAACGATCCTCCGTCACTTCATTTCCTGCAAGTAAATTCAGGTTTCCATCACCATAGACCGAAGGTTTAACAGTATCATGAACATCCCTCCGTACACAATCATGAAACAAAAAGCGGTCATCACTTTCATGCTTGCCTCTGTCCAAAGGCTCCCCACGATGCTCTCTTCCAAATGACAGACCATAACCACTACTCATGTCAGATTCTTTAAACAATCTCTTCCTCGGCATAAGCCTATGATCCATATCCATTCTTACATCCAGTGGGCCCAACATGTACTCAGAGGAAACCCCATGGTTAAATTTTTTATCCACCTGGTTTTCATTGCATGCCCTCTCGACTGATAATAGTAAGCGACCCCCAGCCAATCTGCTAAACTCCTCTAATGAATCCTTAGGAGTATCAATCCTCAAGGTTCGCATATGACCATGATTACTATATATTGCATTTTCTTCCACGTCACTCCTCATCAACGTGTTGTCATCGTTTATTTTTCTTCTTTTAGCCAGAAAATCGCCCTGGTAACTATTCAAGCTCGCAGTGGAACGATTGACTTTATCTTCGGTGTAGACTCCATCCTCTATCAAAAGTTCATCTTCTTCAGCTCTACTCAATGAAATCCCTTGATTATCACGCAATATTGCAGTATTAAATACGTCGTGCTCACTTCGTTCCGTGTATCTTCTCTGAGTTAATGCATATTTATTATTATCTACCAGTCCTCTGTCCTTGCCATCTGCCTCAGCGACTTCTGTTGGCAGATTAGGGGGCATCCTAGTTTGCCGCTTTCTTGAGCTGAACAAATACAGAAGCCTGCGGACCTAAACAGTCATAACAAAAATATTCAGATATTTTCATCTTTCTGTAAATGGCAATGTAACAAAGAGCAAAGCTCATCAAACCTGATCCTCGGACAGACCAAAATTGAATTTCTTTCCAGAAAAATAATTCTCTCTGATAACATCTCGGAACTCTTTCTCAGGAAGTGGATAACAAGACCATATTGATGTAAAAGGAACCTGGACAGGAAAACATAAGAGTATAAAATAAGGAAGAGGTGTCATATATTCACAGTAATTCCAAAAAATAACAAAATTCATGAATTTATATAGTTCAACCTGAAATAAAGCGATTCCTACACTACAATAACAATACAAAGAAACCAGAAATTACAAAAAAGCGTCATACCTGTGCAGGGAAACGCTTCCCTGAATAATTAAATCCATGGGGTACAATATCTATTGCACCATCAGAGGAGGCCTGAAAAACTCCAAACAGTTGTCTCTTCTCAAATTCAAACAGGAACAAGACCATTCCAGCTTTTACATGTTTCACAAATTTAGCTTGGGAAGATGGGAGGGCAAATATTCTACGTTTAAAGCACTCTTTCTTTGTTACAATACTTGACATGAAGATTGCGCCAAATTCAGGAACCCTTCCAGAAGCACCATTATCCTCCTCGTCGTACTCCATTAGACAATCCGCAAGCTGGCCGATAAATTGATTTGAGACTGATAGAGAAGCAAATAATATACTTCACTCCTTTTTTTATTGATTATTTATATTTTTATTTTCTCTTTTTGAGGGGGTGGAGTCGGGCTGTCGGGTCCAGAGTGTGTGCAATTACTCAGTTCACATTTCGAAGAAAAAGTATGAGGATGTAGAGCAATAATTTATATGTAGTGTCATTTACAACTTCAGCATTATTTTTACAAAAACATCAGATTTCAAAATTACTTCAAAAATCATGTAGACATAAGACAATAGTAGGCAGTAACATGGTGTTTAGTATTATAACGTTCATGGCTAGTGTGTCTTGAAAACAGAAGATCAATCATTCAAAACCAAACAAATGCACAGGCATATGAATTCACACATTGTATCCACAACGTGGAGTGCAAATAGTAAGCCAAATCCTCACAACTGCAATAATGCATATAGTTGCAAATAATATGGACAAATCCTCAAATCTGTGATAATGCATATACAAACAAAGATATACAACTTACAGAGGACTAATCAAAATATCCTACTGAACACATACACATAAAAACAAAAATCAACATTCGGATTTGATAAGGGGGAAATAAAACAAATATTACCTACCGAAGTGTTAATGTAAAAGTTGCAACGACAAAATCGAGAAAATAGTGATATTACCAACGCCGCTAGGGTTATTGAAAAGGTAAAAATATATATATCCGAACAGCAAGGGTTTCTTCTGTAAAACTGACAGTTTATGGGCGATTTGTGTACACCTAATCCACGTTTCGTATTTCACAATTTTCTTCCAGCATCAATGATCTTGCTGATCAAGTTTCTAGAATACATAAATATTCAGAGTTGGAGTTAGAATAGATAGAATAAATATTGTAAAATAATAGGCATCCGTTTTTATATTGGATTAGGACTTTGGGAGGGAGGGGCAGAAAAGGAATATTTTGGCAGTTTTTTAATGGAGGCGTGGGAAGGAATGTGGGTGTTTTGGCACTACACGGACGGGAAAGACACACTTCGTACGGATACCACCAATTATCCTGTTTTCCTTTTCAATAAAATAATAATCTAGAAATATAAAAAATTGACATCCTGATAAATCAAAACTAAATATATTTTGAAAGATCTCATTTGAGTACACAAATAAGTTTAAATATATCTTGTAATATATATTTCACGCATTGAAAAACATTATAAATAAATATATGATAAACTTATTCATAAATTATTTGTAAAGCATTGTTGTATTTTACTTTTCTATATGATATATAAAGACATATATATTATTAAGGATAGTTATATTGGATGCCCATGTGGTATACAAAAATTATTATCTGGCCTGGCCCACAAAATAATAATGGACCCAAAAAAGCCTAGTTAAGGTGGGGACGTGCTGGGCCCAGTTACAATAGCGACATTAGTCATGAATGTTCCAAAGGCGTGGGCTCAACCACCATAATATCATTTTTTTTAATCTTATAATATGCTGCAAATTTTATTTACACCCCGGCATTCTTGTTATAGTTTAAATTATAGCTATAGAATAATTTAAGCTTATGTAAATGTTGAATCTAGTAAAGCGTGCAACTCTATAATTATGGTAATTTAAAAATTAAATCAGTCGAGATTGATTTTGACCTATTAGGTAACTTTTTAGAAGGGGCTCAAACACGCCAATTTATACTAGATTTGGACAACAATTTAAATAAGAAAATTATGAATTGTTACTGTTCTTTTATGATTTTGATGAAAAATGTCGTGGAATTGTTTGTATGACTAATTTGCATATATTTATCTATTAATGTTTTTATGTAAAAAAAAAACTAATTTATTATTGATAAATGCTATATATATCATGCACCACTTATTTTGAATTGGTTCATAATATAAAAAAATATCTTCTTACCATGATAAACATGAATTATGAAAATCAAATCATACACACTTATTGCATTCAAATCTTACTAAAATTAAAAGAAATGAAAAACTTAACTTTTTATAAACCAGCATATTAAATAAATCAGAGTAGAAACCAACATATATAGGGCTCATATGGGTGCTAAAAGAACATTTCCAAAACTAGAGGGGCATTAATAATAGAAAGAGACCTACCAAAACCTCACAACTAGCTATTTATGTGAGTCTGCGCCACCTGCATTAAGGACAGCAAAGCGGCGGGAGTGTTAAAAAATGGCGTCAAGATTGTGGGCAACTAGGGCTGCCTCATACCTTAGGATCTCCGTTCCTTACAGAGGTTTTGCTACTGGTATGTTTCTCATTAAGTCTTCCTGTTTTCTTTTATTGATTCGCCTTTTTCGCTTATATGAATCTTATTCATGCATTTCTTTTCCATTACACATGGTGATCTATTGTCCTTGGTAATGAAGATCTGGTGAATAGGAGGTCAGGTCACTGCTGTTTTTTTATTGATTATGTTGTGCGTTCTATGCATACATGAATTATTCGGTGTTAATTTTCTTTTCTATTAATTCCTGAAATAATTACTTATTTTGGTGATTGTCTCCTTTGATCATTTTACATGTCTTAATGTATTGTAAGAATGATCTGGATCTTCCAATGCAGCGGGGAGTTTATATAAAGTCAAGTTCCCCCAAGTTTCGAGTCATATTGCACGATTTTGTTGTTGTGTGTTATCCGGAATCATTTACTTGTCTAGTTGTCTTTATCCATTCAATTTCGATTGCATTTTCCTCTTCTGGAGCAATTTGATAGCTGTTCCGTGTTCGGTTGGTAAAAAATTACCATATAAGAAACTTGATGTTGACACTTCATATTTGATTTTTATGTTTACAATTACAACAGTGTCAAGTTTCCTTCCATTTCTTATTGCTATACTCCAGATGTCATTATGTTTATTTTGGAGAAATGCAGTGATCAAAGATCTAAAGTATGCAGACTCTCATGAATGGGTGAAAGTTGAAGGTAATTCAGCTACTGTAGGCATTACAGATCATGCCCAAGACCACTTGGGCGATGTCGTATATGTGGAGCTACCCGAGGAGGGGGCTGAAGTAACACAAGGGGCTAGTTTTGGTGCTGTTGAGAGTGTGAAGGCAACTAGCGACATTAACTCCCCTATTTCGGGGAAAGTGGTTGAAGTTAACACAAAGCTCTCTGATTCTCCTGGTCTGGTGAGTCTCTTAAGACCAGTTCTTTCTCTAAGTTAAGTTGATTGGCACATTTCTGATGTGAATACATCTTATTCACCGTCAGTTTGTTTTTTCTCTTTTGCTTGAATAGGAAACTCTGATAGGAGTACACTTCAAAATAAACCATTTAATTATCTATAGGTAGATAACCTTGTATGGCTGCCTTTTAAGTTCTATAAAGACAGTGGCGGAGCCAGGAATTGAAAGTGGGGGGGCGAAATGTTAAATTTTTTAAAATATACATATGTTAAAGATTTGGGGGGGGGCGAAATGTTAAATTTTTTAAAATATACACATGTAAAAAAATTTAAAACACACGCATGTTAAAAATTTTAAAAATTTGGGGGGGCGGCCGCCTCCCCCCGCCCCCCCCTATCTCCGCCACTGTATAAAGATGCTCTGCCAATTTGATTTGTTTCCCCAAATAATGCTTCTCTTCTGCAGAATGAATACTATGTCCTGAATTACTGGATTATTGGAATGGTTCGTATTCAATTTACTTAGTGTAATGTGCACATTATGTTCCTTTGAAATGATATGAGTTTGTTGCTATAGGTATTGACCTTCATGGTCTTGTTGTATCTCAAGTTTTTATTTAGATTCTATATTCGCTTCTTCCACACAAATTGTTGCTAAAAATATTGATCTTTCCTGTGCCTAGATTACCACAAACTATTGCATCTTGCATTTAATCTTGTGCATAGAATACCACAAACTATTTCATCTTGCATTGATGTTGTCGAATGTGTTTCCGAATAATAATTATTTACCATCTGATCCTCTTGTTTTTCACGGTTATGTTTTGTCTATTGTTGTCCATTTAGGTTAACGCAAGCCCTTATGAGGATGGATGGATCATAAAGGTGGAAATCAGCAATGCTGATGAACTGAATTGCTTAATGGACCCTGATAAATATACCAAATTCTGTGAAGAGGAAGATGCCAAGCACTGACAGATGCCTTGCAATTTCATTTCAATAATCTCTTCTTGAAGGGATCTATCTCATTTTAGAGTCCAAGGCGATGGGAATTTACTGAAGGGTCTCTGGTTTTTCCTTTTTCAGTTTCCTAGGATGTTTAGCCACTACGACTATTTTCCTTTTAAGTATTAAGTTCATTGTCTGGGTACTAATTTAGTTCAAGAATAAGTTTTCTTGTGATGCATTATGAATATTGAAATCGAAGTTGTGGTTTCTATGCCAATAAATTCTTTTTTATCAATCAAGTCCGAATACAAATTCATTATTTGTGTGTGTTCATTAGTTCATTGTAGAAATCATATACGAGTTTTGAGTTAGTTCAATGTACTCATTAGCTGAATGCATAACCAAATTTATGGAATCTAAGTACATTTCTACAACGTAAGATAGTAGGTATGGTTTATCTTTTCTATAGGATAATGTGCTACTCGATTAGCTACTTCGATTGCCAAGAATGAACAAATGAAATGTCAATAATGGCGTCCCAAACAACAACAATATGCCGCTGTAGTCTCAATAATCCATCCGTATCCAGCAGATGGAAGAATGTTTAATGTTCTCCCAATAGCTGAGCCAAAAGTAGAGATTTTAGTCACTGAAAAGTTCAGTGTATTTCATAGTATTGTGTGGACTCCTGACTGGTTAGAGCAGAGGCATGAACAGTCGGGTTCAACCAAATCCCGCACCACAATCCGTTTGTCACGATTACTCATAAGTTTGATAAGAGGAAGTTTCATAGATACTTGGCGCCAAATTTCTTTCACGGTCCCATTTGGATCATCATATTCAAAGTATCTATTCACCTGAATCACGTTAAAAATAGTGGGAAATCAGATTGAAAATGATCAATGTGAAGTTAATATAGTGTACTCATCCATGGCAGATAACTTGAAACCCCAAAACAAAAAGACATTTATTTCATTAAAATAGGGTTAATCGACTGAGAAGTACCTTTTTCAATTCCTTCTGGAACTCCAATATCCTCTCCGAACTCACTCTCCTTAGCAATTTTACCAACTTTCCAGGTCTAACAGCCGTGTCGGAATCAATGAAAATGGCAATCTTTCTATAGTCTATGACGTCTTCAAAAGGCAACTCAATGCTGTCACTAACTATAACAGGAACACACAAGCTCACAATAGCATCAAAAAGTCGACAAGCTGATGGAGTGTCACCAGCTGGATGTAAACAAAACTTTGAGGTGTGCATTCCTTGTGATGCTGCACGACGACTCTCCCTAGACTGTGCCCCATGTTTGATAATAACGTCCTCTTCATTCTCAAGCACTTGGAAAAGCATGTCTCGAATCTTACCCCCCTGTATTCCACAATTAAATTTAGCTTTGTCTACGTGCACACATAAGTGACAGTATAGAACACACAGTTTAACAACGTGAGTTTTTGACACATGCTGCTTTTATGTATTATATAGCTAAAAATTACATATGCTAAGCATTCTCATAGTTTAATTTTTAGACATTGCAACAATTTTCAGACTTTAATAGACACCTAAAATACTTCGCACATTCAACACATGCAACTGATTATGATTCGACAAAATTTAATGTTAGAAGTGGTTTCTACATCTAAAGAAAAATTAAAGGTAAAGCAGTCTTCTATTTTATTTTTCAACTGATTAGTGAATGCAATACACATACAAGGGCCAAAAACCTACAACTTACCAAATACACCCAAAGTAAAGATTAAACAGAAAATTATGCAAGGCAATAGATAAAAAAGATCAAACCAGAGTATAACCTCTTTTCGATACCGATTTCCCATAAAGAAGAGCAGTGACTTCCTTTCCTCAATTCCTATATCTCCCTTGTATGTTCGAATCCTATGTGAATATGGCAAAATCACATCCTTCACTAGGGATGCCTGACCCTTTTCCAACCTCCCGAAATCTGAAACCAATAGCACTCCGTTCTTCACCCTATCAATAACCTTGTAGAGAGCATTAGGATCCTGACATATAAATACATGATCCCACCCATTATTCCTCTTCCAGTACACCTGTTTCTCCAACCACTCCATCAAAGCCTCCTACATCAGCCATCAACATAAAAATGAGCACCAGACTGCTGAGTCTTTTATATATAAACCTCAGCAAAATATGAATCTTGAACTTATTGCAAGAATTTATAGCAATCATCATCAGGAAAATTCATCCAAGTCCAATAGAAGTACCAGAGCAAGGCATTTACATTGAAGAAACTGATCTATAATAACTGATTCTAGTGCAAAATTGATTCTACATTGGCTAAAGGATAATCAGATATGATTTCAATTACAATTCACAAACAAAAGCAAATAAAAAATAATGATCAGATATCTCATACCTGAGTTTGCTCATCATTATATACAGGCCTGTCCAAAGATCCATTCACAGTGGCCGGTCGAATCGGATTAACCACGAGACTCAAAGATGAAAAGAAAGGCACATAGAAAAGATCAGCCTTTTCCGGATCCATAACCCTATCCACGGGCGAGTCGATTCGTTCATGACTGGGACGGTTCAAATCGGAGAACAAGTACCACTCGGCAGGGTGCTGATTCCCAGGGTACTTGTCGTTTCCAACCGATTCTCCCCCACGCGCCGCCGCGTAGCACTCGATCACACCGTAGGTGAATCGCCTGGGTAAATCGTACATGTATATTTTGACTTGATTATTATGGATATCGCCATCAACAAGGCTATTGTGATTGTAATTATCTAACAAAACTGTATCGTTAGGGTTGGAGTGAGAAGGGGGGTAGAGGAGGAAGGAGTAGAGGAGAAACAGGGAGAGGAGAGATGCGAGAGTGAGAGTGTGTTTCAGATAAGATTTGCGCATCTTCGGAATTATTGTGCGGGGTGAGGCGGCGGCGGCGATAACTGGCGGCGATCGGAGTTTAGGCCGGAGATTCATTTACATCATTAATCAGTGATGTGTAAGAATAAATATTTCTCTTTTGTTATTTTTTTTTGGGTACAGAATACAGATGATTGTTTAGACGATAATAGTGTGTACGGACCACTGGTTATGCTTTATCGTCAAATACCCATTACACCCTTCTATTTGGTTAAACATGGACTTTCACATACTTAGGCCTGGCCATGGTTGATAACTTTTTTTTAATTCAGTATTCTTCATTATAGTTTAATTGAGGAAATCATAATTATCACTGGATAAAATTAAGAGATGTGAAAAAATGTGAATATTGTATATAAGGTTATGTAAGTGAAAACTATGACATATTTGCACAACTATCATTCTATATCTAAAACAAATATGTACTTGAAGTTCTTAATGAATAAATAAATATATATCAGAATAAAAACATAACTAACAGAATGAAATTAGAATGCAGTATTTAGTTTTGAAGAGATAAAAAAAATGTACCGCATATGTTATTTCATAAGAAGTATGAAAATAGAACAAAAGTTGGATCTAATTGTGTAGTACACAACAAAAAGAATGTGATACTAATGATAGATTAAAAAAAAGGACAAATAGATAGATGATTGTGTGTGCATATACTAAAAAATAATAGAGATTTTTTTTAAAGGAAATCACGATAATATATAAATTAAGAAACAAAAGGATATGAGAAACATATAAAAAAGTAGCCAAATATAATTTTTATATTGTATCAATGCAACATATAATAATATCAATGCAACATATTTTGCATCTTACAGGAATAATTCATTTATGTATTTCTGTGTGGGTCTCTATGAATTATCATGGGTCGTCAAAAATAAATGAGATAATTTGTTGATGAGTGAAAGAAAGAATATATATAATTAAACCGCTGATTATAATATAAGAAGAATTGAATATAATTAATGGGCATCAAAATTAATAAAGAATTGAACGCGGTTAATGCCAACATTTTCGAATTCTGGACTCCATGGGTTCAAAAAAAAAAAAAAAAAAAACAGCTGATTCAATTAATGCCTTGTAAAATTTAATTACAGATTATTATTATTCAGATGAATAGCACCAAATTCAAAGCACTCGATAACTTTTAAATCAAGTAAGTTAAGTAACTTCCAGGAACCTGGTTATTATATACATATATGAGGTTTGACATTTATCTGTCAGCTCATCTCCGTTTACACACCACCGTAGCTAACTTTGTATGTTCAAATGCACATATTTACATCGTATTTTGTGTGGCATCATCATATTTGTGAGAACCTTCCTTGAAGTTTCCTATTTTTCATTTTTATTTTTTTGAAGAGTTTAATCGTGTCTCTCTCTGTTAAACTTCCTTCAGTTTCAAACAGAAGCTTACATTTATAGTTTTAAGGATCACAAAAACGCGAGTTTGACACGCGTGGTGGATTATGTAACATATATGTGGAAATAACTACGTAATTTATCCTGTAGAGCTAGCCATGCAATTTCTTAATTTCTATAAATACACATCTACTAGCATTAGTTTCTTCAATACAACAATATTCATATTCATATTTGATCATACATATATATATTCTTGAAAATAATGGGTTCTAATTACAACAGATCAGCTGGGGGAAAACTATTTGGAAATGATTCGGCTTATAGTTATGATCCCAGCTCAAATTATGATCAATCCAACAGCAACAAAACTCAGACTGATTCACTCTTTGCCCATTCGAATGATCATAATTATTCTACATCAACGAATAATAATCGTGTCTCTACAGATCAACTGTTTGCCAACAACGTAGTAGTTCAAAGTGCTACCAAAGATCAGTATCAGTCTAAACGTACCGGAGCTCGCCTTTGGTGAAAACATATACCTGCCCGGCCGGATTGATCTACCTCCCATCCCATCCCATGTATATATACATGCATGTATGATTTATTTTTATCTTTGAAACCTTGTTATCGTTTTCGTTTAAATTAAATAAGTTTAGGGAAAGTCTGTAGCTTGACTGTCTTGCAGTTAGCTAGCCTTCAATATTAGTCATTTTCCCAATGTAATGTTTGATTTTTATTATGTTTTGTATTAAACGATAAGTTTCACATGATCGGAAGAACAACTTCTTTTTAGATCATAATTATAGTATGTATGTTGCAGGCTATTGCACAAGAGCGGGGTTTACCCAGTGCGCACCTCACGGTAGAGGCTGCGGGTTTCCCTCGTCATCCAAAAAAAAAAAAAATAATAATAATTATAGTATGTATGTTCATATAAAATAAATTCATAATTTAAAACTGATCCGTATTGGCTAGTATCTAAGTAGCTAGTGGTTGAACATGCATGTAGTTTTCATATATAGAAATAGTAGTTTATTATGTTAATGATAAATTTGCTTAGTTTGGAAATTAGAATTGATGGGAAATCATTCCCCATATTTTTGACTTTGACTTTTAATCAATTTGTCAATGAAAAAGGACATCCGGACGGCCCCTGTCCCCAATATGACCGAACGTATCACCCTTGTAAGACATACTAGGTAAAGGGTTAACCGCGCATTGTGCGGTAACAATGTCCGTAAACTTATTGTCTTAATTTGGCAATATTATTTTTAACGTTAATTATATATTAATTTATATCTTCGAAGCTGGTATTTTCTCTATTATATACATCTATGATTTTATATTAATTATTCAAAACTTCCAGATAGAGTTATTTAAAATAGTGCAGATGTTATTTAATATGTTATTAGTTGCAACTGAGAAAAGCTAAGGTAAAGTTATTAGTTAGGTTTATATGCTTTAGATATAAATCTTGAAATATACATATTGTAGTATAGTAAGCTATTCTTTTATATCTGCCGAGAAAAATTAAAATTTTACATTCTAAATAAATTTTTTTGTAGGACTTAAATTAATCTATTACATCAGGAGATTAATATAATAATGTATTCGGAGGAAAGATTAGCTGGTAAGTTTTATAAGTTATGAGCAACATCCTGAAAGCGTCACGTGTTATTTGAACGATGAGTATATTGAAAGAGAAATTCAATAGGTCAAGAGTAATCTCATTAGCAGCCGAAATATGTTATAATCAGGGAAAAAACATATAACTAAATTAGACAATAACAACCCCGTTTTAGAACTCGTAGTTATATCAGATTAAAGATTAAGAACATATGATAATAGGAGGTATATAATGTCTTTAAAAATTGAGTAAACTCGTTCACCGAATTAGTGTATTAGTGATGTGTGCAAAAGGTAATGTAATATTTTATGAAACTATACACGTAACTACATTTTTAAGAGCAACAAATTAGCCATGTGATTGTTATGCATAAGTATGCCCATATGAAATCGCTCGAAGTATATCAATCTGAAGTGTATTCCACTCAAAAAAAGTGGAAAAACTGGCTGTTACCTGGGTAAAGATAAGTTTCCAGTTGAAACGCATGCATATTAGTAAATAGTTGCGCATTTAATTACTATATGTACAGTAGAGAAACTGTTGCAAATTGAAACAAGCGCAGAATTGTAAGTTTTAGTACAAGTTTTCGCAGTTGTAAGTCCAAAAGTAACTGCTACCAAAAATTGAGGCCTTATCAAAAATAGTGGCCAGCTAGTTGCAGATAGTTACAGACGTTCTTTTAGGAAGCTGAAAAACACAAAGAGTTGATTGAAGTTAGTTTTGGTGAAGAGACGCTGATTGAAATAAAATAATTGGCTAATAACCGAAATATACGGTTTGATAAATAAAGGCTAAAAAAAATTTGAAATACAAGCTGCTAACTTTGTACAACATATATATACACACTCGAGTGTAAATAAAATAAAACGTAAAATAGAAATGAATCAAAAAAAATTTGTAAGTTTACCTAGATGCCTATTTACATTGGTGGTAAATGTTGCATTTACTACTCCATAGATAGTGATAGCGGGGCCTTATTACTGCTGGTAGATGGTTCTATATTTGAAAAATCCATAATATAGTAATTGTAAATTCCAAATATAAAATAATAATACCAAATATGTAAAAATAATTATGCAAGAATAAATGTAATACCTACCAGCAATGTAGGAAGTGCTCGAACCGAGTTCTGTAGAACTTATTTGTGTAGAGGCCTCTGCTGAGTCCGCTAAAGATAGCACATTGTACTGATAAGTTATACCCAGATGCGTAGTGAATTCTTTCCTTTTTAGTTGAACAAGGAACCAACGATTGGTTAATCGCGTATTTATGTTGTCGCAATTAAATGATTCATCCTACATGGGGAAAAAAATTTGTGTGCCCTAAAAAGTTATTTGATATATTTATTTAATAGAATAAGGCCTAGGTATATAAGAATAAGAAATGGATATATAATAATAAAAAATAAATATATAACAGTAAGAAAAACCGAACCTGTTCCTCATTCATAAGCTCTATTGCGGATAAAGAAAGAATTTTCTCAGCTTGCTCTCCAAACATTGTGGCGTTTAATTCCAACGTGTTATCAGAGAAGGTAATTGTAAATCGAGTTCTGGAAATTTGTAGGATATTCAAAATTGGAAAAACTGAATTGGGAACTTCAAAACTTATTGAAGCATTTAAATGGCAAAGAAGAATGACCTTGGTTCTGCAATGGCTTCCTTGTGACAGAAGTTACACGGAAAGTGCCATCCATACTGTGCACTTGTACGACGGAAACATTTATTGCAGCTCATATACCAAAAGCTTTGTTTGTAATCAGAAATTCTCGCTGTAGCTTTGATCCACAATTTTTCATTCTGTTAACAAGTTGAAATCATTTATATCTAACATGAGCACTGTTATTCGAAAATATATTGATACAATTATATAGCAACAATAAAATTGAAATTTGATAAATGTAAAATGCACTAAAGTAATTTTTATACGGTTAAAAAATAATCTATATAATTTTGCAAATGAGCGGATAACCTACCATATTTGCAGTAATGACATCTGCAGTAGATGAGTAAGTGTCATGTGGAATAGCGGGTGGTGGAGCGGATTTTTTTAGATATTCTTTTTGTTTGAAAACCTCGGATAGAAATTCTTCATTTCTTGATCTCCTAATATTGAATTTAAAAAAAAAGAAATAATTTGTAAATATGGGCAAAAAATAATTAAAAAAGAGTACGAGAAGTAAAAACTCATATACCAATCTCTAAGATATTGCGTCTGTGGATATGGTGGATTAACAGTTATGCTCGAAGAACCTCTAGCAACGAGCGACATCCCTGAAATATCATATTAGTTAAATTTAGGGGAAAATATATATATATATATAAATACAGCTGAAATGGAATAGTTAAAGGAAAAAAATTTAACAATACAGGGGAAAATGAACCATTGTAGTCGGAGATGTTAATTCGGGTCACTGCAACTATTGGCATTCTCTCTTTTGCATCAATAACATCTTGTCCCTCGCTAATAACGGTTTCATTCCAAAGTGTTAGCATTACAGGTAATTGTCTGCAAATTTGATGTGACAATTATAAACACTCATTTATAGAAAGACTAAAAAGATCATGTGTTTATGTTTGAGCAAACTCACTCGTCGTTAATGAGACATAATTCAAGCACTGTAGAACTGCCGATTTTAGTAGTTAGTGACCTTGGTTGAAACTTCTCAACAACAATAGCTATAATGTCTGCAATATAACAAAATTTAAAAACTTGCCTCGAAATGTAAAATACGTTGTAAATATTATACAAAACTTACCAACAAAAGTTTTAGAATTTATCAGAGATGGGAAATCTGCAAATCTAGTGAAGTCTGGAAATCCCAGTTCTTTTGGAAGTGCATTAGCAGTGTCGCGGCGAATCACAGTAGTTTTATTTATTGTCCACTGATATTGGTGGGGAACTATCTGATATTTTGGATCTATGCGTGTTACCCTAGCATTAGATATATAATACGTTTCTAACAGCTGCAGTATGGCTCCCATCACTATTATATCAGAACCAAAAACGATGGCCTGCACTTTAGTTCCCTAGAAAAAGAAATAAAGTGGTACAAACTAAGCATGCATATAATGTACCAAAAAAATGTAACGGATGTTGTCTTTTTCTATGTTTATTTTGGCTGCTAGGAAATTAAATTTTTTGTGGCTAAAGTATAATTGGTAACATAGCAAACTTTAAATTTTCGGTCTGTAATTTGAGATGGTTTGGGGAGTGCTATTACTATTATAAGATTGAGTCTGTTGGTATCCACAATAGCAAGCTGATAGTTATGTATAAAAAGAATCTATTGTACAGTTAAACTTACATCTTTATCAATTAGTAGAAATCTTTGATATGCGGTTGTTTTTGGGGCTGAGATTGTCGCGGTTGTAACTTTTGTACTACAAGTACTTTAGCAGTCCAAGAATGAACTGCTGGTGTGATATCAGAAACTGGCATAATTCGATGCATATTTCTGTATACTGCATTTAAAAAAGAAAAGATATAAACGAAAAATAATATTGTTATGAAGACATAAAACAGTGATAATATATTTAATATAAGATGGACAAAACAGTATAAAGATAAACTAAGTGGGCAAAAATTTACGAATATTTTGAATATAATAACGTAGGCGTGAAACACAAATTGTTAACGAGTCAAATGCAGACTAAATAAGTAAAACGCAGTAATATGATGCATTCATTTCAACATAAAGCATAGTAAAATGAGTACATATAATAAAAACGTAATACAAACTGAACAGTAATTTGCATCAGCAGTATAAACCGAAAAATCTACGAAAGTTGTTAGAGATATTAAAACTGAAGGTATTATTAAACATGGCAAAAATATTGTCAAAATAGGTGTAATAATAATAGCTGAATTAATAATATTTAATGCGGCAGAAAGTATACCGTTGTAGCAGTAGTAAGTGTTATAAAATCAGGCTGGTGTTCCAAAAACTGAAACAACGAGGAAAAAATTTATTGTTGTTCTGCTAAGTTTAAGATCTCTCTGTAAACAACATTTCTAGTAATAGTAGTTGTGCTGTCTTCAACAGTTGCAGGATGTATAAGAACTTTAACTGATTTCGCAGTTTTAGCTCGAGAAAGAGCTACATATAACTGACCATGACTAAAAACTGGTTCTCGTAAATATATGCCTAGAAAATCAAGAGTCTGTCCCTGAGCTTTGTTAATAGTCATTGCGAAACATAGTTTAACTGGAAATTGAGTTCGTGTAAATGGAATTGGACATTTTTGTATATCTGACGATTCTAAAGGTATTCTAGGTATAAATACTTCTTTTCCTGCGAAGTGGCCCGTTGCAATTTGAGCACGTATAACTTTTTGACTTAAACCGAGACAAATTAACCGAGTTCCATTACAGAGGCCTTCTATTGGATTGATATTTCTTAGTAGCATCACTGGGCATTGTAGTTTGAGAGTTAATATATGAGGTGGTAATCCGCCCGTTTTAATAGAGTTTAAAAAATCTTCATATTGTCCTTGAAGCGATGGGTCACGCGTTTTATCAATACTTCTAAAATGGAAAGCATTACCCGGAAACATATTTATTACTTTTTCGTTGATTTCATCAACATACTCATTTTTGGGTGATATAATTGATCGGTTTATAACTAAAAAAGGGTTTGTGAAAAAATACTCAAGATGTGGAAAGATTTCGTGAATGAATTTATCTATTGATGATTCATCAGCATTAACAAAAGGGAAAATCATACTTTCCGGAATCTGGATTTTGTCTTCCAAAATACATGGTTCGGTACCATTGCCAACTCTAAGCAAGAAAGACGTAAAAGCTGGATCTTCTTTAGCACGCACGTTTGTTTTTAAATATAGTTTTTCAATGCAACGTGTCAATGAAGAACTTGCAAAACTGGCATCAATAATGTCCTCCTTTTTTCCTCGTAAGACAACAGGTGCAATTTGTCTGTAGTCACCACCCAAAACAATTACCTTATCACCAAAAGGAACATCAGAGTCAGTCAAATCCTTCAAAATATCATCTAATGCCTCAATAATGTGGCGTCTAGCCATTGATATTTCATCCCATATTATTAACTTAGCATTCAATAACAACTTTGCTAATGTTGTCTGTTTACTAATTCTGCATTTAGTTTTTCCATCAACGTTTATTGGGATCTTAAAGCGTGAATGTGTTGTTCGACCGCCAGGAAGGAGTGATGCTGCTACTCCCGAACTTGCTACAGCTAATGCAATATGTCCTTTTGATCTAACATCAGCTAGTAAGGCACGATATAAAAAAGTTTTACCACTACCACCAGGGCCGTCTATAAAAAAAACACCGCCAGCATTTGAATATATTTTTTTGGTTATTCTGATGAAGGCATATTTTTGATCTACATTTAGCTGTTCTATTGAAAGTAAATCCTCCTCTGGTATTTCAATATTTTTTTCATAATTATATTCTCTAGTATATTTATCCGATTCAAAAGAGTCTCGAGGTAAACAAGTTAGGTTGAACTCTTTTAATGATCTACCAAGGTTTTCCAAAAATATATTAATTTCTTTAAGTGTTTGCAACTCTGCTTCATAATCTGAAAATGTATCCATCTTACGGTAATCACGGTAATCATCTGACATGTAGAATTTAAATTGTTGCCACAAATTTGCCGGATCAGATGGAGAGCAATACACTAATATAGTAGAGAAGAGTCTTCTAAGAGTATAAGGCATTTGATATTGAGATGCTTCCTCAAGGCACTGAACCAAGGAATCATCAGAATCCAATAATCCTAAACACGCAGCTGCATCTCTAAATGTATTATGACAAACGCCATCAACATTTTTTAGAAATTCAAATGAGGTTGGACTTTTAATGTTTTGTAAAAGAACTCTTAGATAATACCGCTCACCTTCTATAGGATTAGCACTAACAATCCTTCCAATTACAGTACCTCGTTTTCGCGCAGTCCACATTTTATCTTTTGCACTCCACACAAAATATTGAGGAAAATCTCTATACAATAAAGCTAGATGTTTGGCATTTTCATTTTGTGCATTCATCGAGAAAAATTCTGTTAGCATTGTCTTCGAAGACATTGGATTACTAACAACGTTTTCCAATTTTTGCGTACTTTTGAACGAAATATATTGGTAATTAGGTATATGCAATTGTAAGCTAATAACTGCAGGGTGTATTTCGGTTAAAGTAAAACCAAAAAGTCTCCACGCTGATTCAGGAGCTGCTATCCATCTAGCAATCTGAAATTGTTTAATTTCATCAAAACCAACAGTTTTAGTATCCTCAGTAATGTTGAACGACACTCGATCATGTCCCTTATAAATATATTTATATAAATATTTAACTAATTTTATATCTGAACAAATTTCTATATTAATATGACAGTCAAATTTCGCTACTAAATATGGAGAATACGGTATAACCCAACGATTATCAAGGATTTTTTTCCTAACCAAAACAGTTGTGCCATCTTGGCGTCTTCTATAGGTAGGATATGAGTTTTTTCCATGAGAAGTACTTTCACAGAAGTCTTTAGGGTAACGATTTTTGCATTTCCCATCTCTCATACATACATTATTGGCATTTAGTTCACCACAAGGACCATGCATCATATGCCTAGTAACTAACTGATAAAGATAAGGAAATTCGCTTTGATTAGGCAACTCAGCGCTTATATATCTGTCGTATACGTCAGAAGACCTGATTTTATATCTATTTTTCATTATTAAGAGCCAATGCACGTGAGGCAAACCTCTTTTCTGAAATTCAATAACATACGTATAAGCCTCAACCTCACCAAAAAATTTTTATTTATCAATTCATCTTTTAATTCCTCAAGTTTCGCTTTGAAAACTCGAACTAATAGATCAGGACGATCTTGAGGTAACTCATGTTCCATTTTTTTTTCTGTAATTTCAAGCCAATTAGGATTACATGTCATTGTTAGAAAAATGTCAGGTTTTCCATACTTTTGAACTAAGCACATTGCATCTATATACCTTTTTTGCATATCTCTAGGCCCCCCTATAAATGATGTTGGGAGGAGAATACGCTGCCCAATCTTGTTAGCGTCATTTTCACCATGGATTCCTAGACTGTCAACTATACTCTGAAGAGATTCAATTCTAGCATTCTTTTGTCGTTGTTCATTACGGAAGTAGTCAAGTCGCTGTGTTTCTACTTTTATATACATATCATTCAGGTATTGTTGCAGCAATCTACCAGTATGTAGTAATATAGATTTATCATTCTCACGCATTTGAAGTTTGTAACAGTAATATTCCCGAGCAGATACTGAGGCTCTTTTGGCCAAGCATTTTTCTACAACAACAGATATAATATAGCTAATTGTTATATTTGAATCACCAAAAAAAAAAAAAATTTGTGAAATGACAAGAAAGAAAAACTATATAGTTGAAGCACCTTTTGCCTCCGCATGCAACAGTTGAACTCCTGAGGCTGCATGTGAAGGATGCATGGAATGTTCACCCTCACAATATTCTGTTATTTCTTTATTTCTGACGCATTTAATACGGTGGAATTTCTTTTCCTTTTAATACCCACATGCCACCCAGGTTCTCCTCGAGGGAATAAAATAATGTACTGCAACGGATCATAACAACCATAATAATATTCTACACGTTGACTATGCCCAGAGTTTGTATGAACTTGAATATCGCGAGGCTGAGATTGAGCAGCATTATCTGAATCTTTCCATATTGCTGCAATCTGATCCACCGTTGGGAGATTATAGGTGTTTTCATTTAATCCAGGGTTTGCTCTGAGAATAATCTTATACTCATTTAAATTAGAATATTCACGGAGGTTACGAAAAAAGGCTGAATATGGATTGACCTTTAGAAGTTTAAGTAGCATCAAAATTACCTCTTCATTGAGTTTATCCGAAGTAGCTAATCGATTACATACCTCATTTTCAGTGTCATAGAAATATAGCTGTAAATTTTTTCCCTTTCCTTCAATCGGAATTAGGTCATTCATAAAGTGGTAGACCATTCCCTGGACTTTGAAGGTATAGACATTCTGGCTATTTCGACAGAGATCTTTATCGTACGTAACGCCAAAAGAAGTAAACACAAAAGTATTATTATAAGTACGAATATTTGCTCTAAAGTGTATTGAGAGCTGAGAAGAACCAAAAACTAAAGTGCGAAGTTCTTCAGGCACGTCTGTTAGTGAAAGAGATACCTGACCACTCGAACAACAAAAACCCGGTGGTTCATGATAAAACCTAAGTGCATTGCAGTGGTTGCAAGAAGGTGTCTGTGGTAAATACCAAGGCTGCGTTCCAATTTCAGCTAAACGGGAAAAACCAAGCAAGTTTGACTGTTTTAGTGAAGTTCTTCGACCATATACCACCTCACGTTGTGCATTACTGTTGACCCTTTTTTCCTGACACAATTTATTGTAGCGTTCCCTTTTTTTTTCATTATACCTAGTTCGCTTAATTTCCTTGTCAGTTGAAAGCGCACAGGTGGGCGCATCTCCATATGTCGAATTGTCCATAAGTTAATAGTTTATATAAATCGAAATTGTAAACGCTAAAACGCAAAATCACACGAGAAGAACTAAATTAAAAGCACGAAGTAACACAAAATATAAGAAATGCAGAACAAAGACATAAACAGAACTTCGCAAATGAAACCGAAATATATAATCAAAAGGCAATGCAAATGTTAATAAGCCATCTTAAAGTGCATTAAGAGCCCAAATACACGCAAAAAAAAAAGAATAAAGTCACCTGATATTGTTGTGAACCTGGAGTTATGTTGAAGGCAGAGTGGAATTGTACGGTAATTTGCAACCTGTAAAATTGACAGTATACACAATCAGTCTACTGGCGTCGCACAACTGAGGAAAATCAAAATTTAAAAAATAACTCAAAAACCGAAGTAACCCAAAACAAATGTACCTGACGTTGGTATGTCGAAGCTTTTATGTTGGGAACGATAAAGCCAAACAGAACATGTAGATATAATCTGCGAAACAAACAACAAAATAATTAACCAACACCTTAACGTTAAGACTAAATATCCAGGGTAACCTAATGCTCAAAATTCAGAACGCAATAAGCACTCCCCAATCAAAAGAAAAATGGATGTATGGTCGATTTTCAGTATCCTTGGGACCTAATTTAGACCTAATGGCCGGGGAACTTAAAAGAGAACTTTAGCTGATGAAAAGGACGTGAATACAGATTCAAGTAATACAACAACTGAATTCGATGTTAATGATACTGCTAGTAGCTCGGTTTGGACTAACCACATAACTCAACCCAAAATAAACTGCCTGTGTAGACAACACAAGTCCACCGAATGAAAAAATTTATTCTTAGTAGTCAACAACTCCGGAAAGCGCCTGCCTACTTTTAGTTCTACCATTAAGAGAATGATCAGAAGCCTTAGTCCCAAGTTTACAGCATATATCGGCTTGATCAACAGGAATCAAAACCTCGACTCACTTCACTACCTTTAGGAAAAAAATTTCAACCAGAAGAATATTTAGACTGAACAGAAGCAACCATATCTTATTCAATGGTGATAAAATTGAAACGCCCCAAAAAAATTAGGGAATCGACGATTTGATGGAAAAACAACTGGCTGAGAACTAAGAGAACCATATAAAATTGGCGTCAAGAGCAGAAAATAAAGAAAATCGCACCTCCTCTGATTGAAGCCCTAAATTTTTGGCTGGATGCAATGCTATTCGAAACCTCGCCAAAGAGACTATACATATGATGAAGAAAACACCTAGAGGTAGCATCGGGAGGCTGGCAGATGGGAAAACTGACACGAATTGGATGCATGCGGCGGAATCGACAGATGGGCCTGTAAGAGAAGAGAGCCGAAATGAAAGAACGATGTCGCTTTATTATATGAGAGAGAGAGGGGAAAAGAAAAGGTCGTTTCATGGGAAAGAAAGGGTGCGAATCCAAACGACGTCGTTTTGGAAGAGTGCAATTAAAAAAAAAAAAAAAAAAAGACAGAAAATAAGGGTTGCGATCTGGTGCATCGCGCAACCGGGCGAAGAGGTGCCTGCAGTCACTCTTATATATAAGTAGTAATAGTAATAATAATTAACAACTCTCAATTTTCCAAGATATCTCTTTTGCCCATTTTGGTAAACAACATAAAAAGATAAGTCATGCCTTTATTAAGAATCGTTCCAAATATTAATATTGCCTTCATTATTGTTCATGCATTAATTTGTATCATACTAACCAACCAATGACAATAGGTAAAAAAAAAATCAAATTTTTAACGGAAATAAAAATGAAACTCTAATGATATACATAACTTATAGTGGTTTTGTTCAAGATGAATCTAGCTATATATTCAACTATATATTAAGGGGTAGGTGGTCCTTTGCAACCATGAAATATCCCCATATTCTTCAGCTTTTTATTTTTTGGACCGTCATTCTTTTTTGTTTTAATTAAACACAGTAATTTTATTTTCTACTTAAATCATTATTATAAAATGAAGAAAGACTATGTATATCTGACCAATTGAACTGATAAAATTGAAAGATGGTTTGGGTGGGTTTAACAAGTTTTGCATAAAACCTTGACTCCGTGTGATTCAATGGTTCGACTGTCGAATTGTTCAGACTGATATTATATCTCGAAAATCATTTGATTCGAACAAACATGTAAATTAAAGGCTAAATAATATTTTTCTCACTTTCTTTCCTTATTTTTTTCATGTCTATAGTGCTAATTATCAATATATATAAATAAATAAAGTGGGGGCACATTGAAAATAGTTAAAATATAAAATATGTATTTTTTATATATATTTAAATTCATAATATGTTTTTCTATTTTTATTATTATTTATTATATAATTATGATGTTATTAATTTATTTGTAATTAACTTGATGGTTAGAATAATTAACCTCACAGTTAAACGAGTGACCTAATAAATTTTTTCGATTTACTGTGCGAGTTGAATTTCAAGACATGGATATATATACTCTCTAATCCTAACTATCAATACAATTGATATTACACGCTTATGCAAAGAATATATATATTTTGATCCTTTTAACTGCTACCAAATATATATATATATATATATTGAGTTTATTGGATAAGAATCTTATGGGACTCCACAAACAAAATAGTTGTACGTACAAAGAAATTAATAAAACCAAACCAATTCAGTTTTAATCTTAATGTAAATAAGGACACGGAAAAGCCACGCAAAAAAGTGAATGAATAATTCAAAGATGGCAGTTCAATTACAAAAGGCTTATTATAAGAGCTAGAGAGAAGGCGCATATTAGTCAAAACGCGCATGCATTAGTCATTTAGTTACAACTTACTTGATTGCATTTCGTGTACTGAAAAATAAATCAATCACATATAAGTAGTAATTTCCAGGTGCAACTCTGTGTATATTATATGAGAAACTTTCATGAAGTTACGTTGCTTCTTTTTCTTCCCTAAACTTTCAAATACATTTTTAGTTTTAAGTATCATGAGATCATTATGTACGTAAGTTTGTGGAAGTTAGTTTCTTACCCCTCCCATGAATTTCTCATCAATTATCGATCCCTACCCTCTTGGTGGTATTTGGGCTTTCTTCTCTCAACCACGGCCCATTAACAAGCCAATTCATAATATTTATTATAATTTATAAAACAATTAGATACTCTTATACGTTAGTTGCATTGATTTAATGTCTCACAAGGATTACGTCAATAACAAACTTTATGTAAGTATTAATTCCAATGTTTACTAATTAAGCAAGACTATATATATATATATATATATGCCAGTTCTATGGCAGGTCGTGTGAATGAAAGATAGTAATATAGGAGTTTGTCTCTTACTATAAAATATATATTTATTGTCTAATCTAACTATATTATCCTTTATTTTAATTAAAGAATGTACAGTTAATTAATTTATACGATATAACTGCAATCACATTTAAATTCTTATCCTATATTGAATCATCCAGTATGTATTCGTCATTTAAACCATATATTTGCATTAGAGTTGAGAAGATAATATTTACAATTGAAAATTACTCTTACGGTGCGTTTGGATCGATGGATTTGAATTTGAGAAGTAGATTTGGAGGAAGGATTTCAAATGACACCTAAAATACTGTCATTTGAAATCCACCGTAGTTGTGGAGAAAAGAGCTCAAAATGAATGGCAAGGGATTTGAAATCCATCTTCGTCGATAAATTTGAAATTCATAGATCTCAAATTCTTCCATCCAAAACACCCTTAGTTATTTCCAAAATGTTTACTACAGATGGAGTGATTGAAGTAAAGTAAACAAATGTCACACTCTGTGAGAGCTGAGTGGGATATGAATCAAAACTAGACATGGATATGTCTTAATCTTAAGAATTAACGGGCCTAAGAAAATGACATTAAACAATAAATTTCTTGTGTTTGACTTGTCATTTGGAAGATTCGTAACTTTTGACTTTTTGCATTTGACCTTGGACACATGAAATTATGAAATTAATTACTGATGTATGATTTGAACACCAAAAAAAAAAAAGGGAAAAAGTTGCAACGTTGAGTGTCAACTCAACTAATCTAAAATGTTTACTATATATGTTGTCTAGATTCAAATTACTGCCATTAAATTTTTTTAAGTAATTTAGCTTGACTATGAATCCTCTTGATATTACGATCCCATTAGATTATTTTTTATCCAAAATCTAAATGATGCTTGAGGCATCAGAAATGTCAAAATCCCATATGAATTATAAGATTTGGATGTTAAATTTTTGTTTTTTCGTAAGAAAGAAGCCAAGTGAATGCTATCAATTCATAATACCATGCAAGACTTTGAGGTACTTATGTTCACCTAATCCTGAGTATTAAAAAATAATTAAAATCTCTCTACTTATCTTCTCATGATATATATTTTTTTAAATTGATTCTTTTTTCTCAATTTTTATCAACTAAACTTGTTTAATTATCACGTTCAAGAAGTTATTAATAACTGTTTAAAGTTGAATATAACTTAATAATTCGAAATAGCCAGGTTGTTCAAATAGCATTTTAGTGCTCCATATCTATATATAGTATAGTACAGCATATTTTATATACATAAATACAGGAATATAATAATTCTATTTTTATTCAAAAGTCAGAAAGTGGGGTCTATAGAAATCTAATAAAATAATGAGATGATGTAACACCTAACAAGAAGTTGGATAAAATCTAAAGAAAAGGCTTTAATAATAGGAGAACGTGTCTTTCCACAGAATCTCCTACTTTGTCGTTTTGCCATATATGTTTGCGTCAGCTGTTGTATATATACTCACCACCAAATCCAATGTCAAATTATTCCTTTTATACTAATTATTATTGTAGTAGTCTCGCTGAATTTGATTTCTTTTCAAATTTTCCTTTTAAATATGTACAATATTTTTTTAACTCTATTTTGAGTGAATCATATAATATTTAGATTTATTTTTATAGCTGGAAATAAAACATAAATTTAGATATCTAATTATTAGCGGTTAAGTTTGATATAATTTACTATTTCATTTCTTTGGATCAAGTCATAATAACTCATAAATAAGTGAATACTAACTTGAGTTAGATTTTTATGTGGTTATTAAGAATGTATGACACACATATATTCTTAAAATAGGACCCGTGCAACATCATATTTGTATCGAATATGATACATTATGGATATCACATGGATTGTTTGGCATACCCTGAAATTAAACTAAAAAGGAAATTCGGATATCGTACTCAATATTTTTTAATGGCATATTCGAAATGGCGTTTTAGATTACCTAATTTTAATATTACATAAGTTATTAAAAAATTATAATAACTTTAATTATATGTAAAAAAAAACTAAATTACTAAAATAATTTTAAAGAAGTAAATAACCATTTAATTTCACTTTTCTCTTATTTCTCTAATACGCGTTGATATCAATCAAATAATATTCCTATAGTATATGCATTCGTAGTATTATATTATCTGTGCATTATAATCAAGATTTGAGATGGATGAGTGAGAGAAAGTACAATATATATTTTTGGATAAATATGATAGTATATACCAAACACAATATTCCATTATATCCTTTTTTATACCAAACATAAGATCTTTACTTTACTTTACTATGATTTAGACACGTGCATAGGATTTTAGTTTAAAATGATTAAATGGAAAAGTCAATATGATTAAATTATTACTAAGGCTAAGAAATTCCACAGTGTGTACCTTTTGTACAACTTCAAACAATTAATTTATACAAATTATTAGTTACAAAGTTAATGAAAATTCTTTCAAATTATCATAATTAGATTTTTACTTGGTAGATTATAAAAGAAAATTATATGAGTAATTGAGATCCATTAATTGGGATTTTTTCCAAAAATATATTATTGTATTTCTTTGTTAATCCATTCTTTAATTTTAGTTCAACAAATATAAATACTAGTCAAACATGGATTATAGAATATTACATGTGTCAACCATCTATGCGGTGGAGTAGAAGATGAAATAGTTTTTTGGAGTAGAAAATCTCAATCCATTCCGTTCACCTAATAATTAATGATTTCTAAATTTATGGAGAGACGAGGATTTACATACTTCACCTATATTCCTATGTATCGGCATGGCATGGCATGGCTTCGTCCCGAACCGACCCTAAAACACAAAATCTTTTAATTCCTTTGATCTTGTTTATCTTTTCATCATCCTCTTTCTTTCATTACTATTTCTTCAACATGTATCAAAATGGAAAAAATGGTGGATCCAATACATCTAGCCCGAACCAGAAACAACTTTGGATTTCACAGAATTAATTCCAGGTATATATCCAAATTCACATCAACTCAGCAATTCAGACTTATAAGATCTGGACTTGTAGATTCGTACGTATTATTACAAAATCTTAATTAAGCCAGGCCAGGCCGAAGGGAAGTCATGAAAATAAAAATACGTTTATTCGCTTACAGTACATGAAATCAAGAACAAATAGAACATGAACTTAATAAAATAAGCATAGAGACAAGAGTACTACAACCATAGAGCTGAAAGACACGTAGAATAGAAAATATATATCATTTTTGAGCAAATAAGTCGAGCCGCTGTGGCGTTCTGGTGTTGGCTGCAGGGGTTCCAGATGATTCCTTGTGGGCGATGATGGAGTAGTACTCGTGGCCGTGGGTGGTGGTTTTAGTAGTAGTAGAAGACGTTAATGATTGTTGGGCAAAAAGTGAATCTGTCTGGGGTTTGTTGTTTGAACTGTTATGACCCGGATTTGAGGTATAGGGTGAAGCATCTCCTGAACCATATATTTCTGCAGATCTTCTTGACGCGGCCATTGTTGGAATAAGATAGAAAGGCTGCTTGATGAGATTGTGTGAGATCAAACTCGTACTATTTATAGACCTCCTTATTTTAACCATTAATGTTTTTTTTTTATGAGTTATCAATAGTCAAAGTGAATGTCGTAAGCAGTAGTAATAGGAAATTAAAGGTGGGAAGAAAGTTGGCAAATTAATCAAACAGACACTTGTGTTGTGTGTGGAGAAGAAAAAATGGGGTGGGGTCCAACAAATCAGGTGACCCCATTTTCTTTCCTCTTTCACATTCGTTCCAATTCCAAATCCCAAGGTTTTAAAAAAGGGGAATAAAATCCCAAACTCACTACTGCCTACGTGTATTGGAGAACACCTTGGGCCCACATGACTAGCCTTTTCTTTTCTTTTTTTTTTTTTTTTTTAATTTTTTCAATTTAATGCTGTCAAAATTTCTGTTTTTAATGCCCTAACCTAATCATATTTCTCATTTATAAGGAACACATAATGTGTCAACATAACACTACTTTCTACATTTAATTAGCTAGTTTCAAACTGCTTACTAGGATACTCACCTCACCTCACCTGGCCCTGGGAGGAATTTAATGTTAATTTGTAGCTAGCTAGTATTAGTACTAGAACTGGTATAATTAATGAGATCTTTATGAGATTCATAGAATAAGTTTATCATTAATCTTATGTTTAGATCTTGTTACATGTGGACAACTGAAAGAAAACTTTAGAGGATGTAAGCAATCTATTATCATTAAATATCCACTACAAAACAAAAAGGTATATATATAAACATTTCTCATGTCATGTGCATTTTGAACATTGAATCATTATCTAGGAACCTTGTGGGCCAAATTAATTATAGTAATTGCAGTATTTGACATTTAGTAACTTATGAATTGTAGTATTATTATCACTTTTACATTTATTGATGTTTTTTCTTAGTGAGTAACAAAATTGTCACAAAGGTTTAGTATAACTACTTGTCACTATACAGACTTTATTGTTCCTATTAAGTTAGCTAATTGAAGATGCTAAAATGATGACTTTTACATCTGGTTCTTATATGTTGATTCAAAGGATTTGAAGTTGAAGCACATATGTGGACAAAAAGGAAAAAGATAAACACATGATGATGTATAGTCGGTGAAAATATATCATGTGAAGGCAAGTGCCATGATTTTAATTGATTTTATATTTAATTGATTACAAAATCATGACAACTTTCTTATAACTATTAATTATACATCCCAAGCCCATGTGGGCAACTAATCTAAAGGAGCTGGGTTTGAGCCCAAAAGTGTTATCGATTGTTTGAGCCCACAAAACCAGGATCATGCTGCTGCACAAGAATTTCAGCAGACTTCCAATCACTTTTTACTATATATTAATTGTTATATAATTTACGTTATTTATATGTTAGAAACCAAAAGATTTCATATAAATTATCACTCACCCAAAAAAAGAAGTGGATGAAAATACTTTTAGTTTAGTAGAATGCTAGTTGATTGGGCTCTTTGTTTTGAAGACCAAATTAAATTGGGTCAATTACCGTCCTGGCTTGTTGGGCTTTAAAACCCAACCCAGATTCTAACACCATTCTCAATTTAGTAAATCGAATTAGGCCTAATTAGTTAACATTTAGGCTATGTTTGTTTATGTTTTTGAAATCCAATTTTCAGATTTCAAATCACAAAATCTTAAATATACTTAACACACCAAATTTTCATCTCAATTTACTTTTTTCAACTCTACTTTTTCAATCTCCAATACTAACTACCTATCAATCAACACATCAATCATTTTACACACTCATCAATTACAATTAATATATACATCATTAATTTTTATATTTATCTTTTATATTTTTACTTTCAATATATAATTAATTAAATTAATTAATAAAATAAATATAATAAAATTAATAATTAAAAAAATTTATTTTACACATTAATCAATTACAATCAATATATTCATCATTAATTTTTATATTTTATTTTTCATACTTTTACTTTCAATATATAAAAAATTAAATTAATTAATAAAATAAAATTAATAAATAAAAATATATGACAAAATCCACAATATGTATTATTATCCACATTCATCCACCCACTAGGCCACTACCCACCCACTTTTCAAAATGATCCCTCCACCTCATCCCACCATGTCCGCCACCTTCTTTCACCTCCACTTCATCCTACCCATGATAATATAGTGTATATAAGTGAAGTACATATGGAGTAGCTCTTCTTACTAGCAATGCAAAAAAAAAAATAAGTTGCAATATCAAATAAGGGAAGTACATACGGAGTAGCTCTTCTTACTATCTAAGGTGATTGTGTAATTTTGTTATTATTTTTTTATTTAATTATAATTCCTGATTCCTTTTTTTATTTAATTATAGGTAAATTGTTGATATTGTTTGCATTATATAATTAATTTGGTATTTGTTTTTTCATAACAATAATATTTCTTACAAAATCATATTTCTTTATACTCCACGAATATTAATGGTACTTAATAGTCGTGATGTTGATGATGTTCAGTTATTTTGAAATTTTATGTTTGCTCGTTGTATTTAATTGTATTTATCATTATGTATTTCTCATTTGTATAAATAATTTTTCGATTGTGATATTATTTTAATAGTAACATAAGACACAAATGGCATACCGTGGCAATAATGGAGAAAATAGCAATTCCAATAATTATGAAAATGATGAATACTATGATGAGGAGGTTGTTATGGATGAAGAGGTTAATACTGATGAATCTAATGATGAAATTGAACATGTTGTTATCAATGAAATTTTACGACCTGCTCCAATACCACAATATACATCTCGACTTACGGGAGCAGATTGGATCGGTGAATTGCTTAATGGGCACCCGAAAAGGCTTTATAACATGCTTCGGATGAGGAAGGAGGTATTTATTGCACTATGTGACATTATCATAAGTCGAGGACTGATACGAGAATCACAACAGAGTCGTGTATCTATAAAGGAGTCTGTGATTATATTCTTACAAACAGTCGGGCTACACAGGAGGCAACGCGATAGTTGTGAACGATTTCAGCATTCTTCGCAAACAATTAATAAACATATTCGTAAAGTATTGGACGCATTGGTTGCATTGGCTCCAGATATCATAACCCCGCCTAATTTCCATCATGTCCCGGGTAGAATTATGCACAATCGTGAATTCTATCCATACTTTAAGGTAATTATACTTTAAGGATACAATCAATTATGTTACACTGCACTAATAAAATTAAAATTATTAAAATAAATTTTAAAACCTAAGGATTGTGTTGGGGCTATTGACGGAACACTCATTGAGGCATGGGTACCAGAAAATATGCAAACTGCATACCGCTCTCGCAAAGGCACAACTAGCCAAAATGTACTAGCAATATGCGATTTCGATATGATGTTTACATATGTGTATGCGGGTTGGGAAGGGAGTGCGAATGACGCACGAGTATTGAGTAATGCTGTTGCTAATGATCCGAATTTTCCTATCCCGCCCCTTGGTACGTCAAACCATTAATGAAAATCAATGAGATTTTTTACCTCCCACGGTGAAACAAGTTGTTTCAATTGTAATATAATATTTCGAGTTTGCAGGGAAGTACTATTTGGTCGATTCCGGATATCCCAACTTCGGACCATTCCTTGCTCCTTTTAGAGGTCAAAGATACCATCTCCCAGAGTTTCAGGGTCGTTCAGCTCCTCGTGGGCCCCAAGAGTTGTATAATCATCGACATTCAAAGTTGCGTAATGTGATCGAACGAACTTTTGGGATATTAAAAAAAAGATTCCCGATACTGAGGTGTGGTATGCCAAGTTACATATTACATCGTCAAACTAAACTAGTTATCGCTTGTTGTGTATTACACAATTTTATTCGAAGGCATGATGCAAGTGATGAAATTTTTAACATGGCTGATAGTGAATTAGAGGAGGAAATGGTCAATCAACGTCGACCAATTCAACCAACTGCACAAGATCTTACTGCTCAAACGCTTTTCAGAGAACAATTAATGATGATGATGTGGAACAATCGTTGATGAAAAACTATAATGTGATGCTCAAATAAAAATATTTGAAGTAATTTTTATATGTCTAAACTAGTATATTAGAATCCATTTTCATTTGCACGTGTATGTTATATAGGTTAATAAAAACTACTTCAATTTATTATTTTCTTTGATATATCCACATAATTTTTCCAACGTTTTCTAATTAAGACATTAAGTTAATAAATCTAAACCTTACCCTTAATTTACTATCATTAACACTTGAATTTCCAAATATAGAACTAAATTGTAGATTTTCGATTAAATCCCAACATTTCTTTATACTGTCCCATTTTCTTTAATTCAGTTTCAGTAGGCCTTTTAATGTTAATTATTTGTCCACCATTATTTAAAAGATGATGCTTTTAAGATATACATGCTTTTAAGATATACATGCTTTATACTGTCCCAATCTTCACATTAATACATTCCTTTTTTTCAAAGCAATAGGATGCTTTTGATACTCCTCATAAATGAATGAAAAAATCAAAAAATTGTTATTCATCAGTATTTCAGTGGCTCAACACTTAATTAAGCACATTGCACTTAGAATTTCTTTTTTTTGGAAAAACAAATACTCAATATTAAGACCAAAAAAAAGTAGTAAAAAAGAATAATGTATATGAACATCACTTTTAAAATAATCTATTAAACTAATTTTTCACATAATTTTTTTCTAATTTCCACATAATTTTTCACATATATGAACAACACTTATTTCCACATAATTTTTCCATTTTTTTTTCTAATTAAACTAATAAATTGCAGATGTACACTTTTAAACTTAATAGTCCCCATGTACACACTGCCAAAAGTAAGACCTGTACACATTGTAATGTCCCATCTTATTTTTTGGGTCCGTAGACTTTGAATGACTATACACCATTACTTGTGCCCCATTTTAAAGATAACTTTAAGTGCCCCATTAATTACACCCACCTTCCTTCACAAGTCGTCCCCTAATCTCATCCTACCAAACTCCATAGATGCCAAACATCATCCATGAACCACCACTGCACCGTCGGCCACGTCCAGCATTAACTTGCCAACCACCACCAACATTAACAAGACATGTCCTATCTTTTCCTCTTTAATTTTCTCTGTTACAAAATTCAAAAAAATTTCTATATTCTTTTTCCTTTATGTTGCAGAGAGTTGTTAGTTAAGGGGTCATTACTCCTTTTTTTTGCCAATTCTTTTGAGTGAGACGTGGATCTACAATTTCCATCTACAATCTCTGACAAAATCTATTTTTTTTTAAACATCTAATCTAAAACTTTTCATACATTTATAGATGTGTTTGGGTTGTTGGGTGTGAGCTCAATCTTGCTATATAGCAATGACATATCTTTCCAAACTGAGTACTGAACTTGAACCTGAAGTTAATTCAAAGTTGAACAAGAACAAGCGGTCATCCTCGAGCGGGTCATCCTTTGGGGATTCTGAATTTTATTTGCCACTTTCGAAGAAAAGAAAGAAAAGAAAGGTAAGAATTGTACTTAATATTTATGTTGGATCTTCAAATGTTAGTTATTAAATAGAAATAATTATTGCCTTTTATTTGCTGCTAATTAGCCTAATACAAATTAGCCTTGAAAACTAGGTAAAAAATGAACTAATTAATTTTCAATTTTTATATAGAAATGAATACACTGCTTCCAAGGTTCTGCATGAATTTTCTTGAGCCAATTTCTTCCATGTTGACACTTGACAGTAATACCAATTTTTTTTTGGTAACGAGCTGTCTAGATAGATTATAATTATTAGGGTTAATTTAGTTAAGCACAAGATATAGCTTAATTAATTGAGCTTGTGTTATCTCTTATGGAAAAATTACAACTACTTTAACTTAACTCATATGGTGATTCTGGATTTTATTTAAGTGCACTTCATATTTCTTTTAGTGAGTGTATAGCCAATGGCCTATGTTATGGTCTATAGTAGTTGTGGTGCATTTAGGCAAATTATAATATAAATGGGATATTTAGATGTAAACCGGCCAAAATTAGGTGATTCTTGGTGGATTAAGGAACTGAACTTTCAGAAGATATCCATCACAATATATATTATAATATAATATATGTATATATTTTAGTAGACACAATACATATTTGAGCATATTTTGGTGAAGAAATTGTTGAATACTATAGTGTACTCATTGGTGTATCCATTTCTGTATTTAACAAATTCGCCTTATGGATATTATTTTTTAACTTATTTATATTTTTTTTGATTATTGGTAAATAATATTATCTAGATGGATACCGGTGAAGGTTCCAATAAAAGAACTGCCGATGCATATTGGTCACCCGAGAATGAAATTAAGTTCATTCAACTAATGCATGAGCAATTTGTAAATCAGAATATGTTGGGGTCAACGTTCAGTACTCAAGTGTGGCTAGACATTGAGCGTAAGTTGAACGAGCAAGTTGCCCCTTTATGTCGGTTCAATCTTACTCAAATGAAAAGCAAGTATAACAGAATTAGGGGTCTTTGGAGGAGATTTCATGATTTGTTGACGAATCGAACGGGATTTGGATGGGATGATGAGACTGGCACAGTCACAGCCACAGATGCCGTGTGGCGTGCACATTTGTCGGTATATCCTGTTATATATTTATATTTAAATATATGTACATATTCATTTTTAATACTTTAAATTAATTTGGATGTTTAAGTTTAATATTTCACCCATTGCAGGAGTACCCTGGGGATTCCAAGTTGCGAAAGAGTGGCCTTCTTTTGTATTCCTTATGCACACAAATGTTTTTGCCAAATACTGCTACAGGTTCACTAGCTATGGCATCAACAAAGAAGAGAGGGGGGTTTAATATCGTGGATTTAGACCCAGAGACTAATGTTATAGAATCTGAGCACTCTCGTCAGATTGGACCATCTGAACCATCTTCTGGACCATCTTCTGATAGGCCAAGTAAACCAAGTAAGAAATCGAAGACCTTAACCAAAAGCACAAGCGGTGATACATCATATCCGGGTTGGGAAGCCGTAAATTTTGCAAGGGCCAGCCGCTTAGGTCCAACGTGTGATCAAGCTATTCAAAATTGTGTGACTTGTATTCAACAAATGGAAGGTCTTCCGGCGGAACAATTTCACAAGGCTTTGGATCTTTTCATGATTCATAATCGCCGAGTGATATTTCTTGCACTGACCAAGGAAGAACAACGTCGGTGGGTGGAGTCCTTGCCATAGAAGTGCCGTAGGTGAGGTGGAGTCCTTGATGTAGAAGTTGCCGTAGAAGTTTGATGGTGGTTTTTTTGTTGGGAACAATGATATGTCTATTCTATGTTGTTTTTTATGTATTGAAGGTTGGTATTACTATGTTTACTCTTATTGTAATTTTGTGGGGGTAATTTTGTGGGGTAGACAATATCACATTAGTACATGGTACTACTGTGTTTTGCTAGTAAATTTATATATAATTGTCATATCTTCTCTCTTTCTAAATATTAAATTATAGTTAATTAATCATTAATAAGTATATTATTAAATTTAAAATTCTTACCAAAATAAATCATTTACTTCCTATCAGCTGTTAAACATCCTAACCATTAAAAGGATATGCAGGTGTACTACATACGTTGCAAAAGAGGTGATTTAATTATGTTGGGTGAGTTAGGTGTAGAATTTTGTTCTTCTATATTTATTCCGTAGTTTTTCTAAAATAATGAGGAGTAAAAATAAACAAGGCAAATTATTTTACTGCCTTGATCATTTCTTAAATGAATTTTTTTTTTAAAAATGTTTTTTTATAAATTTTTCAACTTCAAACACTCAAAAGTTAGATGGACAACTTTTTAGATTAAATTATACTTCATTTATTCATTTTATTTTTTTATTTATCAAAGATATTCTATTTTAAATATTCTAAATTGATAAATTATGAAGCACATATTTTATTTTTCAATATTAAATACTTTTATATAATTTTTTTATTAAACACAAATTATAATATGATAATTTAAGTTATACTTTTATATATATATATATTTAAATAATCATTACAAAAATAACTAATTCAATCATTTAATTCATTAAACATCACCAATCATCATTGATTTGACACATTACAATTTTCAACCAAATTCTAAAAACATAAACAAACACCTACCAATTTCACACGAATTTCGGTGGTACGCTATTCCCGAGAAAATTTCAAATATTTTACCCAAAAACATAAACAAACATAGCCTTAGGTTTTTTGATTTATTTTTCAGACTCTACACAAAAGAAAAGAAAAGAAATATTATTATTAGTATTAGTATTTGTAGGAACTTAGCAAGTGGCGATGCCATCGTCATCACTACCATTTTATCGCCACCTTTTTACTTCACCTCTGAGGAAACTATTTTTCATCCATTCTCCAAATCTCCATTCCCTAATTATGGATCTAGCAGCAGAAGAGCTTCAGTTCTTGAGCATCCCTGACATCCTCAAGGAATCAATTTCAATCCCCAAGCAATCCCTTAAAACCTTTTATCTCATTACCCTAACCCTAATTTTCCCCCTTTCTTTCGCCATCTTAGCTCACTCACTTTTCACTCATCCCATCCTCTCGCAACTCCAATCAGACTCCACTCTCGACTCATCCGATTGGTCCAAGCTATTGATTTTCCAGTTTTTTTACCTCATTTTTCTCTTCTCTTTTTCACTGCTCTCTACCGCCGCCGTTGTCTTCACCGTTGCATCGCTTTATACCTCCAAGCCGGTATCTTTCTCATCCACAATCGCCGCAATCCCTAGTGTATTTAAGCGCCTTTTTATTACTTTTCTATGGGTTTCTCTTACTATGCTTCTGTACAACATTGTGTTCTTAGTGTTTTTAGTGTTATTGATTTTTGCTGTGGACACACAGAACGCGTTTCTGTTTGTAATTTCGTTAACGGTTGTGTTCTTGTTGTTTCTGGGGGTGCATGTTTATATAAGTGCATTGTGGCATCTTGCCAGCGTTGTGTCTGTTCTTGAGCCTGTTTATGGGTTTGCTGCTATGAAGAAGAGCTATGAGTTGTTGAAGGGAAAGGCTGGCATGGGTTTTGTTATCGTTTTCGGGTACTTGGCAATTTGTGGAGTGATTAATGGGCTTTTCGGGTCGATTGTGGTGCACGGAGGGGATGAGTATGGGGTGTTGACTAGGATTATGGTTGGTGGGTTCCTTGTGGGTGTGTTAGTGATTGTGAATTTGATTGGGCTGTTGGTGCAGAGTGTGTTTTACTATGTGTGCAAGAGCTATCATCATCAAGGGATTGATAAGGGTGCTCTGTGTGATCATCTCGGTGGATACCTTGGGGAGTACGTGCCGCTTAAGAGCAGTGTTCAGATGGAAAACCTCGATGTGTGATGCCATGTTGATGTGCAATTTCTTAGAAAGGAAAATGTTTGTAAATTGTAATCTTTTGAAACTGTTGTGTGTTTTGGATGCAATAAAGAATTGAGGTTTTCCTTGATCCTATATGTTGCTGTTTTGCTTCTTATTGAATATATGTTCTTTGACTCCAAATGCTGCTTTTGTTGTTGTTGGTAGGCTTGTTGCCAGTTATTGTTCTACTCTACTGGTCCAAACAGTTTATTAACATATATATAAGAGCCGTATGGTCGCCAAAGTTGCAAGGAGCACAGGATCACAGCCCATATTTCACTTTTTTATTATTTTTTTTGGCTCAGTGGGATTAAAACGACGTCGTTTCTTCTGTCTTCATTATTTTTTTTGGCCTCAGTGGGATTAAAACGACATCGTTCCCTCTGTCTTCGTCTCAAACGTTATCTTTCTCCAATGGGTGGAACCCAAATGTCCTCACCCCAAGAAGGTTGTGCGTACGCATCCCTTGCCCCAGCCTGCCACGAGACCATCCAATTTTTCACCTGTTTCACTTACACATGCATCTATATGTTTATAAAAAAAAATTCGATAAAGGGGTTTGGTTGGATTCGGACTTTGCGAATAAGGGTTTTCAGTTCGGACTGTTCTCATTCAAAGAGAGGTTGGTTTTTTTTTTGTGTTTATTGCTATACAGATGTATGTGGATATGTTGTTCAGCTTTATTTTGATTTTGTTCGATGCTGATGATTTAATTTGTGGTTGGATAAACAATAATTATTTCTTTTTTTTGGGTTGTGGAAGTTATTTTTGGATTAAGGCATAATTTTGCTTGCATGCGTTCCAGATAATGTTTTGACTGCTACATCTGGTTTTGATAACCTGGGTTTCATTTCAGATTTTGAAGTTTCTGTTTCTTAATGAAGGAAAACAAATTCTGACTCGATAAGTTATGTCGGGGACGCGCATACTCGATAGTAGTTTACTGAAATTAAATTATTCATTCTTGTTTACATGCGTTTCCCTCCTCTTCTGCCGAGTGTTATGTTTGTAGTATGTAAACCAATTTAATCACATTAATATAGGAAAACTCAAGTCCATGTGTATCTTACCTGATACAGCCTCTTCTTATTGTTCCCGTCCCACATGTTAACATAACCATCACAACCTCCAGTAGTGAAAGTACCATAGCTACATGGAGAATTTTAAAGTAAGAGATAATAAAAAAGATTGAACAAGACATCTTTAGCAGAAGGAGAATAATTCCACTTCACCAATGGTCTCAATTTCATGTGAGGTAAAACTTCTAGAATTGTAGAAGGATTGGATAATGATTATTTTCTATCCATGTTGATTTATATAATAGTATTATTTCCTGTTTTTCTGTTCTCTATGATTTTAGCAAACCAAGAGAATCCTCAATTAGCTTCTTGCATTGAAGGTGCATCTCCTGATCCAACATTGTAACAGAGAGAAATGTCTTAAAAAAATATTACTCTTTAATTCAAAAGCTACATTCATTTATACCTAGGAGTTTTTACTTCTTTTATTGACACATCAGCCTTAATTGGGATTTTATGATAGGTTGGATCTAGAGATGTTACAACTTACATAGGGTGAAATGCAATGGCATTCACTGGGTAGACAATATCCCTTCCTGCTTCTGATTTCCGATGGCATTTAAATGCATACCTGCACGTAAGACCATTACGAGGAGGACTAAACCAAAAGCTAAAAGATACATTCATATAACATACGCATGCATCTATCCTTTCATGTTATGGAAATAAAGAGGCCAGAAATTTGACTTATTCAGTGTATTATTCGTGAATGTAATTTCCGGAGAGTCGAGAAAGATGCGGGAGCTTCTGAGTTTTAGGACAACTGTTGTGCCCATTGTTAAACCATTTTTCTATGCAAACCCTTTCATATGTTTGTTCAGAAGCCACAGTAACTGGATCATACATTAATTGCAATGATATTGGACATCTTCGCTCTTCTGGAGACACAGGCATTTGCTCTGATCTCCTAAAATTTGTTTTATAACTGAAAAAACTATGGTTTGACAATTGCTGATCAGTCATTATCATCTGAAATATCACTTCTGACCAACTTTGCGTACTTGCTCAATTGATGCATAAGATAAGCTATAATAGACTCCGTTCTTTTGTCATCCTCAGCTTCATCTACTATACAATAGCTTTCCATACCACTTATTTTGCCTTACCACAAACAATAGGGTCAGCTTAGTAATAGAAAAATGCATACATTGAGACATTCTGATATAATAATTAAACACCTTTTTGAGAAATTCAGAAATGCATGAAAATTTCTGAGGTTTTGCAAAAGGGTGAGTTTCTTAGCTGCACTTTTGATGAGTATATTTGGTTGTTTATTACTATTTTGCCAAGGTTTTTGAGTTGAGAGTTGTTTAAAATATTTTTGCCGTAGCTATATAAATGTATATGTGCTTTTGTTTTCTAAACTTGCGAGATCAAAACCTTCTCTTAATTTCTTTCTTTTTCTTCTTAATTTTTTTCTTTTCTTGCTGTCCCTTTTGTTCCGTGGGAAATTAAAATTGTATATACTAATTGTGTTACCTGAAGGATTTTAGGTGTTTACAATAAATTCAGTTACGTATGGTTTTGCTAAAGCTGGAGTACATTAGAATGAAAATACGGGTTTTGCTTAAGTAGTTTCTATTTTTGAATTGTTTTACCTGAAGGATTTTAGGTGTTCACAGTAAATTCAGTTACGTATGGTTTTGCTAAAGCTGGAGTTCATTAGAATGAAAATACGGGTTTTGTTTAAGTAGTTTCTATTTTTGTGTGTTCACGTGTGTTTAATTGCTCATTAGCTTACTTGAAATGTATGTTTTCAGGTTTCATTGGCAGCTTGTGCACTTCACCTTCTATCACCTTTCACCCCTAGCTCTTTCAGGTAAATTTATTTTTGGTTCGGGCCGTTTTTAGAGTTACGTATCATTTTTTCGTTGCTTATATCACAAAATGCAAACAGCCTAACTGTATGATTTTGACTGTATGCTTTTCACATTTGACAGATTGTAGAATATTGTGCGTTCCAGTTTTTGCCTATATTGTAACTGTAGCATATATCAATCTCAGGTAATTTTGTATCTTTTATATTAGGTTTCTGGGATTTTTGTTTTCTTTTTTCTGTTTTTGATATTTCGGTGTCGAATTACATACTTTTCACTTATCGCTATACAATTTTTCGCTTTCCAACAAGGTTTGTTTTCCTTTAGGGCTTTAGCCTAACCTGTTTTATCCTACTTTAGCTTGTTGTACATTTCCTATAAGTTTAGCTTCTCCCTGGTGAATCGCTTCTATTAACAGTTTCGCTATACATAAAATATTTTGTCTATGGACGATCTAACATATACAAATGTATCTGGTGATGCACCATTGGGTGATAAGGAATCTAAACGAATTAGATATAATAAAAACCGTCGTGAACTTTATAATGCAATGTCTAATGAGGAAAGGGACCGCCAAAACTCACAGCGTAGAGCTACATATGCTCAAAGAACATCACTAAAACAATCAGATTTATATGGTTTAGGCCGTTTAGCTACAATTGGAACACAACCATGGCACCTACCAGCCGCACCTTCTTGCAAATATTGTAGTGCATTTAGATTTTATCGTGAACCACCAGGCTTCTGTTGTTCAAGTGGGCAGGTATCTCTTTCGTTTACAGATGTACCTGAGGAACTGCGCAGTTTACTTTTTGGTTCTTCTCAATTATCGGTACACTTTAGAGCCAATATTCGTACTTATAATAATGCTTTCGCTTTTACTTCCTTCGGGGTTACATACGATAAGGACCTTTGTCGAAATGATAAGAATGTGTACACCTTTAAAGTACAGGGAATGGTATACCATTTCATTAATGATCTTATTCCAGCTGAGGGAAAAGGAAAAAACTTACAGCTTTATTTTTTTGATACTGAAAATGAAGTCTATAATCGACTGGCTGTGTCAGATAAATTAAATGAGGAAGTAATTTTAATGCTACTTAAACTTTTTAAGAATAACCCATATTCAGCTTTCTTCCGTAATCTACGCGAATATTCTGATTTAAAAGAATACAAAATTGTTCTAAGGGCAGACCCCGGAATAAATCAAAATACACATAATCTCCCAACAGTTGATCAGATTGCAGCAATATGGAAGGATACAGACGACCCTAATCAATCGCAACCTCGTGACATTCAAGTTTATACAAATTCTGGTCATAGTCATAAAGTTGAATATTATTACGGCTGTTACGATCCGTTACAGTATGTTATATTATTCCCTCAAGGCGAACCTGGGTGGCATGTGGGTATTAAACGCAAAAGACCTTCAGAAATAACGAATACAACAGAATCCATGGAATGTTGTGAAGGTTCGCGCTCTACACTGCCTCTCTATGCATCTTCGGCAACTCAACTATTACATACAGAGGCACATGGTAACTCTATTATAATTATCTTTTTGTGGTAGCCTTGAATGAGTTTAAATATTTTAAGCTGCATTTCAAATATTATATTTGTTTATATTATATTTGTAGCCATTGAGAAAAATTTGCCAAAACGAGCCTCAGTGTCTGCTCGAGAATATTATTGTTACAAACTTCAAATGCGTAACGCCGATAGATCCATATTATTGCACACTGGTAGGCTACTGCAACAATATCTTAATGATATGTATGTAAAAGTCGAGACACAGAGGCTCGATTACTTTCGTAAAGAACAACACCAAAAGCACGCTAGGATGGAGTCTCTCCAGGGTATAGTTGACAGCTTGGGGATACAAGGTGAGAATGACGCTAGCAAAATTGGTCAGCGTATTCTGCTGCCGGCGTCATTTATAGGAGGCCCTAGAGATATGCACAAAAGATATATAGATGCAATGTCATTGGTACAAAAATATGGAAAACCTGATCTTTTCTTAACAATGACATGCAATCCAAACTGGCCTGAAATCAGCGAAAAAAAACTTCAACATGAACTACCACAAGATCGACCCGATCTATTAGTTCGAGTTTTTAAAGCCAAACTAGAAGAACTTAAAGATGAATTAATAAATAAACAAATTTTTGGGGACGTTGAGGCTTATACATATGTTATTGAGTTTCAAAAAAGAGGGCTTCCTCATGTACATTGGCTCTTAATAATGAAAGAAAGATATAAAATTAGGTCCTCTGATGCATATGATAGATATATAAGTGCTGAATTACCTGATCAAAATGAATCTCCTTATCTTTATCAATTAGTTACTAAACATATGATGCACGGCCCCTGCGGTCCACTAAACATTAATAATGTATGTATGAGAGATGAAAATTGTAAAAATCATTACCCTAAAGATTTCTGCGACGTTACATCACATGGAAAAAATTCGTATCCTAGCTATAGAAGACGACAAGATGGCAAAAATGTTCTAATTAGGAAGAAACTCTTAGATAATCGTTGGGTTATACCATATTCTCCATATTTGGTTGCAAAATTTGACTGTCATATTAATGTGGAAATTTGTTCTGATATAAAATTAGTTAAATACTTGTATAAATATATTTACAAGGGACATGATCGAATAGCATATAATGTTACTGAAAACACCAACTCAGCTTCTTTTGATGAAATTAAACAGTTTCAATGTGGTAGATGGATAGCAGCTCCCGAATCTGCCTGGAGACTTTTTGGTTTTCCAATGAGCGAAATACATCCGGCAGTTATTACCTTACAATTACACATACCTAATTATCAATATGTTTCGTTCAAAAGTACACAAAACTTGGAAAATGTTGTCACTAATCCAATGGCTTCAAAAACAATGTTAACAGAGTTTTTTTCCATGAATTGTCATAACGAAAAAGCTAAATACCTAAACTTACTATATAAAGATTTTCCTCAGTATTTTGTGTGGAGTGCAAAAGATAAAATATGGACTTCGCGGAAGAGAGGCACTGTAATTGGAAGAATTGTAAATGCTAATCCTATAGAGGGTGAAAGATATTACCTAAGAGTTCTTCTACAAAATATTAGATGCCCAACGTCCTTTGAATATTTGAAAACTGTTGCTTCCATATATTATAACACATTTAGAGATGCAGCTGCAAATTTAGGGTTATTAGATTCAGATGATTCTTTGGTACAGTGCCTTGAAGAGGCCTCTCAATATCAAATGTCTCATACTCTAAGAAGACTTTTCTCTACTATATTGGTATATTGCTGTCCATCAAATCCAACAAACTTATGGGAACAATTTAAATTTTACATGTCAGATGACTACCGTAAGACTGGTAAGCTTTCAGAATACGACATAGAACTGCAAACACTTAAAGCTATAAATGTCTTCTTGGAAAACCTAGGTAGGTCATTAAAAGAGTTCCACTTCACTTGTTTACCTCAAAATTCATTGGAGGGAGATAAATATGCAAGAGAATATAATTATGAACAAAATATTGAAATATCGGAAAGCGATTTACTCTCAACAAAAAAATTAAATGAAGATCAAAAAAAGGCATTTTGTGCTATCACTGAAAAAATATATTCAAATTCAAGTGGTGTCTTTTTTGTGGATGGGCCTGGCGGTAGTGGTAAGACTTTTTTATATCGAGCCCTACTAGCTGACGTAAGATCAAAGGGATATATTGCACTTGCTGTAGCAAGTTCAGGTGTAGCAGCATCACTTCTGCCGGGTGGTCGAACAGCACATTCGCGCTTTAAAATTCCTATAAACATTGACGGTAAAACCAATTGTAGAATTAGTAAACAAACAACATTAGCGAAGCTGTTATTAAGTGCTAGGCTAATAATATGGGATGAGATATCAATGGCTAGGCGTCAAATTATTGAGGCGTTAGATGATATTTTAAAGGATTTATCTGACTCGGATGCTCCTTTCGGTGGTAAAGTTATAGTTTTTGGTGGAGATTATAGACAAATAGCACCTGTTGTAGCAGGAGGCAGAAAAGATGATATTATTGACGCCAGTTTTGCCAGCTCTTCGTTGACACGATGTATTACAAGAATTTGTTTAAGACAAAACATTCGAGCTAAAGAAGATACAGCATTTACAGAATTTTTACTTAGAGTGGGTAACGGTACTGAATCTCAGGTTTCTGAAGACAGAATTAAAATCCCAGAAGGTATGATTTTTCCTTTTGTTGATACTCGTGAATCAACGGATAAGTTCATTCAGACGATCTTTCCAAATTTGGAGCTTTTTCTCACCGACCCTACATCAGTTATAAATAGATCAATCATATCGCCGAAAAATGAATATGTTGATGAAATCAATGAAAAATTAATCGATATGTTTCCCGGTAACGCTAGACGTTTTTTAAGTATTGATAAAACCCGTGATGCATCACTTCAGGGTCAATATGAAGATTTTTTGAACTCTATTAAATCAGGTGGCCTACCACCAAATATATTAACTCTAAAATTGCATTGTCCAATTATTCTACTAAGAAATATCAATCCAGTGGAAGGCCTTTGTAATGGGACGCGTTTGATTTGTCGTGGATTGAGTGAAAAAGTCATCCGGGCTGAAATTGCAACAGGTCATTTTGCAGGAAAAGAGGTTTTCATACCTAGAATACCTTTGGAGTCTTCGGATATACATAAATGTCCAATTCCATTTACACGAACTCAATTTCCAGTAAAATTATGTTTTGCAATGACTATTAACAAAGCTCAAGGACAAACTCTTGATTTTGTAGGCATATATTTACGAGAGTCTGTTTTCAGTCATGGTCAATTATATGTAGCTCTTTCTCGTGCTAAAACAGCAGCCTCAATTAAAATTCTTATACATCCTCCCACTATAGAAGATAAAGCCACCTCGATTACTAGAAATATTGTGTACAAAGAAATTTTAGACCTAGCAAATCAACAATAAGGTTTATAAGATTTATCTTAGTCTGGCAAATTTCGATAGATACAACAAGATATTAACATTATTGATGCGCAGTGCAGAGGTCTATTCTCTTCTCTATTAAATTTTCATTGTTTGATTAGCATTCAACATGTATAATAACAATTTTTAAATAGCATTTTTATATATCATTAATGCAAGATATGCTCATTTGCACACAAAAAAAATCGTGGGTTATTTTATGGTATTTTTTCTTTCAACCTATGCAACTACAGACTGCTTATACAACACGCATTATTTTATCTAACAATTTATATTTACTCGTGAATTACATTCCAACTATGTATATATTTTTTCCACATCAAATCTCTTTATAAATGCAATGAACAATTGTCTTGCTTTTTGTGCCATACCTACTATAATATCATTTTTTTATATGATACCCTTCTTATGACGATATTACATTTTGTTTAGTTTCTATAGAAGATATAGCCACCACAATTACTAGAAATGTTGTGTACAGAGAAATTTTAAACTTTGCCAATCAACAATAATATTTATCTTAGTTTCGCCAATTTCAGTAAATACAAGAAAATTTTAACATTATCGATGAACACCGCAAAGGTATGGTCTATTTTCTATATAATTTTGATAGTTTCAATAGCAATTTATCCCGGTTGTTGCGTGCAAACAAATATTTTATATCCATCATCTTTACTAATAGTTTTCTTGTTAGCATTTCTGTCGATTACGTTAGCCAGTTACTTGCATCTAAACTAATACAATATATTCATCATCTGTGATAACAATTTTTAGACAACATTTTTATAAATCGTTACTGCGGGATACTACTAATTTCTATGAAAAACTTCTCTGTAGGCATCTTATGATTTATTTCTTTAAATCACGTACAAATACTATATTATTTTGCTACAATTTTGTTTTCATTTTTTGCAGTCAGTGAAAAAATGAATCGTACGGTTGTTCCCGTTGTTGAAATTACGCCGGTTACTCGATATTGGACAGCAAAAATCATGGTCATACAAAAAGCCAATCCTAGACATTCTCACTCAGGTCCTAAAACGACATACCAAAGATTTCTGCTGATAGACAGAGATGTAAGTTGACATTTTAATTGAATGTCATATTTTTTCTGATACATTAACACAATATTATATTTCATAATCTATAAAAACACATAACACATAACAGGCATTATACTAGCGCATAAGCACTATACTAGCATAATAGGTCAATAATATTTCAAATTTCAGCCTTTTTTAAGGCTGATGTGTTATGTTACTATTTACACTTACCCTTTTACATTTGCACCAATACATTTCAAAACCAAAAGAGCTTTTATTCAGCGACTGTCTAAGCATGACAACTGTTTAAATATAAATATGTCATGCTGATTTTTATTTACCATTCACATTTCAACTGTTTTTCCAGGGAACTAAGGTTCAAGCTGTTATTTATGGCCCAGATATCTCAGTCATGGGAGATATATTACAGCTGCTACAGACATATTATATATCTAACGCTAGGGTTACAGATATCAATCCCAAGTACCAAATTGTTCCACACATGTATCAGTGGACGATCAACAAGACAACTGTAATCCGCCGGGAAACGAAGGATGCCCTGCCCAGAGAATTAGGGATTCCAGATTTTGTTAGATTCGAAGATTTGCCACCTCTTATGAACTCCGAGACTGCTGTTGGTAAGTTTAATAGATTTATTTATAACAAATCTGACATATTTTGGCATATGTTAATCAATTTTTTATTCTGTTGTAGACATAATAGCAATTGTCGTCGATAAGCTTCAGCCGAGATCCATCAATACTAAATTTGGCACGTCAATGCTTATGGAATTATATATTATTAACGAAGAGTAAGTTAGTTAAACTATTATCCTTTTTCAGCCTATCTTTATAATTCATTTATAACATTCGCAATTTGCAGGCGAAAACCTTTATTGTTTACACTATGGAACGAATTAGTCTCTAGCGAGGGACAAATGATTGTTGATGCATTGGAGAAAATGCATGTCATTGCAGCGACACATATTACCGTATCTGATTACAACGGTTGGTTTTTTTTGTCTAAAACATTCTACTTATATAAATATCCTACTTACAAGGCTTTTACCACAATAACCTTAAATAAATAACGTTTCAGGTCTATCGCTTGCTGCCAAAAGTTCTTCTAGCATCATTTTAAATCCATCTTTTCCACAAGCTCAATCCCTCAAAGATTGGTACACTATTTCATTTATCTCGAAAACAAATTTCAACCTATGTTTTCTTTAAATTTAACCAAAGTTTAACTATTTCTATTCATAACTAGGAAATCTCAAAATCAGGCTTTCCTGACAGAAGTTTTCGAACACAAACTGTATCTAAAAAGGTCTACATCACTACCTATAGTTCCGCATGATAACTATTCACCCATTGCGGATGCCATCACCATGAACACGGTACATTCTTTGCTGATTCTAAAAAATATGTAGTTTCTTCTTTGTACAAAAAAAAAAAATTTCAGTGCATTTTCTATTTGAAAAATGTCGACATGACGAAAGGTTGTGGATAAAGGCTAGAGCGAAAATAGTTGACTACAATCAGAGTTTATGGTACATAGGATGTGATAAATGTTTGGCCCGTACAAGTGCTCAATATGATTGGAGCTTTTCGTGTCATTTTTGTAACTCTGAAGCAATTGCCAAACCCAGGTTATTTGTTTTAAATGTTTAAACATTCAAATATTTAAATGTTTATCTTTATTGTTTAAATGTTATACAATGAAATAGATGTTTTACTCAACTTTGAACTTTCAAGGTTACGATTCTATTTTATTCACTTTTGATTTACCTTCGTTCAAATTTCCAGGACAAAGTTTACGGTTGCCTTTTCCGACAATAGCTCTCAGTTAGATGCCACTATATTTGGAGAAGCAGCTGAAAAAATTGTTGGATTAACTGCAATGAATCTTATGGATAGAGTGGAAACGGTTAGCTTTAACATTATAAATGTATTTCGATTTATTATTTAGGTCATATACCTGTTTTTTAATAATGATTTTGTGTCTTTGATCATTGTAGGGTGAGGCAATTGATTATGATCAAATAAACACAGAACTGAATGACCGTTGGTTCATCGTTCAAATCAAAAAGCGAGCCTTTACCGCTCATCCTGGCATGAATCAATATAATGTGTTAACTTTAGTGGACGCCACTACACAACATGAATCACATGCAAGTTCAAGCGTCTCTTCGTCTGCTGCTGCTGGTCATATATTTACCTTTAAATAATTCTTTCAAATTAGCAAGGTTTATTAGCTTAGATCTCTGATTCCCGTTTATTATATTATTCCATTTTGAAATATAGGACCGTCTACTAGCACCACCGATGATATAGCTAAACAATCCGCCTAATACACACATGCAACATCTAACAACGTTAGCTAAATTGCATTCTTTCATATTTATAAATTTTGATAACTTTCACTTTCACTTTGTTGCCAGTTGATGATGATTATATTAAATGGGATCAACAACTTTTTTGACAGCCATGGGACAATTACCAATTACCAATTTCTTTGGAAAGATCGTCATCAGGCTTCTTTTGAACAGGCGCCATCATGTTATTTTCTTTTGGGACATTCACCAGCTTGTTTTGAAATATCACCTTGCGCCAATATTTTTGAGCAGTCCTCAACTTCGAGCAAACGCCATTGAACACCTACTATGTGACTGAACAACTATGTGACTTATTGCTTATGTGACTCAGAATTTTTTTTGTTTTGCCATGTATATGAACTCCAGTGGTTGCCTATGTATGCCAAAGATAATTCCTAATATTGTTTAGTATGTATAATTCTGCCGAAATCTCTTTGTTAGTTGGAGATTGAGAAAATGGGAGTAAGCGAAATTTATGATGGCGAGATTTTACCCTTCAATATTTTTATTTATTTTGTAGAAAACTATTTTCTTAAAACATTACATACGGGCAACAACACCGCGCTTTGCGCGGTGCCACCCATCTAGTATTATACAAGTGTGGTTTTGTTGCGACTGAGTGATGACTAGACTAAAGTTGTGTACCTCTGGCTTTAATAAATAGAGATTCACAACTCATTTTTCTTATTTCACTCAATTTGAACCTGAAAAGTTGAAGTTGCTCATCTCAATTGTTAAATCCGTCCGTGTTTGAAGTTACCAAGTTGTTAGGCTAAATTCATCAATCATCAATAATATAAGTGCATGAGCTAACGGAATGATAGTTATAGATTTCAAAAATCAAGACACTTGTGAAGTGGAATATGGTCTTGGACTTGGATATTCTCCATTTTCATAAATCCAGCTATTTCTTATATGAGAACAATATGTAGCCATCATCTTGATCATGTAATTTAAGGAATCTTAATAGATATTCTTCTTTGTTTCTGGACTGGCACCTGCCAACTTCACTAAAAAAATGTTGGAGATATATAAGCCAAAGAAATAATTTTCTATAATAACTAATTTTCTGGTCTCTGTAAATTACATGTTCTGATTAAGAGTTGTGTGAGTGAATCTATGAAAGAGAAGAAGAGATCTGTAATATATATATATATATATTTTATATTCCTCATATGCATCATAGTTACCTAATACGACCGCAAGGTGGATTTTAAAAGCCTAATAATATAATTTAAGTAATATTGCAAGTAGTACGTCTTAAGCTTAGTCAAAAAATAACTTATTAAGATCTTGCCAATTCTTGGATTGATTTTAATAAAAGAGCATCCAAATTATGGATTCTAAATTACTAAGAAGTTTTGCTCTTAAAGTTCTAAAGATATGTTTTGTGGTTGCCATGCAAATAATTTGGTCATTGTCAAATGTAAAAGAAAAAGATTAAATCATTGAATTAATCTAATCAACATGGGCATGTGCACTTGAACGAAATATGTACGGCAGTAAACAAATACAAGAGTACTAACTATAATGATTTTATTAAAATACAAAAGGCACTGAAAATTATTAATACATTTTTACGATCTATTTTGAATCTTTTGTTATTTCCACTTCCAGTTTAAATAGATTAAAAATAGTGCGAGTTTGGTTGGACACCATTGGAAAATGAGCGAGAGGCTGATTAATGAGTTATTATTATTATTAGTGTATTAATTTCCAGTCCTACGAATGCATTAAACGTGTCAGGAGAAATGAGTAATTACACGATGCCGGCGCCCACACAATTACCCACTCTCTCTCGTCACCGTAAATGGTAAGAAGACAACACAAATTTAGAGAGAGAGAGAGAGATGTCTGTTCTTATTCTGGAAGAAAAAAGGGCAGAGAGATTTTTCCTGTTTCTTAAAACCTGAAACATCTGCAAGTAACACCCTCATATGCCGGTAATCAAGAATTGGTGTTTAACTTTGCTCATCTCAAAATTTTGGACTTCAAGTTGAACCCTCTTGCATCAGAGGAAGGCTGAGGTTCATCTTTGCTGTTTTTGATTTGGTTCTTCTGGGTAGGTTGTTGTGTGGCTGGTATTTAGTTGACCCCACTCTAGAATTTGGCTGCCCTGCCAGTGCCAGCTATTGATCGATAATCAATAATCAAAAGTCCTTTGTTTTTGTATATGTACTGTCTTATTACTCTTGGCGTCCTTCCAGGATTGAACTCTTATTGTGCAGAATTGGGTTTCTTGAGATTTTGGTTATTTGAAAATTAAAGATTTGAGTTTCATAGTTAATCAGTTTGGTATAAAGAGAGTGGAGAAAAATGGCATCTGGGGTGGAAGTGGATGATGAAACAAAGGGAAGCATGTGGGTTTTGGAGCAGAAGCTTGATCAGCCTATGGATGAGGAAGCTGTAAGGCTTAAAAATATGTATAGAGAAAAGGTAAAACCTCAACTTATTTCCTTTCACATAAAAGCACTAAGCATCCATGATAATTAAATACGTATATTCGCGTATAGATATCTGCTTTTATTCTTTCTTTCTTTGCTTTGCTTTGTATCAAGGGGATCTTGACCATTCATATTCTCTTTTTTTCTTCTGTCTCTCCCCCTCCCCCCTTGTTTTTCCTCTTCTGCCCCTTTGAGTGATGTGTTTCCATTCAGATGAATTAAATTTGGAAGAAGTTAAAACTGGTTCTCTGCAAAATGTGTGATTTCATGGCTTCCAAAACTGCTGCTTTAATTCGTGATCAAGATGGAAATTAATGGGTTACTTGGATATTTGAACAGAAATTCTCAGCAATTTTGCTCTTAAGACTTGCATTCCAGAGTCTTGGAGTGGTATATGGAGACTTGGGAACATCGCCCTTGTATGTGTTCTACAATACTTTTCCTCATGGAATAGAAGACCCAGAGGATGTTATTGGGGCCCTTTCGTTAATTATATACTCTTTGACGCTCGTACCTCTCCTCAAGTATGTATTTATTGTATGTAGAGCCAATGACAGTGGTCAAGGTAACCTGCTTTCTAGATACAATGTGAAAATTACAGTTTACCATTACAAACTGAATCAGAGTTGTCTTAATTTTAGATAGTTGCTTCATTTCTCCTTCACTCTAGTCAAGTGGCTTATCTGGCGTTTCTCGTTATTCAATAGGAGGAACGTTTGCTCTTTATTCATTACTATGTCGGCATGCTAAAGTGAAAACAATTCCCAATCAACATCGAACCGACGAGGAGCTGACAACTTATAGTCGTAGCACATTTGATGAGCACTCATTTGCTGCTAAAACCAAGAGATGGCTGGAGGCAGATGCATTCAAGAGGAATGCCCTTCTTATACTAGTACTTGTTGGAACATGCATGGTGATTGGTGATGGAATTCTTACTCCTGCTATATCTGGTAACTACTTTTATTTATCTGCTTCCAATTTATGTCAACTCAATCAGGTTTTGAATGGCCAGTAGTGTTTAGTGAGAGACTGATGTCATTCAACTCAATAATTGTTGGAGGAAATGATTCTTTTCGGTATTTTGTAAATCTGGTATCATATGTTGGTACTTGCTCTTTACGAACTAAATCAAGCAAAAGATAAAAGTATGGAAATTATGTTACTGATCGGTACCCATTGTAGTGTGCATTACTCTATTGGTTTATAGCCTTTTTTTCTCATGTTTTGAATTCTGTTGAAATCTTTGACAGTTCTTTCTGCTTCTGGCGGGATCAAGGTGGATCACCCGAAGATGAGCAACGGTATCCCCTACTTTCATAACCAAATATTATATGTTTTGGAATTTTAGATTATACATGATCGAGAGCTTGTCTTTCTTGATGCAGATGTGGTTGTACTTGTTGCTGTATTTATATTAGTTGGTTTGTTCAGCATGCAACACTACGGCACAGATAAAGTGGGTTGGCTTTTTGCTCCAATAGTTCTACTGTGGTTTCTCATGATTGGAGGCATTGGCATCTTCAACATATATAAATACGATAGCTCAGTTCTGAAAGCCTTTTCGCCTGTATACATATATCGCTACTTTAAAAGAGGAAGGAAAGCGGGTTGGACATCCCTTGGAGGAATCATGCTCAGTATCACAGGTTTCTACACACACACACATCCATATTGCTGAAAATTTTAGATACAAGCATTACATTCTGCTTCTGTTTACTATTGCAGGGACAGAAGCACTTTTTGCTGATCTTGCCCATTTTCCAGTTTCTGCTATACAGCTTGCTTTCACAGTAATTGTTTTTCCTTGTCTTCTTCTAGCCTACTCTGGCCAAGCAGCATACCTCATGCAAAATACAGATCATGTAATTGATGCATTTTATCGTTCAATTCCAGGTATGCCACAACTTTGAACTTTGCAAATGAATATACTTCAAAACTTAATCGTTCATATTTAAAAAAAAAAGTATGTTAAGATAAAGTATTTCAGTGTATATTTGAGTGATTTGGAATTGATAGCACGCTTATAAGAAAGTCCTTGTTTATCATGAGTCAAGATGAAATTAGATATCATTTTAATCACAAATCATTAATTTAATTTTGTGATTGCAGAAAAGGTATATTGGCCAGTGTTTATTATTGCAACATTAGCTGCTATTGTTGCTAGTCAAGCCACCATATCTGCTACCTTTTCTATAATCAAGCAGGCCCTTGCCCTCGGCTGTTTTCCGAGAGTTAAAGTTGTACATACATCAAAGAAGTTCCTTGGACAGATATATATTCCCGACATCAATTGGATCCTTATGATTCTTTGTATTGCTGTAACTGCTGGATTCAGAAATCAAAGCCAAATTGGCAATGCTTACGGTGAGCTTTCTGCAATGAAAAATACTCTTTCGTTAATTAGTTGTAATCTCTTAACATTTATATAACATGACAATTTACAGGTACTGCAGTTGTGATTGTAATGCTGGTGACCACTCTCCTCATGACATTAATAATGTTACTAGTTTGGCACTGCCACTGGATTCTTGTCGTGTTGTTCACTTTCTTTTCTCTAGTTGTGGAGTGTACATATTTCTCAGCAGTTCTTTTCAAGGTCGATCAAGGTGGTTGGGTCCCGCTTGTGATCGCTGCTGCCTTTCTCATCATCATGTATGTATGGCATTATGGAACACTCAAGCGCTATGAGCTAGAGATGCACAGCAGGGTCTCCATGGCTTGGATTCTAGGGTTGGGTCCCAGCCTAGGGCTTGTTCGTGTACCTGGAATTGGACTTGTATACACCGAACTAGCTAGTGGGGTACCACATATTTTCTCTCACTTCATCACGAATCTGCCAGCTATACACTCTGTTGTAGTCTTTGTGTGTGTGAAGTATCTACCCGTGTATACCGTTCCCGAAGAAGAGAGATATCTTGTGAAACGCATAGGACCGAAGAATTTCCACATGTTTCGATGTGTTGCAAGATATGGTTACAAAGACCTTCACAAGAAAGACGATGATTTTGAGAAAAAGCTATTTGACAATCTTTTCATATTTATTCGGCTCGAGTCAATGATGGAAGGGTGTTCTGACTCTGATGAATATAGTTTATATGGACAGCAGCAGTCAAGGGAGTACACGTCTACATCAAATCTTGACCTTACAATATCATCATCAGTGGACTCAATCGTGCCTGCTAGAAATAATACTATTACGTCAAGCAGCCATACTGAGGTTGATGAATTGGAGTTCCTGGGTAATTGTAGGGATGCAGGGGTGGTTCACATTATGGGGAACACTGTAGTAAGAGCAAGAAGGGAATCTAGGATTTACAAGAAGATAGCTATTGATTACATTTATGCTTTTCTTAGGAAGATATGCAGGGAGAATAGTGTGATTTTTAATGTACCTCATGAAAGCCTTTTAAACGTTGGCCAGATTTTCTTTGTATGATTTTTGTTGACAATAATAAACAGGACGTCTTTCTTGTCCTTGCCATTAAAGTAATTAAAATATTTGCTGTTCGGAGTTTGACAAACCAAAAAGGTGCTAAGACAGATTAGATACACGATTTTACAGAACATAAAACTTATAAACACTCATGCATTATGTATTTGCTTACAAATATGAGATAACTTGTCTTGTTTTTCTTGAGATAATACATTTTATTCATTCATAATGACAATACCAACACAAAATTCACACCCCCGAGCAGAATCCCTACTATACAAATAAACTGGATGAAACCAATCTTAGGCAAACAAAGAAAGAAATATATGGCATCACTTGGATAATGGATTTTGTGGTGTAAAAACCTGAGGTTTTGTCAAGGACATTGTACGTAAACGTCTCGCAATCTCAGTGAAGGATGGCCGAGCCAATGGATCTGGGGCCCAACATTGTTCCATCAGTAATCTCCATTCAGCATCACAAAAGCTTGGCACAGGTGGCCGCAATGTGTTATTTACTATACCACCTGTTTTCCACAAGATGAGAGAATTAGATTTAAAGTATATAAATATACTAATCTTGGTTTACCATATTTTGTTATTCTATTATGTAAGGAAGGAGTAAGAGCACACCAATGATAGCTCCATAATGCATATTGGCATAAGGTTCCTCGCCCGTCAGAATTTCCCAAAGTACAATCCCAAAGGAGAACACATCAACCTGTGGAAACGAGAGATGTCACGTTTGATTGCTGCCAATTAAGTTCATTGCTTTTCTAGTACGATGTTTAATAGAACATAATGAGTATATTTTGTAAAATCTTTACCTTTTCAGAAACCTTGCTACTGCTACCATTTAATAACTCCGGAGCCATCCATGGAAGGGTTCCCCGGACACCACCAGTGACCAACGTATTTCTTTTGATTTTTGACAAACCAAAATCACCCACCTGAATGTTTTTAAGATTAAAATAAGATACATTGATTTCATGTACAATTACTAGCTATCTAGATTTGCAGCGGCCCCTGCTTGTTTTCCTCTTAAAATGTTAACTATGGTCCGTTTTACAATATGTTAAAACTTCATTGCCTTATGAACTAATAAAGCATTGATTCATCATTATTCAACCATTAACCAGAAACATAAAATGCCCCTGACTAAATGCTCTAACCTCAATATTTATTACACCTTGATTTTAAGGGTGCCTATAGTTCACCTTGCATATGGGCCGGGATGGATCCTTCAAGTTGACAAGCAGGTTGTCACATTTTAAATCAAAGTGCACAATGCTCCTTGAATGCAAATATTCCATACCAAAAGCTGCATCCATTGCAATAATGATCCTCTTACGGCGATCAAGATGCCTGCACAATATTACATGTGAAAAGGTGCTACAAAAGAAAACACGGGGATTATGAGGCAAAAGTTCATTACATAACACCAACATTACCTTTCCTTGGAAATTAAAGCATGTCTAAGGGAACCATTCACCATGTACTCTGTGACTGTCGCAAGTGTTGCTCCAGGACCATCTTGGACTACACCATAAAATGCCACCACATTGGGATGGTGAAGCTTTGACAGAATTTCAGCTTCATGCCAGAACTCAGCTGTCTATAAAATCAGGAGAAAGCATGACCTAATCTTAAGCTATTACATCCATAATTCATGCTCCATCACATATTATCCATACCACTATTTATCATCTGTAAAATAAAAGTGAATCAGAAGCAATTTAATTTAAAGAAACTCACCAGTCTTTCCTGCTCAGATGAGCGGCCCATGAAACAGCTCTTCTTTATTCTCTTGATAGCAACATCAGTTCCCCTCCATTTACCGTGATAAACAGTCCCATAGGTTCCAGAACCTAGCTCCCTCAACTCTTCAAGATCTCTGTTCTGTATAATCTGTAACCGAACAATATTTAACAACCAGTAGTGGTGCACTGAATGTAATTGTATATAATTTCACAAATTTCCGCTGGACAAGATTTCCTGAAACATTTTTTATGTTTCCATGCAATATATAGTGCTATTTAAGGAACAATATACACTAAAAAGGGTAATTTAACAAGTGTCATCAAATTCAATATGGGTTGTAATAGAAATGATAAACACAAATGCCAACGCTGGTCAACATGACTATGTTTCTGCTATAGCAAGTTTAAGAATATCATGCAATGCAATAACAGACTTGCACAAGCAGCATTTTAGGTTTACCCATAAACATTTCCAATTATTTCACATTCGATTTATTCTAGGGTCACATGAATGCATGTAAGTCCAATTATTTCAATTATACAAGGATAGGATTATTTGTTGTTTTTCTTACTGGCAGATCCTTATCTGTAGAAGATATTGATTGAGTTTCATAGATATATGTTAATTAGTTTCTTGATAATAGTCTACATACCTGCAGGGAACTAGGATCAAAATCTCCTAGGGAGAAGTCAATTAGAGGGAAGCCTGTAGGCTGAGCTGCTTTCCTCCCATCCTTAAAAGTGATAGAGTGATTAAATAATATTAATCAAGCTTTTCTTCCATAAAGTGATGAATGAATCATCAGATAATATAAATAAACCACTGGAAAATTATATACAAAATACCTCATAATCAGATCCAGCAGTCTTTGAGTTCATTGGACGACTCAATTGCAGGCTTTGAATTCCAGTAGTCTGAGAAATCTCATAATCTGAAGGCAAATTCATGCTGTCAGGTCCTACAAGCCCAGACATTTGCCTCTGAGCATCAGCACCAGGATTGCTACTTGAAGTTACAAGAGCTGCTGCAACTGCACCAGCTTCAAAAGGTAAATAACCATAATCCACGGACGCATCTTCTCCAACTTTTGCCTGTGAAGAGGAGAAAGTAAGATGATCCTGATCCATAAGGGAAACGTCTTTTCTGAAGTCACCTTGGACCAACTTCTGAAAATATGACCAATGTTGAGGTTCATGATTGGTCAAGTTCACACTCAAACCAGCTGCATCACCATGCAATGGTGTAAAACCAGGGGAGCTCTCCATTATTCTAGCCTTGGAAAAAATATCCGACAAAAGTTCATTAGGAAAACGGTCATTGATATCGATAAGGATGTCTCTATGCTCTTGAGTTCCACCACCAAAATGGGGCTTACTTTGGGAAGCAGCTGCAAAAGGAATTTTTCTGTTATCCAGGTGTAATTTCCCCTCATTCACTATTTCATTCATCTTATTACGGATCTCCATTAGTGTCACATCAGATTCGTCTTGGAGGTATTGAGAAGTTCCTTGGCTTGCCATTGGAAAACTCGACCCAGAAGCAACAGTAACTGCTACTGCAGCATTGACCTGAGACTTCTGATTTGACTCATTTTTGTCACGAACAATGGAGTTCCTGGCACTAATGTCATCAGCATCCTCTGTTGACTTTTGAGATTCTTTCAGCTTCTCTTCATGTGCCGGTAGATTCGTACCTGCTGATATTCCAAATGCATGATTGTTTTCCAAATTGGCAGCCACATTCCGACCAGTCACCTTATCAACAGATTCTGTGATCTGCTGGGAAACATCTGATCTTGAGTGAGTCATTTTAAGCTGTGGACCAGAAGAATCATTAGATCTGGACAAACGGTTAAGCCCTGTCTGTTCCCTATGTATTCTTTCTGAACGGAATAGCCGTTGCGGAAGAACATCTGGTTCATAGCTTATGTCTTCACTATATGCCTCAGAGACACCATGAGCAGGCTTGAATGGTGCACCAGATGTGTGAGAATCCTCATGGACATCAAACTTAGTAATCTTATCATCCTGAACAGTATTTGAAGGCATGCTATTCCTTATGTCTTCCTGGTTCTTTTCACTGACTTTTTCTGGAATGACCAAAGCCCCCCTGTCTGCGGCAGAACTAGTGACAAATGCTTCCTCTGATTTAATGCCATTTAAAGATGAAACATTGTATGGATGTGAAGAGACATTTTCTAGAGGAGGCTGCACTTTTGTAGAATCATTAGTTTCCGGGGTTGAACTTTCGTTGCTCATCTGCATATCCATCTGAGGAACATCTGTTCCTGGATAATGGTCAGATTCAATATTTCTATGCATTACATTTTCATTGTTAAGTTGTACCTCCAATCCTGATACTTCTGATACATTCGCATTCAAGCTCCCATAAGGCTGCCCCACAGTTGGGGCATCGTGAGGAGCCATGTGCCCATGAACAAGACTGGGGACCAAGTTTTCTGCGAATGCTGCATGATTTGATGGATGAGAACCATAATCATATTGAAATCCAACGGATGGTGAAACTATGATTTTCTCGTTGAATGCACGTGACGAATGCCATTCAGGCTGTTCATCATTGATTGTTTGGATCTGGTGACCAAGTGAATTAGCCTCAAACGCAAGTGATGAACTTGGTAGATCCATCTGAGAAGTTTGATTAGGTGAAGATGAGATAACTTCTGGATGTGCAGTACCACCTGCAGACAAGCTGACAGCAATTTGACCAGTCTGTCTTTCGGCATTTAAATTGAGTAACTCATCCAAATTGTTACCCAAATGGCTGTCTAAAGCAATAGAGTTTCTTCTTGAGCCAAAATCCATACCATTTACAGCAACAAAGTATTGAATATCAGAATCACCGTCCACATTCTCAAGACCAAGATGGGAATCATCCAAGTCGCTGTTAGAAATGAGAAACAACCTGAGCTTCTGTGATCCACCATCGTCAAGAGCATTACATTCCTCCATCATATTCTGTAAGTCCTCGCCACATGATACTGATACCAGTGCATCAAGATCCTCACCAGGAAGCTGATATTTAACAGTATGAGGTTCATTGCATATAGACAGTGTCTTGCGCTTAAGCTCCTCCCATGAAATATCCTTCCTAATGCGAAGAATGCGTGTTTCACCTCCAACATATCTAAGTTTTCTATCACTCGGACGAGGCAAAACTTTGCCACCAAAACTGCAGAGCAACTTCAATGTTCTAATCGAGACATCAATCGAACCCAAAGAAGAACGACTATGGAACATGTTAACACTGGCATGCTTTGATGGAATTCTCGCCACTGACTGAAGAGGCTTACCATTGATTTTTTCTTCAATTTGAGAAGTAGTGCCAACAGGATCTTGGACTTTAGCCTTTTCAAGAGAGGGAAACAAGGAAGCATCAGAGCCTCTCCTAGCACCAGCATGGGATGCTCCGTGCCCACCGGGGAGATCGGTTGGTGCAGTTTCACTATTAGCCTCAACACATGAATTTGAGATATACTGCTGCCGGGGATTTACCCGTTCCCACATAAACTCAAGAGCAAACTCCTCACCAGTCTGAATGGAGTAGTTGAGAACAGGTCTTGCTCCAGCTGTTATATTAACATCAGGTTGCCTTAAATTCATATTCATAGAATTGGAGGGATCCTGATTAAATTTCGGATTTACAGGCACAAGGCCTTCATTCCTATTATCCATGGAACTGTAGCTAATTTGCTCGGAGTTCTTTTGCTGGCCCGTTAAAAATTTCCCCATTTTCTGTTCCATTTCTATTTATTTTTCTAACCGAAGAGACAGACACCTCAATATTAGCGAAAAAACACAGAGAAAAAGCCTCACCACAATGCTTTAACTTTCCCACTGGGAAAAATTCTAGTTCTCAATCAGGCTCCAACATAAGAAATAAGCTTTTACGCATTTCTTAGTTCAGTTTCCTAACCGAGAACTTCTTCAAGCTAGATCACATAACAAGCAACAGAATTTTTAGTTGTACAGAAACAAACCTGCAAGAAATTGCATGCATGTATTAGAAAGACCATGAGCTATAGATAACATATGAGGAAGTTAGGCTCTGAGAAAAGAAGTTAAAAGGAAGAGGATTTCTCAGCTACTAAGCATTACAACTAAAATATGAAACAAATATAAGAGATTCCGAGCAATCTTCCATCATTCCCCAATTTCTAAGATCCCCAACTTTCAGTAATCACATTACATAACAAACTTGAATGGAATCCATGGAATAGGACCAGCATTTCTGCATCTAAAAGTGTTACCCTCACAGTTTATTGATTAAGGTGTTTTCCAGAACATTTGCTACATCATTTCAAAAGAAAAGATTAATTGAGAATGGTTTCCGCGAATAGTTATAACGGAAATAAGGTGTTCTTTTGAATTCAGGTTCAGTAATCATGTTTGCTAAAAGATTAGCAGAAAAACAGGTTTGGGCACAATCAATGCTGGAGCTAATCAGACCAAACACCATTAAAACTAGCATTTGACACTTCAGTGTCTTGGAAATGTTCTTAAAGCTGCTCATAAAGCTAAAAAGTAATCACGATTCCTTTTAATGACAATTGAAATTAATATACTAATAATCTCCTCAATTATTCTCTTGCATTTGCTATTTTTTCTTTCATCCCTTGCAAAATTCTCCACTGTGTTATATGGAGCAGCAAGGCACTTAGATCACTTAATTGGATTATTCTTCCTTATCTTAACAATATATTGAGCTCCAAAATCGAGTAAACGAGCAAACTTTTAAAAGCATGAAATTCCAATTAATTTATGCATCCAAATCATCATATACACTTCCATAACACAATTATGCAGGCATAAACATCCGTACGTACATATCATAAGGAAAATCTGTAGAAAAGAGTAAAGTTAAACAGTAGATCAAAAATTATTCACACGACTCTAAAAGAATCGAAACAGATGATTACCGCATAAGCAATTGAAATTCCAGAACTGGATTAAATAAGCTTTCAACAGAATGAATTTATACCGTGAATTGATAATCTTCCGGTGTAAAGCACAAGTCTTTTCAGATCGTGAACAGTAAATCCTCTTTCTCACTCTACTACTCTAGTCTTCCTTATTCTCGCTCTATATATATAGCATATATTTCGAGAAATTGCTATGGGCGCGCCTCTTCAGTTAATAATCTCCAGTTTTTACTAAAATCGTATGAGCACTTCTTTAAAGCGAATGATAGACAACAGAACGAAAAGGGTAGTTCCGACATTTAAGCGGGAGTGACGTGGTCATTTTGCTATCTCCAGTCTTGTGATTTTTTACTAAGTTACGATTCTTTGAAGTCTTCAAAGTGAGAATGTCTGCAAGCCAGTGTGTTAGGGCTTCACGCGCGAGTGCAGGACACGAGTGATCCTGATTGGTTTAGATAGAAAAAGAGACAACTGTCATCTACCGTTATAAAGTTATTTCCTTCATATTAATATTAGGTCGCGCATCCCATCAAATAATTTATGGACGAATTAAAATAATGATTTTATGCTTTCTAATATACATAGACAAAAAAAGGTCTGCAATTAAAGAATGTTAATTGTAATAAAAAAAAAATATAAATATGTAACAAGCTGCATGTTTATATACGTGAAAAAAAAATTAAATAAAAAAAATTAGAGTTGAAAATGGGCTTAAAAAACCACGGAGAATTTTGTGGGCCTACTGAATTACACTTGTATTGTCAAGTGTCCGGGCCTGATAAAAATATTTGAATTTTTCAATTGTTTTGGGCCTTGAATTTGAACTTGGAATAACCAATAGCATATTTGGTACTCAAAGCAAATATAAAAATAAATACAAACAAATTAGACACATAAATGATAAAGCGAACCATCGATTTTAGAAATTGATGAATATCTCTAATTTTCTTTTTCCACATTATACTTACTCAATACAATACAGATGGCATACATGCAGTAGCAGTATATTTGATTTGGAATTATGCATGTATTTATTATGATGACATCAAGCCAAGCCAAGGATCACCATTTCCGCAATACAATGGGCAACAAACAACTTTATAAATAAAAATTGGGACGCATTATATTATCTTGTCACCCCAATTATTTATGTTTTTATCATTTCAGGTATATATATATATATTATTGTGATTGTACTTCTAAGTTCAATTCACCAAAGTTTTTTAAACTGTTTCTCTGCCAGTTTCTTATTAATTCAAGTTTTTGTATTTTGAATGTGTATACTAATTCTGTTTTGTGTTTCTCAAGTTAACATTATGAGATGCCTAAATTAAATTGTTTGAAACTTATATTATAGTAGCGTTACGTGATTTAGGGAACATGAGCTGTGACATGAATTATGCTATGGCTTGACGTATATATTAATATACCAAAAACATAAATATAATCATTTTTGCAAAATTCGACATTTTGGAATAGGATGAGACTCAACGTGCACCAAAATAATTAATAAAAATATATTCATGCAAAATTCGACGTTCGAATTAGGGTTGAGTATTTCATATATATGACCGCAACAATAAATTTACACACTAAAACACTTATACAAAAAAAATATTTTGGACTCCGGCATAATTACTATAATAGTTCTTCTCACAACTAATTACCTTGTTTATATAATAATTCTCAGACGTGTCTCGAATATACTATCAAGTTATTGATTTGTATATCTTCTAAAAAATAGTTAAGGATCTAATCTTTTAATGCCTACCTTTTCATTTATACTCTTTTACTTTAATTGACTAGGTTCTTGTATAAAATAACGAAAATAAAGTTTGCTTCACATGAAAAGAAACATAAAAATACTATACTGAGAAAGAGATATAATTTGATATACTAAAACAAACACAATGAGTTTTCTTTAACATTACTGTAATAGTGATAAATTAAAATAAAAAAAAAAGAGAAGACTTCATATAAGCATAAAAAATTTATATAACGCTATTAGATAAGTTCATTCAAATACATTCCTTATAGTCATATGCCATCAATGTTTTACAAGCATAAAAATCTGTGAAAGATGGAATAATTTCCATAAATAAACAGACGAGTTATAAAAAGAGCGACATAGCGCATCAAGAAAACAGAACTTACCCTAATAAAACCCTAATTATATTTATATATAAAAAAATCAATAATCAAATCCCTCCCAACGGCGGGTATTATTACAAAGTGCTTACAAAGAAACATATATATAAGCAGAATAGAGGAGGAAAAAAGCAATCAACATCAACATCTCCAGGCAGAGACACACAATCATACACATTGGGATATCAATGAAACGCAGTTCATCAAAACATTATGAGATTTCAAGAGGATTGAATATAGGAATGAAGGGGAAGAAGAAAAGAAAGAGGAAGAGAAAATAGAGAGGGCGTGGCCACCTGGCGAGTTCTCATTGGACCAGGGCCGGGGGCTCTCTTCCCACAACAATACATGTCAATGTGGGTGTTGTGTGAAATCCCCAAAGTCCTATGACCCCGGTGGAATGAAATCCGTATTTGTAGGCATATTGCTGATGTTACTCTCTCACACAACGCACGCTACTTTCCCTTTCTCTCTCTCTTTATCTCTATTTAGTTTCAATTTGTCTGCTTCTGTTTCTTACTTTCTCTCTCATCGTATTCATATACCCTAATCCCCTTTTGGTTTACGGCACCGCTCCATCTGTTTTCATCAGTTTATTTGCATAAAGAAATAAGCAAGATTGGGATTTTATTAAGTTTTTATGGACTTTTGATCCATTAGCTTGGTTTGGTGAGTGATTTTTTGTTCATTGGATACTGTTTATTTCAATTTGTGAAGCCGTGTTGTGTAACTTCAGCTGAATCTTGTGTTTCTTGATGTTTATTTAATGTGGTGCACTGGTTTATTTTCTGCATGTTGTGAGTTTAAGTCTAAATTGAGTTAAAGTTATGATCTTGTGGTGTATAGGTGATGTTTATAGGTGCAATGAGAGTGGGGTTTCTTTTAGGTTAGAATTGAGGGGTGTTGATGAAGTTGTTTTGATCTCCCATGAGTCAGAATGATTTTTCAACAGGCACCGGTTTATTTACTATGCATATTTGAAGATAGAGGTAGTAAGTTTTTGTCTTCATTATTTGTCAATTCATTTATATTAAAATGATTATTTGGTTTATAGTTTCTGATGTTCCCGTGGATTTAAAAGTTAGGTATGTGATAATGCAACTGTGGTTGTATATCATAGTCGAGTAAGTTATGCAAATTCTAAATCAAATTTGTTTTATCACGAATTTTATTTGCCAAAATGATAAAAACCTCCTCCGGCACTTAATTTGGACAATAATAAAGTGATGGAAGAGCATATGTACTGTCTGCAGTAACTCAGACTTAGGAAAGAGGAAATGAGAACATCTAGTTGTGTGCTTTCAGATACTTATGAAACAGAATAAAGAAGAAGAGGATATCTTATTAGGTTCTGTAACCTCATGTAAAAGGGAAGGTGAACAAGAGCGATATGATTATTGGAGATATAATTCCAGACAGAAGGGATATATTTCCCACGTGTAGCGACTGAAAGATACACCCTGTCCGTAGCGTTCTGGAATTTGCAACGCCTGGTATTGTCTATTTCTAGTTACTTAATGGCTCAGTATGCGCAGCCATTTTAATCATCAATAAGTTGAAATGAGATACATGTGCTGCTTATGACGACTCACTTAAGAAAACGACAAAAAGAACGTACAGGCTGCTCATGGATTCCCTATTTATGGTAAAATATATTTAACTTACTAATTATATGAACGCTAATCCATAAACTTTCTTGAGCTTCAAGTACTAAAAAGTTTCCAGTTTCCAAAGTTTCTTATAGACCATATCTCTTAATAATAGTAAAGATGTTGTTTACTGGTGTTTCTAGAAATCGAAACCACTCTTCCACTGTGATAGTGTTTCGTGATCATTCTTAAACAATAGGCTGGTTTCACAAACATCTTAAGCTCTTCCCATGCTCATTATCCAGCAGCACAATGATTTGTCTGATAAAATACTCCTTGTCTTTCCTTGGATATTTTGGCCGCTCATCTGTTATTGGATTCTTATTTGAGCCTTGTATATTGTTTAAATCATTTTATGCTTCATAGTTGATTTTATATCAATGCTAATTTAATCACATGAAAGAGTCTAGTGGCCTTTTTCTTATTTTATTTGTTATTCACTGTTATTGTCCTTTTTTTTAAAATTTTTATTGTACTTCTTCCATGGTCTTTATGGATATTCTTTATGTATTTTTCGTGAAATGTAGCCTGTAAATGTGGATATTTTTGAGCATATGCTTTTGAATTTATGTAGCTAAGATTTTGTTTATAGTTTGAGCAAGTAATGAAGGCTTGTTTTCTGCTAAATCATGATAATATTTTTAATCTAGAACCAATACTTACATTTACTTCTTTTTTTCCCTGAAGAGGAATTGTATGGAATATGGATCAAATTTCAAACAGTAGTGGATTCAATTGCATTTATTGCTTTTGATTGCTGTATTTAATCTCAAAGCCTTTTTTTTTTTAATTCTCAGCTGAATTTTACCTTGTTTGCAATTCATAAATGTGTAGGAGATGAAGGAGAACAACTCAGAAACGTCTACATTGCTAAACAGAAACTCGTTGAGCAAGCGCAAGCGAAGAAGGCTTCCAGATGGCGCTGATACATCTGGTGACACAGAAAAAAATTTCGATGTTATAAAATATCCATCTGCTAATTCATCAAAGCATGATCTGGATAATGATGTTAGTTTTGGTCGATCTTTAGGCAAGAGAAAAGGAAATGATGGGGTAAGCTATCTTTTTCTTTCATTCTTTTATTTCCTTTTTGTGTCCCTATCAGTTGAGATGAATCTCCTAAAGATGAGGTAAAAGTAAATTTAGGGTAATGTTTTTTTGCAGGAAATCTGTGGACATGATTCAGAACCCACTTGGTTTCTTTAGTAGTTTAGTGTATATTTCTAGGGTTTTGGATTATGTTTTCAGGCCATTTGTCTTAACGTCGCATTACAACTAATGGAGCTTACTTGAATCTTTGTTTTCTTGTTTCAGTATCATTACGACTGTGAGGTCTGTGAACTTGGTGGAAAGTTGCTGTGTTGCGATTATTGTCCCCGCACCTTTCATCTTGAGTGTTTGAATCCTGCTTTGCAAGTATGTTTAGTTCGTATGTAATATTGTATAAAGTGTTTCACAACCTGTTCATTCTTTTTTTTTTACATGCAATAACATATTTTTGATTATTTTATCTTCTCAAGCACATTCCAAAAGGAAAATGGGCATGTCCAGTGTGCTGCCAGCCAAGTGCTGGTCTGGAGAGAGTGAACCAACTTGATTCCATTTCAAAACCAGCACGAACAAAAGTCACTACTCATAGATCAAAAACTGAAAAGAGATCATCTGCAACCGACAATGTAAACCAAGAAATCGGGAGTTCCACTTTTGGAAAGAAGAGATCATCTGGAAAAGAAAAAATGTCCGTTCCTCCACGTGGCAAAAGAGATGAAGAGTCGGATAGTTCTCCCAATGATGAAGGCACCAATGAACAAAGTCATCCAGTTAAAGATGGTTCCGTGGATGTTAGTTCATCGTATATTGCTTTTAATAGAAAACCAAATATACGAGCGGGTAAGACAAACACTCTTGCTAAGGGACTCTTGTCTTTATCTAAGGAACAAAATCCAAACATGAAAAAGGAATGTTCCGATAAATTACCTGAAGTATCTCCTGAAGATTTTTCACCTGGAAATAAGTCTGGCCTAGAATTGGAAGCTGCCAACCATGCAACCAGAAAAGGAAAGCATAAGATTCACTCCCATGAAAGTGCAAAAACGCTGAAGCTCGAAAAGGGAAAATCTGGTTCGGATAGTTGTAGAAAAATTCTGTCTAGAGCAAGAGATGCTGATCAGAAAACTTCTAAACCAAATGGGAAGAATAAGATTATTCGCAGCAAGGCTTGCTCAATTCCGTCAAAGCGGGTTGTTAGGGCAGATATTGATGACATCTCACCAAATGTCGAGGTTTGGTCTTGTTTACTTTGTCATCTTAAGTCTAGATGTTTTTCTCCTTTATGCTAGAGCTTATCCAATTTTAAAATTATGGCTTCAGTATTCGTGAATTTTATTTCTCAAGGTATTGAGTAAGTACTATCAATTTCTATTAGTTTGTTAATATTCTTGGCGTACATAGTTTAACAAGAAAAAGTCAAAAGACAGGAAGCTGTGCTTTGGTCCACTCCATAAATTGTATATATAGAATGGCCTTCGCTCATTTTGACTGCCGGCCACACTTTAATATCTTTGTTCATAATTATAACTCCATCTCAAAAGTACAGATATTAATAGTTACTCACCAATCCTCTCTTCTTTTTATCCCTTTTTATCTATTTCAATTTTCACGACTCATTGTTAAAAAGCATAGATCTTTCACGACTATTTGAATGTCTCAATGTTTTATTAGTTGTTTACGAAAAGGCAACATTGATATTCAAATTGCCTTTGGGTAAGTTCTCCAGTTTCTTTCTGTCCTAAAGTGGTAATTATATTCTACGACGAAGAGCATCAAAAGTGGTTGACTAAGATTATGTATACATAGGCTCCAGCATTGTATTTTTGAGCTGGACAGGAAGCTAAACGAGGATAAATCACCAAGTTGGTGGAAAGATATGATGCCCCACGTTTTGTTGTTGCTCGCTGTTCTATAGTATATGAGTTGGCAATTATAAGGTCTCCTCTCTCTGTTGCGTTGTATTTAGATGTGCAAAGTCATGGTCTCTTTCTATTAGAGTTGCTAATAATTCATGCATGTCTTACATGAATTATCTGATAGATGTGTTACTATATATATATCGTCACTCTATCTGTATGCCGTAGTCTTTCTTTTAAGTTGGTTTTAATTGCAACAATAATAATGTCTTGTATGCAGACTCCTGTGGAAGCAGCTCATGATTCACCGCGATCACAAGAAGCTGAAAAAATTGCTGCTGAACGCTTCACGAACGAAGTGAATGTGCATGGAATTCAGCAGGTAAGAATATTGAACACTGCTGGTTGCAAAGGATATAATTCCTATTGTTTCACTGAACCAAATCTTTCCTTCCAACTACAATGATGATTGTATTCGATAATTATGCCTTTTTCATTATTTTAAAAGCAGGTTGATCGGGTTATTGGTTGTAAAGTTAAACATGATGACACAAGTTCTGGTTGTAATGTCGTGGCGACCAGTTCAAATGACCTGCTTTTAGCGGATTCATTAGTTGCAGAAGATTCAAGTAAACAGTCTGGGGAAAATCCCCACTGTGAGATGCCTTTGGATGGGGTTGGCGAGGGAAACTCAGCTGGAAAAAATGAGGATATTTCCAGCTTTTCTGATGAAGGAAGCAGGATAAAAAGTCGTTTGAATAAAGACAAGCTACAAGTGTACAGAAGATCAGTGATCAAAGAATGTAAAGAAAGAAGTTGTGTGGATTCTTTGAGGAGAGACACTGCAGATTCTGGTTCCATTGTACCAAAAACTAAAATTCAATCTGACAATGTCGATGATGATGATTCGAAAAATGGTCAAACTCATGCCTGTGATGAGAATGGAAGCACAAAGAAGGTTGAAAAGGCTAAAAGAAAATTGATAGAGCCGTGCTTGGTTGAGTCTGGATCCTCCACTATCACATATGAGTTTTTGATCAAATGGGTTGGAAAATCTCATCTACACAACAGTTGGATTCCTGAATATGAACTGAAAGTTATGGCAAAAAGGAAACTGGACAATTACAAGGCAAAGTATGGGATAGCTACAATGAATCTGTGTCAGGAACAATGGAAAATTCCACAGAAAGTAATTGCTACTCGGTCCTCCACAGATGGTTCAACTGAAGTGTATGTAAAGTGGACAGGTCTTCCTTATGATGAATGTACTTGGGAAAGAATGGATGAACCTGCTATTGCAAATTCATTTCACTTGGTTGATTTTTTCTTCATGTTTGAACGGAAAACTTTGGAGAATGATAAAGCCAAGCTCGTCTCAACACAAAGGAATGACTTCCAACAAAATGAGGTAGCATCTCTCACTGAACAGCCTAAAGAGTTAGTTGGGGGTTCTTTGTTTCCACATCAGATGGAAGCATTAAATTGGTTGCGAAAAAGCTGGCATAAATCAAGAAACGTGATCCTTGCTGATGAAATGGGGCTTGGGAAAACAGTATCAGCTTGTGCTTTCATATCATCTTTATATTTTGAGTTTAAAGCTACACTTCCTTGTCTAGTTTTAGTTCCTTTATCCACGATGCCCAATTGGATGTCAGAGTTTGCATTGTGGGGACCCAGCCTTAATGTCGTGGAATATCATGGTAACACTAGAGCTAGAGCTGCCATTCGCCAATATGAATGGCATGCATCTGATCCTCATCGGTCGAATAAGAAAACAACTGCTTACAAATTTAATGTTCTCTTAACGACTTATGAAATGGTTCTATGTGATTCCTCTCATTTACGTGGAGTTCCATGGGAAGTTCTTGTGGTTGATGAAGGTCACCGCCTGAAAAATTCTGGCAGTAAGCTGTTTGGTTTATTGAATACATTTTCATTCCAACATCGACTACTATTAACTGGTACTCCTCTTCAGAACAACATCGGGGAGATGTACAATCTGCTAAACTTTTTGCAGCCCGATTCATTTCCTTCTCTCTCTTCATTTGAGGAGAAGTTCAATGATCTAACAACGGCTGAAAAAGTGGAGGAATTGAAGAAACTTGTTGCTCCACATATGCTTCGTAGGCTTAAAAGAGATGCCATGCAGAACATACCTCCTAAAACTGAACGAGTGGTCCCTGTTGAGCTGTCATCTATACAGGCAGAATTTTATCGTGCCATGCTCACAAAAAACTACCAGATCTTACGCAACATAGGAAAAGGGGTTCCTCAGCAATCAATGCATAATATTGTTATGCAGTTAAGGAAAGTTTGCAATCATCCTTATCTAATACCAGGAACGGAGCCTGAATCAGGCACAGTTGAATTTCTTCAGGAAATGAGAATAAAAGCTTCATCTAAGCTGACTCTGCTGCATTCTATGCTTAAGATATTGCACAAAGAAGGCCATAGAGTCCTTATCTTTTCACAAATGACCAAGTTACTTGACATCCTTGAGGATTACTTGACCATTGAATTTGGGCCAAATGCATATGAAAGAGTTGATGGCTCTGTTTCTGTCGCTGACCGACAAGTGGCAATAGCACGTTTTAACCAAGACGAAAGTCGATTTGTGTTCCTTCTGTCGACCCGCGCTTGTGGCCTTGGCATCAACTTAGCAACTGCTGATACTGTCATTATCTATGATTCCGATTTCAATCCACATGCCGATATCCAAGCTATGAATCGAGCGCATCGAATTGGCCAATCAAAAAGACTTCTCGTGTACAGGCTTGTTGTTCGTGCTAGTATTGAGGAGCGGATTTTGCAGCTTGCAAAGAAAAAACTGATGCTTGACCAACTTTTTGTTAACAAGTCCGGTTCACAGAAGGAAGTGGAAGATATCTTAAAATGGGGTACTGAAGAACTTTTTAGAGATTCATCTGCCTTGACTGGAAAAGATAGTGAAAACAACAGCAATCAAGATGAAGCAGTTGCAGGGATGGAGCCTAATAGTAGGAGGACTGGTGGCCTTGGGGATGTATACAAAGACAAATGTGCAGATGGTAGTAACAAGATTGTGTGGGATGAAAATGCCATTTTGAAATTGCTTGACCGCTCAAACCTCCAGTCTGGTTTACCTGATAACGCTGAATCCGAATTAGAGAATGACATGCTGGGTTCAGTGAAGGTATTAACTATTTTCTCATTGTATGATCCTTTTACATCATTCCTTTCTGATTGTAAATTCTGCTTGCACATTTCCCTTATGGTTCTAATGGAGATAGAATGATCTTGCATGCTTCCACTTTTAGTGAAGCCTAGATTATATGTTTTTTTCTACAAATAACTTTTCTTATATGAAGATGGGCACTCATCTTACAAGTTTATATATGGATTCTATTGTACGTGAATGTTCTGAATCAAATGGTGAGGTCAGTGAAATAAAATCATTTCACTGATGTTTTTTATCGGTGCATTAGCACAATAAGTTTAAGATGGTTTGATTTGGTTTTCTTCTGTTGTCCTCCTATTTTTTACTTTTCTTCAATAATTGATTAGTACTTATATGTTTTGATTGAACAGATCCTTTAGCATATGCCAATAAAATTGCTTTTCATCTTAAATTTTGGTGTGTTCTCTTTAACCTTTCATCATGTTTTTAGGGATACTATATCTGAATGAAAATGATATATGTACAAGGATTACATGTTTTATAAGGTGAGAGAGAGATTTTAATATGCTAATCCCTGTTTTTCACTTCTTTTTCTTATTTTTCCCTCAGTCACTAGAATGGAATGATGAATCTACAGAAGAACAAGATGGAATGGAGTCAGGTACTATGGCTCCTAATGATATAAATGCACAGAGTTCTGAAAAGAATTTGGTTGGAACTAATGAAGAAAATGTGTGGGACAGGCTTCTGCGTTTTAGGTTAGTATTTCAATCTCTTGCCCGTTTTCTTTATTTAACATCTTTGTATCTGCACAATGCAAAATGTTTCTAAATAGAGAAGAGAGATTCACAATTCACCATGCAGAATGTTTTACCTTACATCATTGATTGTGGATTCTGTAGATGGGAGAAATATCAAAATGAGGAAGAAGCAGCTCTTGGTCGTGGAAAACGCCAAAGGAAAGCTGTTTCTTACAGGGAGGCATATGTTGCTCATCCCAGTGAAGCAATGAGTGAGGTATGTACCATTTTGATGTCATTCCGATAATTTTTGTTCAGTGGTAATTATTTATATTATGTGGTATAGCAGAGCGGTGCTGAAGAGGAGCCGCAGCATGAAAAGGAGTCCGAGCGTGAGTACACACCAGCAGGACGAGCTCTCAAGGAAAAATAGTGAGTTTCGCTTCATAATATTTAACACGTTTCTTATTAAGTTTTCTTTTGGCACTAGGAATATCTGAATTTCATTGTTCTTCGTTTATTTGGCCTTGGTCTCTATGTTAGTATGGTATGTTTTCCAGGAAAATCAGAAATATGGATCTAAATCCATGTAAAAACATAGTATGCACTGCAAGACTATAAAGTTTTGATACCAGAATCATTAAGAGTTGCAACTTCATATTAATCCAAAATATACACATAACAGGAGAACAAAATATAAATAGATATTAGGAACCCAATCAGAGAATAAAATCTGTTATGAAACATCACAAGAAAATACACAAATAATAATATGATCACTAAAATTAGAAACCCTTGATGAATTTTTTTTTCTCATGTTGCGATACCGTACTGCTTGTACATTTGACAAATCTTTAGGAAATAATATTTATTTAGGATCTTAAAAGATATTTTCATTGTTTAATAACTGATATCCATCTTAAAAGTAATTCTAAAAAGATTAAATCATTATGCAATAAAATAGTTTTATGCGCACGAGCTAACTTGGTGTAAATTTTCTTAACCATAAATAGGAGTTGTTCGATATCTACAATAAAATAAACTATAGGAGTGTTATACAACATAACTGTTATTAAGAATTTGAACTGTAAATGATCATATGTAGTTATACACACGTGCATTGCGCTGAAATTGCACAACAATGAATGCATCTAAATAATATTTTTGAAGCATCTTTAATTGTGCTGAAGATAGACTTCTGGTGGTTTTGAGAAAAAAGATATTGATGTTCTAGAAATTCTTTCATCAAATATTGTGATTTTTTCATTTATTTTGCATCCTGTATTTAGTTTGATGCAAATAATTGTTTGAATCTGTTTTATTTGACACCAATATGTGTTACTGATAAAATGAGGAATTACTGTAAATATACATTTTCCTATCTAATTATATGCACAAATTCGTTTTATTGGCTGGCTACTTTCATTGTGCTCGTGAACTGCACCAGAATTGCACATAATCTATACTTGTTTAAAAAGACTGCTCGCACTTAAGACAATTTTCTTCATCTTGATTGAAGCTGATACTCTTTTCTGCCAAAAGTTATTGACAAGCTAAAGTGTTTATTTCAACAGTGCCAAGCTTCGTGCTAGACAAAAAGAAAGATTGGCACAGAGGAATGTAACTGAATCATCTCCTCCAATTCGAGAAGAAAATCAAATGGCTATAGTACCAACTCGGCCTGTAGAAGAAAAATCTTCAGCCATTTATTTGGAAGATAAGAATAATGGTAGAACACTGGGACCAAAAAGCATGACTGACTCAACCCTGAAGCTGGGAAGTTTATTGAAGCAGAAATATATTTTTCATCCTGTTGTATCAGATATTCCCAAAATTCCCCGAGCCCGTGATCAGTTACCGGGCACGAGCTCCATCGATGCTATGCACGAAAGCCTGTTGCCAGTTCTAGGACTATGTGGTCCCAATGCTACTAACAAGGTGGATCGGAAATTCTCAAAACCCCACCAAAAACAATTTAAGCGAGGGATCAGGTTGGAGCTTCCATTACCTGCTACTTGTTCTGCTTCTGAAACGTCTCAATTGCACCCAACCAGTGATGTCCCTGATAAGTACCAGCCATTTAATCCAGTAAGCTCTCTCTTAATATGTATCTTATGAATATATTAATGTATTAACTTTAACAGATTGGATTTGATTATCATGTTCTGTTTTGCAGCATTCTTTGAATATCCTGAAAGGTAAAGGAACTGCAGAGCATGTAGGGAACTCTGATTTTCAAGAAAATATGATATTGCCCAAAATACCATTTGATGAGAAGTTGCTACCAAGATATACGTTTCCTAGTACAAACTTGTCAAATACAACTCCCGGTTCGTTTGCTAGGGTATCACTGGGATCTGGAGCTGAGCCCAGAGACACTGTTAATGATCTGCCTAAACTGCCTTTGTTTCAGAATCTCAAATTTCCACCAGACCTGCCCAAATGTAATCAACCGAGACAAGGGATGCCTCCATCTTTGGGCTTAAATCAGATGCCATATGCATTTTCATCATTTCCTGAAAAGCATAGGAAAGTTCTCGAGAATATCATGCTTAAAACTTCTGGGTCGATCAGAAAGACATCAACAGCAGATATCTGGTCTGAGGATGAACTTGATTGTCTGTGGATAGGCATACGTAGACATGGAAGGGGCAATTGGGAGGCAATGCTACATGATCCAAGATTGAGGTTTTCAAAGTTCAAAACTGCAGAGGATTTATCAGCTAGATGGGAGGAAGAGCAACTCAAGATCCTTGACGGGCCTGGACTTTCATCACTGAAATCTTTCAGGCCTCCAAACTCTGCAAATTATCTGCTTTCTGGGATTTCTGATGCAATGATGCCACAAGCATTGCACAGAGATTGCTCAGATGGAATGATGGCACGAGCATTGCATGGAACAAGATATAATGCACCTCAGAAGTTCCAAACACACTTAACTGATATGAGATTGGGTCTTTCTGGTCTACCGTCCAGTGTGCCAAATCTAGAGCCATGTAATCCACCTCTTCCAACTTGGAGTTCAGATAAGCTCGAGACTAATTTTGGCAGAGACCACCTAACTTCCTCGAGCAGTCATACTGAGTCACAGTTTTTGCTAAACTCATTAGGAACTTTGGATTCTCTTGGATTGCAGAAAATGGAGAAACGAACGGGAGCAACTAGGGTAGGAATATCGACTGGCCTTAATAATATGAGCAACAGCGAGATTGCTGGTTCTGCTATGCTTGCCAACTTTAACAACCTTTTCGAGTCGAAGGGAAAGGAGAAGGGTCCTACATGTACATCCCCTGAAGGCAAACTGCCCCATTGGCTTCAAGAGGCAGTAAATACTCCAAGTAGAGTCCACGAGCCTGACCTGCCTCCTACTGTATCAGCAATAGCACAATCCTTTCATGTTTTGTATGGGGAAGGGTCCTCCAGCATTCCTCCATTTATTGCCCCAAGACCACCTCACCCTGGGCCTCAGGATTAGTAAGAAGACAGCTGTAGATCAACGAGACTTAGAGTCCCATGTGGAACAGAAAGCAGAGGGGTCAATTGCTGTTAGAGTTGAGAGAGGAAGTGGGGATTTAGACATACAATTGCATGACCGACAAACAGATGGGGAAGGGACGTCTTCAGATGATCCTGCCAGTAACCATGAACACTAGATGACTGGAAGACAGGTTTCTTTCTCAAACTGGTAATGTTCATTGATGGGCTCAGTTCTATAGAAAGCTTGGGGTTGTACGTATAGGACAATCTAGATGTATAGAATATATATTGTTTTTGTAAGATTAGATAAATTGTGTAATGTTTCTCTTAGTTTTTATCATTTATCCAACATTTGAGATTGTGAAGCCGCATGAGAAAAAGTAGAAAAATAATGAGAGGAAAGTATAATACGAATGAATGCGTAGCAGATGTAGTGCATTCATTATTCTGCACAAGACATACATAACCTGCATTTTTTTTTTTAATTATCAATGAACGTGTGGTTGCATTTGAGAAACTTTGTGAAAAGCTAAAGAGAATATTTGAGTTGGTGGGTGCATCCATTATCTTCTCCACAAGCCGTGGTTCATGCTTAGTAGTTAGTAGTTGTTCCAGTTTTATTTCTTATACAAGAAGAAGAAGAGTAAACAGATAAATTGTGACATGCACATGCTTCGCCTCATTTACGCGTAAATAATAAACTTATTAGTTTATTCCTATGTAATGTACATAAATGGTACTATGAGGATTAAAGAAAGAATGAAGAAACATTAAAAGCACAAAGAAAATCAGTCAACTTAACTTAATGATCTAAACAGTCTCATAAACAAAATTGGATTACTATCCTACAATAGTTGTTGATGGGGTCAGTCAGTGGGCAACAAATCTTGATGAGAAGGCATAGAATTTATAATAATCTTCTTCATCTACAACGTCAGTACTGGTGTCGAAGTTGAGTGAATAACTCAACGGATCATATGAGGACGAGGATGTCTTACTGCGGCGTTTCTTCAGCCTTCTCATCAATTTTGATAGACAGCCACCGTTGTTGACGGCGGTCGAACTGGATTTTGGCCACCAGCTGGAGAGGAGACCTAAATTTGTCATCGATCGAATTCTTCTTCTTGGTGAAAACAACAAATAGGAGTAGAGTAGTGGGGGAGTATCAGTATCCCCTGCAGGTTGGGGCTTATATATATTGATGAATGATGATTGATATCAGGTCCTATTATTAAATTAAATTAAAATTAGTATTTTACTTGTCAATTATTTTCTAGTACAAGATTCCAACCAACTAAACTTGATTAGTTCGAGGACTATACATTGACCTTGTGTGTGTGTGTGTGTGTGTGTGTGTGTGTTTGCATTTCAAATTAGAATTAATTATATCTAACTAATGGGGTAATCTGATGATATGTCAGAATTAAAAATGAAATTTATAAATCAAACATGGAAATCTAGTCAAGCCGCTGGCACATGCATACCATTTCTAGGCACAAATATCATGGGTATAGGAATATTTATAAATGAACAATAGTCACGAAAATCAAGAATATGATTAGAGCAAGTGGTTACTGGTACACTATTATTGTATATAATGTCAGATTGAGAGAATATAATACGGTAACAATTTGACAATGAGGTGACGCGGAGTGTCAGTATATTATTTAATCACATTTTTGTATATCCCATGCCCTAATTAATTGATTAATCTAAAGATGTTGTTCATGCTGGAAAAGATTATTAGATCTGTGACAGTACATTATAGAGATGAATCACTTAGTTATGAAGATCTACAGTTTATGCAGCAGATCTGACTGCAGTAAATTAAAGTATAGTCCAGGGCATGTTATGCATTAATGGCCAATGCCATGGATAAATAATAGTCACAAACTTGTACAGCAATTTAGAGACATTCATATTTATTACCCCGGACCAGACCAAGATCACCTGCAGATGATAATTGTTCATTCATTAACTGCAACTATATATATATATATATATATCCTCTTTGATCCAAGGAATTTTCACCTTCAACATAAAGGATAATACTAATATGAATATCTCATGTTACTATAATATTATATCGTGTGAAGTAGTTGGAGTTGGGTATTGAAATGGCAAATAAATGCTTTGGGAGTGTGGATTGTCTTCTATGGGAGAAACAATTGACCTAAATTAGAGGTTATCGAAAGTAACTAATTATGGTGGGTTAGTTAACCAATGTGATTAATAGTACTTAATACATATCATCAACTTGGTTAGTACTACTTTCATGTTACAGGCGGCTACAAAAAAACATGAAGGAAGCATCGATTTAAGGAATTAATGGCAATATGAATTCGAAATCCAAATATAACCATTAAAGAAAATTATGAATGGTACCAAAATATTGGTCATTGTAATTGGCTCATAAATATTTTCAATAATACTTCAAGAATAGAATAGTTGATAATAAATAGTCTCAAGACATGAAGCATGTTTTTAAAGAAAAAAACATGATCAGCGAAGTTTTGAGTTGGACCAGCTCGGATTAGATTAAAAGAAAAAAAGTCCAAAAATATATATTGGAATGTGACATACATCCCAAAAGAACATTACCCATGAATTATTGAACATACAAGATAAATTGACATATATTGTTCACTCAGAATTACTCACGATCAGGAATGAGGAATCAATGTAATAAAAGCCCAACAGAAGCAAATTCCTCCTCTCAGACAACTTTCAATAGGACATCCAACATTCTCCTATGTCTAGCTAGATCAACAATATAAAAATGTAATTAGATTTCGCTTCCAATAGTTAGTTAAACAACTGGACTTAGTAGACGTGAAAAAGAAACATATACCTATCAAATCATTCCATAACGACGTTTGCACCGATTGCTTTCATTTTTTCAATAATTTTTTCTGCTTCTTCCATAGAAATCCCCTTTTTAATAACAGCAGGCACCTTCTCGACTAAGTCCTTAGCCTCCTTTAGTCCCAACTCAGTAAAAGCACGTATCTCTTTAATTACCTTCAGCTTTGAAGCAGCATCAAAAGATTCCAGCTTCAGCTCAAAAGCTGTCTTTTCAGGTTTCTTTTCTTCTTTTGATGCTGATGTGGCACCCATTGACGCTGCAGCAGCACCCGGTTTCATGACCCCAACAACTGGTGCCTCTTTCATACCCAATTTCCTCATCATAAGAGAAGATAGCTCTGCAGTTTCAACAAGTGTAAGTCCAGATATCTCATCAACTAGCCTCCATACCCTCTCAGTTGGGGGACTACGATGCTCTGTGGGATCAAAATTTGCAGGATCATAATCAGCAGGGAGCCTTCTCTGGTCTATCTCTACTTCTTCCTCCCCTTCATCCTGTATCCTTGCCGGTTGAGCAAAGTGTCTAGTCACCCCAACGTAAACATGATTTCTGAAGGAACCATATGATAAATGATGCCTCACTCTCGCAATCAAACTCATTGCCAATTTTCTACTCTATATTTACCAATAAATCACAACATTTATAGCCCGATAAAAAACCTATTAAAAAATCCTGCCACGTCCGGAAACCACAAAGATCAGCGAGATCCTAATGTTCCAAGATAGAAGAATCACCCAGGACACATAAAGGCTGAAAATGCAATAAGCACTAAAGGTTTATCAAGCACAATTATTTAGCTTCAGAGTTGCATCATCTTGCCACTACTAATATAAAGTTTCTTTTGCCAAAAACCACCAATAGACAACATCCTAAGAACTAAAGGAGCAAAACCTGCATTTCATCTATCTATCGAATGAAAACTACTTTGTAAATTGGTGTTGCTCTTATACTTGCGGCATAAATCCACATACTATAAAACTACTATATGGCATACTATTGAAAAAAATCCAAAAAGGGGAAAATGTCAGCGGACTTGTTAACATGAGAAATCGGCATAAGGGAAAAGAAAGGAGGTACCTTGGTTAGAGAGAGATGTAGCACAGCTCAATGTAGAACGAGCCCTAATTGATGATTTTGAGTGTATGTCTAGTGTCGCCTAAAATCTGGGCTGATATTTGAAATTACTGCTCAATTATAATAAATATTATTATTGTATTTATTATTAGGAGGGGGCGTGTTTGGGTGGAGACATATTTTTGATTAATTGAACTGTCAACAATTTTTGTATAATTAATTTTTTTAATACAATTCGACAATCAAATTGACTGAATAACTATACTAGTGAGAATGAAAGACAACATTATATATCATATCAGATAATAATTTTGAAATTCCTAATTTTATTATTCCTTAAATTGTTGGAGTTTAAGATTCTGTAAACGAAGAATGAGTTTGATGGTAAATTCAGATCTTGATTGCATATGACTCAAGTGTTGTGATAACATCTTACATTGTAGTTCAAATATTAAAAAAAAATTAGCAACTTAAGTCTCATACTCACTCAGTAATAATGTACAGCATTACAGGCCTCAATGAAAAAGGAATAAACAGTGAGTGGTCAACTAAAATGAAATCTCACAAGGAGCATGGAATGTTCTTCCACGGCAGATTGACTCTAGGTTTTCCCCAGTATATGAACAAAGTGGTGAAACTTCCACACCTGCAGATTCAAAATCAAAACACCCTAATATTAAATAACAATAAAATTAGTAGTTAATACATACATTTTATTAATATATACATATACCAGTTTGATATAAGGGCACTGAGTGAGTCAAGAAGCCACCGGCAGCAACCACCCAGCGAGCATGGAGACGTAGGACAAGCAGGCGAGCACTTTCTGGGGTATCAAAATTTGATCCATTTGCATTTTTCACAGGTGCAAATTCTTCTTCACGCAACACCTATGCCATGCCAATATATCAAATAGTCATTTCAATTCCCACTTTTAAGGAGGAGGAGGAGAGAAGAAGATACCTCAAAAAGTGCTGTGGAAGGTGCATAAGGAAATGCATCAAATATAAATTGCTCTAGTTTGTATCCCACTGTGTGTCCATGAATTGAAGGGATATTCTTTTCCGCTAGATGATATCTGCAAACACCAATACAAAACCCCTGATATATAGATAGATAGTCCCAATGACATTAACAGCAAGCCTACTCATATGCTTACTCACATGCTGTCTTTCTCAAGACCATTTGCTACTTGGTTCAGAAAGTCCAAAGTGAACATATGTAGGCAAACCTGAAATGAGGAAGGCTAGCTCACAATCTGAAAGAAAGAGAAAATGGATTCTGAAGATATGAAAGAAGGAGCATCAGGAAAAGACAATACATTACTCCAACAATAGCGAAGGCGACCAGTTTCCTGATTAATTGCGCTAGCCAGTGATGGGTCCAATTCACTGTACTCAACAACAGAGATGGGTCCACCTTTCCCACGTCGAACAAATACGCCAACCTTCTCTTGTGGGTACGCCTACAATACAGTATTAAGAAGAACCATTAAAAACTATTAGATCATGTTAATCTGACAATGTGAAAAAGCTACTCACCTTCCGAACAACTTTCGCAGCAGCAGCTGCACCCGTATCAATGAAATAACCTAAAAAGGTTGGATCTGCAACGCGGACCTATTCGCAGGACATTCTGTTTGGTTATGGACACAACATATTGCAAGAAAAAACCCCGAAAATGGAGAATAAGAAAGTGAAGAAATAACTCACCAGAGCATTGTCAACTCCATAACAGTCCAAATATTTTATGCCTCTCATAGCCATATCTTCCAACAACCTTGAAGATTTGAGAGCTGCCATAAAAAAACAAATTCTATTACATCACATAATATTGCTTACCTTAATGAGGGTGACAAAAAACAAGACGAGTACCCAATTCATCATAATTTAGTATACCTGAATAAACTCCTCCATTTCCATCAGGAGACTTTGCTACCTGGTTTTAGAAAATTAGATACTTGTTACTATATAACCTATAAACTGCAGATGTAGAAAAATAACAAGCATATGTAAAAACATAAAATAATATCATTCCTACTATGTTCTTGAAATCTTTTAGACTGAAACATAAACTAGATTACAAATTTTACAATCAGATACGTATGGAAGAAAAGAGATGATAATCAATTTAATTATGTCTTCCCAAAGACATCTGTATCAAAAGAGAGTACCACTGGTCAAAGTATTTATTTTTTCAGGACCAAAAGACCCATGCCAGTGTATCAAGAATACAGTAATCGAGTTAGTAAGCTGTATATATGCATGTGATAATCCACAAAAAAATTAAGTAACCAAGAACAAAAATCCTACGCTGTATGGAGTTTCCATTATAAATCTACCATCTTTTGATACACAAGGAATTGTACCCTGCTGGAAGAAGGTGACCTGTTTTCAATTTAGTCATTCACTATGAGCCACAGATGTTTTAAAAGATATTGTCATGAAATTGAAACTAAAAAGTCAAAAGATCTTACTTGATCTGCTTCAAGGCCAAAATATTTACGGCTTTCAAAAAATTTACGGGTGGGTTCATCAGTAAAAGGACTAGTCATTATGTACCAATGTATAGGCGTAACACTTGCAGAACCTGTGTGTACCAGAGTGATCAGGGTAGCAGATCAAATGAATATGGACAGTGCACCATCTGGAATACGAAACTCACCCTCGTTTACAGATTGAGCTGCTAATCTTTGAAGACACAAAATCCGTTCAGCTTGAAGTTGGAAAAGTGATTTTCCGGATGGAAGACCAATGTCTAAATTCAGGATAAAAAATTCAACGATCAAATACAGTATTTTTGCAAGAACAAGAAACTGGTGGTCAGGTGGTCAAACAAAATACATTTATCAAAAGCTCTCTTATATTTTTAAAAGATTGTCAAAATATTTAAGAAATTATTCTTCAATTTGTTCTTACAAAGGCATGTTTTAAAAGAAAGTAAAAAATGTGTCTAATTTTTATAAAGAAAAGAATATTGTCTCTTGTATTTTTATTCTCTTACCTATTATTTTGGGCAATTAAGATGAAAAGAAGGTCTTATCTGAAGAAATTTCCACGATACATACAAATGAATGTTCCACCATCAAGTCCTAACTTCGGTACATTTTGTCTAATCAAGCAAACACTAATTTCACTTACTGAAACAGCCTTTTGGATCTGAACTTCCAAGGCGAGTTCCCTGCATTCAGAAGATTAAAAAAAAACATGAGGGAACATGTTATAACACTTAAGCAGGTAATATCCTAGTAGGTAACTGGAGAATAATCACAAATTTATTACAAAACTCGTATTCCACACTAAGAGAAACTAGTATCCAGCTGCTACAATGGATAGTAAACTCTCAACTTAACATGTAATATATTTCTGGTGTGATCTATTGTTGGATCCATAATGCGTTCCTTCATCCATAACTACTCCCTTTCCAGAGTCTTTAGGTCAAATCCATTAAAACTAAAAAACGAAAAACTTATCAACTATTCATAAAGGCAATAAAAGCATACTTTACTTTATAAGCAGTAGGTCAAGAAATTTCATGATCAGATAGTCAACAATGCTCAACAATGCAGTTAACACGAAAAGGTGACATTTAACCAAACTCTATCGAAAAGACAACCACCCTTCCAGTCGTCAACACAAAAAGGTCATCAAATATGTATTGAAGGTTTTCATAAGATCATCTAAATGTAACAGCAAATTTGATCACAATCAATGACTAACATAACCTGTCCTCCGGATAAAAGTATGACGCCTAACTTTCCATCTGCAATGGCCTTTAATCCCATCTTCCACCACCTTTCTCTTTCTTCCATGGTCCGCTTCTCCACTGTGGACACATTACTCTCGGGGACAGGTTCTATTGCTGCTGCCGGAAGCCCTAAAAGAATATAAAGAGTAAATTTTGTTTAGTTTAAATATAAAATCATCTTAAATTATTATGATTACATATACAAAGTGTGAAAGGGACAGTGATAAACGAACCTTGAGATCGAAACGAGCATCTTATAATCCGATCAACTCTTGGAAGATCTAGGCTCTGCAATAAATGGTAGAATCAAGAAAAGTACAAGTATCTTGAAAATCAAAGAAATAAAGAGTGGGCGAGACCTGGATATCGTTGATAAGGATGTGGCGTTGTTGAGGGGAGAGCTGATCCCAGAGGGCAAAAGCGTCTTCTTGGCCGTAATCTTTGAGCCTCTCGAGCAGCTGTTGGGGCGGGGCATTGTTATCGTTCCCGGGTTCAGTCATTGTTGGGTGTGTAGATCTGTATAATGTTTGAGTTGAAAATGTGAAAACAATGGAAGAGGAATGAGGAAAATAGAGAGGAATATCGGATCTACCTTCGGTTGGAAGTGGAACCTGAACCTGGAGGTTTAATAATGAATCAATCAATTAATTAATTGTATGTATTCTTACCAAACTTACTACTACCATATGATATTTGGATTGGGACTCACTCGAGTGGTTATGCCTTTTTAATCATGTACCAACCGACCTGCATTTTTATTGGCACATAATTATGTATTCTTTTCTTTGGCCACAGTGATCATATAATAATAATAATAATAATGTATATAATGAGTATTTATTTCTATTGAATATCGACTGAAAATAATAATGGTGCATCTCTTTATGATTTATCGACCTTTTAAAAATAAATATCTCTCCTTGATCATTGGGCTCCATTTATTGGCCCATCTTGTTATTTGGCTACTACTGGGCTGACTATTCTGAGGTGGCCACATATGTTCTATCCTCCTTTGGGCCGGCCATTCAGTATAAACGGGCAACAATGAGTTTAAGTTGGCCCAAACAAAAAAGATTTATAAATACAGCACAAGACAAAGTGACACAGGTCCCGGACAATTCGGCGTTATCAATATATACTATATAGCATTAGCCATTAGTGTGTTTATTTATTTAGTTGTTCAATGCTCTTATTAATTAACCTTACAAAGTTTTAAATAATATTAAGGACAATTTGTATCGAGAAAGCTGTGATTTGAATACTTATATATTTTCATTTTGTTGTATCATCAACTTTCTTAATTTTTTTGAGTATAGGCGGTGCTAACACACAATTAAGGAGTTATGTGGTGATGTGAGCAGTGGGGGAGGCAGGATTTGGGGGGCTAAAAGTGGTCAGAGGGAGGGATACCTTACCAGTATGCCCTAAACACCCTATGCATCATTTCTATCTAACTTTTTTACTTTCATCCCCCGGTTGCACGCCGCACCGGATCGCAGCCTTCAATTCTTTTATTTTATTATTATTTTTCGGCTTCTTCAACTTCAAATCGACGTCGTTTGGCCCCCTTCACTTTTTCCCTTCTCTGTCAAACGACGTCGTTTGCCAAGGGTTTCCTTCCTTTTTCTGGTTGTCTACGCCGGCGTACCGGCTCAAAGCTAGGACATGGGCTTCCTTCAGATTGCCACACAGCCAACACAGTGTCTATCCTTCGTACCAACGTGCAGCCACACCCCTCCTTTGAAGGCTGACATCGATTATGTTATGATCGAAGATACTCGAGCCTAACATATACGTCAATTAACCCCAAATTCACAACTAACACGCTCAATCGATAAGGGAATCCAAATTAACAAGCCAATCAATTAACAACACAACAATCAAACTCCACAAATCAAATCGCAACAGTAAGAATTCCACAACTAGCCCAATCGATAAGGGAATCCAAATTAACAAGCCAATCAATTAACAACACAACAATCAAACTCCACAAATCAAATCGCAACAGTAAGAATTCCACAACTAACCGAATATGAAAGAGTGAAACGGATATAGCAATCCAATTGACGATTCCTAATCCGAAATGAACACCTCCAATCGCAAGGACAAGCTCGTGCTCTGATCGATTCGTAGAAAGAAGGTTGAATTCGATCCGCTCACGGTTTACCTGCAATGCGATCGACACCAGCAGAGAAGAGAGAGTTATAGAGAGGAAGAAAGAGTTCTCCGAATTTACTTATGCCCCAAAAACTCCTTTATTTTCCTTCCCCATTTTGTATTTAAAGTCTTTGTAGGACTGAAATACCCAAATTACCCTTGGGTCTACTCTTTTCCTGACAGAAAAATTTAGGGTTTCGCGTTCTATGATCGAAGCAAAGGCTCAGGTCGGTGAGGCTTCCAATTTGGGGACTCCTAGAAATGAGCTAATCGGTGTCGTCACAACCGGTATGTGTTTTCTTTATTTTGTTTGGTGTTTGGGATTTGATTTTGAGTTGTAATTGTGTTTATTGGACTTATTTGTTTGTGGTTTTTGCCTTGAATGGTGAAATTATGATACATTGTAATGATGAGTTGCTGCGGTACTTAGGACTTGGCCTGTTTTTATTTCTGTCTTGTTATTTTTTTTTTAAGATTCTATAGTTATGGTATATATTTGATTGATATTCCGTTTTCATTCAGAGTTCTTGTTTACAGAAGCTAAATCACTATTTAATGTGTTTTTAATTTTTTTGGGTGCTGACCTTTGTCACATGTTAAGTAATTTCTTGAAGAGAATATGTTGTGAGGTAATGAAATATAGTGATGAACAATTGAACTGGAAGAACTAAGAACTGAAATATAGTGATGAAATATAGTCACAAAGTTCTGTAGCATGAGGAAGCAGATTCTGAAGAGAATATGTTGTGAGGTGATGAAATTAGTGTTGACATGTTTTCAAGTACTTTATGGTCTTTCCTGTTCTTTTGTACTATTTGAACTTAACAATTCTGGAATTTGTGATTGTTGTTTATTGTATGTTTATGTTAGTGTAATTTCTGTTCTGCAGAAAATTGGTTGTGTGAAGAAAAACATTCGATTTACTTGTATGTAATTCGAAGAGTGGAGAATCTTATGCTTATCTGACGTATGATCTCTGCTTGAGTTGATTGGAACATGAACTTGAGACACTATCTTTTATGTAAAAGTTGAACTTATACAATTTTTGTCACTTCTATTTTGTTAAATTCATCTTCAGCCCAAATTGTAAAGCTGAACTGTTTCGCGCGAGCAAAGGAACGTAATAACGTAATATTATGATCTCTTGTTTTCTATATGATGAAAATATACTTAAAGCTTTAGCCAACGTTTTTGCTGATAGTGGAGGTTAAAATGTGGTGCAGTTGGCTCGAAATGATGGCTCCAAGTGTTCTCCAGAGCAGCCTAGCGTTTTTCTTGGTATATGATTCTGGTAATTTTAGATTACATGTTCATTTTTTTGGCCCCTTATGTAAGGGGATGCAGTTTTTAATAAGCTATAATAATAGTCTTTTTCGAGTTTAGTTCATCTAACGCACCAAATTCCTTGTTATTTCTCTTTTATTTTACGTCTTTGGTTATCAACATTTCAGCTTTTTATATGCTAATTGTGATTGCAGTATACATAGCGATTTGATCCACGCCTAGGGTGTGGATAACAAACTTGGTTATTGTGCACAGTCAAGTTACAACTAACTGCACGTTTTTTCTATTCTCTATCTAATTGCTTTCGCTATTTAATTATAAACTATCGAGCTATATATAGGGTGATCGGACCGTTAAAGTTGGTGTGGTTGGTGCCGAGTTTGTAGTACATATCGGTTTTCCTACACTTGGTGGCCGATCAGATATAAATAAGGTAAATAAAATTCATTTTCCCCGTTTCTTTTAAGATCATTTAGGAAGCTGACAAAGCGGGATCAAAAGGATTATTCTTAGTGTTTTTCATGGCTTTTGATGACTCAATTTGATTCTTATACATGCAGATTGATACCAAATTATCTGAGCAATCTTCACGTTCAAAGGGTCTCTAGGTTAGAATCGTCGGTAAGATTTCCTGATGCGAACTATATATATGTGATGGTGTACTACTTGTATCATGCCACCATTTATCTGACTTGAAAAAACTCTTGTTTGAAATGCAGGCAAGTAATAAGTGACTCGTGGTAAGTTTCCCACAAACATATGTGCATACTAGAGCAAAAAACATTAAAGTTGGGTCGAAAATGAGGAACAAAGGAAAAAAAAAACGCAAATATTGCTTAATACCAATATATTGTGCATACAATTCAATCAAACGGAGATTATGAGATGAGAGGTTAAAACGTCGAAAGTTTTGAGTTACTTTAGTGTACACATAAAAAGTAGTGGTTGAGAGTTACAAATATGATATACTTTAAGTTGAAAAAAGGGTACATTTGATGAAAATTGTTAATGTTAAAAACTAAAAGTCTTGTAGCCGCGACATCACAATATGGAAAACGAGCCATAAATTTTGGGAAAGGTCAAGTTTTAGCTCAATTTAGCTATAATAGCATTTCCACACTATTTACTTAACTTTGTGTATGCAGATTCGTATGCGATCCTATGATGAAATGAGGGCATTCGACAGGAGATGGAACAATGCGGTCAAGGAGATTCAGTGTTGGATCAATCCCTTTGAACAACCAGCATAATACATATATACATACAGATACGACAGCGTGATACATATATATACATACATTTTTTTGTCAATAAAATGTGGTAATAAAAATGAGAGAGGCAAAGAGCCTTAAAGACAAGCCAAGTTACCTCCAGCCTGTACAAATTGATGCTGCAAATCCAGGAGTTGGCATTTCATTTATAGATTATTAGTTTCTATGGTTCTGGTTTTGTTTTAACGATTGTTTTATGTCGATGTCTTTGTTTCTCGTCTTTGGAATTCGGCTTTTCGCTCTACGAAATTGGAAATAGATAGTTTTGAGGGTTCTTTTGGCTCTAACTTGGTGCAAATGTGACTATATAATGAATTTGGCTGCTCTATTTATATTTATTCACATTTTAATCTCATGATTTTAATGTTAATCAAGTTGATCAATATCGAAGAACTTTAGCTATTTTGGAAAAATGTACTCTTCTAACTATTATATTAGATGCAGATATTTGGCACAAAGCAATATGCAACATCTTATCTAATACGCATACAGCGATGTGATTATAAGTTATTCTGATATTAAGAGATTCCATATTGATAAAACTGAGAAAACGGAACTTTTATTTCCTTGGACCACACAAGAATTCATCATGAGATTCAATTTGCTTGTTTCTAGATGCTCTATGGAAATAGATCTTTGAATTAGTTTTTTAGTTTTGGGTTATTTCATTGTTGTTCATGACAAATTTCAGCTTTAATTTTGATTATTGTATATTTGAAGGATATGCACGTGATTCAATAATATTAATATAGCAAAGTTAGAACTTAGTAAAATGTATTTAATTATCTATCTGCAAAATGTCCTTTATATTGATGTATAAGAAACATAATATTTGTGTTTTTTGTTATTAATAATTGTGATTTGTTAAATGTAAAAAAATCCTATGACGCCCACAATGCTAGTACTTGATATATATCCAAAATGGCAATTTTACACATGCATAAGAGGGTTCTAATTGAAAAGGAAAAGTAGTAATTAAGTATATAGTTAAGAATATCTTTGTACTATAATTAATAAGTAGGAGGGAGGACAAACATGGTGATAATATTATCCAATCCAATCCAATTGTAAAAACAGAATTAATTAACCAGGCCTTGTACACATACATACACGTACGTACTAGTAGTATATATACATAAGTGTATAAGTAGCCCCAATAGGCAACATCATCATCATCATCTCTATCATAAGTGACAGACAGGAGAGAGAGAGAGAGAGATATGGAGGAAGAGGAAGAAGAAGAGATTCATCATGTAATGAAACGGCCTGCATGGCTTGAAGGTCTAATGGCTGAGACATTCTTTGAAGCTTGTGGGGTCCATCATAATACCAGGAAGAACGATAAAAACATTTTCTGCTTGAATTGTTGTCAAAGCTTTTGCCCTCACTGTCTCCCTTCTCACCATCCCAACCATCCTCTTCTCCAGGTTCTACTTACAATTCTCTCATATGCTGCTACTTTAATTGTTAAAACAATTCATCACTTTCAAACCCTTGTGTATTGAATTAAAATGTAGTGCTTTTGTTATTGTTTCATCTTTAATCGTATTCTGTTTGCTGCTAATATTAATTAGAGCTTTTGTCCAATTCTCCTCCAGTCCGGACACACAGTTCTCTCACATGTTGCTTTCATTCATTCAACTTTGACTCTTACTCTACTTTGTCTTTATTTGACAATCCATCCATCCATCTTCTCTATGTATCATCATTTCTTTTCAGCTTTATTTGTCCAGTCCATATGAAACTTGTTTTCCCACAATTAATGACTGGAAGAACTGCATCTCATCATTAAATGTTGTTTATTTTATTCACATTACGATTCACCAAATATATACTAATCCAAATTCTACATGACCAATAAATATATTAATCTTCTTGTAATTAATGAAATTACTCATGGGACAGGTGAGGAGATACGTTTACCAAGACGTTATCCGAACGGAGGACCTTGAAAAGCTCATTGACTGTTCCTACATTCAGCCCTACACAATAAATGGTGCAAAGGTGATATTCTTGAATCAGAGAGCGCAATCAAAATCTTGCAAGGGGGGTTCTTCTTCTTCTGCCAACGGCAACCCTTGTTACACCTGTGACAGGATTCTTCAGGACCCATTTTACTTCTGTTCCCTCTCATGCAAGGTCTTCTTCTAATTCCTCTTCTCTTTGCATAATACAAAATACAAAATACAAATACAATATATGTTTATGTAATTGCCAATTGGATAGATGTATTACTTTGTGGAGGAGATAAATCCTTCTCTTACTTGGTCACGTGATTGAAATTGGCCGACACATGGCTGCCTAAGGATGTATCAGCAATGTGTTTAATTATCAGCTAATACGCTTTTTGCCACTTTTCTTGTCCTGATTGTGGTAAGAAAAAAGTAGTTGAATTAAATGAATTTGCAATTTTGGTATTGTTGTCCGTACAATGGAATTTATTTAATAAGAAAACTCCAACTCCAACTCCAAGTAATGGTGGTGCAGGTGGATCACATGGTACATGAAGGGGAAGATCTATCAAGCATTTTGAACAGGTTTGATGAATCTCAATTTTCCATATCTCAATTAGAAGTAGACGATGGTCAAACAACTACTACTACTACTACAAACTACATATTGGAGGAGGAGGATGATGATCCATTTGAGTCGTCGACGACGAGTAATTGTTCCAAAAAGAAGAAGGGATTCCTACCTGGTGGTATTATGATCTCTTTGAGCAGCAGAAGAAAAGGGGCTCCTCATAGGTCTCCTCTTGCTTGAAGAATTAAAATACCATTACCAGCTCTCTTATTATAAATTATGTATAAATAATAGTCTCTATTATGATGGTTTTGTATTCATATTATATTAATTATGAAATAGTACGGATCTAAGCTAAGTGGACATGCAGTTTCTTCTAGACTTTCAACCATTGGTGGTGATGATTTTTCATTTGCAGTCTCTTGTAGTTCAAATGTAAAGGTGATAATAGATGACTCAGATTGAGAAATCCTAGCCTAGTTCAAATATAATCAATCACAAGGAAGACTCACTCTGTATATATAATATCACCCGTGACCACTTCTGACATGCTTGTCTACTACTTCTATTATTTCACATTCATAATCTCCAGAGGGAATAAACTGAGACTAGGATTTCAAAATTATTAAAAGAGCATCCAAAATTACAGGTTAGAGCAGCTTTCGTGTAGTCATTTTTACCCTCTGTCATGCCTAGATTCACCACCACTCAACCCACAAATATGGACAACTGCTAAACTATAACTAAATTTTAATCACAAATTCATATTAGAATTCTGTCCAAGTTAAGCATCACTTGATTAAGCTTAATCGTTAACACTAATAATCTGTTTTTATATTAATTAGCAATAGCCAGGTGCTAAAAACTATGAGATTAGGAGCACAAAGTCCCAGAAGCCTGCCTGCAGTTCACATGGTGATGGGTCCATTCCTATTCCCATATTCTTTTCTTCCTTATTATGAACCAACCTACACTGCGTCACAATAAGCCATACCAGGGCGGGGAAGAGCCACGTGGCATACAAGTGAATATGTAGTAATATAATAATATTTCAAACTTGAACATCCCAATGTAGAAAAGGAATGCATGGGCTGAAGCAGTGTTACTTATGGGAGTTGCAGGAGTATTCCTATCCTAGGTAAACGCCGTTTTTTATTTTATTCATTACAAAACGGACAATATCATATATCACCAGTTTCAAGGAGGGAGGGAATACTGTATTCGAGAATAATAATGTTTGACGACGTGCCTAATTGAGGTTCTTGTTCTTTTGCATCTCTTCTCTTCTCTTCAACTCACCTCACACTTATTTGATATTACTCATAGAAATTGATGAATTCGCAAAAGGAGGAGGTTTATATTCTAGCCAAGTCCTAGTCTAGTCTAGTCTAGTGAGGTCTTGAGATGCTACTCTGATCTGAAATTCAAACCATCAAATCCAAGGTGGTACTAGTAGTAGTTAGACATGTTTGGGTCGTCGTCGGATAATAAAAGAAAAAGGAAATCAATAATACAACTTCGTATTCACATGACATGTTTCTTCACTCTCATCCATATCATATGGGAAAATTTGCAAATGAATTTAAAAAAAAAGATATTCTTGGTGACTCGAATTAGTTGGGGGTCGGTCATATCCCCCAATTCATTATATGAGATCAATAATCATTTATATATGCAAATAAGACCATGTTCCTGTATACATATATATATATATATATATATATAATGTGTTGTATGTTAGATCGTTCCATCACTTTGATGCTCAGCCTTTTTTGTTCTAAGTTGGCGGCTTATAGTATTAGTAAAAAAATAGGGCTCATAATATAACAAATTTTGTTTGTTGAATATATAAAAGTGGAGCAGAGCAAACATAAAGCTGTAACACAAGTGTGGGAGGAATAGTGGAATGGGACATATGAATGATTGTTCAATTCTTTCTATGGTGTTTGACCGATGTGTGTCTGTTTGACTCACAGACACCCTATAAGGCCTACATGCGCAGACTAGAGATAGATCATATAATTAATAGCCCTCTGTCTCTCTATCTCTCTTTTCAATACTATAATTAATCTCTAATGGATGCTAGCTGTGTGCTACAACATTTGCATCACCAAAATCCACATCATCATCATTCACAATAACAAGTCTTTCTCCACATATTTCTTTGGATTTAATAGAAAATCTTTACTAAATTGCCCATGTATTTCTGATAATTAATGTGAATAAATACTCAACACCAGAAGTTGAAAATTAGATAATTGAGTAAATAGAAACATTATTACCTTGTATAGATGTAGCTATGCTTCTTCTATACCCAATCAAAATGATAAATTATAATTGTGTTTTGTACAAGCTATGTCTGATGTAGCTAATCGTTCCAATCCAAGCCCAAACGCCCAAGCAACATTGTCTGACTTACCGCTTCTCTTCAATATTTCTTGCTCCATTACTCCACAACCCAACACTTCCAACCATTTTTCCTGGAAGTAGACCAATATCACAAGGTGTGACAATATAATTGGGTGATATTGTTATAACCAAAAATCAGCACAAGTACACTATAAAATACCCACAAGAGGATGTGAAACCATTAGTAACTACAATTACCAACAAAGGTAAAAGGATAAGCACTCACATTAAAATAATTATATTGCCCTTTGTATTTCAGGATAAGATGTGGCAAAAAAATATGTTTCGTCCGAAAAACTAATACTAGTGCAGAAGGTGTGACTCCGGGAAATTTAAAAAAGGATGGTGCAATTAATATTTGCAATCCAGAACAAACATACCTGAAAATATATTTCCAATTCAAATGAGGGGTTGGTGAATGGAAAATAAGTATCAATCCAGCGCATCACAACCCCACCTACAAATTGTTTTAAAAGTCAACGGTCACGGTTATACATGTACCAAAGCAACATTGCAGTATTTCAAAATTAAGTCAACAATTCGAGGAATTAGATTGGCTGAAACGCCACAAGTTGGCAAATTCAATCTTAAGGCCCCAACAGTTGGCAACTCAGTTTCTACTTTATGGTTCCAGCATGATCAGATGATTCTATTTCAAGCCAGCTTCCTTGTTAACCTCCCTCATCTATGTCCTAATATTTTCCATCTACAGCTTGGCATATTCGGTTCTTTTAACAAAACAGAATTTCTAACTACTCTTTGAGATGGTAGATGAGACTGTGCCAAATACCTTTCTTCAAAAAGTCGGACATGGATTGAGTCTCCTTGGTTTTTAGAAATATATAAAGATATAAATTTGAATCCAACTGTACCAAATAAATGGTGTGCCAAACCCTCAAGACATTTCTTTAGATCCTCAGCTGCATATGATGTAGCATCGGTTCCAGATCCCTCCCAGTCAGCTGGAGTAAAAACACGTACACCTTCCATCTATATGACATGCATAAAATGATCTTTGAGGAACATATGACCAAAGACCCAAAACCAGCAATAATGCCTTCATGAAAACGATACACAAGCACGAACCTGGTGGAATACAGGGTAATGAGTGGAATCAATAGAATCTCTTCGGTAAACATCTCCAGTGCGAAGGAAATGAGTATGCCCCTTCCTGAGTAACTCAGCTTGATGTGCACTTGTATGGCACCTCAGGACAGTTTGAGAATCCACATAATATGTGTCATTATAACTCCGGCTTACATGATCGGCAGGCACCAAAACATCATCAAAGTTCTGCATTGAACAGGACCTGGAAATCTCAACTTTTCATAATTTAAGAGAACTGATAAAACTGCATTATCTGATTTAGAAGATGAAGATAAGAACATGTGCATCTATGAGTTGCCTATAGTGGCTTTTGCAGCTTCTCCAGAAAATCCAAGCTATTGACTATCATGCAGAGCATCTGCCTTAGACCTTGGCTGCATAATGATAACTGATAAGCCTTCAATTTGAGTTGTGAAGTCACTGGAGTTGAATGTCTATTGTCTTCTAACAAATGGCATGATCAGAAACCCTAACAAACATTACTTACAGTAAATCTCTCAAATTTTTCTCCCTTCTATCTGATTCCCAAGCTATTTGCAGCTAAATATACCTTTTAAATAGAAGTGGCAATCTAACAGACATGAAGATATTTTTCTTAATTATATCTTTTTCTAGACCAATTGCAATGAGTGTATTTGATGGTCCAATAGCAGTAACTGCATAGTCCTTATCACAGTGAAATTCTCAATTACACAAACATTGCATGCTGAAAAATTCAATTTTTTTTCACAGATATCCTTGATGATGGCGATTCGAAGTATTGCGTGCTTCAGCGAGCAATGAACTTTACTCACAAAATTTGTTGAACGCGAGGAAAATGAAAAGACAAGCCAATCGTAAGAATCTATAGAAGAGAACAATATCAGGCACAGAAAACTGATATGACCACCATGATGTAGAGAACTGCATGGTATTAAAGAGGCAAAATAGAAACTTCAAATATCTTCAGGATGAATTAAACAAACATACCGCTTTAACAGAGACAATTGGGCATAAATTGTCAAACTTGTCAAATTTGTTGGGGTAGTTGGTATCAAAGTAATCATAGATTGCATTCTTTAATATTCCAAGGGGATGCTGATCCCTCCTATGAAGCTGCATTCCAAGCTTTGAGAATATTGAGTCGGGAACATTGTTTGTTAAGTCATCGTCCTTCACTATTTCTGCACATCCATGCAACAATCAACGGAAAACAATATGTCTGCATTTTACTGTTATCAAACTCAAGCACAGGCTTACCCGAATAAAAACAAGAATGTAAAGAATCATTAGAAAACATACCCAAAAGGAAAATGCAACAACACCTTTTTGAAAGTGTATCCAGAAAGTTCAGTGGGGGGATCTACAAAGCCAGAGAAATTAGAGGCAGGCAGGATATAGAAAGTAGACACGGTGTCTCTAGTAGACTTGTAACTATGCTACAAAACTGATGGTGCATATTCTGCAAAATGGGCCTTGGTCGACAAAAAGTTGTAAAATGAGGAAGTGGGGGAAGATTACCCTCTCTTTGAGACGGAAGTGATGCGGCGGAGAAGTGGACGCAAAAGGCGAGGAGGGTTCTGCTTCGGTGGAGAAAAAGAGAAGAAGGATGTGAGAATAACGTGGATTGAGCAACTGATAATAATGCCATGGACATGGAGGATGATACTCTGCTGCAAGTCGCCTCGCCTGTGGTGGAAAAGGAAGAAGAATAGAATCGAGTAGTACTTACTGTACTGTTTACTTATTTGGGCCTTTCAGTAGCGCTGGTCATATCCAAAAGAGTCCAGTCCACGGCCCATCGATACTATACTTGGTTTTGTTTTGTTTTGTTTTGTTTCAATATATATATTATATTTTTTATATTAGTAATAACTAAGAATATATTGATTTGGATTGTCTGATTATAGAGGAGGAAAAATATAATTTGAGGGAACACATAATAATAACATAGTTGAGGAACACTACAGAAAAGCATTACATCTTTTTGAAAAGAAATTACAGTATATTTAGATCTTTTTCCAAGTAACTCAGAAAAATAAAAGCAGGAAGGAAAAAACAATAATCATTACGTCCTAACAAAAATAAATATTGTTATGCTATAATTATACATCTGGTCCATCTGATCATGCAAAAGGCAAACCATTTTTACTTGTATAATGCTTCCATGGTCTCCTTCAAGCGTTGAACATCTGCACCAATCACTTCACTCGCCTTTATACCATTTTGAAAGAAGTGCAGTGTTGGCTGGCATTAAATCAGCAAACCAAAATTAAAGAATACATAAATGATACATTATTGCTCATCATCATCATGCTCATATAAGGATCTATTCAAGAGATTGAAATATTCAGGATATCTGGAAATTCAATATTTTCAATAGCTCCTCTGATGCTCAGAACAAGTTATATTTATATCATAAATTACCAAGTTAATACACAAATTTTAACTCCATTGAGCGCAACAAGTAAATTTACCACAACGTATATGATATGATGCAATGCTTAAGAGACATCATTGTACGCAATTCCTATATAAGGTTTCATCAAAAAGCCTGTAATGTACTTGAATTTAACTCATTTTTCAGATACCGTGTTTGATTGAATTCAACTTTTTGTAAGGTGTTTCAGAAGAAAGTATAAAGTATCAGAAGAATTTTGGCTTTACCACAGAGTTAATATTTAGCTTGCTCAATGCATTTCCTAGCCCTTCCTGCAGAATTAATATGAGAATGGCGTCAGCAGAAGTTGGAGATACTTCAAAAAGTCTACACGATAATGATTTCAGACAGTATTATACCTTATCAATGTCTATTTTATATGTGGTGACATGGGGATATTTCTCACTCAGCTGCGCAATTACAGGGGACAACAACCTACCTGCAGAGAAAGATTGTAATGAATCTTGAGTTTAAGAACCATATCATGTTAATAAGATAAAGAGCAATAAACAATTTAGAACTAAACTTACAGGGACCACACCAAACTGCTGTAAAGTAGAATATTGCAGGCAAAGATTCATCTACACCAGATTGAAATTATAATATAAGCAATAGCATCAAGTAATAATAGGAAAGGCAGAGAGCATTAAGTTAAGTCGCAGCAGAGTATATATGAAATGCATCTACCTTGAACTTTGCGAAGTGAATCATTAAACTGCTCCTCAGATTCAATGGACACCACCTTTGAGGGACCTGTAATTATCCAAAGTTACAATAACTACTGGTAGTAGTAGTAGTAGTAGTAAACAGTAAAATCTCAGAATAGATTACAAATAAATCTCTAGGAAAGGAAGAATGCATCATAAATAGTCGAAACCAATTTGAGCAATACATGTGCGTGAGTGAATCAAACAATAATAATGAACCCTAAATAAAATAAAAATAGTTTAAAGGTAGTAGAAACAGAGAGGGACCTGAGGAGGGTGGAGAGGAGAAGTTCCGGTAATGATTAAGGACAGAGGATTGCAAGTCAGAAGAAATGAAAAGTGGGGAGGTCCTCCAACTCCAATAATCGTCTAAAATGAGAGTTGAGTACGATGCAGCGGCTACAACAGTAGAGGAGAGAATGAGATTATCGCTGATTATTGAAGACGATGATCGAGCAGACAGGGAAGGGATTAAACGACGCAGCATCACATTCATTCCCCTCATTTTTCTAGGGTTCTTCTTCTTCTTCTTCGAAATGGATTTTGATTCTTTCGTAATGGTAATGGACTTTGGGCTCAGATTTACATTAAGAAGAAGGCCTTCACTATTCATGGGCTTACATAAGCCCAAGGATTGATTAAGTAATATGATGGGTATCCATCATCATCAAGACTAGAGTGAATAAGAAGGAATGAATCAATGCCATGGTTTCGATGAAATCAAAGTGTGATTTGAACAACAATCTGGCCGTGATGTGATGTGATGTCAACTTTTATTGTATTCTTTTTAATTATGAATAAAGGGCATTGCAAATTTGTAGTAAGTAATTGGTGAAAATCTGACTCACTACTTTTAAAATTTTGAAAAGATTCTATTTCATTATCTTATCATCTTTTTACTTGGGTTGGGACTGAGTGGCAGTGGAAACTAACTCATTTTTCCATTTAATAACTTTCCAGGATAGCATTTGAATCTTCTTAAACTTAAGTTATCAATTCAAAAATCTCTGCATTATATTTACTAGCACTACCATCTTATTGTTATATCCAAACACTACTTTAATTACTTCCAGAACATATGAAAGTGCGACTTTATTAGTCCCATGAAAAAAGCAATATACATATTGTGTTGAATTGAATGGAATTAAATAAATACAATTATATTTTGTAATGGAGTACAAGGCGGCACTCTACATATATAATATAACAAAGCATCCGGGTATATGAGTTTCCAAAACTGCCCTTTCTAATAATCATGTCTTTTGTTAACTTTTAGGATTGGATTTGTTGATTATTAAGTCACTATTCCCGTTAAATAAAGAAAGGCAAATTAGTAGCTATTTATAATTAATTACTACCCATTATGAATAAGTAAACTCATCATAGTAAGTGAGCTATTTAAAAGTACAATTGATTCAGTCTTTCAAATTGTAATATACTAAAACTCAAAAATTATATAGAGCTTAAAAATCTATCTATTAATTATTCTAATATGGGAATGATTGTACACATGCGAATAAATGAGTTAATAGTCTGAAATGTTTTTGTACAATTTTTCAAAATATTTGAATAACTAATCTGTAAAAAATATATATTGTTTATAAGTATATGCATAAAATTGATACGTAGAAAACATAGTTACGCTATGCACCTTATACTTTATTAATAGTATAAATTTAAAAAAAATAATTATATTTGAATTTGATGATAACATCATTACATTAGATATTTATAATCAATAAATCACAATATGTACATTTGGTACTATCAAACTCATGACTTTTAAATTACATATTATCAATAACATAAATCGGTCAAAACATCATTAACCAAAGTTAAATTTAACTAACAAAAAAAATTCAAATTTTATTGGTTTGACAAACTAATGGTCAATAATAAATTTTAAAGGAAGAAAAACATGGAAGATCCATGTAAAATAAATATAGATATCTAATTGTTAGATAATCATTGCAATAAAGGTTGTGATTAATTGCAAGTTTGCAACAAACAAGTAAGCAAAAAAAAAAAAAAAGTCACATAATCAACCTAAAAATATATATTTAAAGACAAGACAACCATTCTACACCTACTACAAAATACTTGCAGTACAACTACTGTTTCATGCAGTACAAATACCCTACTTGTAATTGTCAATACCCTTTTTGTCCATTCAATAAATTCTCTCTCCTTTACAAATCCGCTGTATTTACCTTCCCCTCCCCACAGATTCATATGTTTCTCTCTCTAACACACACACATATATATACTCACAATTATATCTATATCTGATGATCTATTAATTAATCTTTTCCTTTCCCCCAATAACGGACAGATATATACTTATATTTTTCTCCGTATATTGTTTTCCTTTTTTATTGGTATCTCCCGCCGGGGGTTTTTAGATGGCGCCTACTATGAAAGACCTGCAGTTGACTTCGCCTGCCGGAAAAGGTTCCGAATCTGACGCCGGCGAGGAGGAGAGGCTGCTGAGCGCGTACGATGAAGAAAATCCTCTTAATTTCCGGAGAATTCAGGTCAGCGTGACAGGGATGACGTGTGCAGCGTGCTCCAATTCGGTTGAATCGGCTCTGATGAGCCTAAACGGCGTCGTCAAAGCATCCGTTGCTCTGCTTCAGAACAAGGCTGATGTCACATTTGATCCTGCTTTAGTCAAGGTCTGTTCAAGCTCTTTTGCATCTTTCTAAATTATTTATTTTCGTGTATATGCATGTAGATACGTGATTGTTTTGCGCTAGTTCACAAGTGGCGACTATGTTATTATAGCAATCGGTTTGGTTTAGTTGTAATTAGCAAAATCTTCATAGATAAGTTTCATTGGAAGATGAGCTAGCGAGAGTTAATATAGTATGTTTTTTAATTTATATGTTTGGTTTTCCATTGTGTATAGTGTGTTGCTGACGATTTTGTTTGTTTGTTTTTTTCATTTTTGTGATCCTATTTCGCCATGTCGATGTTGCAACTCTATACATGTTAGTTTTTGTTTCTTCATATTTAGGTTACAGTTTTGCTTTCTCGGTGATAGTTATTTAGGAACATGTGTTCTGTCTTGTGAGGTATTAACAGTGGTTTTGTGTTGATCTCATTCTGATTTAGCAGTGGTTTTTTGGATACTGCCTTACTACATTTCAGTAAGGAACCTTAAATTGATTATATTCCTTTTCGGTAACAAAAACCACGGGCTGGGTTTGATATTTTACTGATTGGTGTTGATGCAATTGACAAGCTTATACATATTGGTAGCGTCCACGTAGCATTTTTTGATCCATGCTCTGTATGTCTATGCTGCGTTGAATCAAGTGATCAATGCTAACAACCATTTTAAGCTTATTGAAATAGTTATGATTTTGGAATGCTTTTAATAATACATTCTAGTTGTAGTGCTTAGTTTGCTCAGTCTTTAATCTGCATTTTATGACATGCAACTGATGTTGATTCTGTAATTCCAATGTTAAGATATCATTTATTTTGTGACTGGGTGGACATTGTTGTTGAATTGTTCGTCGTCATGCTTTGTCTTTCTCCTTCCATTGTAATAATTTGTAAAAAAGGAAACTGAAGTACTTTGTTGGCCTCCCACATATGATCTCACTATGGTTCTTGATTGGACTGTGTTGTCCCATTTTCTCTTTCAGGATGAAGACATAAAAAGTGCAATAGAAGATGCTGGATTTGATGCAGAAATTCTACCTGAACCAAGCGTATCTCATTCTAAGCGACATGGGATCTTAATAGGTCAGTTCACAATAGGAGGAATGACTTGTGCAGCTTGTGTAAATTCTGTAGAAGGGATTCTGAAGAAGCTACCCGGTGTGGGAAAAGCTGTAGTAGCTTTAGCCACATCTTTAGGAGAGGTTGAATATGACCCAACAGTTATCAGCAAGGATGATATAATAAATGCAATCGAAGATGCTGGTTTTGAAGGTTCATTTGTACAGAGTAATGAGCAAGACAAAGCTGTCTTTGGGGTTTCTGGGGTTGCAAGTGAAGTGGATGTACAGATGTTAGAAGGAATTCTTTGCACCTTAAAGGGGGTGAGGCGATTTTATTTTGATCGAACATCTAAAGAATTAGAAATTCATTTTGATCCCGAGCTTCTTGGTTCCAGAACAGCAATTGACGAGATCGAAAGTAGCAGCTATGGTAAACTAAAGTTACATGTGAAGAATCCTTACACTAGGATGACTTCTAAGGATCTAGAAGAGTCTTCTAACATGTTCCGATTGTTTACTGCGAGCTTGTTTCTCAGTGTGAGTTATTCAGTTTGCTGCCTTATGGTTTGTTCTTATTAACTTTGTAAATTGGTTGGGTCTGGTATCTCAATATTTTCTGGGATCCAACTTTGCATATTAAATATGCAGAACTCCATATGTCTGCTTAATTCAAAATGTTTCTTGATCATCACAAACAAATAATGATTTCATCAGGATTTATATTCCTTGTACTGAATTTTTTTGTTTTGCTCCAGGTTCCTGTCCTTTTTATGCGAATTATCTGTCCTCACATACCTTTGCTCTACGCTTTACTGCTTTGGCGTTGCGGTCCATTCCAAATGGGCGATTGGCTGAAGTGGGGTCTCGTCACTGTTGTTCAATTTGTTATTGGTAAGCGTTTCTATGTTGCAGCTGGCAGAGCACTCAGAAATGGTTCAACGAATATGGATGTCCTAGTTGCACTGGGAACTTCAGCTTCATACTTTTACTCTGTATGTGCATTATTATATGGTGCTATTACTGGGTTCTGGTCTCCTACATATTTTGAGACAAGTGCTATGTTAATAACATTTGTACTTTTCGGTAAGTACTTGGAAAGTCTTGCCAAGGGAAAGACATCAGATGCTATCAAAAAGCTCGTGGAGCTTGCTCCTGCTACTGCCTTATTGCTTTTGAAAGACAAAGGTTTGTGTTCCTTGGTATAAGCAAAGTTATTGTCATACTCTGTTTGATTCCATGCATAAAGATTAAGAAATATATATGAAAATATTGGCACATTCATTACCAATTTTTGTTGGTGAGATGTCCTGAATAAGGATGTTTGAATGTTGCAGGTGGAAAAGTAGTAGGAGAAAGGGAAATTGATTCATTGTTGATTCAGCCAGGTGACATTTTGAAAGTACTTCCAGGGACAAAAGTTCCTGCTGATGGTTTGGTTGTATGGGGTTCAAGTTATGTAAATGAGAGTATGGTTACTGGTGAATCAGCTCCTGTTCTGAAAGAAGTCAATTCATCAGTAATCGGAGGTACAATAAACCTCCATGGCTCGCTTCACATACAAGCCAACAAGATTGGCTCTAACACAGTGTTAAGCCAAATTATATCTCTGGTTGAGACGGCTCAGATGTCCAAAGCTCCCATTCAAAAGTTCGCCGATTTTGTAAGTACAATTTTTTCCTGATTCATCACGGAGTGGGTTGCGTGATTAACAGTTGCAGCACCTTATAGCGCCAACAGTAAATTGATTGATAGAGGATGTCAGCACAAAAGCTAAATACAATAGTTTTCTAGTTGCCTTCGGTTTCCATATTTCTCTACTGTCTTTTGTTAGTTTTTGCAACTTTATTTTACCTGTTTGTCCTGGCAATGTATTAGCCCTACCAGTTTCCTTATGTTGGGCATTTTTCTCACATACAGATTGCAAGCATTTTTGTCCCTGTGGTAGTAACTTTGGCATTGTTGACATTGCTGGGATGGTAAGAGGACTATGATGAAACTGTTCATTGATAATTTTTGTAGTATTAGTACATTATTGATAATCAGTGTTCTGATTGCATTTCAACTCTATATATTGCCTTCTATATGCAGGTACCTTGCTGGGGTTCTTGGAGGCTACCCAAAGGAGTGGTTGCCAGAAAATGGCAATTATTTTGTTTTTGCCCTTATGTTTTCAATATCAGTTGTCGTGATTGCATGTCCATGTGCACTTGGGTTGGCCACCCCAACTGCTGTCATGGTTGCAACAGGGGTTGGAGCTAACAATGGTGTGCTCATAAAAGGAGGAGATGCATTGGAGAGGGCTCAGAAGATCAATTATGTCATATTTGACAAGACTGGGACATTAACCCAAGGAAAAGCCACAGTTACCACTGCAAAAGTTTTTTCAGGCATGGATCGTGGTGAATTCCTTACATTAGTAGCTTCAGCAGAGGTAACAATTTCTTCCCTAATTGCATTCAAGTTATTTTTGATTCTACGGTATTCCTGCTTCTCCTTCTGCTGTTGGATCCATTTTGATCAATGTCACTATAAGTTAGATTTGATTTCTGGACTATTGCAATTCCTTTCATTTGGCGCAGGCTAGTAGTGAACACCCATTGGCCAAAGCAATAGTTGAATATGCCCGCCATTTCCATTTCTTCGACGAACCTTCTTCTACAAAGGATGCTCAAGACCATGGTCTGCAGTCCAAATCCTTTGGATGGCTTCTTGATGTATCTGATTTTTCTGCTTTGCCCGGACAAGGAGTGCAATGCTTTATACGCGGGGAAAAGATGTTGGTCAGTTTCTTACATCTAGTGATACGTATCTTTATTCTGGAGGAGAAAAAAAGGGTTTAAATTGTAAGTGGAACATTTGATTCTTTCTATGCTCATATAATCTGTGTTAACGCATTTAACAGGTTGGAAACCGGAAGTTGATGACTGAAAACCAAGTCGCTATCCCGGACCATGTGGAAAATTTTGTTGTAGAGTTGGAAGAGAGTGCTAAGACGGGAATACTAGTGGCCTACAATAATAGTGTAATTGGCGTTCTCGGGGTGGCAGATCCACTAAAGAGAGAAGCTGTAGTTGTTATAGAGGGGCTTAAGAAAATGGGTGTGAACCCTGTAATGGTAACTGGTGATAATAGGAGAACAGCCTGGGCTGTTGCAAAGGAGGTGGGTATTACAGATGTTAGGGCAGAAGTGATGCCGGAGGGAAAAGCAGATGCTATTTGTTCATTCCAAAAGAGAGGGAATGTAGTTGCAATGGTGGGGGATGGTATTAATGATTCCCCTGCATTAGCAGCTGCAGATGTAGGTATGGCAATTGGGGCAGGGACTGACATTGCAATAGAAGCTGCTGACTTTGTGCTAATGAGAAGTAGCTTAGAAGATGTGATCACTGCCATTGATCTTTCAAGAAAGGCCTTCTCAAGAATTCGTTTGAATTATGTATTTGCGATGGCTTATAACATAATTGCAATACCAGTTGCCGCTGGGGTTTTCTTCCCTTGGTTGAAACTGAAGTTGCCACCGTGGGTAGCTGGTGCATGCATGGCCATGTCATCAGTAAGTGTTGTATGTTCTTCTTTGCTTCTTAGGAGATATAGAAAACCCAGACTTACCACTATATTGGAAATCACTGTTGAGTAGAATGAAATATTATTAGGAATTAGAGGAGTTTTGATGATGTTGTATCATGACTTAATTGTAAATGCCATTTGTTGTATTTTATTCTTTTCCTTCCTTCCTTCCTGTATAAGTTAATTTTATGAGTGGATATCGGTTCCTGGTTATGACTGTTGGAAGAACCTCCTTCTGTCCGGAAGGATCAGTAAAAGATCATTCTAACCCCACCGCACATGCGTCCGCATTTCATTCGGATATCTTTAAACTATTTCTACTTTTTTTTTTTTGGTCTCAATTAATGCAGTTTTATTTTTAATAAGAAAAAAATAAAAATTTATTGTTGAATATCTTTTGGGCTTCTTGAATGATTAGCTTTGTATTTACCAAGTTACGGCTACGTGGATAACTTTAATATTATTCAATGGCTCCAATAAGATACGGATCTAAGTTTCTTTGGTGAATTAAACAAGATCCATTGTATAACAAACTTTTGGTTAAAAAAGAAAGGAGACTTGGACGAGAGTGATTATAATAATCCTCAAATTATGAGTCACGGCAGTATTGGAGCCCAAGGAAATAAGTCAAGGAAGCCCAGTCTCGTTTTAATTTATTTTACAGTTACAATAAAAATAAATAATATCCAAGGTTAGGTCAGTACTCTTATATTTTGCTGTCAATAAATGGATTTGTTTTTCATGTGAATGTGGGTGGTCAAACAGAAAAATGGGGGGTTTGGTAGGTAGGTAGGTCACTTTTCTAGGGAATTTGTATAAGAACAAGTCTCACAAGCAAACATTGAAAGTTCCATGGCTAGTAAAAAATATACTTAGATTGGAAGATGTCAATAATTTCTAGCTAGTCAAATCACTCTATTTCAATAGAATTGCTCCACAAGAAATGAAGTCATTTTCTATTTTCTATGAAATAAAAAGTTTTTGAACATTCAGCACAGTTTTTCAACTAGTTTGAAAAATAATTCAGTATGAGAAAATCCAGTAATAAATGTTTATTACAAACACCATTATAAATGTTCAAAGTGATTAAGAATGATGAGTAGTTGTTTTTTATGTTTTGTAATTCGTTTGTGCTTACGTAAGCGTGTTTGTATTATTTCCCACTCTAGTTTAGGTTGGTGAATCATGAATCATGAATGCTCCTTCCTGGAAGCTTCACACGCAATATTGTCTGAAATGATTCATCCTAATTTTCTTGACTGTTTAAGTCTTGCACTATATAATTATAAGCAATCTGAAATTTGATTACTATGACCAGACCAAACTTTGAATATATATAATAATTGAGATAAACAGGAATGCAGCAGGAAGAACAAATGGATGCCACAAATTTTGATCATATCTATAATCCAAATGAAAGGGTTGCACTTGCACCAGCTTTAGGTTTGAATCCAATTATAAGCAGCAGCCCTGGGAAATCAAAACGACGGCGGTTGAGAGATGCACAGTTGGTGCAGACGACTTTCCTGAAGGCGAGCGTCAAAGATTTCAGGGCCCTGGTGCAGCAGCACACTGGATGCCATGCCACCAATAAAGGCCCAATTACATTGTGCTTTCAATCATCTTCCCATTTCTCATCATGATTATTACGTACCCAAGTTTCATTTGTATTAATATACATATTTAACTGAGTTGCAACCTTTGGAGTACTACTTAATGAGAATCAGTTACTACTATACTTGAACAACAAATGTTATTAGGTGTGAATGTTCCGAGGTGGCCAATTCCTTTGATATTAATCTATGGGAGTCATGATTCTGTTTACTGGGGATCCGATGGGGTTGGTACAAAATTCAAAGAATAATCATGTGATCCTGATTGTTTGAGATATATAACTCTTAACTGACCCATCACCCATGGTTGTTGTTCGCACATCCCTATCATAAACTTATTTATTTGCTGGTTAATTTGGCCTTTTGACCCCTTGATCAACGTTTGTTGTTGTCAATGATATTAATGTATCAAACCTTTTATTGCACAACTTAAAAGCCTTAATTTTATGTTAACTTCAAAATCCTTAGAATAAGATATTGAGTTAATTAAGTTAAGACCACTACGCTGTATGGGAGTATATAACCTGCATGTGAATGATAATGAAAAATATATTAGTAATTAGGTTTTGAATGAAAATGGATTTTTCTTTGCAGATGTTGAATGAAAAATTAATGTAAGAGCTTGGTCATCAAGGTAATTCCAAATTGTACTTATAGTCATTAATTAAAGTCAGGAGTAGAAAAAGACTCATAGGATATTAATCTTTATTTTGATTAGTTTATTTGCAACAATGAAAGGATTATGTATGTTCACATGTAGTTGAAAGCACTACACAAGTGCTGCTTCAAAACCCCAAACGTCCAGACTCCATAATATCACTGTCGCATTTTTCATCAAACTGCAGATTCATATAATGAAAACTAATTAAAATCATGATCTACATTAAACAGTAGTTGGGAAATGTGCATGAATAGCATTTATTCAACTTCATGTAATTTTCCACCATATATGTTTCTCAACCCTGTAATAAAGTAGTTGTGATGATGTACGTAATCACTTATGCAAGATAATATATGTCATCAAGATAAGAGAAGCTGTTTCCTGGAAATAGCCCATTTATAGACGGAAAATTCTAAGTTGGTCCGGGACTGTTGGTCCCGGGCCACTTAGAACCACACATTTAGGATGTTTGGGGGGTGGTTTTTCATTGTTGGGGTGGGAAAAACCACCCTCCATCCACCCCCAAATGTGTGGTTCTAAGTGGCCGGGACCAACAGTCCCGGGCTATTTATAGACCTCGACAACGTACCAATCTCTCTCACTCATATATATTGAAAAGACAGGTCAACGTTCAAAGTATATGACTCAACCAACCAACTATATCTATATAAATTAATTCACTTGGCTAAGCTTTCATCTTTCAAGCTACCTCCCAGTTTTTCTCTGACAAGCTAAGGGAAAAAACATATATATATATATATATATATATATATATATAACTGTACCTTGAGAATCATGCAAAACTCCTGGGGACAAATGAATAGCAGTATGGAAGAATTCAGCTTAGATGAGCTGTTTGATAGAGCTGAATTGAGCCCCAAAGTTAGTAAAAAAGGAAAACATATGAAAATAAGGCGGTCACGAGCCTCTAAGAAGGCCCCGACAACTCTCCTCAACGCCAACGCAAATAATTTCCGGGCCCTGGTGCAACAATATACAGGCTGCAGCCACAGTACTGCTGCATCTTCTGCCTATAAAGGTCCCATAACTTTGAACTTCTCACAGTCACAGTCACAGTCACACTATAATTATTCTTCACAAAAGCACCACCACCACCAAAAAGAAGATCAAAGTAATTTCTCGCCGTTTGGAACTGCAGCTACCACTGATCCATTATTTATTTCAACAGTTCATAACCCTACACAAGATGATTTTAACATGAGAAACTTTCCGTTGCAAGACCTGTCGTCGGGACATGAAAATTTTTCTGCATTGTTTGAAACTAGGAACGATGATTTCTGGGAATATTAAGATGTAGGTGTATGTACATAAGCTCAGATGTCATGTTTAGCAGGAGGAATAATATATCTGGTCTGGTGTTTGTACTCGTTGATGATTATTTATTCATGATTGCATCAGATCAGTTATAATGTTTGTTTTATTTTGCACCTTCTTAATTAGTACTCTATCATCTTTTGTACGAGAACATGGAATTTACAATACTTGATTTATTCGTTCAACTATGTGCTTTAACTCACACACACCAAAAGACACAAAAAATAGGAAAACTAATGAAAAACCGTCTTAAAATAAAATTTTGTATTAAAGAAACAGATAAACATAAACGTAGAATACAATTTTTTTTTTTTGGTTACAATGGGAAAAGAAGAAAAAGAAACGTAGAATACAATTATTAGTGTCAAGAGTCATGAGAAAACTTGGTAAATAACAATGAAGAGCAATTGGCTATAATGGGCCGTGCAACTGCCAAGGCCCAATGCATTAATATCTATACCTATGGAGAGTGCATGTATCTATATATCTGTGCTGGGCTTTTAATAACGTAGCCCAACTTGTGAGAAATGGAGGGAAGGAAGAGAAAGGTAGGATTTGTATTCTTTCTTACTCCGCTCTGTTTCTTCATTTTATTATGCTTTTCTACTTGCGGTGACTTATTTATTATCGAAAACAAATAGTCTTGAAACGAAAAAGTGAATTAATTCGCTTGTCAGTTTGAAAGGCATATATATATATTATATATATTGTGAAACAGAGCCAAATGGGATTCTGACTAATAATACATCTTTGACAACAGAATAGAAAGTAAAAATAAAAAATTATTGTATAGTAGTAAGTATGTGATCAAAAATGAAGGGATTTCCGCGCGCGTTCAGATTATGAAATTTCCCTCTCCAACCATGTTATGCTGATCCACAAAAACCGAAACCACAGCATCTGCTGCTTGTTGGCTCTCGATCACCACCACATTATTTGACACATTTGTCACCGCATGTGCCGGAAATCCAGCACCTCTTGAGTAAAATGAATACATAACGTGATTTATTTTATCAGGAAACAACAATATGGGTGAAAAATCGGCTATCCATTTTGTCCCATTAGCCGCCACTGTCAATCTAGCGACTGTTGATTTCAAGCTCATCCCATTCACAACATTGTGATCAATCTCCACTTGATCAATGCTTGTGAACTGTCCCTCAAGTTTCACTGATGGAACCATATTGTTCCCACAAAATATATTATTCACAATATTTAAACCAGAAATTCGACCTTCAATTGACTTCAAAACAATATTTCCATCCCCCAGGAAATACCCATTCGAGACATGAACTTGAGAAGGATCCTCAATGACAATAGAGTTATAATCCAAATAAGGATTAACAATCCTGTTCTGAGCTGATTTTATTAAAATTCCAATGCCGCCAAAACCTGCAGCTTTGTTGTAACAATGCACCCCTGTGATTATATTAGCATTGCCACGAAGTATGATACCAGTTGCAGCTGAGAAGATGGCCACATCAGTTACTGCGTTATCAGTGCTAGCTATATCAATGGCTGTGCCAGTGTAGTTTCGTTCGACCCTGTCTCCTCCGACAGTAGGGTGCTGTCCTAGGAAACAACTGGAAATGAAGGTTTCATGTCCTCTTTGGATAAGGATGGCTTGTGTGGTGAAATGTAAGAAGAAGCAGTTGACAATGCGGATTCGAGCTGAGTCAATGACGAGGAGACCTCCTCCTTGGTAGGTGGAATCGAAGAGGATATCACGAAAAGTGATGTCCTCGTATTGGATTCCATTGTTCATGTCTTTTCTGTCTGAGAAGTTAGTTTTTCGGGAATTAGGTGCCCATAGTTCAATAAGATGCCTATCGCCTGGAAATGTGTTGGATGCTCGGAGACTGCCACCTTGTACCTAAGTAGCAGTAGTAGTATCAAACACTTTGTGATGAATGAGTCTCTCATCTACTGTGTTTTTAATAATTATTTATTTATAAACTTCAACTTCTTTTTTCACATAAAATTTTCAACCTTTTTTTATAATCGGAATAAAATTTGAAATATCCCTGAAATTTCCTCAAAAAAAAAAAAAAAAGTGTTTTAAGGAATTAAAACCATTATAATTACTGTGAAGACAAGACACTAATGGTGAAGTATGTTGGCACGTGGCAGAGACCAAGTCAAAAGACTAAATTTATTGTTCACCAAACAGCCTTTAGGCTTAGATCTGCTCTCTAACTACTTTTTTTTAACTTTAAAAACATTTCATTTCAAATCCTAATTAAGTCGATAGAAAGTACGTAACCTGCCTTTGTGTTTTCCTTGGCGTGGTAACAAAATTTAATTTGTATAGTTGGAAAGTAAATGCGTCTAACTTAAGCTTACCATTTACCTAATACAAAAAGTGGACACGTGTCAACAGCACAAATAACTTTCTATACGTGCTTCTATTATCCATTCCATTGCATGAATAGTAGTCTATCACTTTACTATTTCCAATGAATGTTTTAAACTTAAAATTATTTCGATAAAATAATTAAAAAAAAAAAAAAACATACCACAATATTGCCAATGTCAGGGGGAAACCTGATGGGACTGCTTATTCTGAAATTGCCACCTTGCAAATCAATTACAATCCCACCTAAATCAGTTATTCCAGGTAGCAATTCGAGCCCATTTTGCATCTTTCCGGCGTCATTTAAAGAGTCCAATATAGCGGCAGTGCTGTCCAGTTCACCGGTGGGATCAGCACCGTATCCAATGGGATAAAACACTCTACCATTACTCTGTTACGTTGAAGCAAACATCAGAACTGCAGGGAGGGATCTAACAAGAAAGCCAAAGAAAAGAAATGTAGCTTATTACCTTTGGTGAATTTGGAGAAGGCATCATGCCCATGGGTGCTGCTGCTTTGGCCAGAACCTTTGTTTGGAACTCGTGCAGCTTCAGCTGTCTGAAAGAACATTGTGTTTCTTTTAACACTAAAAACAGAATGAATAATGAAATTGCTTGGGTGAAATTCTTCATTAGTATGGTGATGTTTGAGAGAAGATGTTTAGTAGTAAATGAGGTAATGGTGGGTATTCTGTGAATGTTTGAGCCTCTATTTATGGACTGCTGAGCCTTTTTATTTTCTCCTCTTTAATTAAGGAAAGTAAAGAAATCATGTGTATTAATTTGGTCACCAGAATCTTAATAATTTGTGTTTAAACAGATATTCATCTCATTAGGTAAATGTATATCTGGCATGGTATTGGTGGCCAGTGGTTTATTTTCCTAAAAAGGTTATGCATTATTTGGAATTGTAGGACAAAGATATTAAAATCTTATTTCAGTTTGTAAGTGAAAATATAAAAAGAAAAGCTGATTAAAAATGGGTCGATAGATTCTTTATGAATGGGCCAATATCTTCTAAAACATTGATGGGCTCTTTATGAATCAAGCTGTTATTCAGCCCACTACAATAGGGGTGAAACGAGTTCCAGCGAAGTCCAAGTTAAAAATTATTAAATAGTAAACCTCTAGGCCCAAATTATTTGGGCTTATCTAAAACAAAAAACATGGACTTTTGGGCTCTTCGGGAATCATTCGAGCTTGTTTTACAATTCTGGTTTCGGCCATTGATGATATGGGTGAATTGATCCATGGTGTTTCTTTCTGAAATTAGAGTATACATCTTTCACAGTTCTCATGTGTGTGTGTGTGTGAGTAACAGGGCTCTTCAAATTGAGATAGAAATTCCGTCCAAAATTGAATTTTTGGGCTTACCATTTTTGGACATGAAAAAATCTCTTCTTTTTACAAACTACATACTGTTTTATATTATGGACCTATTTAGTTACCTAATTCCCAAAGCTGATGGATGAGCACAGTTTACAGGACAGAATTGAAAGAAATAATTAATTCTCCTTAGCTTGAGAAGGCAGCCCCTTGATAAGCAGTGATATGAACAGTTGCAGGTACTGCAACACTTGATTGAATCACAACTCTGTTACCCGATACATTTCTCAAGGAGTGAAGGGGGAAAGAAGTAGTGTCTCTTGTGATGAATGTGTAATCCACATGCTTAATAAGATCAGGAAAAACCAACACCGAGTTAAAATCCACCATCCACGACCTACTATTACCCTCAACCCTTCCTCTTGCAACCGTCGCCTTAATCTTCATCCCATTCACATTATTCTTATCAATCACAACTTCATCAACTCTGTTGAAATCCCCATCCAATTTCACAATCTCCATCCCCTTATCCGACCCTGAAAACATGTTATCCACTATGTTAACCCCCCTCACGACGCCCTTTATAGATTTCAAGAGAATGTGTCCATCTCCAAGGAAAAAGCAGCTGGAAATGGTGAGCTGAACTGGATCCTCAGCTACAATGCCAGTGAAATCTAAGTAAGAATTAACAATCCGGGTTTGTGTTAAACCCGGTGTTTTAAGATAAATCCCCGTCCCACCAAAGCCCGTGGCCTTGTTATAGCAATGTACACCTGATATAGTGTTGGCTTGACCCATAATCAATATTCCAGTGTCGGCTGAAAATATGACAACATCTGTGACAGAATTATCATTTCCATTGAGGATTATTGCGGTGCCTGAGAAGTTTCTCTCGCCTGGATCTGCCCCAGCGGTGATGTGCTGGCCGAGGTAGGAGTATCTGATGTAGGTTTCATGACCACCTTGTACCGAGATTCCTGTTGTATTAAAATGAGTGATGTAACAGTTGTCGATGTTTGTTCTCAGAGAGTTGACGACTTGAATTCCTCCACCCCGAAAATTAGAGTCCAGATATAGGTCTCTGAGTGTTACAAACTCGTAGTTATAGTAGGCTGAGACATTGTTTGATGATGCAGGTGATAAATCAATTAGATAGCCGTCTTTTGAGAAATTATCAGCTGCCTTAAATGATCCTCCCTGAATCTGTCGTTACATATATATGGGAAAATTAATCGCAATTGACTGAGAAAAACTGCTTAACCAACATAGAGTTTTTGCACAGCCTGAAAATATTACTGGTATCGAAGGAAGATATAATCAACTAAAATATAGAATATTTAAATGTGTAAAGTTGGATGTATTTTATTTGGAGTTGAGTTCCAGAAAAGTTGAAACTGTAGTTACCACCAAGTTTCCTCTCCCGGCGACAGGGAATTGCAGTGGACGGCTGATCAAGTAATTACCACCATCAAGATCAACACGGGCCCCACCAAGATTCACGATTCCTTCTATCAGAAATCCATTACCAGGCCCATTAACTGCATCCGACATAGCTCCAAGAATTGCGTCCGTGCTGTCTACTTTCCCCGTCGGGTCTGCACCGTAGGACGTCACATGATATACATGCGCACGCGGTGTCACCTGTAATAATTAAACAAGATATATATCAATTATCAACCAGTAAAGAAAATGAAAGAGTTATATGATCTGGGCAGTGGCACTTACAGACGATGGTGGGCTTGATACCAAACTCCGTTGAACTAACGAATCATGCATTTTTTGTTGATAAAAATGTGTCCTGGAAATTAGATGAGAATCCTTGAGGGAAAGTTTGTCGCCGTACACGTGAATTATGACAAAACTTGTCATTCCAGCAACCATGAACAAGAATATAGCTATTCTTGCTGTCTCCATTGCTCTATCCCTCCGGCAAATCACTGCTGGAGGAGAGGACTTTTCGTTATTCATCATCAATATTGTAGATCTACAGGGGTAAATGGATTTCAAAGATTTATTGTAACGCATGTTGAAGTGACTAAAAAGAAGTAGAAAAAGTTGATCTGTTTTCACATTTGATCATACAAATAACACCTGATCAGTTTTGTTTGAAATAGCCAATAAGCTCTCTTTTGATGTTTGTTTTTATTATTCATTATAATGTACTGATTACTAGGACCGGACTTCAAAGTGGCAACTTTCTTACTAAAGGGATCATCCAAACAAAGTTTGACATGTGTGGAAGGTTGTATTTACTATCAAGAGAAAGTAAATGTGACTTGCCTGAACGGTAATTCCAAGTAGTAAAGGATGTTAGGCACCCAAGAAATATCTTACTGATTTTTATTTAGAGGCTATATATATAATATGACTAAGAATTACATATATGAAACTATATATATATATATAAATGGTGTCCGAATAAATGGGGTGATTCTTTCAAGGTCCGGGACTATTGGTCCCGGGCCTTTATAACCACACATTTGTGGGGTGGAGGGTGGTTTTTCCCACCCCACAAATGAAAACCACCCCACCAAACATGGAAAATTTGTGGTTCTAAAGGGTCGGGGACTGTTGGTCCCGGACCAACTTAGAATTTTCCGAATAAATGAGTCGGTGATGGACAACAAAATTGTGTTAATGAATAATGATACAAATTTGTGCCGCTTTGATTGGAAGACTCTCTCATAGGGATAAGTAACTACTTTTCAATTCATGTATTAGTATAGGACATTTCACATTTGACATCACATAATCAATACTAGTTTTATGGAGTAGGTTTATAGGTACATGTTCCTATTTCTTAACACTTGAAAGTTGAAATCTATAATTTACTTTCCTCCTCTATGGCCTTTTTTTCTCATTTTTCTTTAATGGCGAAGAAAATTAGTCATGGTTGAGATAATTTATTTGAACCTCTCATGTTATGTTATATTATATTTATATGATATTATATGATATATACAAATTCTATGTTTGAAAGTTTAGATTACCAAGAAACATATAAAATCTGAGGTGTGGAAGATGTGTAGGGGTGTTCATCGGCCCGGTTCGGCCCAAAACCGAACCGAAATTTCGGTTCGGCCATTTTCAGAACCGAAAACCGAACTGAACTAATTTGGTTCGGTTAAAAACCGAAATAACCGATTTTATTTATTTATTTTTTTTTTTCATTTTTTTATTATTTTTTTTCCTATTTTTCTAATTCAAAATCAAAATGAAATTTTAACCGAAATAACCGATTTTATTTATTTATTTATTTTTTTCATTTTTGATTATTTTTTTTCCTATTTTTCTAATTCAAAATCAAAAAGAAAAAAAATTTCAGCAGCTGGGTCTTGAACCCGTGACTATCCAGTGATTGCCAAGCACCTTAACCACTGGACTACAAAGGATTATTGTTAAATTCTTATCAATTATTATTAATATAATATTTATTTTAATAAAATTTAAAAAACTTCGGTTTTCGGTTCGGTCCGGTTAACCGACACCACACACCGAAACCGAACCGAAAACCGAATTGTTCAAAAAATCAAAACCGAACCGAATTTTCGGTTTTCGGTTCGGTTCAGTCGGTTCGGGTATTTTTGAACACTCCTAAAGATGTGACATAATTAGTGAGGAAAATAAATAGACAAATGCGGTACGTGTAATAAAGCGAAACTCTGTGTAAGTAAGTGGCCCACGAATGAGTCAATATTTCAAGCCGGCCCAAGAATTAGTTAGTGGGCTCATTTAATCAGACCTTTGTACCATAAGCCCGGCCTCACAATTAATTAAAATTAAACTATCGCATCAGAACTGGGCCACGTGACTGTACTGTAACATATTTTAATAATAATTAAAATAAAATCTGAACTCTGTAATAAGGGGTTAGATAATTACACAAATCTTGAAGTTTGGAGTGAGTGAGAGAGAGAGGAGTAATATGGGTTGGTTATTGTTTTATTTTAGATTGTCAGATAAAATTAAAAGAGAATATATATATATATATATATATATATATATATATATATGTGTGTGGCGTTGGATTAAAAGAGAGAGAAATTGTTGGTGGGATTATGACAATGATTCCCATATAATATTTAACAAACTGAAGATTCTTAATGAATCAATAGTGGTGGGTGGGCCATCTTTAACTCTTTGTTATTATTTTTTTAAATTTTTTTATGCAAAACAAAAAAAGATTAAAAAAAGGGAGGAAAATGGTAAAAGAAAAGATTGGTGGGGCTCACGTGCAAATGTTTGGGTGGGCCACGAGTAGTCATCCACAAATGCTGGCCGCCATTAGTGTATCTCTATATATGTATATATGTATATAATGATAGATGATGGGGAAGGAAGGTTGCGTGGCCTATTTTGCTGCTTCCTTTGCTTTGCTTTGCTCCTTCAATGAATACGCTCATCGCTATTCCCTATCTTTATGTGTTTTTTTCATCTTTATTTCTACCATTACCTGCTCTTCCACATCATGATTCCACAACTCGTAATTTCTTTTTCTGTTTATCTCAATGCTTATTATCATTTTTGAATCTCATTGTTATCAAGTTGCAGGTGTTTCTCTGAATCTCATTTTTTATCACATTCAATTTTTTTTTTTTTTTTTTTGTGTTCAACATACAGAGCGTACAAACTATTTGCATTCACAAGTACTTAAGGATGAGGCAGTGGCAAGACTTATTGAGCTTGGAAAGGTACACAATCTTTCTCACTTATAGAAACGGAATCTGAATCCTAAAGTCATCTCATGTACTGTACACCAAATTTATTTGGTACTACTTTTTCTTTTTCTGTTTTTTATCACTTCTTTTTTGAGTTCAAGGATCTCTCTCTCTCTCTCTCTCATAGCAGAAACATTCATAAATCAATAAAATTACACATACTGTTTGATATGATTTACATTTAATACTACATTTTATGCATATGGAAATAAAACCACAATCATCTGCTTACTTTGAAGCTGATTAGACTCTTAGCCTTGCAGGTGAGTGATGCAGATGACTTTCTCGAGAGGACTTTCCAATCTCCAGCTTCTGTCAGAGCAGGAAACCTTATTCGTAAATGGATGGAGGACGCGGGTTTCCACACGTAAGATTGTGAATTTACCATTTCAATTTTACCCTGTTTACATGTTCCATTTTCTTCTAGGTGGGTGGACCAAATGGGAAATGTTCATGGTCGATATGAAGGGATAAATCCAAGTGAGAAAGCTCTGTTAATCGGCTCTCATTTGGTGAAGCAACTATACTCTCACTTTTCTTTGAATTTTTTTTCTTATATAATAACACCAGTAAGAAGTGTTAAAGTTGTGTCAACTGCTGTATCTTATCTAGGATACTGTTATTGATGCTGGAATGTATGATGGAGCTCTGGGAATTATTACAGCTATATCTGCAATCAAAGTGTTGAATATACGAGGAATGCTTGGAAGACTTAGGCGTCCAGTGGAGGTAACAATGTTAATACTAGCTTTATTATTAAGTGCATTAAAGATGAAAGTTCTCTGAGCATGCATGAACCTGGCCGTCCTGAAGGTGTTTCTCTAGGAATAATGTATATGTGAAGTTATTTTTTAGTACCAAATTTTTTATAATTTTGGTTATTTTCTTCTTCTCAGGTTATTGCATTTAGTGATGAGGAAGGAGTTAGGTTTCAATCTACCTTCTTAGGAAGTGCAGCAATTGCTGGTGTATTGCCTGTTTCAACATTGCATGTGCACGATAAGAGGTTTATATGACTAACTAGAAGAAGAAATCCAATATAAGCTGACAGTTCTCTGACCATAAGATATTTTCAGTGGTCTGACAGTGCAAGGCGCATTGAGAAACAACTCCATTGAAACTACAGAGGAGAATCTTTTGCAGCTCAAATACGACCCTGAATCTGTCTGGGGTTATATTGAGGTATGCAGGCATTATACACAATTAGATGACGGACATTTTGTGCAAGGCTAAAGAGCATATATGATTTGCCATCCTCCCCTCATTTATTTTATTCATCACAGGTTCACATTGAACAGGGACCTGTGCTTGAGACAGTGGGCCTTCCTCTTGGTTTGGTAAAAGGCATTGCAGGCCAAACACGGTTGAGGGTAACCGGCTTTTTTCAATTACACATTCATCTCCTTCAGTGATTAGATTTTGTTTTACTTAAATTTGATTTCAGATGAGAGTCAAATTTTATCGTGACAAAACTCTTCTCTGATCAACTTTTGGAACAATGGTCTTTGTTAATAATTAAGATTCTCTTGGACCTTGATAATGACAATATGACATGAATTAATGTTCTTTATTCTGACTTGAGTAACACGCTGCATATTCCAATTGAAAGTTTGACCTTAAGTTTAGCTCTGATTGTTGGTTTTTTGCGAAATCCTCAATTTTGACTTTCTTTAGAAGTCATTTTGCAACTGTATACAAGTTTCTTCAACTTAGTAGAATGACAGTATTTTTCATAATTATTATGCAGGTGACAGTGAAAGGTTCACAAGGGCACGCGGGCACAGTCCCCATGACAATGCGCCAGGATCCTATGACTGCAGCTGCTGAACTGATTGTATTGTTAGAAAGTCTTTGTAAACAACCTGAGGATTACTTATCCTATGATGGTCATTGCACTTCATCTACAGTACAATCTCTTGCAGGATCTCTTGTTTGTACTGTTGGGGAAATATCAACCTGGCCAAGTGCAAGTAATGTAATACCTGGGCAGGCATGAACTCAAAAGTCCCGAAACATCTTTATTCTACTACAGTTTTTATTAGTCAATACTGAGCAACTTATCTTCAGGTAACCTTCACTGTGGACATACGTGCAATGGATGATCTAGGACGAGAAGCAATTATCTATGAATTGTCTAATAGAATGTACCGCATATGTGATAGGCGTTCAGTTCTGTGTCTTATTGAACGGAAGGTGTGAAATTTTGCCTAAAATATTTTGATAAAAAGTAATTTGTGGCTGATGAAAGTGTGGATCATTTTCAGCATGATGCTAACGCTGTGGCCTGCGACTCTGGATTGAGTTCGAAGCTAAAGTCGGCAGCTTATACTGCTCTTAAACAAATAAGTGGTGAGGATCCAGATGATGTGCCTATATTGATGAGTGGAGCAGGACATGATGCAATGGCTATGTCCCATCTAACTAAGGTTCCGTTTTCTAACTCTCATAAATATTTAATTTTTTAAATGAATTTGAAGATCTATTCTTTTGATAGGTTGCAATGTTATTTGTACGATGTCGAGGTGGTGTTAGTCATTCCCCAGCAGAGCATGTATCTAATGATGACGTTTGGGCTGCTGGTATGGCAGTTTTGGCCTTTCTAGAGACTCTTATGTAATTAATAATTATTCATGTGCTACGATGCTACTCATTGAAACCATTTTAATCTTCAAAAAATGAAAATTGTATATTTGCCAGTCATTCTTCACTGAACGAGACAAGAAGACGAGACTAAGAGCATGCCACCGACTTTAAGTCCAAACAAAACTACGCTTTAAAACTCGTGATCACCATATCTCATACTACCACACTTTGCTTTCATATTTAAATCCCATGAAATAACATTAACAACATCATTGCAAGTGTAAAGCCAACAGCTTATTCATCCACCACAACAAATCTAACATTTTCAAATTGAAGACCCTAAGTAATAATCGGCGGAAATCATTAAACATATTTCAAAGAGGGTGTTGTGCTAACTGTTGTAGCTGATGTACAACGTGTGACATTCTGGGCCGCATAGATGGTACATGCTGTGTGCAAGAATACACAAGATCAACTACTTTCTGTACAGTTCCAGCTTCTGGAATAACAGAAGCAGAAGTAGAGGTTATTAGAGGATCCAAGAGCTCAAGATAGCAATGAGATTGCACCAGCGGTGTAGCCCACTCAAATATACTTTGCCAACCTACTGAATCAACAGCTTGTGCAGGTCTACGTCCGCTCACAATTTCAAGCAAAAGGACACCAAAGCTGTATACATCACTCTTAGTTGTGAGCTCATTTCTGTATACAAATTCTGGAGCAAGATATCCATGAGTGCCACCAGCCATTACCCTCCTTTCATGCATCACTTCCCATGGAACAAACTTTGATAGACCAACTCCCATAAGATGGGCGCCAAACTCTTCATCAAGAAGTACGTTAGTTGCACGAATATCTCGATGCACAACCTGTGGCTTCACCTTGTCATGGAGGAACCTGTTAATTAATGAATTTAGTTGTGATGAGCTCACAAGTCCTACAAGAGGAACAAATCTTAACAAAAGTAACTTACGCAATCCCTTGAGCGAGACTAGTAGCAACTTTCATTCTCATGGCCCAATCCAGTGTCCTACCCCCTCTGGGAATGTGGTGTAGCCATCTATCTAAAGGTCCATTCACAATGAACTCATACACAATATAACGATCACCATGATCATAGCAACATCCTTTAACAGACACTAAGTTTGGATGATGCAGTTTTGCGACCCGTCCTATCTCAGAATAGAACTCCTTTTTCCTTTGAAAACTGGATCTTTTCAATCTTTTTACTGCTACTCTTGACCCATCTGGTAGAAGTCCACTATATGTGCCCCCGGTTTTGGCATCACCAAGGAGACGGTTTCCTTCACTGAAACTCTTCGTGATAGACTTTAGTTCCTCACGGGTAAAAACTTTCCATGATGGAGGAACTAAAGCTAATTCTGCTGAATTAGACTGTTTGCGAGTTCTTTTACGCCTTTTACTACGTTTGTATACAAGAAGCCATATAACAACAACCAGAGTAGTGCAGAATATGAGACCACTCACGACAGCAAGAATGATAAGATATTCCTGGTGGCAGTGCATGCCATGACATTTGTTTTCTGAAATAGGAACATGAGACACAAATCAGTAATTTAATATTTCAGAAGAACCAGAGCTTTCTGGTAAACCAAATAATGAGTGATTTCCCATAGTTATAGAGGTAATCACATACCCATCACATTGAGCATGCATAGGAATGCATGTGATGTATTGCAACTTTGAGCCACAAGAGATGTAGTTCCATTAATCATCAATGCGCACAAATTTGTCCAATTTGTGCTAAAGCATGACTGATTGGTGCAACGTGACTGGATTGGCACACTAGGACCAATAGATGCATTTAAAAAAGATGTATTATCCGACCATTTCACAAATACATTGTCAGTGTCATTGATTACTCTCCCACCAACCCAGCATCCGTTAGAAGTTTCATTACATAACTTTTGAAGCACAATTAGTTCTTGCAATGACGTCACAGATGCTAGATGTCCATTATACGATGAGCATTGCTTCTCAGACTCATCCCAGGATTCATTGCTTGCAGCATATTTATAACACTTTGTGTTATTAGGGTAGCTACTCCAACCAGAAGGGCATGAGACTGTAAAACAAATGGATAATATTTCTCAGTTAGAAATGACGGGGATATTATTTATATAACGCAATAAGAGACTAAATTGCAAGTAACAGTTTGAGGGCGATAAATATTCTCGACAGCCACCAGTTATAGTCAACTTATTTTAGTATTACCAGCACAAATGTGATAACACGAAAAAAGAAGTATCATGAAATTGATTTTATAACAACAACAACAACAACAACAACAACAACAACAGAAAAAAGAAGAAGAAGAAGAAGAATTAATCAGTTACCAACTGAAAATAAGCAAGTAGCATTCGAATTTTCAACAAAAAAGTTGGTAGACATACAATACAAGTAGAAGGAAGATGACAAACCTTTGACATTAGTTTGATTTGAAGGGGACACCATAAAAGAGTCACCAGACGACTCGTTAAAGCCCTATATGGAAACAAACATTACATTGTACAAGAAATCAAGTCAGATGACTTCAAAACATAACCTTTTAAGGAAAAGTAAAGTTCATAAGTAGTAGGCGCAGCGCTAGGCTAGGCTCACCGAGTTGGAAGCCCGGAGTGAAAGCAGGAGGCGGCAAGAAATTAATAGAAACACAAATTCTAATCGGAACGCCAGCTTGGATTCCATCATGATTTTCAGTTAAGGAACTTTGAATAATAACAAAAGCGAGCTCTTGTTGTCAGTAAAAGAAGGAACAGAGTAAAATAATTAGGGTTTTGCTATTTGGGTATCTCCATTAATACTGAAACTGAGGTCAATTGAATTTCAGCAGTTGGGTGGGTGAGTAGGTGGGGGCTGTATTTCCTGTAGTGTGAATTTATGATTTACATTCTGACTTTGACCCCGCCTGAAGTTGAAAATACAAATTATTAATATCTAATTAAAAGATTTAAATATTAATTATTAAGACGTTAAATTAAGTTTCAGGTTCGATTTGTAATTTGTTTGTTTGGGCCGGGCTCAGTTCAATTTATAATTACAAATACAAATTCTAAATCTGGAAAATAGCTTAGCCATTATATTGGCCCAACCCAAATATTTGGATATGATTGATAGTGATACGATCCTTGTTGGGCCTCCTTAGGAGCCCAATTATATGCGACAAGTCTAAATTACTACAACGCCGCCGGCGAGAAGTGAAAAAAGAAAAGACAGAATGGCCTTAAACCCTCCGAAAAACCCCTTACTCCTCCACCACCTCCACCGCCGCCACAACTCTCAATCAATATCCCCACCTTCATACACAACTATTATTCCATCACGGAACAAATTTCATTCACTAATCATCTCTGGTCAAACGCCCAAAGCGGATGTATTATTAACCAACAGCCAGCGCAAGAATGAATTGATGACTGCTATCAAACTCTCACTTTCAAACTGCCTTTCTGAGACAAACCTTGATTCAACTGTTCCCGCTCTCCAATCCAAGACCAGAGGAAAGGTTTATTTCTTGTTTTACAGCATTCCGATAAGGATATTTTGTAGTTTACTTCTTTCTTAATTCGATGGAGGATTGATGTTACGTTAATTTTCCGGTGGAAAAAGCTCGTAACTTGGCCACCTTCGAGTACTTCTTCTAGACTGGTACTTGGCAATGTATTGTTTCAAGGTTTTCCCAGTAACGTCAAAATTGTCTTTGTGCATTAGAATATACGAAAGCTTTGCTTCTTTTTTTTTTTGGGTCCTTCCCAAAATTTCAAGTCAACAAAGATCAACTGTTTCTCACTGGTGATAGGCAGTTTTGTTTTATGACATTTTCTTATGTTATGGATATTTCACAAAAGATGAACAAATGCAGTGTCTTATCTTCTTCACGGAGCTTGAATTCCAAATTGATTGATTATTACTTGCTTTGCAATTGCTTATTTGATAAAGTTCACATGCATCTCCCAGTATTCAGATAAGAGTTGAATTCTAATCTACGACAAATGATAATTTTGGTTCTCAAGGTCAGAGATATCTATGATGGAGGAGACTATCTTGTCCTAGTCACAACTGATAGGCAAAGTGCCTTCGACAGAGTTTTGGCATCAATTCCCTTCAAGGGACAGGTGGTTGTATTTTTTCGTCTTCATCTTTCGCCTCATCATCCACAAACTTTTGCTCCATGCTAAGCCTTGAGTCTATGACAAAGTTAATTGTTTGTTCCTTGGATGTATTATTACACAGTTAATCACTGTTCATTTCAGGTACTTAATGAGACGAGCTTGTGGTGGTTTAGTAAAACTCAACACATCGTTCCAAATGCAGTTGTCTCGTCTCCAGATCGGAATGTAACTATTGCCAAGAAATGTTCAGTATTTCCTGTTGAGTTTGTTGGTGAGTCACTCAAGCAGCTGACAGTTCTGTTATTTTCCTTGGTTCATTCATTATCAACTTGCCTACATTTAGAAGTCATTTTCTGTACGAAATTGCCTGGATATGAGGGTTATTCATTTGTATATATGATGGAAATTGGTCTGTGTAAGTGTAATTAACATTCACATTGTTGCTTATCCATAGTTAGAGGTTATGTGACTGGAAGTACTGATACGTCACTTTGGACCGTTTACCAAAAAGGCATTCGAAACTACTGTGGCAATGCTCTTCCTGATGGTGAGGTCTGCAATTCTGTAAAAAGTCCAAGTTATACTAATGTCTTATTTTACTGACAACTCTGCTTCTCTTCTCAATAGATTTGGTGAAAAACCAGAAATTACCAGCAAATATACTCACGCCGACTACTAAAGCTGCAGATCATGATGTTCCTATAACGCCAGAAGAGGTTTGTATTTCTTCACTATCTATTAATTTATTAGATTGCTCAGGGTAGATGCTTCAGTTTGCTTATATCAAAAAGTAGTCTGCTTTTGGGTCCTTAAGGCTATGTTTGTGTCAAAACATTCTTGGAAAATGCGAACTACGGAGATTCATGTGAGAATGATGTGATATATGTTGTGTTTGTTTGTGTTCTTAAATATTCGTTAGAATTTGTAAAATGTGACATGTATGATGTGTTGAATAATAGCGGTGGTTATTTATATAATGATTATGTGAATAAAAAAATAATAAAAGTATAATTAAAAAAATGTAAGGAATGAAAGAAAAAAGACCAAAATAGATGAATTCTAAATGATTCTAATTGATGAATGTGTGAAATGATGGGTGTTGTGGTTGATAGTTGGTTATATAGGAGATTGAAAAAGTAGAGTTGAAAAAAGGTAAATTTGGATGAAAATAGTTTTATTAATGTTATTTAGGATTTTGTGATCCAAAATGTTGAAAATGGAATTGAAAAGCGTAAACAAACAAGGCCCAAGTATTTTGGATTTTTTTAAAAGACATTCTTCTATGGGTATGGGTATGGGTATTTTCTGATACGCTAGGACTGATTCACTCCATTGATGGTACACTGTTATTAAATCACTGAGTTTGGTGGGTTCGAGAGTGAAAGTGCCTGCCACGGGAAGCACATGGAACACCTTTGGCTTTTTTATTAACCACTTGCTTCCTATCATGTGATGTTATAGATTCATTTGCCTTTTCAACGAAGAAAAGAAAAGGCTACCTGCTCCCAGGAGCGGCATATTGTAGAAGCTGAGGTCATACTTAACCCCCCTCCCCCTTAAAACAAACACAAAACAATTGCATGCCAAAATAGAGGGGAAGAAAATTGGAGAAGGGATGGATGCTGCACATAGAGATGTGTCTATAGTATTATTATTAACAGCGTGAGATAAACCTTGGTAGAGATTTGCATAGGTGTTATTAATTCTCCTCGTCGTATTCGGATCTCATGTAATATTGCGTTTATGGAAATCCCGTTAGTACCTTTAGTATTAATCCAAGAATCATAAATTGGTGAGGTCCCAAGACATAACACCGAATTATCCTGATGCACTCCAACATATGTTTTGTAAGCATACAAACTCAGATTGTCCTCGCGAAATGGAAAGAAGAAAAGAGAGTGATCTGTTGACTAGTTTGCCAAGAAAGGAAAAAGTTCATTCTGTACAATCTATGAATATTTTTAAGTTAATTGCATATAAAATAGGATCCGACTGTACTTTGATCGACAATTTTTTTTTTCAGATTGTCAAACGGGGGCTAATGACTCAAGCTGATTATGATGAAGCAAGTAAGGCAGCTTTAAGCCTATTTGAGTACGGGCAGGTACTTAAGCTTGCATCATTTATCTTTCTTTTGCCCTTTCTATTTATGAGCTCAATGATGATTCTTCAGTAATGAGTATACCCAAGAGCTCTCTTTCTTATCCAAATTAATTACTGATGCAAGTTACAGATGATAGGATCACTCTTTCATTATTTGTCTTGATGATAATATTTTTCGTGGCTTCTGTATTTATTTTATAAACATCAAGGAGGTGTCATGATTTGCAGCCTATGCAGAAGATTGTGTTCATTCCATCTAAAGTTAGCATACTTGTATTTTTACACCTCAGGCAAAGATTAGCCGGTTATGACTCTTGTTTTTTCCCACATAACTATACTCATTTTATTTGTACCAGAGTTCAAAGAAAGAAAGAAAAAAATCTCATCGGCCTTCTGTGAAGGTTTTGATTGTCTTTGAGTTGGTTTCTTCTTTTGTAACTTGTAGTTAACGCCCGTCTTTATAGTTTCTGTATTCTTGAGTTATACACCTAATCTTAATGATCGCAGTAGGTTATCGCTTTTGCAAAAAGTGGTTGATGGTTTCCCAGTATTCTGTCTTTTTGTCTTTACGTTGCAGCGAATCGCACTGGAACATGGCTTGATTTTGGTGGATACTAAATATGAATTTGGAAAGGGATCTGATGGCCAAGTGCTTTTGATTGATGAGGTTATATTCTTATGAAAACACCTTCAGTAGAGGCACATGAATGCCATGATCAACTGCATGGATTTATGATGAAAAAATCTGATTTATATATATGTCCAACTTTTTAGGTGCATACACCAGACTCAAGCAGGTATTGGATTGCCAATTCTTATATGGAACGCTTTCAAAATGGCCTTGAACCCGAAAATATAGACAAGGTTTTTATTAACTTTTTGACTTTTTATAATTTTTTTACTCCACTTCTGTATATTCCAATTTGCTCCAAGGTTTAAAAGTGTGGCAGCAAGGATGTGAATTAGCCATCTCCATCAAACTGTTTGCGAATGCATTCAGATTGTATCTTTTAATCACACCATCTGACCTTTTTCTGTAAGTTTAATTAATAAAATTACAATCTTCTAAAGTCTGCTGAAATCTAGTATGAACAAATGTCATGTAGGAATTTTTGAGGTTGTGGTTCAAAGATCATTGCAATCCTTATGAAGATGAGGTTAGCCACATAAAGCAGATATATATTCTTCCAATTCGTGTGTTGAATTTAACTCTTAAGGAGCACTTTTGCATAGGTGTTACCTGATGCACCCGAAGAACTTGTTTCTGAATTGGCTTGGCGGTATATATTCTTGTACGAGACAATTACGAAATCAAAGTTCGAATTGCCCGTGACACAGGTAAAAGAGTTAGTGCAGATGGTAGTTTCTGTTGTTACTGAGAGTATATAATACTTATTGCTTTTGTGCAGGAAAGTATACATGACAGAATATCTCAGAATGTTTCACAGGCACTATCGTCTTTATCATAGGTGGTCAAGAGTTTGTACGTTGAGATTGTTTGGTGTAACTGAGGCTTCCATGAATAGCATTTCTTGAATTTTTATGTAATATTGAAATCTCTCTATTTACCTCATGGAATCTTTCTGTTTTAATTATAGTTGAGATGTTGTTATGATCCCATAATGGTTGCCAAATTTTCAGCAAGAGGTTATGGTTTGATCTAGAGTATTTAGCTTTGAAACTAGTTGAGTAAACAGAAGTTGTATTTTCTTGCAGAATGTTTAAATTTTTGATAAGATCTTCTCATAAGAATATGGAAGGAATCATGATGCTCAGTATCCCGTTATAGCTCAAGAATGTCATCAAATCAGCTATTCATTTCCTCATTAAGGGCAGGCCCTTGCCAGTGCCTCAGTGGAAAACCATTTCCCATTTCCATGTCTTCATGCATTGCAACAACATTGATGGTCATGGAAACTTTTGCAACAGCTAAATGATTATGATTAAAGCTAATTTCAATCGACAGGCTAGCCCTTTTAAGAATGGCCCACTTTTATTCTACAATACAATAATCGGCCCAATCAACAACTAATTCTATAATACCAGCTTCAGCCCAAATCTAAGGCCCAAGTGGGTTCGAATATTTAAAGAAAAGAAGAAGGTTTCTTATGTAAAAAGAGAAACGTATGGGGGTCAAATTGAAAATATGCAGAAATTGATATTGAAAGACTAATTTAGCTTGGAAGAAAAGGCAGCTTCCAACTCCAAGCTGTATAAATTAGTATATACTGCTGCTTCGCCGGACGTCTATACACTCAAACATTTCTTCCTTTCTTTGCGAAATCATATTCAGATCTTCCGCCAGGTTCTTCTTATCCTCTTCTCAGTTTCTATCTCTCTCGAATCATTAGTTTCTGTCTTGCTTTGCGTGGGTTTCCTTTTATATTTTGTTAATTTATCACCCATATTTTCTCTCTGGGTTCCAAAAAGAAGCACATTAGTATGAATCTTTTCTTTTTTGCTGTAAATTTTTAATTTTTAAATTAGGGCACGGTGATCGGAAATAATGTACAAACGTACCAGAACTTGAACAGATAAATTATGAACTTATTATATCTGTGCGTGCACTCGGTTATCAGTCTTTTTTATTATATCTTCGGTCAAGTATTATGGTTCCGGCGCCGATTTCGCGTTTATTTTACCGAACGTTTAAAAATTGATACTTGAAATCTATTGGATTTGAATGACAGAAAGTTAGGCATAGATACAGTTTTGGCTTTCTAATTTTCATTGCACAATATCCATCTAGAGGATCCAATCCTTATGTTGGTTTTAAAGCATCTTTCATGAGGGGTGATGGTCAAAAAGAGGTTCAGGGGAACATTTTTCTCCATGTGAATTGCTTATATGAGGATGGAAGTATTCATGTTTGATATTATCTCTTCTTTTCCACCAGCTCCATGTATATTATTTGCTGGCTGTCATTAAAAACTTATCTAACTTTTGGCCTCCATTTTATCTGATTATCTTATAGTTCAATGACATTTCACATTAAACTATGGTGTAATTATTTGTCGATTTGGCCCAAGCTTTGATCTAATTTGTTGAAATATTTCCGTGCAGAACATAATATGTCGAGGAGGTATGACAGTCGCACAACAATCTTCTCCCCAGAAGGTCGCCTTTACCAAGTTGAGTATGCAATGGAGGCGATTGGCAATGCTGGGAGTGCCATAGGCATATTGTCTAAAGATGGGGTTGTGTTGGTTGGTGAGAAGAAAGTGACTTCTAAACTTCTACAAACCTCCGCGTCCACTGAGAAGATGTACAAAGTCGATGACCATGTTGCTTGTGCTGTAGCTGGAATTATGTCTGATGCTAACATTCTTATTAACACTGCAAGAGTCCAAGCTCAGCGTTATACTTATGCTTATCAAGAACCAATGCCAGTTGAACAGCTGGTTCAATCCTTGTGTGACACCAAGCAAGGTTACACTCAGTTTGGTGGACTGCGTCCATTTGGTGTTTCTTTTCTGTTTGCAGGTTGGGATAAGAACTATGGATTTCAGCTGTACATGAGTGATCCAAGTGGAAATTACAGCGGATGGAAGGCTGCAGCTATTGGAGCAAACAATCAGGCAGCTCAATCAATGCTTAAGCAGGACTACAAGGATGATATCACGAGGGAAGAGGCCGTTCAGCTTGCTTTAAAGGTGCTTAGTAAGACAATGGACAGCACCAGTCTCACTTCTGAGAAACTTGAGTTGGCTGAGGTGTTTGTCACTAATGGAAAAGTGAAGTACCAGGTGTGCTCAGCAGAGACTTTGAGTAAGCTGTTGCTCAAGTCTGGAGTTACTCAACCTGCTGCCGAGGCTTCTTAAGAACTACAACTAAGCCAGTTTCTTGTTGTTTGAGCTAGATGCTTATTGGATATGTGTCGAATGTTAAATTCCATCTGACTATTTAATTCCTTTTTTTTTTTTTGTTACTGCACCTATCAGACCCATTAATCCAGACTTGGTGTTTTGGTTTATGATATTTGCTTTTCAATATTTTGTTTGATGGCAGGATTTAAGTATTGTTTGCTCACAGTATTTGTTTTAATAGCGCAATGGTGTTAGTGTTTTAGATTGGATTTTCCTTTGAACAACAAAAAAAGTTTACAATATATAGTTATCTTGCTTTAAACCGGGGGGGGGGGGGGGCTACCTTGTTTAAATGTGAAATAGAAAATTAATGGGAAAAAAGAGAAAGTCATGGCTCCTATTTTATGTTTTGTCATTGATGCATTTTGTAGCACCAGATTTCCTCAGCTTAGGGGATCTCCAATATATCTAACAATAGGCCGTCTATAATTAAATAATATTTATTTTGTAGTATAACTGTTTAGAAGCAATATATGCATTTAGTGTCAAATAATTGACATTGTTGTTGTTAATGAAAAGAAAGAAAGATTTTTCGTTCCATACATTTCTTGTTGTTGGACTGGACTTGGATCAGATGTTTATTCACTTTTTGTTTGTTCTATTACCAAAGATCCTCTGATGTTTAAATCAAAGGAAGAGGCAAAGTTATGTTTTCAAGTGGCTATTGCTGCAGGTCAGTTCATGGCTTGGATGGAAAATGCACAAAGCCTGGAAATCTTGGTCCTAATATCTGTTCATGTGGCAGGCTATTACAGTTTTTACTGCTAATTGTTGAGAAAATAGAAATATAAACGATCCCCATGTTCTTATTTCTTCTATTCCAGCAGCAGTAAAGGGATTGTCGAAAGTCATTTACTGGTGGTGAAAAACTGAAAATCAACGTTACTTGAATGAGATGAATGCTTTTTTGGAGGTTTTAAGTTTTTAGCTGGTATTCAATATTAATATATCCTCTGATTATTCACTCATTAACCAATTACATCAATGATATAGTCAAAGTTGTAATAGACAAGGGCACATTCTTTCTTAAGTGACAGATACTAGATTGAGAAAGGATGACAATACAACACCAAAGATGGTGCTTTATTAATAGTGCAATTTCGAAAAAGATAGAAGCCAATTAATTGCTCATAATATCATCAGGCATTGCTAGATGATGCAGTCAGCATAGGAGGAGACCGCCTTCAACACATGCACAGGATCACCCACTCTAATTACTTTTCCAGTTTCTGGTGTGTAATTGGTGCACACCAACATTTGACCCATGTAAACCTACAAAAAATAACCAAAATTTTCATCAATTTTATAATTTACATGCTGTTTTAGAAATATACATCAGCATTTTAATCTCATTTTACGAACCCTTCCCTGGTGTTTCTCATTATTAGGACGCAGTATTTGGTCAGACCGAAATTTTTTAAGAGTCTCGGTAGGCTCAGATCCTACTGCCGCTGTTTCTTGATTAATTGTGGGGACCTGAGTATAATATCATGAATAGTTGTTAATACAAAAAGTTTCAAAAAGAAATTGATGTGCACTAGAATTCTTTACCTTACAGCGGTAGCAAAGCTCGCCCCCACGAAAACTGCATTCATTTATTTGGATCTCGTTCCACAAGTCCTCAGAGAAGGGTTCGCATCCATCAACAAGGATGCTATAAAGATTTGGGAAAATCAAAACATGGACTGAAAAATTCAACATTATGGTTAAAGAATATAAAATTAAGGAGGTAAGTCAATTACTTGGGTCTAAATCGGTTAACTGATATAGGTTGTGGAAGACGTTCGTTCAGTGCATCCATGGATCCCTGTCAAAAACAAATATTTCATAATTCCAAGTTGCAAGCCAGATAAATATTCTAATTGTATTTGCACCTACTTGGGATAACAGGAGGAAGGGATACAAGTCGTTGAATTTGATTGTTGCACTGCGTGCATAGTCAGAGTTTACAGGTCTGCATTCAATTCCTGCATTATCTCCATTTTATTCAAACATTCTAAAATCAAGGTGAATGATCTTCGGAGGTCCAAACTCCAAAGGCATACCTTCATCAAAACGAACAAGTCGACTGGGTTTGCCAAGATAATTAGAGAACCAATTTGCTGCTTCGTCTCCCTCATCAAAGGCAGAACCACACCACTCCCACACTGACACACCTTTTGCCACCGCTGAAGGCTCAGTCAATGGAATCTTCAGCACATTCATACCCGGAGCTCTTATCTCTGTTAGAGGAGGAAGTAATCAAGTGAGTTTCATAATCTGAGATATGGTATCCCAAAAGTATCACAACAAAATCTGAAACTGGAGAAATTTTACCTAAGAATGATTTCTTATTTGGTATCCAACCAGGTGAAAATGCCTCAATTGGCAAGTTCACTTCAATTAAGGCAAGCTTAGGTTCAACTCTCTGAGTATGCATCCTGCCTTTTGAATTCACGATTAACCATAATCGATCCCAACGTAATCCTGTATAAATAAACCACAAAAACAGCAAGATGAGAAACTGTTCATTATTCTTGTGGTTAGGATGATCATAACAATCGAGAAAAAAATCGAAATCATATATTGATCTGTTAATGATTTCATCCTGCCAAAGTGCAGGAGGTACGCATATAGTTTTAAATCAGAAATGCATAAAAAAGAAGGTACCGTTTGCGGTAAGAGGCGCCTGTGAAATGGAAATTCCACGGCAAGACTTGATAGGGTAAACAAATAATGACTTCACTGTAGCGGCCATAGCTGAGTGATCGGGTAAATAAATTATTATATTATATGGTGGCTGCTCTACTGTCTGCCATAGCTCGATACTTATAGAGAGAAGGGGAGAGGTTTGCGGTGGGGATAGAGACGGAATTAAATGGACCTCACCTAAAATTTTAATGATATTTTTGTCTCATGTGCTGTAAGAAAGAGAAAGCACAGAACTTTATCTCCATTTTGTCACTTTCTATTTACACATCACACTGCCCTTGATGCACCAAAAAATATTCATTTCATGGAGAAACAAACCCTCACCAAACGAATGAGGCTCATCTCAATAAAGAAGATGGCATCTTCTTATCTCCTCAGCTGTCAGAATATATCTTAATCCTAATCTCCTTTTGTTGATTCAAAGAAAATGTTGAAACAAGGATTGGAATCTTATGTAGAAACCGGGTAGCTCTACACAATTAGCGAGTCCACGATATTGTGGATAAATTATTAAGTTGAAAGGAACATGTGAGGAGGTTAACAATTAACTACAGTCTACATCCCCTATAATTCCTTTTGGAATAATATATCAAGGTGCACTCTTGCAGCAATCATTCATTAATCTGATTATATATGCTATCAAATCATTGCAGACCACATAAAAATGTTGATTTATCACTGTTATAGCTTGAAAAATAATGTTTAACCTTCTCTCGGGGGATCATTTGTCAGTGTGATAAGTTACTGTTTAATGCTTTTGGAAGGCCACTATAATTAAAAAAACTAGTCAAACAAATAGTAGCATGATCAGAGCTTTGCAGGTTGATTCCAGCATAACAAATACTCAATCATGTTTGTAAACATGAAAAATCCATGTCAATTGAGAAACAAAAATAGCAGAGCCAAGCTCATATTGATGTCTATTACTACATAATACCCAACCAAATGTAACTAAACAAATAAAGCTCACATCAAAACACTTTTACTAAACTTCCAAAGCAGCAGCAGCAGCACCAGGCAGATACCAAAACAATCAACGAAGCCTCCTCGCCTCTCTCTCAGACTCCAGCAAAGTGAGAATATCACCCTCCCTAACTGGCCCCTTCACATTTCTCATGATGAAACGGTTCTGGTCATCAATAAATTTGACTCTGACCTGAGTCACTTGTCCACGAGACCCTGTCCTGCCGATAATCTTAATCACCACAGCATGCTTGATTTGTGAATCCATTCTGGAAAAAGAGAAAGTATAAGGATTTTAATTGCATATTTCCCATAGTTAAAGGGAGATGGAACTAAATCAAGCTCACCTAGTTAAACTTTTAAACAAAGTATACGGATAAAGCACATCAAATGTTAATTATTCGTAACCAGTACCAAGAATATATATATGAACAGAACAACGTCGCAATGTACATACGGGACGCAAGATTGAGTTTTTCATCAGCATTACCAAAAAACTAATGTAGGTCGAAGTGCAGAAAAAAAAACCTTAAGCATCTCATATATGCTAAGCTATATAAGCCCATAAATATAAATCCACTAGTAGCAGCATCATCAAAGATGAAAATTTAGTCAACAAAAACAGACATTTGCAGTGATATGAAGGCGCCAAAAAAAAGATGAGAAAAGAGGCGGATCCTTATTACAATTCCGAGCAAACCCTCAGTACCCTTCTTCATTATAATAAACTGGGAGTGCTTGGCAACTGACGATAATTATGTCTTAAATTTCAAGTAAAATAAAATTTATTATGCCACATTATATTAAAGTTCAAAAATTCTAACAATAAAACAACGAATGAAGGCATCTATCTGACTATGTACAGCCTAACAAGTTGATACGCAAAATATTAAGAGAGCTTTGGAATCTGAAGAACCTTACCTGGCTGGAAACAGAAGGAGAGAAAGCGCAACTGACGGCACAGAGAGAAATTGATTTCCTTTGATTTACGATTGAAACGTCAAAACCCTACAACCTTTTATACTGCTCCACTAGGTCTTGGTATCGCAATTACTGTTTTACCCTTACTAAAATCAATTAATTTATATAACATTTTTCCATGAAATTTAAACTGATAGATAGACAGACAGAGACTTATGGAACAAGATTTTTTTTATCCTTGAACACTTTGGTTTAGGGAAACAGATTCATGCCAATACACTTTGGCTTGCATAAATGTGGAACTGATGTTCTTGAATGCTATGCTACACCCTAAATGGATTTTATTGAAAATGTGGTAGCTCATGTACATGTTCAAATATTTTACTTAGTATTCAGTTTTTTCACTTATTTGTATATCTAGCAAGCTTGGAGTTTAGATATATTATAAACAAGTGTATTCATTCATCTTCATCGATCAAAGTATGATAAAACAAATGCAACATCAGTCACTACAACTATGATCACCAAAACATGCCTACACCTAAATACCAACCATGAATATTGATCAAACAAAAAGATTCAACTGATATATAAATTTGTGTTCCATTATTGGTATCACCTTTTACAATATCTTGACAAAAAAACCTCTTTACGTATTTGCTATTCTAGGAGAGAAAAAGGCAACTCAGTGTTTTTGTAACAGAACAAACCACAATGCCTCCTCAGATTTCAATAGGCTCTTCAACCACTATTTTGCGTTTTGGTCGTCCACACCTCCTTACATCTTTACCCTGTAATAGCTCCAAAGCTTTCTCTAAGGTTATCTCATTAGGCTTCATATTCTGTCAACAAGGGATTGTATTTGTAAGAGAAAATGAACTACATATTGTAACAACAAATTACCAACAATTCAAATCATAAAGCTCAACAAAATTTTACCTTGGGTACAGAAGCAATTGTGCGCCTGTGTCTAATAGAAAATCCAACCTTCGCAAGCTTTAGAATTACAGGTTGGTTGTCTTCTGGGTGGTTTCCCTGAAAAGAACACCCGTTTGAGAACACAAGGAGAAAAGAAAAATGGAATACATTGATTGAAAACATACCAATGTCACTGGATACTGCAGCAAGTCCAGGGCATCTTCCAGTGTGATGGAGTCTACATCCTTTATCTACCAAGGGAAAGAACATGGATTTCAGATAAGAGAATGGAAAAATGAGTACTTCACAAGTAGTAATAGTATAACTGGATTAATAGAGCTCTTAGTTTCTTGAACTTCAGAAACTAAAACAAATACGTACCCCAGCAACCGAGGCTCGCTTAGGTAAGTGCCCCTTTCTGTCTTCACCAAGCTGCACATAGTATCCGTACGGGCCACTCTTTAAAAGAACCTGGAAAGGTTGCAACCGGTCGAAATAAATACTGCTGCACGTATTAAACCCACAAGCATACACAGAGTAAAAGTTAATAGACAATCCATAAATATTGTCAACGGATAATACACCTTCTCATTTGACCCTGAATGTAGACCAAGCAACTTTGGTTCCTGCACATTGTTCTTTTGGTCATCAGGAGTGATTTCTTCATCATCTTCACCATAAAGAGTTTTAGCGATGTACCTGCGGATTCATTGAAATGTTAAAACCATACACAAAATCAGGTCAGCAGAGGCATTAGGAAAGAACCTCCACTGTGTGCTCTTGTACTCACTTGCATTTTGGGTGTTGATCACAGCCAATAAAGTATCCGGCACCAAACCTACTAACTTTGAAAACCATGGTTCCTGCTAAACAACTTGGACATGTTCTATTTCCATCAGGAAGAGAAGAAAACAAGAAATCACCAAATGTTTTCTCCAACATCTTCTCCACCTGATGGATATGGACATTGCCAGCACGCTCACAATACTTGCTAAATCTAGTCCAGTAATCTTTCAGAAGGCCTTTCCATTCAGTCATTCCAGCAGAAACATTATCAAGTTCCGTCTCCATGTCAGCAGTGAAACTATAGTCTGTCACCTCAGAGAAATGGTGAGAGAGAAATGCTGACACCATGCGACCACGAAATTCTGGATATAGTGTCCTGCCTTTCACTGTGATGTAATTTCGATCTTTTAGAACCTTTATAGTGGTTGCATAAGTAGAAGGTCTTCCAATGCCAAGTTCCTCAAGCTTTTTTACCAATGACCCTTCAGTGTAGCGGGCTGGAGGCTGTGTATAGTGTTGATCAAGTTCTACTTTAGCCAAGCGCAATGGCTGGGCACATTTCAAATTACTCAAAACCTCAAACAGATCATTCCGAAGATGCTGTTCATCCTCATTATTTCTCACTCCAATGGTTTCTACATCCTTATAAACAGCCTGGTAGCCAAGAAATCCGACCCTTGAGCACGTAGAACGAAGCATAGTGGACTGATTGGTGTTCCCAATATCAAGCTGTATCTGCTCGATGACGGCAGGCTCCATTTGGCATGCCATTGTGCGCGACCATATAAGAGAATATAACTTCAGGGAGTCTTCATCTAGCGCGCCGACAAGCTTCGTTGGTAGTCTTCGTATATCAGTGGGTCTAATGGCTTCGTGGGCCTCCTGGGCATTTTTCACCTTTTTAAAATACTTGCGTGGACTCTTTGATGCAAAATTCAGTCCATACTTTTCCATGACAAAGGACTGGATATCCTTTGCAGCTTCATCTGATAAGTGCAATCCATCAGTCCTCATATAAGTTATTAATCCTGTAGCTTTGCCATCTGATAATTGGACTCCCTCATACAGCTTCTGTGCAACTCTCATTGTATATGATGCTGTAAAATTAAATTTGTTTGCAGCATCTTGCTGAAGAGTTGAAGTTATAAATGGCATGGGTGGATTCTTCCGAATTTTACTGGGTTTAGAGCCAACAACTTCAAACTCAGACAGATTAATCTTTTCTTCAATATCTCTTGCCTCAATACTTGATGTAATTGCCAACTGGTTCAGCTTCTTGGAATCAAAATGGGTCAAATGTGATGAGAAAGGAATATGTTTGTTTGAATCTTTATCTTTCTCCTGGAACTGGACATCGACGGTCCAATACTCCTGGGCCTTGAATTCATCGATTTCCTTCTCTCTGTCACATATAAGAGCCAAAGCAGCAGATTGGACTCGTCCAGCAGACTGGCAACCAGGCAGTTTCCTCCATAATAAAGGAGAAACATTGAATCCAATCAAGTAATCAAGAGCACGACGTGCAAGATAAGCATGCACTAAGTTCGCATCAATCTCTCGGGGAGCTTGGAGGGCACTTTTAATGGATGATTCCGTTATCTCATTAAAGACAACTCTTGCAACATTGATATCTTCACGTAGTGCACCCTGTTGCTGCAACATCTCAATAATGTGCCAAGCAATGGCCTCTCCCTCACGATCAGGATCTGAGGCAAGAATCAAATTTTCTGCTCTGGAACAAGGAACCAAAGATGAGAAGAGTGTAGAACCAATTTGCGAACAAAAATGAAAATGGAAAAGAAAAAATAAACTGCATGTACAGAAACAAGAAGTAACTTGTATAATAGCAACAATGTGAAAAAAGTGACTCAACAGAATAGAATTAATATTATCGAAATATAAGAAATAAGTGATGGAACGGGAAACTATCATACCCACTTAGCGCAACCTTGATACTCTTAAGATGAGACCAGGCTGCAGATGGGACTTCCCACACCATACTAAAGTCATCATCAGGTCGCACGGATCCTGATCTCGCAGCCAAATCCCTGACATGGCCATAACTGGGTAGGACCTCAAACATTTCACCGAGGTAGCCTTGAATGACTTTTGCCTTCGTGACAGACTCCACCACTAAGACTGATTTAGTAATAGGTGGATATAACTGTGGCCAGCTCTTTTGACCTCTAGACTTAGTTTTACCGATCAGGCTTAAATTTAACCCCGGTGATTCCTTGACATCGAAATGTACTGGAAGTTCCTCTTCTGATTTCGGAAGAAGAGAATGGGCTTCTGTAACAGATTTTCCCCTCTTCGTGGAGTTCCGCTTTGTCTTCTTTGAGACATCCTTTATGGAAGTATTGCTAGCAACTACTTCTTTTACGGTACTAGAAGTCGAATCAGTCTGAAATTACACACAGTTAGTCAAAGAATTAATGAGTGAAACATAATATCCAAAAAGCGTATTCAATAAATTCTAACCTCTACAGATGTAAGAGATTGTTTACTTTTGGTATTCTTGGTTTTCTTTGCTTGAGAAATTTTTCCAGGGTTTATTGGCAGCTCCGCTGCACTGGTAGAAGCACTATCACTGGCTGATTGGTTTTGCTTTTTCTTGCTTCTGGATTGCGGCTTTGCTTTTTCTTTGCCTTTAGGTGTTTGTGTAGCTTTGCTGGTATCCGTTCCACTAACCCCACCTTCTGTATTGACAACAAGACTTCGGGTACCCGATCTTGGGATCTGAGAAAATGACCTGATACTACGGTAATAAGTAGAGGACTGCCGACCTATCAACCCATAATTGGAAACATTAATGGGCACTACGGTGTTAGATAGCTCACATCCAAAATGTGTAGCAATACTGAAGGCAGAAAAGGTGTTGGTATGATATTGCAATGGATAGATTTTTCGCTCCGACTTGATTCTGAAAAGCTTTGGTTGGGTACTAGAGGGTATCCGAACAATCGGAGAAAAATGTCCAGATTTCTGAGCATTTCAAAAATGAACAGCATAAACAAAAAACAAATGTAATAATAAAAATAATAATAAGAAGAAAAAGGGTATGAGTAATTACCATGATGAAGCGGAGGCGGAGGCGGCAGCAAGAAGAAGAAGAAGAGGGAGAGGCGGAAGAGAGAAAATCTCTAACAAATGCCGCCATCGAAGAAAGAAAATGCCTCCCAAGGGTTTTGCTATGCCTTCTGTGGGAGGGTTTTAGTCTAATAAGTCATTTTGGATAGAAAACCAACAAATATCGGTCATTTATTCTTTTTGTACTCAACTTATTACTATTATTATTATTATTATTATTAGTCTTCTCCAAACTATCTGCTATCATTATCCCTTAATCTTGATATTAATGTTTTCGTTTAACTTTTTCTTTGTTTTTGTGTTAAAAATAAAAATGTGCTTGGATAGGTTGTTCTTTTTTTGTCTTTTTTAAGTTGAGAATGAAAATATGATTTTTGTTTGAAGTACTTTCTAACATGAAAATACGTCCATTTTTAATAAAATAAAATAATTTATAATAAAAATGAGTATCTGATTATTATGCATAAAAAATAAGAATTGGGATTGATATATGTCAATACGAAGATAATAGAAACATGATTTGGAGAGAACTGAGAATTGAAATTGAAAACAAAACCATTCATACATTTTGATCCATTATTTATTATCATGTTTTCAGTAAATAATAAACAGAGGTTACAACAGATCATTTCTATCCTGTATTGGCTTGTGATTCTCGTCTTGTTTTGAGCTTTCTGAAATTGCAATATCGTCATGTCGTGTTAGTTAGAAGTTAGAACAATATCCTTTCTTGGTAAATATCCAGTGCCTGGATAACTTTCTCTATGAATAATTTCCTGTGTAACCTATACCTGCAAAAAACAATCACACAACTCTAGTCTTATATGAACAACCAACCACATGCAAAGTTTTACTAGAGATTTATTACATACTTTATCGCAGCTTCATGCGTCCTTCTTGCTTCAGGCATAGACCCTGCACCAAAGGAATTATCAAAAGGAATGAACCCTAAAGCAGAATCATTGCACACTTAATGTTAGTATCACTATCAAGTCCATCTATAAACCTACCAAGAATTTGCTGATCCTGCCCTGCAGTTGTCGAGAATTCTGCAAGCATTTGCTGGCACTCTTCTTGTAACTCCTTAACAGCTTTCCGTTCCACACTCGGTATTGGAGGGATGTCCCCATCTGACCAAGTCGGCAATGTTCTTGCAGCAGCTAGAACTGCTCCATCAACAAAACTACCCTCGTCATAAGATAGTTTACCTGGATGGAAATAATGTCTATTTCATTAACCAAAATAAAACATACTTCAATATTTTAGTATGTTACACATGAAATGCTTCACGAGGAGATGAAATATTACTATTGTGATAATATTCTTCAGGAAGGCCAGATATATTGAAGACAGATAAGAAAGAATCCAAATGAACCCGTGCATTGCCTGAGAACTGAATAACATCCCAAGGATTCTGCAATAGTCAGGTCAAATAAGGTACGATATTAACCTGAAGTAACAATAAAAATGAAGATAATATCAAGCACAACATGACAAATATGGCATACCTAAGACTATCATAAGCTCGATAAATGATGGGGTTAGTTAAAACGAAAAATGCCGAAGGGAACTTTTTCCCTTTTCTTATCAAATGTTACCCCCACATAAATCTAGCAACATGTAGACTCTTTCAACAAGCGTCTGAAAGCAAATGTTTCTTTCAATTGATTGGAACACAATTCATTCAGAATAGGATGTCAGAGGTCTAAACTAAGAGTTCGGTAGCTGAGCTTTTGGTGTCTAATATGAAACCAAGGATTGCCAGAAAAGATGTGGCCTACTATTTCAAATCGTTAACGACACAGTGCCTCGCCATCTCTAATGTCTTGAATTCTTAGTCATTATCTATGTGTTTCAATTCATTGTTACTCAGTATTTATTTTATTAACTATAAGAAGAATACACGAAAACCTAAAAAAGTAGCAGACAAAAACATACCACAGGTGACGAAAATCCATATCTTTGCATGAAAAAGTTATTCATCTGCCCGTTCATGTAATTGACAGTCATCTGCAAATACATCATGATAGAGTATGTGTCACTATATTGAAAACAAAAAACTATCTAACAAAAAAAATTCTATTTGCTAGCCAAAAGCATCTGACAGATGAAATACGCGTCATCTTTCTTTGAAATTCTCAATTGCACTCTGTTACTTGTGAACTTATTGGTTACAATGCAAACTAGTGAGCTTTAGAATGAGCTCACACCATTCATGTGTCTTTGATCAGCCTTCAAATCTTTTTATTTCTTTTGGGTTACTGCTTTACTTTACACCTTTATCAGAAATGAGATCATCAAGAATTACTCTGGCTTCACAGGTTCCCTAAATCAGATTAAAATATTTAAGATGCTATATATCTTTCAGACAGAAATACTGGTATCCTCTGACAACAAAAAGAAGTTTTACATGGCTTAATGAGACAACATAAACATGAGTTCCCGCCAGTCCAGTTTAATTATAGGGCAAGCACCATGAGCATCTCCAAATGATGGTAGAAAAGAGTATAGTACTCCAACACATACACTTCTATTTCATTAAAAAAAAATGGAGCAGAGTTCCTTGAGACTTGCAAAAGAATTATTCACTTGAAGTAGAATGCACGCATACTGATACCTCATCTCCTTTCCTTATTCGCTGCCCAGCATTTATCATAACCTCAAGCATTCGGTCCTTGAAACGCCAGTGGAAGAAGCAATTTGGCTGAAAAGAATGATTCAGCATATCTACAAACATAAAACAAAACATATTCAATTGATGAGTTTTTGTAAATAGATATGCTTTTTTCTTCTCATGCAGTAAACTTAACTAAAATAAGGTAAACTTATCAGACGACAGACTGAAATATTAGGTGAATCAAAATTATGAACCAGTAGTTTCTGAAGTTGGATAATGTCTTGATGCCCAATCAATATGAAATCAATAATTGTTCAGGGTGGGTGAAGTAGATGTTTTGTCAAAACAGAAAACGCCCAAATATTACACCAACCGAGTTTAGTAGCATTCCAATGTATTCTAATGGTGCATTACAGCAACTAAACAACAACCCCCATGAACAGAGTATTGAATAAAAGTGAAGAAACAATGACAATAAAATCGTTTAGGCGAGGCAAACCAGCATAAGGGACATGCATATTAGCATCTTGAACTAGGGCGCCTATTCTTATTTGCTTGTTGATACATCGAGACTGTGCCATACTCAATGCCCACAAGAACCTCTCAGGCTCTCGAGCAAGGCGTTTTACTTTAAGGGGTACGGCAGAGTGCTGCAGGAATACCAGAAATAAAATAGGTCAAAGCATGTCAAAACACTGGAGAGTAGAAATGGAAGCATAAAATATTTCTTGATACCCAATTTTTCTCCCAAAATTCTAAAGCTCGATGCTGCTGTTCTCTCATGGCTGAAGCAAGTTTCTGATCCTGCAACTCCAAAAGGTCCTCCTGCAGTTTGTAAAAGCCGGGGACAAGGAAGTATTTCAAGCGGTAAATCAATGTGATGTTATCTAAGGGTGTGTTTGGATTGAAGGATTTGGAATCTATGGATTTCAAATCCGTCAACAAATCCATGAAGTTCGTTTGGATGTATCCAAGTTATAATGGATTTCAAATCATTCGACATTCACTTTGAGCTATTTTCTCCATGACTACGGTGGATTTATGACTCCATTTTAGGTGTCATTTCAAATCTTTCCTCCAAATCCCCTCCCCAAATCCAAACCATTCCATCCAAACACACCCTAAAAGAACTTTGATACTTGGATCCAGATTCAAAGATATTTAAGTAAAATAAAATAAAAGAAGGAATTGTGAAAACCCAATCTTTCTTTCAACATGAGTGTGGTCTTTACATCTCAGTGTATTAACCCAAAATTTCGAAACCCTTTGAAAATCCAAAGCATTCCCCAATACTAAAAGTAATCACAGATTTTTTAAATTTTGCTTTTATGTTCCAAAATTGCCTAAATCTCAATTGAACTCACTGCTGAATGGATGTCGGGAACTTAAGAATCAGATTCTTCACTATATCGAAAACAAATTTGAATATTATTACAAAACTACATCGAATATTCTTCCTTACACACGAATTAACTACGTATTTCAAAATGCTTTGAAAATTTTAAACTAACTTGTAGAATTTCATATTTGAACATGTGATAGCTTTAGATACCATCACAAAATTGCCAAAATGCTTGTAAAATCACTTCTAACATAGCACTTTAAAACAGTACAATGTAGATTCAGACCTCTGTAGCAAGAAGAAAACTAGTGCACTCATCAGCAGCCGGTAAAAAATCACCATACAGCTGCCAAAAATTGTCATTGCAATCAAATGCGTATAAGAGAAGACATGCCAACCTCAGGTCCCAATCTGCCTGACATAAACCAAAAAAACAATTAAATATGTAAGGAAGGACGATTCAAGATTAGATAGATGACAAAAGGGTATGACTAAATAGACAGGAGAAACATCAAGAAGATTGAAACTTCTCAGAACTCAAAAGGAAAAGTGAATGTAAGTTACATATGAATATATGAAGTTTGTACTGATATAAACTCAAAACCAATCAAAGACCAAAGGAAGTATAATATCCGACATTTACCTCGGGATTGGTTGAATTGATAATGTCAAATATAGGATGACCCACAGGTATGATATCTGGAAAAAACATCCAAGGAAGCTTCTGGCTTATAGTTAACATCAGTTCTAAAGGAATTTCCATAATCACCTGCACATCCAGAAGAAGATTGAATTAACAATCACAACACAGATGCAAATATTGAGATTGGAATTCACTTTGAGCACGAGAAGACTAGAAATACATTAAAAAGAAAATCCCACCCTACTTTGGGACAGTTAGTTAATATTCCCCCATAAAAGAAGAACTTTACCCTGGCACGGCGAAGGGGCTCAATGTCTTTGGAGGCATATACTCCAAAACCATCAGGACCTTCTCGGAATTCAATTCCATAAGCTCGCATACTCCTAACATATCCTATCTTGTAGAAATCAGGATCTGCTGGCTCCAACTGTTAGCAGGTACATCCAATAATCACTACATTGTTTCGTAAACTAACATGAAGAAAGTAGAAGCATCAAACAAACGGATAGCTATTGGTTGAATAAATGCTTGCACTTTATTTAGCTCTCATCAAACATGATAAATTAATTTCCAAACCGGAAAATCGAGATATATTTAAAATGAATTACAACCAGGTCAATATCCTATAAATTTAAGTAATCGGTAGCATTAACAGTGCCCAAGAGAAACACAATAAGGAAGGCAAGATTAGACGTACATCGGAAGCAGGAGTAGGTTGGGGAGTAGAAGAGGTTTCAAACAAGGGGAAGGAAGAAGTGGAAAATGGGGTTGAAGAGGAGGTCTCATCTTTATTTGTAATCAAAGCGGCGCAGGAAGGAGATCTGAGGGGTCTGTTTCTGCTGCTGCTCGTAAATACCTTGATGTGCTGTAGTGTTGAAACATTGAAATGTTGCTGCAAACAAGAAAATAAAGAAGCAAGTTAATTGGGTGGTACTGGCTACATTGTAAAATCATAGAGAGAGAGAAAAGATGGGTGACCTGGTGGTTATGGTAGTATGACGGTGGGTGCTGCAGCTGAAGAGCGGAGATAGGCATAGCCGGCAGATTTAGCAGAGCAGAGGTTTGATGATTGATACTAACAACGCCTAAACGTTATCCGCAACAATAGCAGAGCTCTCTCTCTCTCTCTCTCTCTCTCTCTCTCACATTTGGCCTTTCCAAGACCCTAAAAGGCTAAATTATAAATTATATCTAATCAGTCCATTTTAATTTTTAGTTTTTTACTAATAAACATATTGAATTATTAATTAAGTAGCTTACACTTATAACATCGAAATATTTTGATAAATCTTGTTAAATTAATGAATATAATAAAGTCCAAGAATTTTATTTTAAATAAACAAGAAAATTGGAAGAAATGAATCAGTGGGTTTAGTCAAGAAGAAACCAAATAAGATGTTGATATGCTGCTTTGTTTTTCTCAAAAAATGTCTATGTTTCTTGCTTGGTTTAAGCATACATAAGATAAGAAACTATGATCGATCAATGCTCTTTCACACCATTTTTTGTTTTGTTTTTGTTCAAATTACTTGTTGTGTCTAAAGCACATTTTTACGGTGGAAGAAGCTGGCATTCTGATTCTGAAAGTTGCTATTGTGTGTTTTACATCTCAAAAGACAAAAACATTATATACAGGCCACAGGGTGGTCTTATTTATATATCTCTGTAATCTGTATGTATGTTGTCACACTTTATACAGGAGAACTCGGTTCGTCTTCATGATGGACGACCTGATTCTGTTGGTTGTCGAGGGGCATATATTGTGACATGATGGCCATTATCTCCGAGTCCATGTAAGACTGCAACACATGTATACATACATACACCAGTTTGTTAGTGAGTGTTATGTATTATTGGATTGGCTTGCAATGAAAAGTATAAGACAAATATAGTATATTGATTACCCGAAGTCTGTATTTGTAGAATATGTATCCAGCTACTCCTGCACCCAATGCCACCGCTAGCACCACCAAGCTGAGGGCTCCTCCCAGTTTTGAATTATTTCTTTCTGCATTTTTCATTTATTAATTATATTCATAATTCATATGATCAAGATGGAAGACAATAATTTTATCTCACCAATGCATGTGTCGTGCTCCATTATGTAGAGTTTATTTCCTTGACATGTACAATCAAATCCACCCCATCTGTTCTTACAGCTACACCCATCACATTGGCATGCAGCCCCTTCCTTGCATTCATCCACATCTGGAATAGAAGGTGCAATTGCAAATATCAACCTATCAACTATTAATTCAACTGAATCACAAGTTGAGATCCCTTCCTTTACCTTCACATTTCTGACCATCGCCCTGGAAACCTGGCGGACACTGGCACCCCGATAAATTGGATTCCTGATTCCATCAATTCAAAAGGAAAGGCATTCATTTTAGAGTTCTCTAATAAAGAGAAATTATTCGAAAAAAGGTGAAAACAAGGAATGATTTTCTTCACTGAACTGTGCATGCAGAAAATTTTAATCCATTCCTGCTATCTGACCAACACCCTCCGTTGTTTATAGAACACCTTCCTGGTCCGACACCTGTCCAGAATACATAGTTGAGTAAATTGCTAGATCTGTCCTCTGTATTCTATATAATCATTAATCCATAAAGGGGAGGGGGGGATGAACAATTTGAACCTTCACATGAAGCATATCCATCGCCTTCATACTGAACACCACTCACTATGGGGCACTCGCAAATTCTTCCCCTAAAGGTGTCCTTAATAAGAGAAACGGGCACGGTTGATTAACAGAGAGTAGCCAGATTTAATTTTGCATTTCCAATAGTGTAATATCGTTACCATACCTTGCAAGCTGTTATATTGGATTTCGGATCCTGCCAACAGCCACCATTGTTTTCGAGGCATTCATTTGTCTCCAAATCTGTTTTTATTAAGAATCAACGTTAATCAGTGCGAAAGTTTCACATAGTATTCATTATTTAGTGAAGAATGCAAGTGATGGACCTCCGCTCAAGCAAATGGGAGGATCACTTGTTTCCTTAAAACCAGCACATATTGCCTTCAACACTGGACTCCTCTCCAACTTCCCTTCACACACAGGAGAAAACATATATCTAATTACATGGACTGGATATGACTTTCTAGGGGTGAAATATTAATACTAGCATATAGATGAGCCTGCATTTTACTATATGCTATACCAATTGGATTTTATTCACGAATAGCACCTATGATTCTAACCTCTGTATTGGACATCATTTATCACCATAGTTGGTAGGATGGTTACATCACCGCGTGATCCATGACCAATCTGAATTCCGAAAACTAGAATAAGTGATCTTGAAATTATAGGCAATAAAAGATAAAGAAACGCAGATTTTGGTAAAGTCTGGGGGGTGAAGAAAACCTGAAGATCTTGCTCAGTTTTGAGGACTTCATTTTCTGTATCGGCTTCAGGGTTACCCATGCATTTATTTATCTTCTCAATTGGGAGACCTATTGCATGATATTGAGCGCCATAAGACTAGGGATTAAAAAAATAAAGAGAGAGAGAGAGAGATTTGAGACTAGAAAACATTAGATGTAACAAACGTTACCGAGTGATTTCATGACTTGCTCAGCACATTCTTTGCTGTATCTCTTTTTCTTCATGGAACACCTGATATGAAAATCCGACACATAATCCCACCAAACCCATGATCGGTTAGTTTCATTTGCGACTCTGTGGACACATAGCTGCCTTAAATTCTCAAACACTACATCTTTTCCTTGATATCCCTCACTAAAATCCTGTTCCGGGTCAGGCGCACAGTATCTCCCGTGGTTTATGCACTGACTCTTGCACTGATCGCTGAGAACAAAAGCCTGAGGACAGTACCAAGTTATATAATGGGGTGTGAATTGTGTGTAGCCGCCCTTCTCAAGAATTTGAGCATGTCCCTTAAAATTCTTGATGAAATTCATCTGTTCATCGCACCGCACTCCACACTCGTCGTTGCTATTTGTCCAGAGTTCATATTCAACCCTTTGATCCGGGTGGGGCATTGACTCCGTCCAGTCTATTTTAACCACGACGTCCTCACCTTTTTTGAGAGCATCCTTTAATGCATCGCCAAATGAGTGGTCAATCAATGCTGAAGGGATAGTGATTTTGTCTATGTAACCATCAGCATCAGAGCTCTCTTCAGGGGAGTCCATAGTGATCAGGTCTTCGTCTATGGTGTCAGCCACTAGAACTGCTGCTGCACCAGCCTGTTGTGCATTCCACACCTTCAACGCAAAGTAGCAATCTCCACGATCAAGAAGAAGAATAGTGGGACGAGGGGAGTTGGATTTGAAGGGCTTATCTCCATCGAATGAAGAGCAGGCAACGGAGCCCTTTTGAGGATAAACAAGAGTGCCAACCATGGATCCACCATAGTCAGGTACTCCGAAGTTAGCAATAGCAGCATCGTGCTTTGAGCGCAAATCATAGGGAGACACCACGCTTATGCTGCTCTTTTCTACAACAAATTTGGACTCCACACGAGTACTCATTGATAACAGGTATACTACAGTACTGAATATGATGAAGAATGGTTCCATATCTATGTGCCACTACAAATGAAGAAGAAGAAGAAGAAGAAGAAGAAGAAGAAGAAGAAGAAGAGAGAATCCGATCAAAGGTGGGATTATGGTTGTTGGACTTGGATTGGCAGAGGAGAAGAAGAAGAAGAGGTGTGATTCAAAAAGTGAATAAAGATAATATAGTAGACCGAGCGTAAGAGAAGACTTTGGGTAGGATCAGGAAATGTCTTAATGAGCAAGCATATATTAAAACAGTTGTTGTGTTGGATTGGATTGGCTTGGCTATTACGTGAAGTTAACGACAGCACAGACAATATGTCTCTTTCCATTAATATAACCTCGTCAACTACCATAACTGAAACATCCTTCCTTCCTTGTCTTGACTTTAGTGTTAAGGCTGTTTGGTTCCTTAATAGAATAGAATAGGTCCACAGTCCACTCACTCACCAAATTTGTTAGGTTGAGAGAGAGTCATAAATATTAGTATACACATAAAATCTTTCAATTAAAGAACATTAATGGGCATTTGTATAGTAAAGGCAATACATACATAGTAGTCGCTCGTATCATTGCATTATCTACTAATACTATCAATCAATGTATCATGCTCTTCTTGTTCACCTAATACAACACTCCTCCTACATGTACAAAATCATTTGGAAGTAGTTTTAGTTGACTTCTAATATATTAACAGTTTTTCTTATATAAAAATATTTTAATTAATAATTATCGTATTTACAAGTCGCCCATCCCAACCCAACTAATATCCAATTCCCAAATTTTTTTTTCCTTTTAATTTAAATTAAACATTGTTTGGACTTTGGAGGGGTTGAAAATAGAATTGGTCATACATATAATTTTTAATCTATTTTATTCATCTTTTCAACGATGGCCCTATGTCTAATCTCTTGGGCTTAGGCCCCTTTGCCTAAGCCCAACAAACAGACCCATTTTCCTTTCTCTTCCAAGGAACGATCATTGTGAGTGACACACGTCTATTTCTGAAATGGGGTTCAAATAAGTTCTTCATTTCTATGGGTTTTCTCGTTTTTGTTTTCTGCTTACATCTGTTCACAGAAGACAAAGGTGTGCCCCTTTAACTTGATTTTTTCTTTTTGATCTGTGATTTTAGCAAATAATGTTGGGTTGTGTATCGGTGTGTAATTGTATGCTGTATGGTTCAATAATTTCCGCTGTTTGCTGATTTTTTGGTTCTGTATAATAATTTTGGTTCTTTGTTGTTCAAAACTAAAGTTTCTTCATTGTATTAATTGGCCAAAACAATGTTTATGTGGTTTGAGGGGGTGGAGGGTTGTGTCAGTTTGAGTGTAATTTAGTGATGTTAAGTTCCTCTAATTGTTTTATGCGTGAGATTAGGAAGTACGTACATAAAGAAACAGCATTGTTGTTGGACCTCCATCTCTTTATTTATAATTTCTAATTATACCCCTCACGTAGCAAAGCTTTAATTGATAGTGGAAGATCATTTATAGAGAGCTAGGCGGGATGTAGGTGGGGCCGCCCAGAGGCCAGGCTGCCTCCATCTCCAATCCTTTCTTCACCACCCTCAACTCTTTCCTTGGATCCAAACCAAAACCATCAACGAGCAGGGTGTATATGTAAACAAGATCCATGCATACATTGGCAGATTTACATCCCTCTAATAAGGATATATGGATTTTACATTATTTATGTCCGTCTTGCTGGCACGCGATTTTAGCTTTCTGTCCACATCCTCATGCTAATTAATGAAGACCAATTATATCACTAATTCATCATATCACCCATTACCAAACATTAAGTAATGATTAATATTACTTACGGCAAAAAGCATACAAGTTCAGTGCCATCTGTATCAATGCTCGGCATTTGTGCTTATTGGTGCCAGACAGAGGGGCTGATACTTTATAAACTTCTCTTGAATACTCATATGTCCCTATATATGGCCAAGTAATTAATTGATCAATGATATAACATATGATGGGGGTACCACTAGTGACTAGTTTAAGTATATAATGAAGAATTCTTTCATAGATCTCTATATATGTACCTTGATAACCGTTTATCACACAAGGATTGCCAACAGCATCAGAAAGCTTCAGAATTTCTGCACGAGATGACTCTAGCCCTCATCTAACTTGTGATAAACTATTCATTCTCCAATCAACATTTCCTCTAATCAATTATTCTCTAACTCTGCAGAATTTGTTGGTCAAAACTTGCAGCCCATGGTTGGCCACCTACCATGAGTTGGTGGCAATGTTCAAACATGGATGGCTAACAAATTTGACAAGGTAGAAATGTGCCTAACTTTCTTTGTTGATTTTTCAACAATTTTTGTAAAACTCTCCTATAAATAGGAGTTGTAGCAAGAAGCTAAACACAACAACAACAAGAAAAAAAAAGGAATTCACAGCAAAGTGAGTTATACACAGAGAGAATTTCAGGAGAGCTAGAGAGAAAATTTCAGTAAGGAAATTCTAGTTAGAAATTCTTGGGTGTAATTGGTTTGTAAGTAGTGAGAGTGTGTGAGTGTTTGTAAACACTTTGTATTTTTCCCTATTCAGTAAAAGGTCTGCAGCAGCCCGGAGATGTAGGCATAATTGGCCGAACTCCGTTATCAAATTTGTGTGTCTTATTATTTCCGCAGTTATTTTTCACTTCCACTAAAACTGACCACATGGAAATTTTGCGTAGTTTCCTAACAACTGGCATCAGAGCTAGTTAGTTGCTTCTGTTAATTTTCTGGCGAAAGTACTGTCCACGTGAATAGTATTGTTCGCGTGAATAGTGATTTACGTGAATAGTGCTAATATTGGTCGGCGTTACCAATTGTCCACGAAGGTGTTTTTAAACACGGTGGTTCGCAGAAATTGTCAGAGACGATCCTGAGGCAGTTAGTTTTGAGTGGGAGTAATGGCGGCAGACGAAGGAAAGGTGAAAATTGAAAAGTTCGATGGTGCGGACTTTGGCTTTTGGAAGATGCAGATCGAGGATTATCTGTACCAGAAAAAGTTGTATCAACCTCTCACAGGAAAGAAGCCAACCGAAATGAACGATGATGAATGGAAGCTTCTTGATAGACAAGCCCTTGGTGTTATCCGATTGACGCTATCTCGTAATGTTGCCTTTAACATTGCAAAGGAAAAGACCACGGCAGGTCTTATGGCGGCTCTTTCTAGCATGTACGAAAAGCCGTCGGCCTCAAATAAAGTTCATTTGATGAGGCGGTTGTTTACGTTGCGGATGACAGAAGGTGGCTCGGTGGCGCAACATATTAATGATCTCAATGTTGTCACAACCCAATTGAGTTCAGTGGGAATCGAGTTCGACGATGAGGTACGGGCATTGATACTTTTGTCTTCCCTACCAGAAAGTTGGAGTGCTACTGTCACAGCTGTGAGTAGCTCGTCGGGAAGTACAAAGATGAAATTTGACGATGTTCGTGATCTGGTTCTCAGTGAAGAGATCCGACGGAGAGAGTTGGGTGAATCATCATCCTCTTCAGTATTTCATACAGAGTCAAGAGGAAGAAATTCAACCAGAGGAAATGGACGCTGGAAGTCAAAAGACAGGCGGTCCAAATCCAGAAATCATCGTAGTTCCCAAAACTCGAAGATTATCGAGTGTTGGAATTGTGGACAAACGGGGCACTATAAAAATAAGTGTAGGATGCCACCAAAGAATAAAGAGGTGAAGGACGAGGCAAATGTTACTTCCACCTCAGGCGAAGGTGACGCATTGATGTGTTCTTTGGAAAGCAAGGAGGAGTCTTGGGTGTTAGACTCTGGAGCATCCTTTCATGCTACTTCTCGGAAAGAATTGTTCGAGAACTATGTCCCCGGTAACCTTGGTAAAGTTTACCTTGGTAATGAACAGTCTTGTAAGATTGTCGGCAAAGGCGAAGTGAAGATTAAGTTGAATGGGTCTGTGTGGAAATTAAAGAATGTCAGACACATTCCGGACCTGACAAAGAACTTGATCTCCGTAGGCCAGCTAGCCAGCGAAGGCTACACAATAGTCTTCCACAGTGATTATTGGAAGATGTCAAAGGGTGCAATGACGATTGCTCGTGGTAAAAAGAGCAGTACTCTTTACAAGACATCAGGAGCATGCCATTTAATTACAGTAGCATCAATTGAATGTCCCAACCTATGGCACCTGAGATTAGGCCATATGAGTGAGAAGGGGATGAAGGTTATGCACTCAAAGGGAAAATGGGAAAATTGCCAGGTCTTCAATCAATAGAGATTGACATTTGTGAAGACTGTATACTTGGAAAGCAGAAAAGAGTTAGCTTTCAGACAAGTGGAAGAACCCCGAAGAAAGAAAAACTTGAGCTTGTTCACTCAGATGTTTGGGGTCCTACAACTGTCCCATCCATTGGTGGGAAGCGCTACTTCGTGACTTTTATTGACGATCACTCAAGGAAGGTATGGGTATACTTTCTGAAACATAAGTCTGAAGTATTTGAGGGGCTTTCAAGATGTGGAAAGCTATGGTAGAAAATGAGACAGGATTGAAGATCAAAAAGCTTAGAACAGACAATGGTGGTGAATATGAAGACATCAGATTCAAGAAGTTTTGCTATGAGCACGGGATCAGAATGGAGAGAACCGTGCCAGGTACGCCTCAACACAACGGTGTAGCTGAGCGTATGAACAGAACGTTGACAGAGAGAGCTAGAAGCTTGCGGGTGCAGTCAGGTTTACCGAAGCAGTTCTGGGCAGAAGCAGTCAACACAGCAGCTTACTTGATTAACCGAGGTCCATCGGTACCATTGGAGCACAAAATACCAGAAGAGGTATGGAGCGAAAAAGAGGTAAAACTCTCACATCTTAGAGTTTTCGGCTGTGTAGCATATGTGCACATCAGTGATCAAGGTAGAAATAAACTTGATCCCAAGTCGAAGAAGTGCACTTTCATCGGTTATGGTGAAGATGAGTTTGGCTACCGCTTTTGGGATGATGAAAACAGAAAGATGGTCCGCAGTAGAGATGTGATCTTCAATGAAAGAGTGATGTACAAAGATAAGCATAATACAACAGCCAGCAACTCAAGTGTGAGTGGGCCAGTTTATGCAGAGGTGGATGATGTCCCAGAAAGTCCTACAGATGATAGTCCTCAGTCAGAGGAATCAACTGAATCAGGTAGTAGGCAGCCGTCTGACACACCGGAGCAATCTACTCCAGTATTGAGAAGGTCTAATCGAATTCCTATTCCTAATAGGAAATACATGGGTTACATGTTGTTAACTGATGGAGGGGAGCCTGAAGATTATGCAGAAGCATGTCAGACCGCAGATGCTAGCAAGTGGGAGCTTGCCATGAAAGACGAGATGAAGTCATTAATCTCCAATCAGACATGGGAGCTAGCTAAGTTACCCATCGGAAAGAAGGCACTTTACAACAAATGGGTGTATCGAGTGAAGGAGGACCATGATGGCTCAAAGCGATACAAAGCCAGACTAGTAGTCAAAGGATTCCAGCAAAAAGAAGGAATTGACTACACTGAGATTTTTGCTCCGGTTGTGAAACTTAATACTATTAGATCTGTGTTGAGTATTGTTGCCAGTGAAGAGCTCCATCTTGAGCAATTGGATGTGAAGACTGCGTTTCTTCACGGAGACTTAGATGAGGAGATATACATGCATCAACCAGAAGGTTTCTCAGAAAAAGGGAAAGAGAATATGGTGTGCAGGTTAAAGAAGAGCTTGTATGGCTTGAAACAAGCTCCAAGGCAGTGGTATATAAAATTCGAAAGCTTCATGCACAAGGAAGGTTTCCAGAAGTGCAATGCTGACCATTGTTGTTTCTTCAAGAGATATAAATCCAGTTATATCATTTTGCTACTTTATGTTGATGATATGTTAGTAGCAGGATCAGACATGGACGAGATCAGAAACTTGAAGATGCAGTTGTCAAAAGAGTTTGACATGAAGGACTTGGGTCCAGCAAAGAAAATCCTTGGAATGCAAATCACGAGAGATAAGCAAAAAGAAGTTTTGCAGTTATCTCAGGCAGAGTACATCAACCGTGTTTTGCAAAGATTCAACATGGGCGATGCCAAACCAGTTAGCACACCTTTGGCAAGTCATTTTCGCCTATCCAAGGAACAGTCACCTCAGACGGAGGAAGAAAGAGAAGTTATGGCTAAAATTCCATATGCTTCGGCTATAGGAAGTTTGATGTACGCGATGGTCTGTACGAGGCCAGACATTGGCCATGCAGTGGGAGTTGTTAGCAGGTTTATGTCAAATCCAGGTAAAGCTCATTGGGAAGCTGTGAAATGGATTTTGAGGTATCTAAGAGGCACCACAGAGAAGTGTTTGTACTTCGGCAAAGGAGAAATAAAAGTTCAAGGCTATGTAGATGCTGACTTTGCAGGTGAAGTTGATCATCGAAGAAGTACAACCGGTTATATATTCACTATTAGTACTACAGCAGTTAGTTGGATGTCGCGGGTACAGAAGATTGTTGCTTTATCCACTACAGAGGCTGAGTACGTCGCAGTGACAGAAGCCAGCAAAGAATTGATATGGCTTCAAGGATTGTTAACAGAGTTGGGATTCATCCAGGAGAAGAGTGTTTTGTACAGTGATAGTCAGAGTGCTATACACCTGGCAAAGAATTCAGCGTTTCACTCGAGAACAAAACACATTGGTCTTCGTTATCACTTTATCAGATCTCTGCTTGAGGATGAAGTGTTAACTTTAAGCAAGATTCAAGGAAGTAAGAACTCAGCAGACATGTTAACAAAGGTAGTGACTATCGACAAACTGAAGTTGTGCTCAACTTCAGTTGGCCTGCTAGAATAAGAAGCCAGAGAAGGCTGTTGCGTGATCAAGATGTGAAGACCGATTGAAATCAGTCTTCAAGTGGGAGATTGTTGGTCAAAACTTGCAGCCCATGGTTGGCCACCTACCATGAGTTGGTGGCAATGTTCAAACATGGATGGCTAACAAATTTGACAAGGTAGAAATGTGCCTAACTTTCTTTGTTGATTTTTCAACAATTTTTGTAAAACTCTCCTATAAATAGGAGTTGTAGCAAGAAGCTAAACACAACAACAACAAGAAAAAAAAAGGAATTCACAGCAAAGTGAGTTATACACAGAGAGAATTTCAGGAGAGCTAGAGAGAAAATTTCAGTAAGGAAATTCTAGTTAGAAATTCTTGGGTGTAATTGGTTTGTAAGTAGTGAGAGTGTGTGAGTGTTTGTAAACACTTTGTATTTTTCCCTATTCAGTAAAAGGTCTGCAGCAGCCCGGAGACGTAGGCATAATTGGCCGAACTCCGTTATCAAATTTGTGTGTCTTATTATTTCCGCAGTTATTTTTCACTTCCACTAAAACTGACCACATGGAAATTTTGCGTAGTTTCCTAACATGGTGCAATCATAAATTATGACTCCAGAGCTAATCCGGAAGTCTATTTATTCCCTCATTTTCAGATTGGGGTAGGTTCTCCTAGACAAGCTCCCTGATTTTGATTGTTCAAATATTTATTTATCCCTTGTAATATCATTTTTCACTGCTAATCAAAATCTACAGAGTTGATATTTTGGGAGTAACTGGGGATGAAGCCACAAGAAGGAATTTGAAATTACTCATTAAGTCTCTCAGCAGGCTACTGTGTTGAAGGAAGTGAATTCATTATGTTATTTTATACATGAAATCGAAGGAATATTTAATTCATGGCAGGATTTTCTTGGATGCAAGTACAACACGACTGCTCTTTTCAGTGGACGTAATCTGCTCGGTTTGAAGTTTTGCCTCATGCCCAATTTCATTGTCCTAGGCTAGATGAGACTTGCATCTCCTGGGATCTCAACCATCATGGCCTTCAGCAAATTTGGTATAGTGTGAAAGCTACTTTAATCTTTCTCTATCCTCAGATTTTCAGATTCTTCTTAGATCACAACAAACTACTACCCAAGTTCTCTAAAAGCTCTACAATCATATCTTCCAAACAGTTCATCGTTTGTAAGAAAACTTTTGATCCTTCTGAATAAATGTGCAACAGCTGGAGACATTATTTATGTTAGTTATTTTTTTCTTCTTCTTCTGGGAGAACAATGTTAGTATTTGTTTAGCAGTGCAAAATCTTCTTATTTGTCAGGTGTATTGTTAGTCCCGTCTTACCATGCAACCATATTGAAGAATTGTTGTCCTCACCTCACAGTACTCTTCAAGCATCTTAAGCATACTTAAATCAATAAGCAATGATTTTATTTTTTGCTTCAAAGTACATTTATATAAGTCATTTATGTGGTGAGGATTGTATGTAATTTCAAAATGATTTATAGATTCAAATATTTTTGTCATTTGTAATGATTTTTTTCTTTTTAAGTCTCCTAATTAAAATTATATTGTACATGTTACTATCGTATTATGTATAAAATATTTAGGTTGATATTATATTTCAACACAATTAGAGTGAGTTGTAGAATGAATGAAATAAAAACAGTAATTTCGATGACTTGAACAAAATTAAAATCTTAGGTAATAAATTATTTGTTCTCAAATATTTGTTAGCTGTCGTACTAGAACCAATATAATTATTTGTTATCATATTATTGTGCTTGTAACGTATGTGAATTGGTTTGGTATTCATTAGTGCACTTCATCCCTTATCCAATATCAGGATGGATGGATTCTTTGTGATGCGACCTCAGAATCCAATGTTTTATTATTTAAATTTGTTGAAGATTCATTATATATGCCCATTCACTTTTATCAGTTTATCACTCTTTCAAGCAATAGACATAAATGAGTATGTTTATATATATATATATATGAGTATGAATGAGCTGTGTCGTGCTGTGCTGTGCCTTTCTTAAAAATCAGAATAATCAAATTTTACAAAACCCAATTGAATTTATCTCATTGCGTGCCTTTCGATGCAATAATAACTTCTTTAAAAGAAGATTAGTGATATTTTATTTCATTAATTCCCTTTTTATGCATATTTCACTAAATGAAAGAACTGTAACGTCTAGAAAGTTATGAAATGAAGAATAAAACTGGAATGAGTAATTAATTATGCGTATGACTTTTCAAATTAAATATGTTGTGAAAGAAAGGAGTGGGAGATAATTACAATTTGTCGGCAAATATTAATCAATCAATATTTATAATTGTAACTAACCGGTTAGCAATTAACACTAATTGTATTTGTGGTCCTGTCCTGTCCTGTCCATCCATCAACTTTAATTGCAATTTGATAACTAACCAAACCTTCCCACCAATTACATAATTATTCACCTTTTGCAAACACTTGAATATCATCAGATTCACCGAATTCTTTTTACCATCACACCTCCTATGTATTTAACATTTTTTTTTAAACTTTACTAATAATCCCCTTGAGGAGTTATGTTGTAATTTATCAAAAATAAGGAAATATTCATATGTTGGGGGGTTGCATGATTACAACCAAGTAATGATTACAACATGAATTTTGGAAGAGAGGAATTTTGACCCGTTTATTTTCCTTTTATAGATTACTTTTTTACGTGATTTTCTCTCTCTCATTTAAGAAACCAAGACAAAGATGGTAATCACTCATTGCCGGAACATAAACATATTTTTTATTTATACATATTAGATATTTCAGTAATTTAAGTTGTTGAGGAGAAATAGGAATCATCAATAGGCAGAGCCTTTGTTGACATCAAACATATATTTTTCATTGTTTTCTTATTTTATTTTACGTTGAATTTGAAATGGGAGAATGATGAATAAGAGTACTGTTCAAAAGCATTAGGTCTTCAATCATTCATACGCTTTTCCTTATCACATTTACTATGTTAGGGTTTCCATTGGGTTTTATGCAATTTTCAGAAGCTTTCCATTAATATTAAGGCCATGACTAATTGTGCCGCACATAACCATTAGTGTGGGACTAAAGTGCAATTTTCTCATACATAAAGTTAGCTCTAGAATATTAGTATTTGATTAGCATGATCACAACTTGGTGAGTATGTTTTCACCAACGTACCAAGAAAAGAGAAAAAAAAGGGAGAAGTATGCTTTTCCCTTAAATATGGTTAAGACATTGTGATTAATAAATGAAAATCAACAACTTTCTTGTGAAAGAGTACTTGCAGCCTGCAGGGCTTCTGGACTTGAGAAACTGTTTTTGTACACAAAAAAATAAAATAAAATAAAACATATGTTGTCTGAAATGACAGCATGAAAATGTATTATAAGTTTTAGACTTGGACTAAGAAGAGTGGTGATGAAGCTGAGACAGACAAGATTTGTTAAATAGAAGCTGAAACTGCAAAGAGTGAAGTCTAATTAAAATCCATTTCTCTAAGACATTTCATACAATTTCGTACACTTCATCACCAATATATATATATATATATTATATTATGATTGCTAAAACTAGGGGAAATATTTAATTTATTAAAGGGGAAAGCAGTATGAATAATTAATTGGAGAAAAGAAAAGGCATGCAGATATATAATATAAATAGAGAGTAACAGATTGGTGTTGGCCTGGTAGATGAAGGAGGATGAGATGGGGCACCACTGCTGTAGCAAACAGAAAGTGAAGAGAGGACTATGGTCTCCAGAAGAGGACGATAAGCTTATCAGACATATTACTGCACATGGACATGGCTGCTGGAGTTCTGTTCCTAAACTAGCAGGCAGCTCCATCTCTTCTTCTGATCTTCTTCTAATATATAAATATATATATATATATACATAATCATTACATACATGTAAATTGTAATGCATGCAGGTTTAGAAAGGTGTGGAAAGAGCTGCAGATTGAGGTGGATAAATTATCTAAGGCCAGACCTGAAGAGGGGTTCATTTAGTGAGGAAGAGGAGAGAACAATCATAGATGTTCACAGGATATTAGGTAACAGGTGGGCTCAAATAGCCAAGCACTTGCCTGGAAGGACTGATAATGAAGTCAAGAATTTCTGGAATTCATGCCTCAAGAAAAAGCTCATTACTCAAGGATTGGATCCAAACACTCACAATCTCATCTCTTCTACTTCTACTACTCATGATCAACCCTCGGCCAGGTTGTCTAAGAACAACAAAAAAACAACCCTAAACCCGACTTTCACTGTTGATACCCGCACCAGTACTAGCTCCTCCCTTGTTGCTCTTCAGAACAGTACAATTAACAATCCCAACTATTCTTCCCATTTCGACACCCATACAGCTAATTATCATCAAAATCCATCCCTCACCACTTATCATCATCATCACAACTACCCCATACTTTCTTCTTCTGCTGCCCCATTCAACTTTGCACACATTCCTTCAAGAGAAACTACTAATTTGTTTTCTTCTTCATCCGCCTTTAATGCCCTAAATGACAACTACATAAATAGTTGGCCAGATTCAGCTAATATCGAATTGCCATGCCACCAACAACCCTCACAAAACCAAATATCTCAATCACAACAAAAGATTTGTGATCATCACCTAATAAACTACTCCTCATCCGCTGATGATCAACATGTTGGCAATACCACATTTGACGTCGATACTAATGACTTCGATTTTGAGTTTGTGGATTCTGATGATTTAATGCCCCCCTCACCTTATAATTGTAGCACCCTCAGTTCCATGAATGATCAACTTGCTTGGCAATGTTAGCTACATATTCATTCTTTAATTTTGTATACAAACTCATGTCGTCTTTGGCAATGTAATCATCATATGGGTGTACATTAATACGTATTCCTTTACTAGCTTATAGAAATGAGGATCTATCTTAATTCTTAATCATCTAATAAATCGATTCCCATGTCTGAGCGCAAGCATGTACATATATCAACACTGGTTGTCTGATATAAAAATATCTAAGCGTGGACCAGTCAATATAATAAGACCCACAAATTTAAAACATCTCTAAGATCACAAGGAGTAGTAAATTTCTTGTTAATTGGCCATGCCTCATACTCCCAAACTCTCTATACGGGCCAAGATAGTCAGCCCAAACCTAACCACCCTCTTATTTCAGCGATCACTCCAACATAAATAAAATAATTTTGTAATCCATATGAACAAATGGACAAACACCCTCTTTAAATATCTTATTTGTTAGGTAATGGGCATATGCTTTTTAAAAATTAAATAACATTATTTGATATTATTTTTTAATGTTATGAAATGTAATCTAATGTTATTTAATTGTTTTTTCTTATTTGTTTGTCTTTAAATTTTGACTAACTAAATGGCATCAGATTTTTTATTTCAAAAACGTGTTCCATCTCCTATTCCATGTATTAGATGTTTAGCACGTGTTAAAAAATTTACACATGATACACATCCCTTAAAAAATGCATTTCTGAATTACACTTGTCAAATAACTAACTATCTGGAGTAGGAGATTGAAACGCAATTTGGAATAGAGAAACTTATCCCTAAATAAATATAAGGCAAATAAGGATTAATTCATATTTAATGCATATTACACATGTCAATCATCCATTACATGGAATAGAAGATGGAATACCATATTGGAGTAGAGGATCTTGTTCGTCCTTAGTGCCCCTATATCAAATATAATACAAAATCAACAAAAACAATTATTTATTTATGCATTTCATTTAAGTTATTATTTAAGGAGAAATAGTTTAGTATTTTTAATTTATTTGGAATATTTATATTGTCAAAATAGATTGGAATTTACATTTTATTTAATATTTATTTTTTGAATGTTGTTACGTGACTTTTGTGATAGTCTCTTTGAAATTGTTATTGGCCACATATGATTAATATATTTTATTTATTAAAAATAATATGCTTTTGACTTAAAAAATTATCAATGCATTGTTGTATGAAAAATCCATTAATGTAACAATTTTTTTTAAAAGTCAAACAATATGTAAATCGAAAAATAAACATGTTCAATTTAATTATCATTTTTCTAAACACAAGATAATGCAATTGAACCAAATTGATATCTTATTTATTTTTTATTACTCAACCAAATTTTATGTATATGTATATATAATATTGCATATATATATATATATAATATTACATATATATATAATATTAAATATTCTATAAAAGTTGAAAATTTATAATTAAATTATACAAATATATTTTAAAATAAAGATATTTAAGTCACAATGATTTTCGGTTTGATAAATAACTTTAATCATGCAATATAATATAATCCAACTGCATTGGACATGATTTGTTGATTGTACATGAGAAAACTTAGATGCAAAAATTATCTTTTATATTTTTCTTTCTTTCTTTAATCACATTAAATTCTAATTGTCATCTATAAAAATAATTGAAAAATTAATTTTTAAAATTTTCAGTCCCTTGTATAAATAGGGAAACCCAGCGGCGGGGGGCATATGCATATCAACAGATCTTAGCGCACCACCGTCTCAACGCCGTTTGTCGCGTGTTATATACTGAACGTTGTTCATTACCGAGTTAATATCAACAGGCCCAGCTTCTTCTATCATATTATGCCCAAAGGTTCGATCTCTCTCTCATATTGTGTCTTGCCTACTATTATTAATTCATCATGTACTGGTGCTTGTCTTGTCAATACAATTACTCCACTGCTCCATGAATTAGCTCCTCTTATTAATTAATGGGTGGGTTTGGACTTTGGAGGGGGGATTGATTTTTTCTATTGGTGGCAGAGCTTCCGGGATTTTACTATGACGCAGAGAAGAATAGGTACTTTCCATACAAAGGCCCTATTCCTGGTTCTTCTCTCCCATTCCCAAAACCACCACCGCCCTCAGTCTCAGACCCCGTACAGGTACTTACTACTTCTCTTTTATTCATTTGGTATTCTTCCAGTCCTCGCTGTTAGTTTTTTTTTGGGATTGAGAGAGTTTTGTATCCCGTTGCTCTATGTATCCATCATGCCCAGAGTTTACACATCATTCTATCATAACTTTGTATTTTTAAATTCTCTGTTCCACATTATAACACGTTCTTCGGCTTAGAAACTCTTCCTAAATCCTAATAATGTTTAGGCATTTGAGGGTGTGTTTGGATTGGGGGATTTGCATTTGAGGGTGGATTTGGCTGGAGGATTTCAAATAAATCCGCCAAGGTGATGGAAATTCAAAATTAGTGTCAAGGATTTGGGATCTATTATAACTTGACTTCATCCAAACAAACTCAATGAATTTGTCGATGAATTTGGAATCCATGGCTTTATATCCTTCTATCCAAAGTTCTTGATTTCATATGAGGTCTTTATTGCGTTATTTTTTTATACTTCTATTTTCTTTTATTTTTATTTTCATAAATTTGAGTAATATTTACTGGCTGACAAAATTTCAGGCTGATAAATTATGTCGATGCCCAACTACGAGACAGCAAAAGCTGCTTTACGGGCGGGAGTTATGTGGTAATGTAGTTTCTTTCCGCAGAGGAAAGTTAAATTTCCAAGCTGAGTATCAAAAGAGACATGCGTCGCAACCGATGGTAGGAACTTTTATCTCCATATTTTCTTTGAGCTTGGACATGGCAGTCTTAAACTTAATTTCTTTTCACAAAATATTACATTGAGCTGAAGATTTTTATATATCGACAATTTTTGAGCATTTTATGCATACATCCTGTCCCCATAAATTCTCCTCATGGATTTTTCTAATTCCGTGTAAGTTGATTGTGGTGTGAGAACCCTGATCCAGTTCTTATATTAAGTTTTGCTTTGAACATACAGAATTTTCTGCCGGGTGTTACACAGTCATAACTACTCTGTTAGGAAACTAATTTTCTTTGTTAGTCTGTTCCATCTCTATTTTTCTCACTTGCATTCATGCAACTTTTTAGTGCCTCTAGCAATTGATTTCTCAGGATTTGATTACTTCCAGGTTTTATTTGTATATATTCATGTATATTTTGTATACAATAAGTTCACGTTCACTTATGAGCGACAATTTCTTTGGTAAAACCCTAGTATATATTGAAAGTTTCAGAATTTTCTAATCTAAAAATGTACACTCAATTGCTCTATGTGCGGAAGAAGCATTAAGTTTAGAACAAATAGTCTGTCCTTAAAGAGGCTGAAGATTAGAAGTCACTTATTTAATATCCCTTCCCGTGTCTCTTTAGTTCTCTGCTATCTATTAAGACCATGACCTTAGAATGCATTTTTAATTGCTAAACATCTGACCTGATTGCATCACCCAGACTCAAAGTTATCAGAGCATTTGTTATTACGAACACATATAGTGCTTATCTTGTTACATATATATTGCAGATATGGAAATATAAACAGACCAAAAAGATGGCGAATATTGCGTTGGAACATGTGATCGCTGATGTAACCTTGCCGCATGGCCAAGTAGAAAGAGAGGTATTGTTGAGTGGCGGTGTGAATGGCTTACAGTGGTAAGTTTTGTCTGTAGGACTTAACTTCGAATGTTGATCACCATGTTGTCAAATAAAAAATGATTGAATGGTTTCCCATAATTCTTTTTAGGCTGTGTCTGGTTCATTTTCATGGATGGTGAGGAAAAAAACGGAAAGGATAAAAAAGTAAAGCAAAATGGACCCTCATTCGATGCAGAGCGGAACATTTTATAATCATTTTCCTCACCAGAATCCATGAACCAAACACAGCCTAACGAGATTTCTCATAAGGGGAACTCTGTTGGTTTAAGTATTTAGTTACATGTGATCAAACTTTTGATGCTGAATGTGTGCATACTTATCTTTGATTTTTCTGCAAATATACTCATATGGGAAGAGCTTCGTTTATTTGTTTATTTTGGGGGTGGGGTTCCTTTTCCTATTGTTTCATTACTTCTTTATGTTTGGAAGCAGCGTAAGATCAGAAGCATATGAGTATTTTTTATTCTATCTATAATTATCGTATTCGTTCTGATCTGAACTTTGGTATGCTTCAGTCTTTTTCAAGTTGGAATGGCTGGACAAGAAATTGATACAACACGATTCTTCAAGGCAGATCACGTATGGCCTCTCAATCTGAATGACATATCCAGGCACAAAGATATATTAAGACAGCTTGGAAGTCCTTATGGAGCTATGACATACATGCCATCTGATGTATCTTGTATAAAAGTGTCAAGGAAGCGTTCTCTGCCAACTGATGAGATTATATCAAAACATTTTGTGTATCCTTTTGAAACCTTTCTTGTGCTTAAGATAATTATGTCATTGTCTTCAGTAGAAACATGTCCCTGCGCTGATTTTTCTAATTGGGACTTTGGATGATTCTCAATTCAAAATTCGGAGAATAGCAAGGAATCAGTTTAGTATTGGGATTAAGTAGATACTGTTGCATTATTTTATATTTTTGTCTGGTGCTCTTTATATTTCATGCATTTTCAAGATATGGATATTATGCCTATAATTTTTCATTCATTAAACTTGCAAGACTTTAACATAAGAAACAGGGTAACAACTTTGGGATCTGAGAGTGCTCCTGGGTGTGTTTATCTTTTGGACTTGAGTAAACCACTTGATTTTAACGCTAGTGTTCCTATAGCTAGGGGTGGATTTTATGAGCTTGCTTCATTTAAACAAACACTTTGGACAGCTGATTGTGACTGTGCAGGAAGGCGTGCCGGGATAGGCAAGTTATTTTGCCCTGTTGTTCTCCATATTATTAGGTGGTAGGTTAACAGTCCATTTGTTTCATGTACGACAATCACCCTCGTTATGTGACCTGAATTTTCAATAGCCAGAAAACTCTTGTTTGTCCTTGCTCACCACTAGTGCCAGGAGTGATCATAATTTTCATTCACTGATTGTTATTCTTCTGTTTGACATATTTGATCAAGATTTATATTTGGTGAATTTTAGTTCTTTAAAGCGATCAAATTCATTGATTTCGTATTTGTTGGTGTAGGGACCAACAGGGGAGCTGCATTACTCAATTTGGAAACTGGGGTATCATCATGGGTACTCCGTTGTAAAAGCGACGTATTGTCCCTGCAGCTCGACCAGTCTGTAAGTTTCCAAATAACTGCTCTGCTGCTAGGTTTATCTGATCTTTTGGAAGTTGTTCTTTCTAGAATTGCTTTTTGCTGATTCCATTAAAACCCTATAGTTCTTCTCGATACTTTTGTAAGCAGACAATTTCCAAAATCTGAGAGGATATCCAACTTGTTTCCATTTAGATTATATATGTTACATTTATATCTGGCAGATTTTTGTACATAGTAGGCCACAGATGAGGTTCATTTTTGTATGTGAGTGTCAATGGCTTCTGAATCGTACAATCTATTGATGTCACTCTACAAGCACCTAAGAAAAGGTAGAGGGGCAACTCGGGAAGCCCCTTGCTTCACCTTAGGTACGCCTTTTGTGATGTTGGCATAATAGTTTGGAACTGATAAACAGATAGTGAAGACCTCGGCTGAGTTCTGGGGTCAACTGACTGTCCTGAGTAGCTTGTTGTGAGGGAGGGAGAGTGATGTCGTATGTTTCTTCAGTTGTCTCATGAATTGGCGCCAGTTATACATACACTGTATGTATACAATGTCATTTTAGTGTTACCACAAATTCTCTCCTATATATGGCAAATATATTTCAGAGGATGCTATCAGTAGTGGAGCTCATGACCAGATGATATTTGACATGTAAAGTACAGACTTCTATTGAAACCTTAGCCTGCATAAAACTATAGAAAAGGACTGAAATCTTTTAATTTTGCTTATTTCTCTATGTTGTACATTGTTTCTCATTAATATTGAAATGTCTTCTCAAGTAAAAATATTACCATCATTATTTGATTGAATGTATTGCAAGATGTTCAAGAACCTTCTGCAATCATTTGGTCTCGTATCTGGCAAAGTGTATAGAAAGGATATAATTGTGTAGCTGAACTTCTCTGCCTTTCTTTTTTTTGTGTTTTATTCTGTTTATTAGATTATATATATATATATATATATGTATATATGTTTATTATATGAAATGGGAGTACCATCTAGAGTATATTCTTTTGTTCTTTCAGGGAAACAACATTCTCTGTGGGCTGAGAAATGGAGCAATAGTGACTGTTGATGCTCGCCAGAAACAAGTGAGAAATCATCTTTAGGGTGCTTATAAAAGTGTATTAGAAAAAGATTTATTGAAACTGGACCACACCTTGACCTGGTGAAGGGCTTGGTTCAGCTACCTGGTCGTCAGGTCAAAGAGTAGACACCTGCTTGCGTATCTTTGTTATACTTGATAGTAAAATGACCTTCCTTGTTGGTATGACTAATTATAAGATCTCTTATTACTTCTCGAATTACATTTACTCTTTTATGGGCCGAACTTGACGGAGTTTGGCAAAATGAACATACGACTGAATCGGTTGGGATCATCATCACTGATGTGGCTAGCAAATCAAGTCTGGTTGATTTACTTAGTGGATTGGTTGTTGGGCATAGATAAGTTGCAAGAGACGTAGGTGTAATTTCAAAAGTCAAAGAGTAAATACTTCTATTAGTCATTAAAGGGGTAGGCCAGGCCGATGTAATTACTCAAACTACGACATGCAGTACACTAATACTATTGAAATAGACTCAATGCCCCCGTTGTTCCCACCATTTCATAGAGTTAACATTTTCACATGTGAATACTATGTTACTCCATCTGCCACTATATTAAATTAAAATTTCAAGTATGTAATAAAGTAAGGATCCAAGAGGTCACATTTATATAGGCATAATTGGGAAATTTAGGAAAAAGTATATTAAACTTTTGAAGTGTTTTAGATTCTTCTGGACTGTATATTGGTAAATCTTATGCAGTTATAATCCTGTTCAGAAACTGAACCGCCTTATCTGTACAGAAAGTTACCCACTCAATGGTAACAGTGTTCAGACTTCAGCCACTGACAGCATTCTCCATTTCCCAACATTCAAGCAAAATGAGCTTATAGCATGCTCAGTATAGTTAACAATAAAAATTGGCCAGGTCTTATGGTTCTGTTGGGTTCCACTCTTGTTAGCTCCAATTGCTGACTAAACTGGTTGAAGGTCTGTTTTGTTGTGGATCCAGCTAGCGTGAACTGGAACTTATGTTCAGTAAAACCTGCTAGGACAGAATGGTGTACCACGTTTTAACCTTCTGGATAGTTATAATTAACTCAAATTCTCGCAGTGAGATATTTTTGTGCACTGGAAGTTCTGAAGTGATCCAAGAGTGACAATATTTTTTTATCGAAAAAGAACCTTTTGCAAGGAGCTTGTTACCACCAGCATACACTTTGTCTGAGCAAATATGAAGAACTTTTCTTCCTGTCAATTTGTTTTTTCATGACTAAAAATCTAGAGATTTTCACCAAGCGATATTAAGTGTATAATAGCATTGGTTTTATGCAGATTAAAAGAAGCAGAAATGGCTCTTCTACAATATCAATGCCTTCATCTGTTTGTTGGTCAGTAGACATTCTGCTTGTGTACCATGCTTCCTTCTATACATTGCTTGATTCTGTTATGAAGCACTCTTATTTCCTTAAATTGTTGTTGAGACTCGATCATATTTTTCTTTAAAAATTATAGTTTGGCATCACTTAAGCTTTGCGATCAATACTTCCTGGCTAGCTCCATGGACGGATCGGTCAGTGTTCTACAACCTTTTCTTTTTCTTTTTACTTTTGATTAATGAGAAATGTATGTTTGTTGGTAACAGCACATATTAGTATTAGCATAACTATTGGGGATGGTAACTTTCTCCTATGCCTAATATCGACATTTCCTTCACGCATTTGTTATATCTCCTCTCTACATTTCCTAGAAGGACCATTTGTGAACACATGATAGAAGCCTGAAACAAGTTTGATTATTTATGAGTCTCCAGATCAAGCTCTATGATCATCGTCTGACCCAAGGAGGACCAGTTCAATCTTATGAAGGTAACATGAATTCTCATACTCGCATAGAACTTGGAGTTGACCCATCAGAGAAAGTTGTCATGTCAGGTGAACATTATTTTGATGTATAGAAGTGAATTTAAGATGATTGATACTTATACTGACTGTCGTCAGTCATCAGGTGGAGAGGACTGTTATCTCCGGATCTGGGATATCAAGTCCGGTGAACTGCTCTTCAGGGATAAGTTTATGAATTCAATTCCCTCAGCTGTGTGCTGGCCAAGAAGTGGAGGTGTTAGAGGTATTATTAATGCTTTATCAAATTTTATGGTGCATGATTTGGTGAGTTTTTTCTGTTTAATCCTCTTATGTAACTGTTTTTAATCCAATTCATAGGACTTCTGGAACCGACAAATGATAGCCACGATTATAAGTCTTACTGGCAAGACCACTGTTTGGGTGCATGGATTGGGTCATATGAAGGGATCTTTTATATGGACTGGTTGTGATTATGGCGTACTTGTTGCATTTCTAGTGGAAGGTTGCTATTTGAGTAACCCTACTACTGAGCTTTGGTATTTTCCTTGGTTTAGTATTTCCCCATCTCTGCAGCATTAGATCTGGAATAATGAATCAAATGTAGGTAGAGATTAATCATTTAGGTTTACCATTCTGTTGATCACTTAAACTGGAAATAACACTTTGTAACTGAAGAGGTTGTGGTTCTTAACCTGGTTTATTTATTGATGCTGTATATATGTATTTTGGTATTAGTGAGAAAGTTGAGCCCGTTATAAATTCATTTCCCATCTTTTAGGTTTCTGTCTTCATTGGATCCAAAAGATTTTCCATGGATTTGTCATAGAAACTTGATCATGAGTTGACTCATGAGTGCATCCTTTCATTAAAGTAGGCTAGATGAGGTGTATCCTCGAGTTGGGATAATTACCAACATTTCCCTGGAATTTAACAAAATTTGAATAACTGTAAATGAAAAGACAATTTTGCCCTTTGTAGATTTCAAAACCCGACAATTAATTTCTTTAGTTCTTGTCTGTATCCACCTCAAAAGTTATGATACTCATATCACAATAGTTGCAAAACAAGCATGTGCACATAAACTTAACCAAGCTTAGTTGTTGACTCTTGAGAAATATTACACATTTGCACGTTGAGCCTATGATTAATTATTAATTTGGTATAAAGCTTGCTACAATTATTATACATGGTCCGCACGTCAATATATATGAAGTGTGTTGTTGAGGGGTGCATCCCACGTATTCTCTCCTCTCTCTCTCTCTCTCTGACAACATACACACACACATATATATATATACATGGAAGCAGACAATAAGGATATAGCCCTCTCCTGCAAATAATCTAGCTAGCTCTTATTAGAATTGATTGCTAAGAAAGAAATAACAATGGAGGGGGCCATGATGATGATGATAATGGGGGCATTGATGGTTACAACAGTGCTGGGAAATGGATATGAGTATGATGATTCTCTGAGTTTCTCATACTACCATGGCAGCTGCCCACAGCTTGAAAAGATCATCCACCACAAGCTTCACAACTGGCTCAAAAACGATTCCACGCTTGCCCCTGCACTCATCAGGCTCCATTTCCACGACTGCGCCGTTAGAGTACGTACAGAATACAGATTCTCTCTCTCTCTCTCTCTCTCTCTCAGTCAATATATATCTATTGAATAATTAATGAGTCAAGTACATGGCATGACGTGCATTAATATTTATGCAGGGATGTGATGCTTCAATTCTTCTAGATCACAAAGGAAGCGAGAGATGGGCAAAAGCAAGCAAGTCTCTTAGGGGATTTCAAGTGATTGACGACATAAAGGCTGAGGTTGAGAAGCAATGTCCCAAAGCTGTCTCCTGCGCAGACATTCTCACTGCTGTCGCCAGAGATGCCACCCTCGCTGCCGGAGGCCCCTTCTGGATGGTTCCCTATGGCAGAAAAGACGGCAAAATATCTGTGGCTAAGGAGGCTGAGTCAGTTCCCATGGGCCACGAGAGAATTACCGACTTGATTGAATTGTTCCAATCCAAGGGCTTGAACTTACTGGACTTGGTCGTCCTCTCTGGTGCCCATACCATCGGAAGAAGCACTTGTGATTCCATCCAGTACAGGTTGTTTAACTACAAAGGCACCCATAAACCTGACCCGTCCATCGATCCCAAATATCTCTACTTCTTGAGGAGAAAATGTAGATGGGCATCCGAGTACGTGGACCTTGACGCCGTCACCCCAAAGGCATTCGATATTCAGTACTATAAGAACCTTCAGAAGAAAATGGGTCTTCATTCTACTGATCAAATGCTATACTCCGATTCAAGGACTGCTCCGCTCATATCCGCATTTGCTTCCCAACCTTCCGTCTTCCAGCATCAGTTTGCTGCATCCATGGTCAAACTTGGTAACATTCAGGATTATGACGCTGACCAAAACGGCGAAGTTCGACGCTACTGCAACCGTGTCAATGCTTAAATTAATTACTTGATTAATTCATCCCGTTTTTAACATCTGTTTTGCTTTCTTAATTTCTCTTATCGTCATTTTGTATTGACACCTCAAAATTCCACTCCATAAAGCTCTCAAATTTTTGTTGCGTGTATATTTACACATTGGTGAACTTGTGTTGATTGGTTTTCTCATGCAATCTCCAAATCAAAGCGACCTACTTAAATTTTAAAATAGTTGTCTCTTTATGTATGTGTGTTGCATAAGCAATGCACAGCCTACCTGTTTAGTATCATCATCAATTGATATACCGTCAAAATTCATCCTATGATAACATTAAGACTTAGTTGTCTACTTAATTATTTATTAGTATACCTTCACAACTACAAGAAGACATCTTTAGATTAATTTTTTTTTTTTTACAATACTGATATATCAACTTTGATTTGGAAGATGGGGGAGAGAATTTAATTTAGCGCAACCAATCAATTCAGTTCAAACAGAGAAAGGTAAGAAACAGACACCAGGATTTGGTAGCCTCAATCCTTACCAGTCAATATTTAAAATTTAAATATTGACAGAGATAAAAATTTTATGAATTTTTCAAAAAATTAGTTAATTAAAAAAGTGAATTATAAATAATAATGTAAACAAATAATTTTTATGTAAATTCATGATTCATTTATAACTATATTTTTGATTAAACTAATATTTTTAATTAAAGTTCAGTATTTACATGTAACTTTATCAGAGTCCCAATTTAATATATATATATATATATATAATATAATATATATCTTTATTGTAGACATATACAATTATTTTATTGTATAACTCTTTTATCATTAAAAAATAAAATATATAGAGATATATTAGATAATAAAAAATTCAAAAAAATACTTGTACTTTTATAATAAAATAGATTAATGTAATTGGAGTCCTACTACTTACTAATTCCTACTATATATATAATACAATAAATAAATATGTCCATATTAATTTTATTTCCTCAATGTAATTGGACTCTCACTATTAAATAATTTTCTACTACTCAATCAATTCTTTAACTTAGTAAATTTAATAATTATTGATTATATTAATAATAATAGTAAGGGTGTGTATAATATCTTTCCACAATTGACCATTTTTTTTATTTATACATTTATATAATGAATAAGTGAATAATTAATAAGAGTAATATTTTTTAATTGCAGAAATTATGTAAAAAAAGGAAGTATTTTTCAATTATATATACATGTACAATAAGAGAGTAAAACATTGAGACAGGATTACAAATTATTGCACAAAACTTTGCGAGTCCCTATTGCATATATATAATTAGGCATGGCAATCGCAAAAGAAGCAATTATGAAGGTTAATGGAAGAAGAATGTGAGGCAGTGAGTCATGTGCTCTGTGCTTCTAAGAAGGCATTGAATTCGTCCCTAGCTTTGCGAAGGCGGGGAGTAATACAAGAAGAAGTTGGTGAAGTAGGTGAGGAGGTATAAAAACGAACTTGACGAGATGAATTAGAAGAATCGTGGGATTTCCTGTGTTGAGCTGTGGTGATAGTGGTAGTATTTTTGAGAACCCCTTTGGTATGAGGATGGTGTTGATCTTGATCCTTATGACTATCGAACAAGAAAGCAGTAGTCACGGGAGACTCAGTATCGTTGACAGTACTGCATCGTATAAGCTCAACTGGCAGATCAAAAAAGAGATTGGAAGTAGCGTCTCCATCTTGATCTTCAGAATTGATGATAGCTGATGATCTCCAAGACCCACATTCAAATTTCTCCAAGGACACCCTCTGAGACACTATTCCAATACTATCTGGCTCCTCCTGCTTTCTGGGTCTCACTGTTTTGGGGGATTTTCCAAACCCCGGAAGGAACAAACAACATTTGAACTTTTGTTCATAGTATGAAACTGATGGCCGAGTATCCTCGCCTCCTCCTCCTCCTTTTTTGTGGGATATTTCAAGTACCTCCTTTTCCTCCCGCTCCAACATCTTAGTAATACTAATAGTAGTAGCAGTAGCAGTAGCAGTAGTTGAGGAGCAAAAATCAAAGTCTATGGATGGTTGGCATGCTCTTCTTTCCCCGCATGATTTGCTTCTCTGCAACTGGCTTTCACGAAGCCGCTCCAAATTACTTAGAGCCACGGAGTGTTGCCGATCTAATCCTTCACTTGTTTTCATATTGCTTACAAATTTCTTCTTCTGCTTCGCCGGTGACTTGGGCAGGCTGCAGCTGAACATCTTTAATTTGTTAGTTTTTGTATGATGGTCATATTGGGGTGGTGATGGTGATATTTCTTGTCTGAGAGAGATGGGATCCACTGAAATATGCTTCTCGCTCAGCAGTATGGACGAGGAGTACTCCCAAATACTTTCAGAGGGTGGTGGACCCATCTTTCGAATTCTTAGGAAGTTTGAGAATGGGGGAGATGAATGACCTTCAATGGCTATCTAATTATGTAATATATATATATATATATATATATAATTATATATACATATATAGCAGAGTGAGGAAAACAACGTGCATACCATCATGCCTACCAAAACATTAATTAGTTGTGATTGGCACGTCCTCTTTGCTCATATATTACGTTTAAAGATTCAAACAACAACATTGGATTCTGGAGAGCCAATTAATCCATCTGATTCTACTTTTTTTCCCCTCTTATTTGCCTCCTACCGTACATGTCTTTTGGCTTGGTCTAATCGTCATTAATTTATAACAAAAACAACAATAGGACATCCATATTCTGTTATTGTGCATTGACTCGTTATCACTAATTTTTTTGTTGAAATATGCAAAACTCTCTTCAGAGACAAGGGCAAACAACGATTTAGTGGAGAAAGTTATACAATAGAATCAGCACAACGGAGATACCAATAATGGCCGGAAAAGCTTTAACCAAGTAAAGAGCTCCAGACCCACGATCATAATGTTATGATGATCAATTGGTTTCGAAGACTGATTTCACTAAACTTCCACCTAAATCTTCACTATACACACACAAAAACTTCCGGTATGAAGGTATAATGTCTAGAGGGTTTAGGTTAGAGGTTTAGGGCTTAGGATTTAAAGTTTAGGGTTTAAGGTTTAGGTTGTATGAACTTCTATATTTGATTATGTAATTTATTTTTTTAGTATGACATAGTAATTATCTAAAAATATACTTTTGAAAATTTTAAAAATAGTATAAACTTTAAAATAAAAAATAATAACGAAAATCAATTTTTTTATATAAAATTGATACATAAACAAATACTTATATAAGAGTACAATTGATAATTATTCATCTAGAATAGAGTACTGGAGACAATTAAGTCCAAATAATTGTTACTTTTAATATTGGAATAAATGCAAATAATCTACACGTAAAATATTTTATTAGCTGAAAACCCCATGTGAAAACAATATAGGCTAAAAACCCCCTGTGAAATTTATAAATTGCATAAAACCCCCTGTGAAAAAAAATTGGATAAAAACTCCCTATGAAATTTTCAAATTGCATGAAACCCCCTGTAAAAAAATATAGCCTAAAAACACCCTGTAAAATTTTTAAATTTACAAATTAATTAATAGTACTAATAATCAAATTTTAGGATATTAATTAAACTTTATCCAACAATTAATTTTCAATGTAGTTATATTTCGTAATGGTAAAATTTTACAAAGGATTTTTAGGTTATGTTTTTTTCACATGGGGTTTCATGCAATTTGAAAATTTTACAGGGGGTTTTATGCTATATTTTTTTTACAGGGGGTTTCATGCAGTTTAAAAAATTTCAAAGGGGATTTTTAGCCTATATTTTTTCACAGGGAGTTTTCAGCCATAAAATATTTCACGTGGGGGTTATTTGCATTTATCTCTTTAATATTTGAGTTTTTGAATAATTTTTTTTTAAAATGAGTTTTTAAGATTGAAAAAAACTTATATGAGTGTTTGACATGTGCAAATTTTTATAAGGAAAGTTTAAGTAATTTTCTTAATTAATACTTCGAAAGTTAATTAAAAACCTTTAGAAAATAAGTAGTAAAATAACAATTACTTAAAATTGAGGTATGCCTAAAGCAATGATTGTTTATATCTACATCTAAATAATAAAGCAAAGCAATCAGTAGCCCTGTTGGTGAGTTCCTCCGCCCTCAGCCACAGTCCCAGGAGCGACTCCCATTGGTCACACACTTGACTTCTATTTTTGCTCAAATAGTGCACATAATCCTGTACGACAGGTGCACCAGAACCCGGTGCATGGGCGGTCCATAGTGATCCTCTGCAGTTGTCGTGCATGATCCAGTGCAACAGGGTCTATGCTACTACCGTGATGCGATTTTGGGCATCATTTGATTTTTTTACCATAACTTGAATTACGAATATCTAAATTCAATGTTTCGAAATCCATTCTAAATCTTGTGTTGAATAAAGTTATAGGTGTTAAAATCATGAAGGAATCCATGTCAAATCTCAATGTATCGAAAGTGGGCAACATTTGATCTTTTGACCATAACTTGAGTTAGAAATATCAAAACGCAATGTTTCAAAATGAATTGTGAAGCTAAGATACGTGTCTATAACTTTATTGTTCAACACAATAATGATAATTTAAAAGAATTATTATTATATTGAATAATTTAAAAGAATTTTTATTATATTGAATCTTCCTTAAAAATAATTATTAAAAAATTACTCATCTTAACAGTAATAAAGTTGCAGGAAAAAAGTAGATTTTCTCAATTTAATTTTGCCAATACATTTTAATACCAAAAATGTTGCAAACGGAAAATTTGCCCCCCCGCTGTCACTAACAAATAATCTACTTTTATTTAGCATTTTCCTAACTACACAATTTATTTTTCCTAATATAGGTAAAAATCTGTCTCAAAAAGTAGTTGTACCAATAAAATTGGGCATAATAAGGAAGTAAAATCATCATTGATTTAGTACATGGTAATTTATAAACCAATAATTATTATAGAGACAATTTTTCTTGGGAAAAAGTTAGAATATATATATATATTATATATACATGTATTATATGCATAAATGATAAATCTACACTGGTGGTTAACTTTGGCACAATGTGTTATCATTGAATTGGTCCGTTTAAGAAATTATTTGAATGAGTTCATGATTACTATTATTATATAAATATGTAATTTTATAATTCATATATATATTATATATATATTACTTAACAAGAGTAATTCAATTATTTTGTTAAAGACACTTGTGTTTTTTATCAAGCTTGGAACAACTAAAAAATTTCATATGTAGATTTTTTATGTAAATTTAATAACTTGAAGCCAATAGCTCTCACTTATCCATTCTATGTTACATGTGTAAGGATTCATAAGATTGAATTCATTTCTTTTCATTATACTTGATTTTCATATTAATACAATTATTATTGTTACTAAATAATGTTTCAATTTATTAGTTTAGTTATTGAAAACAAATGAAATCCCATGTCAAGTCTGATTATGTATATAAAAATACTCAAACATGTGTATATGTCATTATATAATTTATTTTTCACAATATAATTATTTGAGTACTAAATAATACGTTAAAAAGTAATAATACAAGATTAGTAATATGAAAACAAATACTGAATATTATTAGGTCTCTGAAAAAGTGAAGTGTTAAAAAGCTGCTGACAACTCCCAAAAGTAATAAACAAAAAACATGACATTATTTTGACATTATTTTGTGTTTTTTTGGGTGAAACTTTGGAAGGCCATAACTTTGCGTAGAGTAGTCCGTTTTGGAGATCTATGCAACCATACCTTATAGTAGATCTTGGCATTAACAGGGAAGATGGACGACGTCCCCGAAGCCCTGGCCATGAGATTGTATTTTTTGTGGGGTGAAATTTTGGAAGGCCATAACTTTGCGTAGAGTAGTCCGTTTTGGATGAATTTTTTTTTGCTTTCGTATAACTTTTCGAGATCTACGCAACCATATCTTATAGTAGATCTTGGCATTAACAGGGAAGATGGACGACGTCCCCAAAGCCCTGGTCATGAGATTGTGTTTTTTGTGGGGTGAAACTTTGGAAGGCCATAACTTTGCGTAGAGTAGTCCGTTTTGGATGAACTTTTTTTTGATTTCGTATAAATTTTTGAGATCTACGCAACCATACCTTATAGTAGATCTTGGCATTAACAGGGAAGATGGAAGATGTCCCCGAAGCCCTGGCCATGAGATTGTGTTTTTTGTGGGGTGAAACTTTGGAAGGCCATAACTTTGCGTAGAGTAGTCCGTTTTGGATGAACTTTTTTTTGATTTCGTATAACTTTTCGAGATCTACGCAACCATACCTTATAGTAGATCTTGGCATTAACAGAGAAGATGGACGACGTCCCCAAAGCCCGGGTCATGAGATTGTGTTTTTTGTGGGGTGAAACTTTGGAAGGCCATAACTTTGCGTAGAGTAGTCCGTTTTGGATGAACTTTTTTTTGATTTCGTATAATTTTTCGAGATCTACGCAACCATACCTTATAGTAGATCTTGGCATTAACAGGGAAGATGGACGACGTCCCCGAAGCCCTGGTCATGAGATTGTATTTTTTGTGGGGTAAAACTTTGGAAGGCCATAACTTTGCGTAGAATAGTCCGTTTTGAATGAATTTTTTTTTGATTTTGTATAACTTTTCGAGATCTACGCAACCATATTTTATAGTAGATCTTGGCATTACAGAGAAGATGGACGACGTCCCCGAAGCCTTGGCCATGAGATTGTATTTTTTGTGGGATGAAACTTTGGAAGGCCATAACTTTGCGTAGAGTAGTCCGTTTTGGATGAACTTTTTTTTAATTTCGTATAACTTTTCGAGATCTACGCAACCATACCTTATAGTAGATCTTGGCATTAATAGGAAAGATGGACGACGTCCCCGAAGCCCTGGCCATGAGATTGTGTTTTTTGTGGGGTGAAACTTTGGAAGGCCATAACTTTGCGTAGAGTAGTCCGTTTTGGATGAACTTTTTTTTGATTTCGTATAACTTTTCGAGATCTACGCAACCATACCTTATAGTAGATCTTGGCATTAACAAGGAAGATGGACGACGTCCCCAAAGCCCTGGTCATGAGATTGTCTTTTTTGTGGGGTGAAACTTTGGAAGGCCATAACTTTGCGTAGAGTAGTCCGTTTTGGATGAACTTTTTTTTATTTCGTATAACTTTTTGAGATCTACGTAACCATACCTTATAGTAGATCTTGGCATTAACAGGGAAGATGGATGACGTCCCCGAAACCCTGGCCATGAGATTGTGTTTTTTGTGGGGTGAAACATTGGAAGGCCATAACTTGGCGTAGAGTAGTCCGTTTTGGATGAACTTTTTTTTGATTTCGTATAAATTTTCGAGATCTACGCAACCATACCTTATAGTAGATCTTGGCATTAACAGGGAAGATGGACGACGTCCCCAAATCCCTAGCCATGAGATTGTGTTTTTTGTGGGGTGAAACTTTGGAAGGCCATAACTTTGCGTAGAGTAGTCCGTTTTGGATGAACTTTTTTTTGATTTCGTATAACTTTTCGAGATCTACGCAACCATACCTTATAGTAGATCTTGGCATTATCAAGGAAGATGGGCGACGTCCCCGAATCCCTAGCCATGAGATTGTGTTTTTTGTGGGGTGAAACTTTGGAAGGCCATAACTTTGCGTAGAGTAGTCCATTTTGGATGAACTTTTTTTTGATTTCGTATAAATTTTCGAGATCTACGCAACCATACCTTATAGTAGATCTTGGCATTAACAGGGAAGATGGACGACGTCCCCGAAGCCCTGGCCATGAGATTATGTTTTTTGTGGGGTGAAACTTTGGAAGGCCATAACTTTGCGTAGAGTAGTCCGTTTTGGATGAACCTTTTCTTGATTTCGTATAACTTTTCGAGATCTACGTAACCATATCTTATAGTAGATCTTGGCATTAACAAAGAAGATGGGCGACGTCCCCGAAGCCCTGGCCAAGAGATTGTGTTTTTTTTGGGGTGAAACTTTGTAAGGCCATAACTTTGCGTAGAGTAGTCCGTTTTGGATGAACTTTGTTTTAATTTCGTATAACTTTTCGAGATCTACGCAACCATACTTTATAGTAGATCTTGGCATTAACAGGGAAGATGGACGACGTCCCCGTAGCCCTGGCCATGAGATTGTATTTTTTGTGGGGTGAAACTTTGGAAGGCCATAACTTTGCGTAGAGTAGTCCGTTTTGGATGAACTTTTTTTTGATTTCGTATAACGTTTCGAGATCTATGCAACTATACCTTAAAGTAGATCTTGGCATTAACAGGGAAGATGGACGACGTCCCCGAAGCCCTGGCCATGAGATTATGTTTTTTGTGGGGTGAAACTTTGGAAGGCCATAACTTTGCGTAGAGTAGTCCGTTTTGGATGAACTTTTTCTTGATTTCGTATAACTTTTCGAGATCTACGCAACCATATCTTATAGTAGATCTTGGCATTAACAGGGAAGATGGGCGATGTCCCCGAAGCCCTGGCCAAGAGATTGTGTTTTTTGTGGGGTGAAACTTTGTAAGGCCATAACTTTGCGTAGAGTAGTCCGTTTTGGATGAACTTTGTTTTGATTTCGTATAACTTTTCGAGATCTACGCAACCATACTTTATAGTAGATCTTGGCATTAACAGGGAAGATGGACGACGTCCCCGTAGCCCTGGCCATGAGATTGTGTTTTTTGTGGGGTGAAACTTTGGAAGGCCATAACTTTGCGTAGAGTAGTCCGTTTTGGATGAACTTTTTTTTGATTTCGTATAACTTTTCGAGATCTATGCAACTATACCTTATAGTAGATTCCTGGCATTAACAGGGAAGATGGACGACGTCCCCGAAGCCCTGGCCAAGAGATTGTATTTTTTGTGGGGTGAAACTTTGGAAGGCCATAACTTTGCGTAGAGTAGTCCATTTTGGATGAACTTTTTTTTGATTTCGTATAACTTTTCGAGATCTACGCAACCATACCTTATAGAAGATCTTGGCATTAACAGGGAAAATGGACGACGTCCCCGAAGCCCTGACCATGAGATTGTGTTTTTTGTGGGGTGAAACTTTGGAAGGCCATAACTTTGCGTAGATTAGTCCGTTTTGGATGAACTTTTTTGATTTTGTATAACTTTTCGAGATCTACGCAACCATACCTTATAGTAGATCTTGGCATTAACAGAGAAGATGGACGACGTCGCCGAAGCCTTGGCCATGAGATTGTGTTTTTTGTGGGGTGAAACTTTGGAAGGCCATAACTTTACGTAGAGTAGTCCGTTTTGGATGAATTTTTATTTGATTTTGTATAACTTTTTAAGATCTACATAACCATACCTTATAGTAGATCTTGGCATTAACAGAGAAGATATACGACATCCCCAAAGCCCTGGTCATGAGATTGTGTTTTTTGTGGGGTGAAACTTTGGAAGGCCATAACTTTGCGTAGAGTAGTCCGTTTTGGATGAACCTTTTTTTGATTTCGTATAACTTTTCGAGATCTACGCAACCATAGCTTATAGTAGATCTTGGCATTAACAGAGAAGATAGACGACGTCCCCGAAGCCCTAGTCATGAGATTGTGTTTTTTGTGGGGTAAAACTTTGGAAGGCCATAACTTTGCGTAGAGTAGTCCGTTTTGGAAGAACTTTTGTTAATTTTGTATAACTTTTCGAGCTCTACGTAACCATATCTTATAGTAGATCTTGGCATTAACAGAGAAGATGGACGACGTCCCCGAAGCCCTGGCCATGAAATTGTGTTTTTTGTGGGGTGAAACTTTGGAAGGCCATAACTTTGCGTAGAGTAGTCCGTTTTGAATGAACTTTTTTTTTGATTTCGTATAACCTTTCGAGATCTACGCAACCATACCTTATAGAAGATTTTGGCATTAACAGGGAAAATGGACGATGTCCCCGAAGCCCTGGCCATGAGATTGTATTTTTTGTGGGGTGAAACTTTGGAAGGCCATAACTTTGCGTAGAGTAGTCCGTTTTGGATGAACTTTTTTGATTTTGTATAACTTTTCGAGATCTATGCAACCATACCTTATAGTAGATCTTGGCATTATCAGGGAAGATGGGCGACGTCCCCGAATCCCTGGCCATGAGATTGTGTTTTTTGTGGGGTGAAACTTTGGAAGGTCATAACTTTGCGTAGAGTAGTCCATTTTGGATGAACTTTTTTTTGATTTCGTATAACTTTTCGAGATCTACGCAACCATACCTTATAATAGATCTTGGCATTAACAGGGAAGATGGACGACATCCCCGAAGCCCTGGCCATGAGATTATGTTTTTTGTGGGGTGAAACTTTAGAAGGCCATAACTTTGCGTAGAGTAGTCCGTTTTGGATGAACTTTTTCTTGATTTCGTATAACTTTTCGAGATCTATGCAACCATATCTTATAGTAGATCTTGGCATTAACAGGGAAGATGGGCGACATCCCCGAAGCCCTGGCCAAGAGATTGTGTTTTTTGTGGAGTGAAACTTTGTAAGGCCATAACTTTGCGTAGAGTAGTCCGTTTTGGATGAACTTTGTTTTGATTTCGTATAACTTTTCGAGATCTACGCAACCATACTTTATAGTAGATCTTGGCATTAATAGGGAAGATGGACGACGTCCCCGTAGCCCTGGCCATGAGATTGTGTTTTTTGTGGGGTGAAACTTTGGAAGGCCATAACTTTGCGTAGAGTAGTCCGTTTTGGATGAACTTTTTTTTGATTTCGTATAACTTTTCGAGATGTATGCAACTATACCTTATAGTAGATTCTTGGCATTAACAGGGAAGATGGACGACGTCCCCGAAGCCCAGGCCAAGAGATTGTATTTTTTGTGGGGTGAAACTTTGGAAGGCCATAACTTTGCGTAGAGTAGTCCGTTTTGGATAAACTTTTTTTTGATTTCGTATAACTTTTCGAGATCTACGCAACCATACCTTATAGAAGATCTTGGCATTAACAGGGAAAATGGACGACGTCCCCAAAGCCCTGGTCATGAGATTGTCTTTTTTGTGGGGTGAAACTTTGGAAGGCCATAACTTTGCGTAGAGTAGTCCGTTTTGGATGAACTTTTTTTTATTTCGTATAACTTTTTGAGATCTACGTAACCATACCTTATAGTAGATCTTGGCATTAACAGGGAAGATGGATGACGTCCCCGAAACCCTGGCCATGAGATTGTGTTTTTTGTGGGGTGAAACATTGGAAGGCCATAACTTGGCGTAGAGTAGTCCGTTTTGGATGAACTTTTTTTTGATTTCGTATAAATTTTCGAGATCTACGCAACCATACCTTATAGTAGATCTTGGCATTAACAGGGAAGATGGACGACGTCCCCAAATCCCTAGCCATGAGATTGTGTTTTTTGTGGGGTGAAACTTTGGAAGGCCATAACTTTGCGTAGAGTAGTCCGTTTTGGATGAACTTTTTTTTGATTTCGTATAACTTTTCGAGATCTACGCAACCATACCTTATAGTAGATCTTGGCATTATCAAGGAAGATGGGCGACGTCCCCGAATCCCTAGCCATGAGATTGTGTTTTTTGTGGGGTGAAACTTTGGAAGGCCATAACTTTGCGTAGAGTAGTCCATTTTGGATGAACTTTTTTTTGATTTCGTATAAATTTTCGAGATCTACGCAACCATACCTTATAGTAGATCTTGGCATTAACAGGGAAGATGGACGACGTCCCCGAAGCCCTGGCCATGAGATTATGTTTTTTGTGGGGTGAAACTTTGGAAGGCCATAACTTTGCGTAGAGTAGTCCGTTTTGGATGAACCTTTTCTTGATTTCGTATAACTTTTCGAGATCTACGTAACCATATCTTATAGTAGATCTTGGCATTAACAAAGAAGATGGGCGACGTCCCCGAAGCCCTGGCCAAGAGATTGTGTTTTTTTTGGGGTGAAACTTTGTAAGGCCATAACTTTGCGTAGAGTAGTCCGTTTTGGATGAACTTTGTTTTAATTTCGTATAACTTTTCGAGATCTACGCAACCATACTTTATAGTAGATCTTGGCATTAACAGGGAAGATGGACGACGTCCCCGTAGCCCTGGCCATGAGATTGTATTTTTTGTGGGGTGAAACTTTGGAAGGCCATAACTTTGCGTAGAGTAGTCCGTTTTGGATGAACTTTTTTTTGATTTCGTATAACGTTTCGAGATCTATGCAACTATACCTTAAAGTAGATCTTGGCATTAACAGGGAAGATGGACGACGTCCCCGAAGCCCTGGCCATGAGATTATGTTTTTTGTGGGGTGAAACTTTGGAAGGCCATAACTTTGCGTAGAGTAGTCCGTTTTGGATGAACTTTTTCTTGATTTCGTATAACTTTTCGAGATCTACGCAACCATATCTTATAGTAGATCTTGGCATTAACAGGGAAGATGGGCGATGTCCCCGAAGCCCTGGCCAAGAGATTGTGTTTTTTGTGGGGTGAAACTTTGTAAGGCCATAACTTTGCGTAGAGTAGTCCGTTTTGGATGAACTTTGTTTTGATTTCGTATAACTTTTCGAGATCTACGCAACCATACTTTATAGTAGATCTTGGCATTAACAGGGAAGATGGACGACGTCCCCGTAGCCCTGGCCATGAGATTGTGTTTTTTGTGGGGTGAAACTTTGGAAGGCCATAACTTTGCGTAGAGTAGTCCGTTTTGGATGAACTTTTTTTTGATTTCGTATAACTTTTCGAGATCTATGCAACTATACCTTATAGTAGATTCCTGGCATTAACAGGGAAGATGGACGACGTCCCCGAAGCCCTGGCCAAGAGATTGTATTTTTTGTGGGGTGAAATTTTGGAAGGCCATAACTTTGCGTAGAGTAGTCCATTTTGGATGAACTTTTTTTTGATTTCGTATAACTTTTCGAGATCTACGCAACCATACCTTATAGAAGATCTTGGCATTAACAGGGAAAATGGACGACGTCCCCGAAGCCCTGACCATGAGATTGTGTTTTTTGTGGGGTGAAACTTTGGAAGGCCATAACTTTGCGTAGATTAGTCCGTTTTGGATGAACTTTTTTGATTTTGTATAACTTTTCGAGATCTACGCAACCATACCTTATAGTAGATCTTGGCATTAACAGAGAAGATGGACGACGTCGCCGAAGCCTTGGCCATGAGATTGTGTTTTTTGTGGGGTGAAACTTTGGAAGGCCATAACTTTACGTAGAGTAGTCCGTTTTGGATGAATTTTTATTTGATTTTGTATAACTTTTTAAGATCTACATAACCATACCTTATAGTAGATCTTGGCATTAACAGAGAAGATATACGACATCCCCAAAGCCCTGGTCATGAGATTGTGTTTTTTGTGGGGTGAAACTTTGGAAGGCCATAACTTTGCGTAGAGTAGTCCGTTTTGGATGAACCTTTTTTTGATTTCGTATAACTTTTCGAGATCTACGCAACCATAGCTTATAGTAGATCTTGGCATTAACAGAGAAGATAGACGACGTCCCCGAAGCCCTAGTCATGAGATTGTGTTTTTTGTGGGGTAAAACTTTGGAAGGCCATAACTTTGCGTAGAGTAGTCCGTTTTGGAAGAACTTTTGTTAATTTTGTATAACTTTTCGAGCTCTACGTAACCATATCTTATAGTAGATCTTGGCATTAACAGAGAAGATGGACGACGTCCCCGAAGCCCTGGCCATGAAATTGTGTTTTTTGTGGGGTGAAACTTTGGAAGGCCATAACTTTGCGTAGAGTAGTCCGTTTTGAATGAACTTTTTTTTTGATTTCGTATAACCTTTCGAGATCTACGCAACCATACCTTATAGAAGATTTTGGCATTAACAGGGAAAATGGACGATGTCCCCGAAGCCCTGGCCATGAGATTGTATTTTTTGTGGGGTGAAACTTTGGAAGGCCATAACTTTGCGTAGAGTAGTCCGTTTTGGATGAACTTTTTTGATTTTGTATAACTTTTCGAGATCTATGCAACCATACCTTATAGTAGATCTTGGCATTATCAGGGAAGATGGGCGACGTCCCCGAATCCCTGGCCATGAGATTGTGTTTTTTGTGGGGTGAAACTTTGGAAGGTCATAACTTTGCGTAGAGTAGTCCATTTTGGATGAACTTTTTTTTGATTTCGTATAACTTTTCGAGATCTACGCAACCATACCTTATAATAGATCTTGGCATTAACAGGGAAGATGGACGACATCCCCGAAGCCCTGGCCATGAGATTATGTTTTTTGTGGGGTGAAACTTTAGAAGGCCATAACTTTGCGTAGAGTAGTCCGTTTTGGATGAACTTTTTCTTGATTTCGTATAACTTTTCGAGATCTATGCAACCATATCTTATAGTAGATCTTGGCATTAACAGGGAAGATGGGCGACATCCCCGAAGCCCTGGCCAAGAGATTGTGTTTTTTGTGGAGTGAAACTTTGTAAGGCCATAACTTTGCGTAGAGTAGTCCGTTTTGGATGAACTTTGTTTTGATTTCGTATAACTTTTCGAGATCTACGCAACCATACTTTATAGTAGATCTTGGCATTAATAGGGAAGATGGACGACGTCCCCGTAGCCCTGGCCATGAGATTGTGTTTTTTGTGGGGTGAAACTTTGGAAGGCCATAACTTTGCGTAGAGTAGTCCGTTTTGGATGAACTTTTTTTTGATTTCGTATAACTTTTCGAGATGTATGCAACTATACCTTATAGTAGATTCTTGGCATTAACAGGGAAGATGGACGACGTCCCCGAAGCCCAGGCCAAGAGATTGTATTTTTTGTGGGGTGAAACTTTGGAAGGCCATAACTTTGCGTAGAGTAGTCCGTTTTGGATAAACTTTTTTTTGATTTCGTATAACTTTTCGAGATCTACGCAACCATACCTTATAGAAGATCTTGGCATTAACAGGGAAAATGGACGACATTCTCGAAGCCCTGGCCATGAGATTGTGTTTTTTGTGGGGTGAAACTTTGGAAGGCCATAACTTTGCGTAAAGTAGTCCGTTTTGGATGAACTTTTTTTTGATTTCGTATAACTTTTTGAGATCTACGTAACCATACCTTATAGTAGATCTTGGCATTAACAGAGAAAATATACAACGTCCCCAAAGCCCTGGTCATGAGATTGTGTTTTTTGTGGGGTGAAACTTTGGAAGGCCATAACTTTGCGTAGAATAGTTCGTTTTGGATGAACCTTTTTTTGATTTCGTATAACTTTTCGAGATCTACGCAACCATACCTTATAGTAGATCTTGGCATTAACATAGAAGATAGACGACGTCCCCGAAGCCCTAGTCATGAGATTGTGTTTTTTGTGGGGTGAAACTTTGGAAGGCCATAACTTTGCGTAGAGTAGTCCGTTTTGGATGAACTTTTTGTTGATTTTGTATAACTTTTCGAGATCTACGTAACCATATCTTATAGTAGATCTTGGCATTAACAGGGAAGATGGACGACGTCCCCGAAGCCCTGGCCATGAAATTGTGTTTTTTGTGGGGTGAAACTTTGGAAGGCCATAACTTTGCGTAGAGTAGTCTGTTTTGGATGAACTTTTTTTTGATTTCGTATAACTTTTCGAGATCTACGCAACCATATCTTATAGTAGATCTTGGCATTAACAGAGAAGATGGGCGACGTCCCCGAAGCCCTGGCCAAGAGATTGTGTTTTTTGTGGGGTGAAACTTTGGAAGGCCGTAACTTTGCGTGGAGTAGTCCGTTTTGGATGAACTTTTTTTTGATTTCGTATAACTTTTCGAGATCTACGCAACCATACCTTATAGTAGATCTTGGCATTAACAGAGAAGATGGACGATGTCCCCGAAGCCCTGGCCATGAGATTTTATTTTTTGTGGGGTGAAACTTTGGAAGGCCATAACTTTGCGTAGAGTAGTCCGTTTTAGATGAACTTTTTTTTGATTTCGTATACTTTTTGAGATCTACGTAACCATACCTTATAGTAGATCTTGGAATTAACAGAGAAGATGGGCGACGTCCCCGAAGCCCTGGCCATGAGATTGTATTTTTTGTGGGGTGAAACTTTGGAAGGCCATAACTTTGCGTAGAGTAGTCCGTTTTGGATGAACTTTTTTTTGATTTCGTATAACTTTTCGAGATCTACGCAATCATACCTCATAGTAGATCTTGGCATTAACAGGGAAGATGGATACCATCCCCGAAGCCCTGGCCATTAGAGTGTGTTTTTTGTGGGGTGAAACTTTGGAAGGCCATAACTTTGCGTAGAGTAGTCCATTTTGGATGAACTTTTTTTTGATTTCGTATAACTTTTCGAGATCTACGCAACCATATCTTATAATAGATCTTGGCATTAACAGGGAAGATGGACGACGTCCCCGAAGCCCTGACCATGAGATTGTGTTTTTTGTGGGATGAAACTTTGGAAGGCCATAACTTTGCGTAGAGTAGTCCATTTTGGATGAACTTTTTTTTTGATTTCGTATAACTTTTCGAGATCTACGCAACCATACCTTATAGTAGATCTTGGCATTAACAGGGACGATGGACGACGTCCCCGAAGCCCTGGCCATGAGATTGTGTTTTTTGTGGGGTGAAACTTTGGAAGGCCATAACTTTGCGTAGAGTAGTCCGTTTTGGATGAACTTTTTTTTGATTTCGTATAACTTTTCGAGATCTACGCAACCATACCTTATAGTAGATCTTTGCATTAACAGAGAAGATGGACGACGTCCCCAAAGCCCTGGTCATGAGATTGTGTTTTTTGTGGGGTGAAACTTTGGAAGGCCATAACTTTCCGTAGAGTAGTCCGTTTTGGATGAACTTTTTTTTGATTTCGTATAATTTTTCGAAATCTACGCAACCATACCTTATAGTAGATCTTGGCATTAACAGGGAAGATGGACGACGTCCCCGAAGCCCTGGTCATGAGATTGTATTTTTTGTGGGGTAAAACTTTGGAAGGCCATAACTTTGCGTAGAATAGTCCGTTTTGAATGAATTTTTTTTTGATTTTGTATAACTTTTCGAGATCTACGCAACCATATTTTATAGTAGATCTTGGCATTAACAGGGAAGATGGACGACGTCCCCGAAGCCTTGGCCATGAGATTGTATTTTTTGTGGGATGAAACTTTGGAAGGCCATAACTTTGCGTAGAGTAGTCCGTTTTGAATGAACTTTTTTTTGATTTCGTATAAATTTTCGAGATCTACGCAACCATAACTTATAGTAGATCTTGGCATTTACAGGGAAGATGGACGACGTCCCCGAAGCCTTGGCAATGAGATTGTGTTTTTTGTGGGGTGAAACTTTAGAAGGCCATAACTTTGCGTAGAGTAGTCCATTTTGGATGAACTTTTTTTTGATTTCGTATAACTTTTCGAGATCTACGCAACCATATCTTATAGTAGATCTTGGCATTAACAGGGAAGATGAACGACGTCCCTGAAGCCCTGGCCATGAGATTGTATTTTTTGTGGGGTGAAACTTTGGAAGGCCATAACTTTGCGTAGAGTAGTCCGTTTTGGATGAACTTTTTTTTGATTTCGTATAACTTTTCGAGATCTACGCAACCATACCTCATAGTAGATCTTGGCATTAACGAGGAAGATGGATACCATCCCCGAAGCCTTGGCCATGAGATTGTGTTTTTTGTGGGGTGAAACTTTGGAAGGCCATAACTTTGCGTAGAGTAGTCCATTTTGGATGAACTTTTTTTTGATTTCGTATAACTTTTCGAGATCTACGCAACCATATCTTATAATAGATCTTGGCATTAACAGGGAAGATGGACGACGTCCCCGAAGCCCTGGCCATGAGATTGTGTTTTTTGTGGAGTGAAACTTTGGAAGGCCATAACTTTACGTAGAGTAGTCCATTTTGGATGAACTTTTTTTTTGATTTCGTATAACTTTTCGAGATCTACGCAACCATACCTTATAGTAGATCTTGGCATTAACAGGGACGATGGACGACGTCCCCGAAGCCCTGGCCATGAGATTGTGTTTTTTGTGGGGTGAAACTTTGGAAGGCCATAACTTTGCGTAGAGTAGTCCGTTTTGGATGAACTTTTTTTTGATTTCATATAACGTTTTGAGATCTACGCAACCATACCTCATAGTAGATCTTGGCATTAACAGAGAAGATGGACGCCATCCCCGAAACCCTGGCCATGAGATTGTGTTTTTTGTGGGGTGAAACTTTGGAAGGCCATAACTTTGCGTAGAGTAGTCCGTTTTGGATGAACTTTTTTTTGATTTCGTATAAATTTTCGAGATCTACGCAACCATAACTTATAGTAGATCTTGGCATTAACAGAGAAGATGGACGACGTCCCCGAAGCCTTGGCCATGAGATTGTGTTTTTTGTGGGGTGAAACTTTGGAAGGCCATAACTTTGCGTAGAGTTGTCCGTTTTGGATGAACTTTTTTTTGATTTCGTATAACTTTTCGAGATCTACGCAACCATACCTTATAGTAGATCTTGGCATTAACAGGAAAGATGGGCGACGTCCCCAAAGCCCTGGCCATGAGATTGTGTTTTTTGTGGGGTGAAACTTTGGAAGGCCATAACTTTGCGTAGAGTAGTCCGTTTTGGATGAACTTTTTTTTGATTTCATATAACGTTTTGAGATCTACGCAACCATACCTCATAGTAGATCTTGGCATTAACAGAGAAGATGGACGCCATCCCCGAAACCCTGGCCATGAGATTGTGTTTTTTGTGGGGTGAAACTTTGGAAGGCCATAACTTTGCGTAGAGTAGTCCGTTTTGGATGAACTTTTTTTTGATTTCGTATAAATTTTCGAGATCTACGCAACCATACCTTATAGTAGATCTTGGCATTAACAGAGAAGATGGACGACGTCGCCGAAGCCTTGGCCATGAGATTGTGTTTTTTGTGGGGTGAAACTTTGGAAGGCCATAACTTTACGTAGAGTAGTCCGTTTTGGATGAATTTTTATTTGATTTTGTATAACTTTTTAAGATCTACATAACCATACCTTATAGTAGATCTTGGCATTAACAGAGAAGATATACGACATCCCCAAAGCCCTGGTCATGAGATTGTGTTTTTTGTGGGGTGAAACTTTGGAAGGCCATAACTTTGCGTAGAGTAGTCCGTTTTGGATGAACCTTTTTTTGATTTCGTATAACTTTTCGAGATCTACGCAACCATAGCTTATAGTAGATCTTGGCATTAACAGAGAAGATAGACGACGTCCCCGAAGCCCTAGTCATGAGATTGTGTTTTTTGTGGGGTAAAACTTTGGAAGGCCATAACTTTGCGTAGAGTAGTCCGTTTTGGAAGAACTTTTTGTTAATTTTGTATAACTTTTCGAGCTCTACGTAACCATATCTTATAGTAGATCTTGGCATTAACAGAGAAGATGGACGACGTCCCCGAAGCCCTGGCCATGAAATTGTGTTTTTTGTGGGGTGAAACTTTGAAGGCCATAACTTTGCGTAGAGTAGTCCGTTTTGAATGAACTTTTTTTTTGATTTCGTATAACCTTTCGAGATCTACGCAACCATACCTTATAGAAGATTTTGGCATTAACAGGGAAAATGGACGATGTCCCCGAAGCCCTGGCCATGAGATTGTATTTTTTGTGGGGTGAAACTTTGGAAGGCCATAACTTTGCGTAGAGTAGTCCGTTTTGGATGAACTTTTTTGATTTTGTATAACTTTTCGAGATCTATGCAACCATACCTTATAGTAGATCTTGGCATTATCAGGGAAGATGGGCGACGTCCCCGAATCCCTGGCCATGAGATTGTGTTTTTTGTGGGGTGAAACTTTGGAAGGTCATAACTTTGCGTAGAGTAGTCCATTTTGGATGAACTTTTTTTTGATTTCGTATAACTTTTCGAGATCTACGCAACCATACCTTATAATAGATCTTGGCATTAACAGGGAAGATGGACGACATCCCCGAAGCTCTGGCCATGAGATTATGTTTTTTGTGGGGTGAAACTTTAGAAGGCCATAACTTTGCGTAGAGTAGTCCGTTTTGGATGAACTTTTTCTTGATTTCGTATAACTTTTCGAGATCTATGCAACCATATCTTATAGTAGATCTTGGCATTAACAGGGAAGATGGGCGACATCCCCGAAGCCCTGGCCAAGAGATTGTGTTTTTTGTGGGGTGAAACTTTGTAAGGCCATAACTTTGCGTAGAGTAGTCCGTTTTGGATGAACTTTGTTTTGATTTCGTATAACTTTTCGAGATCTACGCAACCATACTTTATAGTAGATCTTGGCATTAATAGGGAAGATGGACGACGTCCCCGTAGCCCTGGCCATGAGATTGTGTTTTTTGTGGGGTGAAACTTTGGAAGGCCATAACTTTGCGTAGAGTAGTCCGTTTTGGATGAACTTTTTTTTGATTTCGTATAACTTTTCGAGATGTATGCAACTATACCTTATAGTAGATTCTTGGCATTAACAGGGAAGATGGACGACGTCCCCGAAGCCCAGGCCAAGAGATTGTATTTTTTGTGGGGTGAAACTTTGGAAGGCCATAACTTTGCGTAGAGTAGTCCGTTTTGGATAAACTTTTTTTTGATTTCGTATAACTTTTCGAGATCTACGCAACCATACCTTATAGAAGATCTTGGCATTAACAGGGAAAATGGACGACATTCTCGAAGCCCTGGCCATGAGATTGTGTTTTTTGTGGGGTGAAACTTTGGAAGGCCATAACTTTGCGTAAAGTAGTCCGTTTTGGATGAACTTTTTTTTGATTTCGTATAACTTTTTGAGATCTACGTAACCATACCTTATAGTAGATCTTGGCATTAACAGAGAAAATATACAACGTCCCCAAAGCCCTGGTCATGAGATTGTGTTTTTTGTGGGGTGAAACTTTGGAAGGCCATAACTTTGCGTAGAATAGTTCGTTTTAGATGAACCTTTTTTTGATTTCGTATAACTTTTCGAGATCTATGCAACCATACCTTATAGTAGATCTTGGCATTAACATAGAAGATAGACGACGTCCCCGAAGCCCTAGTCATGAGATTGTGTTTTTTGTGGGGTGAAACTTTGGAAGGCCATAACTTTGCGTAGAGTAGTCCGTTTTGGATGAACTTTTTGTTGATTTTGTATAACTTTTCGAGATCTACGTAACCATATCTTATAGTAGATCTTGGCATTAACAGGGAAGATGGACGACGTCCCCGAAGCCCTGGCCATGAAATTGTGTTTTTTGTGGGGTGAAACTTTGGAAGGCCATAACTTTGCGTAGAGTAGTCTGTTTTGGATGAACTTTTTTTTGATTTCGTATAACTTTTCGAGATCTACGCAACCATATCTTATAGTAGATCTTGGCATTAACAGAGAAGATGGGCGACGTCCCCGAAGCCCTGGCCAAGAGATTGTGTTTTTTGTGGGGTGAAACTTTGGAAGGCCGTAACTTTGCGTGGAGTAGTCCGTTTTGGATGAACTTTTTTTTGATTTCGTATAACTTTTCGAGATCTACGCAACCATACCTTATAGTAGATCTTGGCATTAACAGAGAAGATGGACGATGTCCCCGAAGCCCTGGCCATGAGATTTTATTTTTTGTGGGGTGAAACTTTGGAAGGCCATAACTTTGCGTAGAGTAGTCCGTTTTAGATGAACTTTTTTTTGATTTCGTATACTTTTTGAGATCTACGTAACCATACCTTATAGTAGATCTTGGAATTAACAGAGAAGATGGGCGACGTCCCCGAAGCCCTGGCCATGAGATTGTATTTTTTGTGGGGTGAAACTTTGGAAGGCCATAACTTTGCGTAGAGTAGTCCGTTTTGGATGAACTTTTTTTTGATTTCGTATAACTTTTCGAGATCTACGCAATCATACCTCATAGTAGATCTTGGCATTAACAGGGAAGATGGATACCATCCCCGAAGCCCTGGCCATTAGAGTGTGTTTTTTGTGGGGTGAAACTTTGGAAGGCCATAACTTTGCGTAGAGTAGTCCATTTTGGATGAACTTTTTTTTGATTTCGTATAACTTTTCGAGATCTACGCAACCATATCTTATAATAGATCTTGGCATTAACAGGGAAGATGGACGACGTCCCCGAAGCCCTGACCATGAGATTGTGTTTTTTGTGGGATGAAACTTTGGAAGGCCATAACTTTGCGTAGAGTAGTCCATTTTGGATGAACTTTTTTTTTGATTTCGTATAACTTTTCGAGATCTACGCAACCATACCTTATAGTAGATCTTGGCATTAACAGGGACGATGGACGACGTCCCCGAAGCCCTGGCCATGAGATTGTGTTTTTTGTGGGGTGAAACTTTGGAAGGCCATAACTTTGCGTAGAGTAGTCCGTTTTGGATGAACTTTTTTTTGATTTCGTATAACTTTTCGAGATCTACGCAACCATACCTTATAGTAGATCTTTGCATTAACAGAGAAGATGGACGACGTCCCCAAAGCCCTGGTCATGAGATTGTGTTTTTTGTGGGGTGAAACTTTGGAAGGCCATAACTTTCCGTAGAGTAGTCCGTTTTGGATGAACTTTTTTTTGATTTCGTATAATTTTTCGAAATCTACGCAACCATACCTTATAGTAGATCTTGGCATTAACAGGGAAGATGGACGACGTCCCCGAAGCCCTGGTCATGAGATTGTATTTTTTGTGGGGTAAAACTTTGGAAGGCCATAACTTTGCGTAGAATAGTCCGTTTTGAATGAATTTTTTTTTGATTTTGTATAACTTTTCGAGATCTACGCAACCATATTTTATAGTAGATCTTGGCATTAACAGGGAAGATGGACGACGTCCCCGAAGCCTTGGCCATGAGATTGTATTTTTTGTGGGATGAAACTTTGGAAGGCCATAACTTTGCGTAGAGTAGTCCGTTTTGAATGAACTTTTTTTTGATTTCGTATAAATTTTCGAGATCTACGCAACCATAACTTATAGTAGATCTTGGCATTTACAGGGAAGATGGACGACGTCCCCGAAGCCTTGGCAATGAGATTGTGTTTTTTGTGGGGTGAAACTTTAGAAGGCCATAACTTTGCGTAGAGTAGTCCATTTTGGATGAACTTTTTTTTGATTTCGTATAACTTTTCGAGATCTACGCAACCATATCTTATAGTAGATCTTGGCATTAACAGGGAAGATGAACGACGTCCCTGAAGCCCTGGCCATGAGATTGTATTTTTTGTGGGGTGAAACTTTGGAAGGCCATAACTTTGCGTAGAGTAGTCCGTTTTGGATGAACTTTTTTTTGATTTCGTATAACTTTTCGAGATCTACGCAACCATACCTCATAGTAGATCTTGGCATTAACGAGGAAGATGGATACCATCCCCGAAGCCTTGGCCATGAGATTGTGTTTTTTGTGGGGTGAAACTTTGGAAGGCCATAACTTTGCGTAGAGTAGTCCATTTTGGATGAACTTTTTTTTGATTTCGTATAACTTTTCGAGATCTACGCAACCATATCTTATAATAGATCTTGGCATTAACAGGGAAGATGGACGACGTCCCCGAAGCCCTGGCCATGAGATTGTGTTTTTTGTGGAGTGAAACTTTGGAAGGCCATAACTTTACGTAGAGTAGTCCATTTTGGATGAACTTTTTTTTTGATTTCGTATAACTTTTCGAGATCTACGCAACCATACCTTATAGTAGATCTTGGCATTAACAGGGACGATGGACGACGTCCCCGAAGCCCTGGCCATGAGATTGTGTTTTTTGTGGGGTGAAACTTTGGAAGGCCATAACTTTGCGTAGAGTAGTCCGTTTTGGATGAACTTTTTTTTGATTTCATATAACGTTTTGAGATCTACGCAACCATACCTCATAGTAGATCTTGGCATTAACAGAGAAGATGGACGCCATCCCCGAAACCCTGGCCATGAGATTGTGTTTTTTGTGGGGTGAAACTTTGGAAGGCCATAACTTTGCGTAGAGTAGTCCGTTTTGGATGAACTTTTTTTTGATTTCGTATAAATTTTCGAGATCTACGCAACCATAACTTATAGTAGATCTTGGCATTAACAGAGAAGATGGACGACGTCCCCGAAGCCTTGGCCATGAGATTGTGTTTTTTGTGGGGTGAAACTTTGGAAGGCCATAACTTTGCGTAGAGTTGTCCGTTTTGGATGAACTTTTTTTTGATTTCGTATAACTTTTCGAGATCTACGCAACCATACCTTATAGTAGATCTTGGCATTAACAGGAAAGATGGGCGACGTCCCCAAAGCCCTGGCCATGAGATTGTGTTTTTTGTGGGGTGAAACTTTGGAAGGCCATAACTTTGCGTAGAGTAGTCCGTTTTGGATGAACTTCTTTTTGATTTCGTATAACTTTTCGAGATCTACGCAACCATACCTTATAGTAGATCTTGGCATTAACAGGGAAGATGAACGACGTCCCCGAAGCCCTAGCCATGAGATTGTATTTTTTGTGGGGTGAAACTTTGGAAGGCCATAACTTTGCATAGAGTAGTCCGTTTTGGATGAACTTTTTTTTGATTTCGTATAACTTTTTGAGATCTACGCAACCATACCTATAGTAGATCTTGGCATTAACAGAGAAGATGGGCGACGTCCCCGAAGCCCTGGCCAAGAGATTGTGTTTTTTGTGGGGTGAAACTTTGGAAGGCCATAACTTTGCGTAGAGTAGTCCGTTTTGGATGAACTTTTTGTTGATTGTGTATAACTTTTCGAGATCTAAGTAACCATATCTTATAGTAGATCTTGGCATTAACAGGGAAGATGGACGACGTCCCCGAAGCCCTGGCCATGAGATTGTGTTTTTTGTGGGGTGAAACTTTGGAAGACCATAACTTTGCGTAGAGTAGTCCGTTTTGGATGAACCTTTTTTTGATTTTGTATAACTTTTCGAGATCTACGCAACCATACCTTATAGTAGATCTTGGCATTAACAGAAAAGATGGACGATGTCCCCGAAGCCCTGACCATGAGATTGTGTTTTTTGTGGGGTGAAACTTTGGAAGGCCATTACTTTGTGTATAGTAGTCCGTTTTGGATGAATTTTTTTTTGATTTCGTATAACTTTTTGAGATCTACGTAACCATACCTTATAGTAGATCTTGGCAATAACAGGGAAGATGGGCGACGTCCCCGAAGCCCTGGCCATGAGATTGTGTTTTTTGTGGGGTGGAACTTTGGAAGGCCATAACTTTGCGTAGAGTAGTCCGTTTTGGATGAACCTTTTTTTGATTTCGTATAACTTTTCGAGATCTACGCAACCATACTTCATAGTAGATCTTGGCATTAACAGGGAAGATGGACGCCATCCCCGAAGCCCTGGCCATGAGATTGTGTTTTTTGTGGGGTGAAACTTTGGAAGGCCATAACTTTGTGTAGAGTAGTCCATTTTGGATGAACTTTTTTTTGATTTCGTATAACTTTTCGAGATCTACGCAACCATATCTTATAGTAGATCTTGGCATTAACAGGGAAGATGGACGACGTCCCCGAAGCCCTGGCCATGAGATTGTATTTTTTGTGGGGTGAAACTTTGGAAGGCCATAACTTTGCGTAGAGTAGTCCATTTTGGATGAACATTTTTTTTGATTTCGTATAACTTTTTGAGATCTACGCAACCATAACTTATAGTAGATCTTGGCATTAACAGGGAAGATGGACGACGTCTCCGAAACCCTGGCCAAGAGATTGTGTTTTTTGTGGGGTGAAACTTTGGAAGGCCATAACTTTGCGTAGAGTAGTCCGTTTTGGATGATCTTTTTTTTGATTTCATATAAATTTTCGAGATCTACGCAACCATATCTTATAGTAGATCTTGGCATTAACAGAGAAGATGGACGACGTCTCCGAAGCCCTGGCCATGAGATTGTATTTTTTGTGGGGTGAAACTTTGGAAGGCCATAACTTTACGTAGAGTAGTCCGTTTTGGATGAAATTTTTTTTGATTTCGTATAACTTTTTGAGATCTACGTAACCATACTTTATAGTAGATCTTGGCATTAACAGAGAAGATATACGACGTCCCCAAAGCCCTGGTCATGAGATTGTGTTTTTTGTGGGGTGAAACTTTGGAAGGCCATAACTTTGCGTAGAGTAGTCCGTTTTGGATGAACCTTTTTTTGATTTTGTATAACTTTTCGAGATCTACGCAACCATACCTTATAGTAGATCTTAGCATTAACAGGGAAGATAGACGACGTCCCCGAAGCCCTAGTCATGAGATTGTGTTTTTTGTGGGGTGAAACTTTGGAAGACCATAACTTTGCGTAGAGTAGTCCGTTTTGGATGAACTTTTTATTGATTTTGTATAACTTTTCGAGATCTACGTAACCATATCTTATAGTAGATCTGGGCATTAATAGGGAAGATGGACGACGTCCCCGAAGCCCTGGCCATGAAATTGTGTTTTTTGTGGGGTGAAACTTTGTAAGGCCATAACTATGCGTAGAGTAGTCCGTTTTGGATGAACTTTTTTTTGATTTCGTATAACTTTTCGAGATCTACGCAACCATACCTTATAGTAGATCTTGGCATTAACAAGGAAGATGGGCGACGTCCCCGAAGCCCTGGCCATGAGATTGTATTTTTTGTGGGGTGAAACTTTGGAAGACCATAACTTTGCGTAGAGTAGTCCGTTTTGGATGAACCTTTTTTTGATTTTGTATAACTTTTCGAGATCTACGCAACCATACCTTATAGTAGATCTTGGCATTAACAGAGAAGATGGACGATGTCCCCGAAGCCCTGACTATGAGATTGTATTTTTTGTGGGGTGAAACTTTGGAAGGCCATTACTTTGTGTAGAGTAGTCCGTTTTGGATGAATTTTTTTTTGATTTCGTATAACTTTTTGAGATCTACGTAACCATACCTTATAGTAGATCTTGGCAATAACAGGGAAGATGGGCGACGTCCCCGAAGCCCTGGCCATGAGATTGTGTTTTTTGTCGGGTGAAACTTTGGAAGGCCATAACTTTGCGTAGAGTAGTCCGTTTTGGATGAACTTTTTTTTGATTTCGTATAACTTTTCGAGATCTACGCAACCATACCTCATAGTAGATCTTGGCATTAACAGGGAAGATGGACGCCATCCCCGAAGCCCTGGCCATGAGATTGTGTTTTTTGTGGGGTGAAACTTTGGAAGGCCATAACTTTGCGTAGAGTAGTCCATTTTGGATGAACTTTTTTTTGATTTCGTATAAATTTTCGAGATCTACGCAACCATATCTTATAGTAGATCTTGGCATTAACAGGGAAGATGGACGACGTCCCCTAAGCCCTGGCCATAAGATTGTATTTTTTGTGGGGTGAAACTTTGGAAGGCCATAACTTTGCGTAGAGTAGTCCATTTTGGATGAACATTTTTTTTGATTTCGTATAACTTTTTGAGATCTACGCAACCATAACTTATAGTAGATCTTGGCATTAACAGGGAAGATGGACGACGTCTCCGAAACCCTGGCCAAGAGATTGTGTTTTTTGTGGGGTGAAACTTTGGAAGGCCATAACTTTGCGTAGAGTAGTCCGTTTTGGATGATCTTTTTTTTGATTTCATATAAATTTTCGAGATCTACGCAACCATATCTTATAGTAGATCTTGGCATTAACAGAGAAGATGGACGACGTCTCCGAAGCCCTGGCCATGAGATTGTGTTTTTTGTGGGGTGGAACTTTGGAAGGCCATAACTTTGCGTAGAGTAGTCCGTTTTGGATGAACCTTTTTTTGATTTCGTATAACTTTTCGAGATCTACGCAACCATACTTCATAGTAGATCTTGGCATTAACAGGGAAGATGGACGCCATCCCCGAAGCCCTGGCCATGAGATTGTGTTTTTTGTGGGGTGAAACTTTGGAAGGCCATAACTTTGTGTAGAGTAGTCCATTTTGGATGAACTTTTTTTTGATTTCGTATAACTTTTCGAGATCTACGCAACCATATCTTATAGTAGATCTTGGCATTAACAGGGAAGATGGACGACGTCCCCGAAGCCCTGGCCATGAGATTGTATTTTTTGTGGGGTGAAACTTTGAAAGGCCATAACTTTGCGTAGAGTAGTCCGTTTTGGATGAACTTTTTGTTGATTGTGTATAACTTTTCGAGATCTAAGTAACCATATCTTATAGTAGATCTTGGCATTAACAGGGAAGATGGACGACGTCCCCGAAGCCCTGGCCATGAGATTGTGTTTTTTGTGGGGTGAAACTTTGGAAGACCATAACTTTGCGTAGAGTAGTCCGTTTTGGATGAACCTTTTTTTGATTTTGTATAACTTTTCGAGATCTACGCAACCATACCTTATAGTAGATCTTGGCATTAACAGAGAAGATGGACGATGTCCCCGAAGCCCTGACCATGAGATTGTGTTTTTTGTGGGGTGAAACTTTGGAAGGCCATTACTTTGTGTATAGTAGTCCGTTTTGGATGAATTTTTTTTTGATTTCGTATAACTTTTTGAGATCTACGTAACCATACCTTATAGTAGATCTTGGCAATAACAGGGAAGATGGGCGACGTCCCCGAAGCCCTGGCCATGAGATTGTGTTTTTTGTGGGGTAGAACTTTGGAAGGCCATAACTTTGCGTAGAGTAGTCCGTTTTGGATGAACCTTTTTTTGATTTCGTATAACTTTTCGAGATCTACGCAACCATACTTCATAGTAGATCTTGGCATTAACAGGGAAGATGGACGCCATCCCCGAAGCCCTGGCCATGAGATTGTGTTTTTTGTGGGGTGAAACTTTGGAAGGCCATAACTTTGTGTAGAGTAGTCCATTTTGGATGAACTTTTTTTTGATTTCGTATAACTTTTCGAGATCTACGCAACCATATCTTATAGTAGATCTTGGCATTAACAGGGAAGATGGACGACGTCCCCGAAGCCCTGGCCATGAGATTGTATTTTTTGTGGGGTGAAACTTTGGAAGGCCATAACTTTGCGTAGAGTAGTCCATTTTGGATGAACATTTTTTTTGATTTCGTATAACTTTTTGAGATCTACGCAACCATAACTTATAGTAGATCTTGGCATTAACAGGGAAGATGGACGACGTCTCCGAAACCCTGGCCAAGAGATTGTGTTTTTTGTGGGGTGAAACTTTGGAAGGCCATAACTTTGCGTAGAGTAGTCCGTTTTGGATGATCTTTTTTTTGATTTCATATAAATTTTCGAGATCTACGCAACCATATCTTATAGTAGATCTTGGCATTAACAGAGAAGATGGACGACGTCTCCGAAGCCCTGGCCATGAGATTGTATTTTTTGTGGGGTGAAACTTTGGAAGGCCATAACTTTACGTAGAGTAGTCCGTTTTGGATGAACTTGTTTTTGATTTCATATAACGTTTTGAGATCTACGCAACCATACCTCATAGTAGATCTTTGCATTAACAGGGAAGATGGACGACGTCCCCGAAGCCCTGGCCATGAGATTGTATTTTTTGTGGGGTGAAACTTTGGAAGGCCATAACTTTGCATAGAGTAGTCCGTTTTGGATGAACTCTTTTTTGATTTCGTATAACTTTTCGAGATCTACGCAACCATACCTTATAGTAGATCTTGGCATTAACAGAGAAGATGGGCGACGTCCCCGAAGCCCTGGCCATGAGATTGTGTTTTTTGTGGGGTGAAACTTTGGAAGGCCATAACTTTGCGTAGAGTAGTCCGTTTTGGATGAACATTTTTTTGATTTCGTATAACTTTTCGAGATCTACGCAACCATACCTTATAGTAGATCTTGGCAATAACAGGGAAGATGGACGACGTCCCCGAAGCCCTGGCCATGAGATTGTATTTTTTGTGGGGTGAAACTTTGGAAGGCCATAACTTTGCGTAGAGTAGTCCGTTTTGGATGAACTTTTTTTTGATTTCGTATAACTTTTCGAGATCTACGCAACCATACCTCATAATAGATCTTGGCATTAACAGGGAAGATGGACGCCATCCCCGAAGCCCTGGCCATGAGATTGTGTTTTTTGTGGGGTGAAACTTTGGAAGGCCATAACTTTGCGTAGAGTAGTCCATTTTGGATGAACTTTTTTTTGATTTCGTATAACTTTTCGAGATCTACGCAACCATATATTATAGTAGATCTTGGCATTAACAGGGAAGATGGACGACGTCCCCTAAGCCCTGGCCATAAGATTGTATTTTTTGTGGGGTGAAACTTTGGAAGGCCATAACTTTGCGTAGAGTAGTCCATTTTGGATGAACTTTTTTTTGATTTCGTATAACTTTTCGAGATCTACGCAACCATACCTTATAGTAGATCTTGGCATTAACAGGGAAGATGGACGACGTCCCCGAAGCCCTGGCCAAGAGATTGTGTTTTTTGTGGGGTGAAACTTTGGAAGGCCATAACTTTGCGTAGAGTAGTCCGTTTTGGATGATCTTTTTTTTGATTTCATATAAATTTTCGAGATCTACGCAACCATATCTTATAGTAGATCTTGGCATTAACAGGGAAGATGGACGACGTCTCCGAAGCCCTGGCCATGAGATTGTATTTTTTGTGGGGTGAAACTTTGGAAGGCCATAACTTTACGTTGAGTAGTCCGTTTTGGATGAAATTTTTTTTGATTTCGTATAACGTTTTGAGATCTACGTAACCATACTTTATAGTAGATCTTGGCATTAACAGAGAAGATATACGACGTCCCCAAAGCCCTGGTCATGAGATTGTATTTTTTGTGGGGTGAAACTTTGGAAGGCCATAACTTTGCGTAGAGTAGTCCGTTTTGGATGAACCTTTTTTTGATTTTGTATAACTTTTCGAGATCTACGCAACCATACCTTATAGTAGATCTTGGCATTAACAGGGAAGATAGACGACGTCTCCGAAGCCCTAGTCATGAGATTGTGTTTTTTGTGGGGTGAAACTTTGGAAGGCCATAACTTTGCGTAGAGTAGTCCGTTTTGGATGAACTTTTTATTGATTTTGTATAACTTTTCGAGATCTACGTAACCATATCTTTGAGTAGATTTGGGCATTAATAGGGAAGATGGACGACGTCCCCGAAGCCCTGGCCATGAAATTGTGTTTTTTGTGGGGTGAAACTTTGTAAGGCCATAACTTTGCGTAGAGTAGTCCGTTTTGGATGAACTTTTTTTTGATTTCGTATAACTTTTCGAGATCTACGCAACCATACCTTATAGTAGATCTTGGCATTAACAAGGAAGATGGGCGACGTCCCCGAAGCTCTGGCCATGAGATTGTGTTTTTTGTGGGGTGAAACTTTGGAAGGCCGTAACTTTGCGTAGAGTAGTCCGTTTTGGATGAACTTTTTTTTGATTTCGTATAACTTTTCGAGATCTACGCAACCATACTTTATAGTAGATCTTGGCATTAACAGGGAAGATGGACGACGTCCCCGAAGCCCTGGCCATGAGATTGTATTTTTTGTGGGGTAAAACTTTGGAAGGCCATAACTTTGCATAGAGTAGTCCGTTTTGGATGAACTTTTTTTTGATTTCGTATAACTTTTCGAGATCTACGCAACTATACCTATAGTAGATCTTGGCATTAACAGAGAAGATGGGCGACGTCCCCGAAGCCCTGGCCAAGAGATTGTGTTTTTTGTGGGGTAAACTTTGGAAGGCCATAACTTTGCGTAGAGTAGTCCGTTTTGGTTGAAATTTTTGTTGATTGTGTATAACTTTTCGAGATCTAAGTAACCATATCTTATAGTAGATCTTGGCATTAACAGAGAAGATAGACGACGTCCCCGAAGCCCTGGCCATGAGATTGTGTTTTTTGTGGGGTGAAACTTTGGAAGACCATAATTTTGCGTAGAGTAGTCCGTTTTGGATGAACTTTTTTTTGATTTTGTATAACTTTTCGAGATCTACGCAACCATACCTTATAGTAGATCTTGGCATCAATAGAGAAGATGAACGATGTCCCCGAAGCCCTGACCATGAGATTGTGTTTTTTGTGGGGTGAAACTTTGGAAGGCCATTACTTTATGTAGAGTAGTCCGTTTTGGATGAATTTTTTTTTGATTTCGTATAACTTTTTGAGATCTATGTAACCATACTTTACAGTAGATCTTGGCAATAACAGGAAAGATGGGCGACGTCCCCGAAGCCCTGGCCATGAGATTGTGTTTTTTGTGGGGTGAAACTTTGGAAGGCCATAACTTTGCGTAGAGTAGTCCGTTTTGGATGAACTTTTTTTTGATTTCATATAACGTTTTGAGATCTACGCAACCATACCTCATAGTAGATCTTGGCATTAACAGAGAAGATGGACGCCATCCCCGAAACCCTGGCCATGAGATTATGTTTTTTGTGGGGTGAAACTTTGGAAGGCCATAACTTTGCGTAGAGTAGTCCATTTTAGATGAACTTTTTTTTGATTTTGTATAACTTTTCGCGATCTACGCAACCATATCTTATAGTAGATCTTGGCATTAACAGGAAAGATGGACGACGTCCCCGAAGCCCTGGTCATGAGATTGTATTTTTTGTGAGGTGAAACTTTGGAAGGCCATAACTTTGCGTAGAGTAGTCCATTTTGGATGAACTTTTTTTTGATTTCGTATAACTTTTCGAGATCTACGCAACCATACCTTATAGTAGATCTTGGCATTAACAGGGAAGATGGACGACGTCCCCGAAACCTTGGCCATGAGATTGTGTTTTTTGTGGGGTGAAACTTTGGAAGGCCATAACTTTACGTAGAGTAGTCCGTTTTGGATGATCTTTTTTTTGATTTCGTATAAATTTTCGAGATCTACGCAACCATACCTTATAGTAGATCTTGGCATTAACAGGGAAGATGGACGACGTCCCCGAAGCCCTGGCCATGAGATTGTATTTTTTGTGGGGTGAAACTTTGGAAGGCCATAACTTTACGTAGAGTAGTCCGTTTTGGATGAAATTTTTTTTGATTTCGTATAACTTTTTGAGATCTACGTAACCATACTTTATAGTAGATCTTGGCATTAACAGAGAAGATATACGATGTCCCCAAAACTCTATTCATGAGATTGTGTTTTTGGTGGGGTGAAACTTTGGAAGGCCATAACTTTGCATAGAGTAGTCCGTTTTGGATGAACCTTTTTTTGATTTCGTATAACTTTTCGAGATCTACGCAACCATACCTTATAGTAGATCTTGGCATTAACAGGAAAGATAGACGACGTCCCCGAAGCCCTAGTCATGAGATTGTGTTTTTTGTGGGGTGAAACTTTGGAAGGCCATAACTTTGCGTAGAGTAGTCCGTTTTGGATGAATTTTTTTTTGATTTCGTATAACTTTTTGAGATCTATGTAACCATACCTTATAGTAGATCTTGGCAATAACAGGGAAGATGGGCGACGTCCCCGAAGCCCTGGCCATGAGATTGTGTTTTTTGTGGGGTGAAACTTTGGAAGGCCATAACTTTGCGTAGAGTAGTCCGTTTTGGATGAACTTGTTTTTGATTTCATATAACGTTTTGAGATCTACGCAACCATACCTCATAGTAGATCTTGGCATTAACAGAGAAGATGGACGCCATCCCCGAAACCCTGGCAGAGATTGTGTTTTTTGTGGGGTGAAACTTTGGAAGGCCATAACTTTGCGTAGAGTAGTCCATTTTAGATGAACTTTTTTTTGATTTTGTATAACTTTTTGCGATCTACGCAACCATATCTTATAGTAGATCTTGGCATTAACAGGAAAGATGGACGACGTCCCCGAAGCCTTGGTCATGAGATTGTATTTTTTGTGGGGTGAAACTTTGGAAGGCCATAACTTTGCGTAGAGTAGTCCATTTTGGATGAACTTTTTTTTGATTTCGTATAAATTTTCGAGATCTACGCAACCATATCTTATAGTAGATCTTGGCATTAACAGGGAAGATGGACGACGTCTCCGAAGCCCTAGCCATGAGATTGTATTTTTTGTGGGGTGAAACTTTGGAAGGCCATAACTTTACGTAGAGTAGTCCGTTTTGGATGAAATTTTTTTTGATTTCGTATAACTTTTTGAGATCTACGTAACCATACTTTATAGTAGATCTTGGCATTAACAGAGAAGATATACGATGTCCCCAAAACTCTGTTCATGAGATTGTGTTTTTGGTGGGGTGAAACTTTGGAAGGCCATAACTTTGCATAGAGTAGTCCGTTTTGGATGAACCTTTTTTTGATTTCGTATAACTTTTCGAGATCTACGCAACCATACCTTATAGTAGATCTTGGCATTAACAGGAAAGATAGACGACGTCCCCGAAGCCCTAGTCATGAGATTGTGTTTTTTGTGGGGTGAAACTTTGGAAGGCCATAACTTTGCGTAGAGTAGTCCGTTTTGGATGAACTTTTTGTTGATTTTGTATAACTTTTCGAGATCTACGTAACCATGTCTTATAGTAGATCTGGGCATTAATAGGGAAGATGGACGACATCCCCGAAGCCCTGGCCATGAAATTGTGTTTTTTGTGGGGTGAAACTTTGTAAGGCCATAACTTTGCGTAGAGTAGTCCGTTTTGGATGAACTTTTTTTTGATTTCGTATAACTTTTCGAGATCTACGCAACCATACCTTATAGTAGATCTTGGCATTAACAGGGAAGATGGGCGACGTCCCCGAAGCCCTGGCCATGAGATTGTGTTTTTTGTGGGGTGAAACTTTGGAAGGCCATAACTTTGCGTAGAGTAGTCCGTTTTGGATGAACTTTTTTTTGATTTCGTATAACTTTTTGAGATCTACGTAACCATACCTTATAGTAGATCTTGGCATTAACAGGGAAGATGGGCGACGTCTCCGAAGCCCTGGCCATGAGATTGTGTTTTTTGTGGGGTGAAACTTTGGAAGGCCATAACTTTCCGTAGAGTAGTCCATTTTCGATGAACTTTTTTTTGATTTCGTATAACTTTTCGAGATCTACGCAACCATACCTTATAGTAGATCTTGGCATTAACAGAGAAGATGGGCGACGTCCCCGAAGCCCTGGCCATGAGATTGTGTTTTTTGTGGGGTTAAACTTTGGAAGGCCATAACTTTGCGTAGAGTAGTCCGTTTTGGATGAACATTTTTTTGATTTCGTATAACTTTTTGAGATCTACGTAACCATACCTTATAGTAGATCTTGGCATTAACAGGGAAGATGGGCGACGTCCCCGAAGCCCTGGCTATGAGATTGTGTTTTTTGTGGGGTGAAACTTTGGAAGGCCATAACTTTGCGTAGAGTAGTCCGTTTTGGATGAACTTTTTTTTTGATTTCGTATAACTTTTCGATATCTACGCAACCATACCTCATAGTAGATCTTGGCATTAACAGAGAAGATGGATGCCATCTCCGAAGCCCTGGCCATGAGATTGTGTTTTTTGTGGGGTGAAACTTTGGAAGGCCATCACTTTGCGTAGAGTAGTCCATTTTGGATGAACTTTTTTTTGATTTCGTATAACTTTTCGAGATCTACGCAACCCTATCTTATATTAGATCTTGGCATTAACAGGGAAGATAGACGACGTTCCCGAAGCCCTGGCCATGAGATTGTGTTTTTTGTGGGGTGAAACTTTGGAAGGCCATAACTTTCCGTAGAGTAGTCCATTTTGGATGAACTTTTTTTTTGATTTCGTATAAATTTTCGAGATCTACGCAACTATACCTTATAGTAGATCTTGGCATTAACAGGGAAGATGGACGACGTCCCCGAAGCCCTGGCCATGAGATTGTGTTTTTTGTGGGGTGAAACTTTGGAAGGCCATAACTTTCCGTAGAGTAGTCCGTTTTGGATGAATTTTTTTTTTGATTTCGTATAACTTTTTGAGATCTACGCAACCATACCTTATAGTAGATCTTGGCATTAACAGGGAAGATGGACGACGTCCCCGAAACCCTGGCCATGAGATTGTGTTTTTTGTGGGGTGAAACTTTGGAAGGCCATAACTTTGCGTAGAGTAGTCCGTTTTGGATGAACATTTTTTTGATTTCGTATAACTTTTCGAGATCTACGTAACCATACCTTATAGTAGATCTTGGCATTAACAGGGAAGATGGGCGACGTCCCCGAAGCCCTGGCCATGAGATTGTGTTTTTTGTGGGGTGAAACTTTGGAAGGCCATAACTTTGCGTAGAGTAGTCCGTTTTGGATGAACTTTTTTTGATTTCGTATAAATTTTCGATATCTACGCAACCATACCTCATAGTAGATCTTGGCATTAACAGGGAAGATGGATGCCATCTCCGAAGCCCTGGCCATGAGATTGTGTTTTTTGTGGGGTGAAACTTTGGAAGGCCATCACTTTGCGTAGAGTAGTCCATTTTGGATGAACTTTTTTTTGATTTCGTATAACTTTTCGAGATCTACGCAACCCTATCTTATATTAGATCTTGGCATTAACAGGGAAGATGGACGACGTTCCCGAAGCCCTGGCCATGAGATTGTGTTTTTTGTGTGGTGAAACTTTGGAAGGCCATAACTTTCCGTAGAGTAGTCCATTTTGGATGAACTTTTTTTTTGATTTCGTATAACTTTTCGAGATCTACGCAACTATACCTTATAGTAGATCTTGGCATTAACAGGGAAGATGGACGACGTCCCCGAAGCCCTGGCCATGAGATTGTGTTTTTTGTGGGGTGAAACTTTGGAAGGCCATAACTTTGCGTAGAGTAGTCCGTTTTGGATGAATTTTTTTTGATTTCGTATAAATTTTCGAGATCTACGCAACCATACCTTATAGTAGATCTTGGCATTAACAGAGAAGATGGACGACGTCCCCGAAACCCTGGCCATGAGATTGTGTTTTTTGTGGGGTGAAACTTTGGAAGGCCATAACTTTGCGTAGAGTTGTCCATTTTGGATGAACTTTTTTTTGATTTCGTATAACTTTTCGAGATCTACGCAACCATACCTTATAGTAGATCTTGGCATTAACAGAAAGATGGGCGACGTCCCCAAAGCCCTGGCCATGAGATTGTGTTTTTTGTGGGGTGAAACTTTGGAAGGCCATAACTTTGCGTAGAGTAGTCCGTTTTGGATGAACTTCTTTTTGATTTCGTATAACTTTTCGAGATCTACGCAACCATACCTTATAGTAGATTTTGGCATTAACAGAGAAGATGGACGACGTCCCCGAAGCCCTGACCATGAGATTGTATTTTTTGTGGGGTGAAACTTTGGAAGGCCATAACTTTGCATAGAGTAGTCCGTTTTGGATGAACTTTTTTTTGATTTCGTATAACTTTTCGAGATTTACGCAACCATACCTATAGTAGATCTTGGCATTAACATTGAAGATGGGCGACGTCCCTGAAGCCCTGGCCAAGAGATTGTGTTTTTTGTGGGGTGAAACTTTGAAAGGCCATAACTTTGCGTAGAGTAGTCCGTTTTGGATGAACTTTTTGTTGATTGTGTTTAACTTTTCGAGATCTAAGTAACCATATCTTATAGTAGATCTTGGCATTAACAGGGAAGATGGACGACGTCCCCGAAGCCCTGGCCATGAGATTGTGTTTTTTGTGGAGTGAAACTTTGGAAGGCCATTACTTTGTGTAGAGTAGTCCGTTTTGGATGAATTTTTTTTTGATTTCGTATAACTTTTTGAGATCTATGTAACCATACCTTATAGTAGATCTTGGCAATAACAGGGAAGATGGGCGACGTCCCCGAAGCCCTGGCCATGAGATTGTGTTTTTTGTGGGGTGAAACTTTGGAAGGCCATAACTTTGCGTAGAGTAGTCCGTTTTGGATGAATTTTTTTTGATTTCGTATAACTTTTTGAGATCTACGTAACCATACCTTATAGTAGATCTTGGCAATAACAAGAAAGATGGGCGACGTCCCCGAAGCCCTGGCCATGAGATTGTGTTTTTTGTGGGGTGAAACTTTGGAAGGCCATAACTTTGCGTAGAGTAGTCCGTTTTGGATGAACTTTTTTTTGATTTCGTATAACGTTTTGAGATCTACGCAACCATACCTCATAGTAGATCTTGGCATTAACAGGGAAGATGGACGCCATCCCCGAAGTCCTGGCCATGAGATTGTGTTTTTTGTGGGGTGAAACTTTGGAAGGCCATAACTTTGCGTAGAGTAGTCCATTTTAGATGAACTTTTTTTTTGATTTTGTATAACTTTTCGCGATCTACGCAACCATATCTTATAGTAGATCTTGGCATTAACAGGAAAGATGGACGACGTCCCCGAAGCCCTGGTCATGAGATTGTATTTTTTGTGGGGTGAAACTTTGGAAGGCCATAACTTTGCGTAGAGTAGTCCATTTTGGATGAACTTTTTTTTGATTTCGTATAACTTTTCGAGATCTACGCAACCATACCTTATAGTAGATCTTGGCATTAACAAGAAAGATGGACGACGTCCCCGAAGCCCTGGCCATGAGATTGTGTTTTTTGTGGGGTGAAACTTTGGAAGGCCATAACTTTACGTAGAGTAGTCCGTTTTGGATGATCTTTTTTTTGATTTCGTATAAATTTTCGAGATCTACGCAACCATATCTTATAGTAGATCTTGGCATTAACAGGGAAGATGGACGACGTCTCCGAAGCCCTGGCCATGAGATTGTATTTTTTGTGGGGTGAATCTTTGGAAGGCCATAACTTTACGTAGAGTAGTCCGTTTTGGATGAAATTTTTTTTGATTTCGTATAACTTTTTGAGATCTACGTAACCATACTTTATAGTAGATCTTGGCATTAACAGAGAAGATATACGATGTCCCCAAAGCTCTGGTCATGAGATTGTGTTTTTTGTGGGGTGAAACTTTGGAAGGCCATAACTTTGCATAGAGTAGTCCGTTTTGGATGAACCTTTTTTTGATTTCGTATAACTTTTTGAGATCTACGCAACCATATCTTATAGTAGATCTTGGCATTAACAGGGAAGATAGACGACGTCCCCGAAGCCCTAGTCATGAGATTGTGTTTTTTGTGGGATGAAATTTTGGAAGGCCATAACTTTGCGTAGAGTAGTCCGTTTTGGATGAACTTTTTGTTGATTTTGTATAACTTTTCGAGATCTACGTAACCATATCTTATAGTAGATCTGGGCATTAATAGGGAAGATGGACGACATCCCCGAAGCCCTGGCCTTGAAATTGTGTTTTTTGTGGGGTGAAACTTTGTAAGGCCATAACTTTGCGTAGAGTAGTCCGTTTTGGATGAACTTTTTTTTGATTTCGTATAACTTTTCGAGATCTACGCAACCATACCTTATAGTAGATTTTGGCATTAACAGAGAAGATGGACGACGTCCCCGAAGCCCTGACCATGAGATTGTATTTTTTGTGGGGTGAAACTTTGGAAGGCCATAACTTTGCATAGAGTAGTCCGTTTTGGATGAACTTTTTTTTGATTTCGTATAACTTTTCGAGATTTACGCAACCATACCTATAGTAGATCTTGGCATTAACATTGAAGATGGGCGACGTCCCTGAAGCCCTGGCCAAGAGATTGTGTTTTTTGTGGGGTGAAACTTTGAAAGGCCATAACTTTGCGTAGAGTAGTCCGTTTTGGATGAACTTTTTGTTGATTGTGTTTAACTTTTCGAGATCTAAGTAACCATATCTTATAGTAGATCTTGGCATTAACAGGGAAGATGGACGACGTCCCCGAAGCCCTGGCCATGAGATTGTGTTTTTTGTGGAGTGAAACTTTGGAAGGCCATTACTTTGTGTAGAGTAGTCCGTTTTGGATGAACTTTTTTTTGATTTCGTATAACTTTTTGAGATCTATGTAACCATACCTTATAGTAGATCTTGGCAATAACAGGGAAGATGGGCGACGTCCCCGAAGCCCTGGCCATGAGATTGTGTTTTTTGTGGGGTGAAACTTTGGAAGGCCATAACTTTGCGTAGAGTAGTCCGTTTTGGATGAATTTTTTTTGATTTCGTATAACTTTTTGAGATCTACGTAACCATACCTTATAGTAGATCTTGGCAATAACAAGAAAGATGGGCGACGTCCCCGAAGCCCTGGCCATGAGATTGTGTTTTTTGTGGGGTGAAACTTTGGAAGGCCATAACTTTGCGTAGAGTAGTCCGTTTTGGATGAACTTTTTTTTGATTTCGTATAACGTTTTGAGATCTACGCAACCATACCTCATAGTAGATCTTGGCATTAACAGGGAAGATGGACGCCATCCCCGAAGTCCTGGCCATGAGATTGTGTTTTTTGTGGGGTGAAACTTTGGAAGGCCATAACTTTGCGTAGAGTAGTCCATTTTAGATGAACTTTTTTTTTGATTTTGTATAACTTTTCGCGATCTACGCAACCATATCTTATAGTAGATCTTGGCATTAACAGGAAAGATGGACGACGTCCCCGAAGCCCTGGTCATGAGATTGTATTTTTTGTGGGGTGAAACTTTGGAAGGCCATAACTTTGCGTAGAGTAGTCCATTTTGGATGAACTTTTTTTTGATTTCGTATAACTTTTCGAGATCTACGCAACCATACCTTATAGTAGATCTTGGCATTAACAGGAAAGATGGACGACGTCCCCGAAGCCCTGGCCATGAGATTGTGTTTTTTGTGGGGTGAAACTTTGGAAGGCCATAACTTTACGTAGAGTAGTCCGTTTTGGATGATCTTTTTTTTGATTTCGTATAAATTTTCGAGATCTACGCAACCATATCTTATAGTAGATCTTGGCATTAACAGGGAAGATGGACGACGTCTCCGAAGCCCTGGCCATGAGATTGTATTTTTTGTGGGGTGAATCTTTGGAAGGCCATAACTTTACGTAGAGTAGTCCGTTTTGGATGAAATTTTTTTTGATTTCGTATAACTTTTTGAGATCTACGTAACCATACTTTATAGTAGATCTTGGCATTAACAGAGAAGATATACGATGTCCCCAAAGCTCTAGTCATGAGATTGTGTTTTTTGTGGGGTGAAACTTTGGAAGGCCATAACTTTGCATAGAGTAGTCCGTTTTGGATGAACCTTTTTTTGATTTCGTATAACTTTTTGAGATCTACGCAACCATATCTTATAGTAGATCTTGGCATTAACAGGGAAGATAGACGACGTCCCCGAAGCCCTAGTCATGAGATTGTGTTTTTTGTGGGATGAAATTTTGGAAGGCCATAACTTTGCGTAGAGTAGTCCGTTTTGGATGAACTTTTTGTTGATTTTGTATAACTTTTCGAGATCTACGTAACCATATCTTATAGTAGATCTGGGCATTAATAGGGAAGATGGACGACATCCCCGAAGCCCTGGCCTTGAAATTGTGTTTTTTGTGGGGTGAAACTTTGTAAGGCCATAACTTTGCGTAGAGTAGTCCGTTTTGGATGAACTTTTTTTTGATTTCGTATAACTTTTCGAGATCTACGCAACCATACCTTATAGTAGATCTTGGCATTAACAGGGAAGATGGGCGACGTCCCCGAAGCCCTGGCCATGAGATTGTGTTTTTTGTGGGGTGAAACTTTGGAAGGCCGTAACTTTGCGTAGAGTAGTCCGTTTTGGATGAACTTTTTTTTGATTTTGTATAACTTTTCGAGATCTACGCAACCATACCTTATAGTAGATCTTGGCATTAACAGAGAAGATGGACGACGTCCCCGAAGCCCTGGCCATAAGATTGTATTTTTTGTGGGGTGAAACTTTGGAAGGCCATAACTTTGCGTAGAGTAGTCCGTTTTGGATGAACTTTTTTTTGATTTCGTATAACTTTTTGAGATCTACGTAACCATACCTTATAGTAGATCTTGGCATTAACAGAGAAGATGGGCGACGTCTCCGAAGCCCTGGCCATGAGATTGTGTTTTTTGTGGAGTGAAACTTTGGAAGGCCATAACTTTGCGTAGAGTAGTCCGTTTTGGATGAACTTTTTTTTGATTTCGTATAACTTTTCGATATCTACGCAACCATATCTCATAGTAGATCTTGGCATTAACAGGGAAGATGGATGCCATCTCCGAAGCCCTGGCCATGAGATTGTGTTTTTTGTGGGGTGAAACTTTGGAAGGCCATCACTTTGCGTAGAGTAGTCCATTTTGGATGAACTTTTTTTTGATTTCGTATAACTTTTCGAGATCTACGCAACCATATCTTATATTAGATCTTGGCATTAACAGGGAAGATGGACGATGTTCCCGAAGCCCTGGCCATGAGATTGTATTTTTTGTGGGGTGAAACTTTGGAAGGCCATAACTTTCCGTAGAGTAGTCCATTTTCGATGAACTTTTTTTTGATTTCGTATAACTTTTCGAGATCTACGCAACCATACCTTATAGTAGATCTTGGCATTAACAGAGAAGATGGGCGACGACCCCGAAGCCCTGGCCATGAGATTGTGTTTTTTGTGGGGTGAAACTTTGGAAGGCCATAACTTTGCGTAGAGTAGTCCGTTTTGGATGAACATTTTTTTGATTTCGTATAACTTTTTGAGATCTACGTAACCATACCTTATAGTAGATCTTGGCATTAACAAGGAAGATGGGCGACGTCCCCGAAGCCCTGGCCATGAGATTGTGTTTTTTGTGGGGTGAAACTTTGGAAGGCCATAACTTTGCGTAAAGTAGTCCGTTTTGGATGAACTTTTTTTTGATTTCGTATAACTTTTCGATATCTACGCAACCATACCTCATAGTAGATCTTGGCATTAACAGGGAAGATGGATGCCATCTCCGAAGCCCTGGCCATGAGATTGTGTTTTTTGTGGGGTGAAACTTTGGAAGGCCATCACTTTGCGTAGAGTAGTCCATTTTGGATGAACTTTTTTTTGATTTCGTATAACTTTTCGAGATCTACGCAACCATATCTTATATTAGATCTTGGCATTAACAGGGAAGATGGACGATGTTCCCGAAGCCCTGGCCATGAGATTGTATTTTTTGTGGGGTGAAACTTTGGAAGGCCATAACTTTCCGTAGAGTAGTCCATTTTCGATGAACTTTTTTTTGATTTCGTATAACTTTTCGAGATCTACGCAACCATACCTTATAGTAGATCTTGGCATTAACAGAGAAGATGGGCGACGACCCCGAAGCCCTGGCCATGAGATTGTGTTTTTTGTGGGGTGAAACTTTGGAAGGCCATAACTTTGCGTAGAGTAGTCCGTTTTGGATGAACATTTTTTTGATTTCGTATAACTTTTTGAGATCTACGTAACCATACCTTATAGTAGATCTTGGCATTAACAAGGAAGATGGGCGACGTCCCCGAAGCCCTGGCCATGAGATTGTATTTTTTGTGGGGTGAAACTTTGGAAGGCCATAACTTTGCGTAGAGTAGTCCGTTTTGGATGAACATTTTTTTGATTTTGTATAACTTTTCGAGATCTACGCAACCATACCTTATAGTAGATCTTGGCATTAACAGAGAAGATGGACGATGTCCCAGAAGCCCTGACCATGAGATTGTGTTTTTTGTGGGGTGAAACTTTGCAAGGCCATTACTTTGTGTAGAGTAGTCCGTTTTGGATGATTTTTTTTTGGATTTTGTATAACTTTTTGAGATCTACATAATTATACCTTATAGTAGATCTTGGCATTAACAGGGAAGATGGGCGACGTCCCCGAAGCTCTGGCCATGAGATTGTGTTTTTTGTGGGGTGAAACTTTGGAAGGCCATAACTTTGCGTATAGTAGTCCGTTTTGGATGAACTTTTTTTTGATTTCGTATAACTTTTCGAGATCTACGCAACCATACCTCATAGTAGATCTTGACATTAACAGGGAAGATGGACGCCATCCCCGAAGTCTTGGCCATGAGATTGTGTTTTTTGTGGGGTGAAACTTTGGAAGGCCATAACTTTGCGTAGAGTAGTCCATTTTTGATGAACTTTGTTTTGATTTCGTATAATTTTTCGAGATCTACGCAACCATATCTTATAGTAGATCTTGGCATTAACAGGGAAGATGGACGACGTCCCCGAAGCCCTGGCCATGAGATTGTATTTTTTGTGGGGTGAAACTTTGGAAGGCCATAACTTTGCGTAGAGTAGTCCATTTTGGATGAACTTTTT